>JAOTON010001541.1:5387500-6120000 GCA_034440635.1 Lepas anatifera | reverse complement strand
TTCAATGTGTTTCCAAAAATCGTCCATTTGAAATGTGGTTTATAGTTTCGGTGGAGTAGCATTGTTTAGTCCGCACATTTTGATACATTCCTTGCTTAAGTATCTGAAGTCTTCGATACCCCAGTGAGAGAGAGAGAGAGAGAGAGAAGAGGGGGAGGGAGGAAGGGAGAGAGGGAGAGAGAGAGGGGACGTAACAAAAACCGTTTTGCAGAGTGGCGTTTACAGAATGGCGCTGGAGCTGAATGTTGGCAAACAACTGCAGTGAGAGACAGAAGCCGACAAAACAATGATACTGCCATTGTATGTAAACAGTTGTGAAATATGAAAGGGAAAATGTGTAAGTAGTGTGAAATATCAAACTGTCTGAAGTAGTTAGCTGCATATATACGGTATCAAATTTAGACCACCTTTGATTTTTTTGTCTTTTGTGAGTGAAAGTAGCCAACCTATTCTGCCCTAATGAAATATTCTTTGGATCATGTAATCATACTTTGGACTGTCTCTTTTCCGTTTATTCTTGATTCTGACGTGTTGAACACGGTAGCGAACCATTGAAAAATAAGGCGGTAAAAAGCTGTGTGAGAGAACATGCTGTCCTGCATGTTCAGCCCACGTGTTCGGACACTGCTCTCCATTATCACCGGTGGTCTGACTCTGGTTTGTCTTGGTTCCAGGCTGCTGCTTCGTGACCTTTTACCGCCGGAGGTCGGCTCTGGATGCCCAAAACGAACTCCACAACATCAAGACCCTGCCTGGGGTAAGTTCGGGACGCCCAGAAGGGTCGATATCCGGTTATTTACCGCCCTTTGTTGTGCAAACTTTGGTAAGATACGGTCGCTGCCGTCCTAATTGTCCCATTTTGCTGCAGACAAGTCAGCCCTATATAAGCTGCCTTGAAGATGTGCGATAACTTATCGATCAAATATCTTAATGCAACAGTCGGAGAAACGTTGTAAAAATGCGTTAAGTGCGTTTGTGGTTTTCACGTCTGAATGCTATTTTTCTGAGAAAGCACGTACCAAATATAGAATAGAAGTTTATTAACACGCGCATTGACGGGGGTGGCGGGTATCCGCCCCCTAGTGTTTTTCGGAGAAAACATAAAAACGGCGGCGCCACGCGCCGCCGTACTTGGCATGCCTTTTTCCTCATAATTTTTACAACTTTTGTCAACATTTTAAGGTTAGGTCATCTCAGGTCAGGTCACCAGTACAGTCCAAGTGACCTGACCTCAAAAGAAATTTAAGATAGCATAAGTCAGAACAGGGTGTACTTGTCCGATTGAAACCCATATCACACAATAGCCCCACCGAGTTCTCTAAAATATGTTCGGGTATTTTTTATATCGATGACCTAAGGTCAGGTACGAGCCATGACCTCCCCGTTGGAAATGCATGGGAAAAATGGTTTTAACTGAGTAACTCAGTAATGAATAGAGCTAGAGCGTTTATTTTAACTGCATTAGATTTGCCTTGTCATTGCGGTTCTAATGATATGATTTTTTCCAATTTGACCTTGACCTGACCTCAGGTCAGGTCAAATCCTTGATTTGACCTAGCAAGGTCATATTATATACAATTCGATTCGGCTTGCTGTGAGGATTCATGCAGTTTAATTCGTTTTGCTCTATCTTTACTTGTTCAGATGTAATGGCCGAAAAACTTCATTTACATGTTATCCCTATGACGGCATGTTTTGACCTCTAGTGACCTTAAATGTGACCTGAAAAAAATGGTCCACAAATATTTTCGATGGGGAAGTGGATGCGCTATCCAACGCCGTTTGCCGTTTTCTCTACCTAGCGCGGTTCTCGAGATCTTAGGGGACTGTGTACCCCCCTCCCGTCAAGGCGAAAGTGGGTCAGACCCCGTCAATGCGCGTGTTAAGTCTCCTTCTATATGGAAGCAAAGTTAATCGTAGAGGTATGTATTGTCACTGAACATTTGGTAGGTATACTATTATTTATGAATGAAAGTGATTTTTTGGCCCTGTGTTTGTGTATGGTCATTAGTTAATTACTGCGTAGCTCCAGCGCTCCTTCTAAGAATTGTGTACGCTCCATTGTCTACATTTCCTGCACTTAGCCCCTGCTATAACCCTCCATTCGTTCTTAAGACACCCATTATTTACGCAGACGCCATTGTACCCGTACCACAGGGCTTCAATGCAGCTTTTAAACACCGAGCTGCTTTAAAAGCCATTGAGCTCCCGCCAAACTCGCGCCGTTTTAGGGTGATGTCAGTATCGCCGGCACTCAGCAGCCAGCACGAACTCGTCGCAAATCGCCATCGGCGGCCCTTCGTCTTCTCTAGCGCCCGCTCGGTGATGTAGGGCTCCTTGGATGGTGGGTCACGTCATTGACGGGTAATCTGGAGTAACGCTGACGTGTTCGCCCGAGCTGACCCCTGACCCTCGACGATGAATGACCACGTTAGCGGTAGCCGAGGTCGAAACTACTCAGTGCCGATACTGACGGCTCTGCGCCGGGCCATGCGCACCATTCGGAAAGTAATGAGGTCGTTTTGGTTTAACTAGGCGTTGGTGTTTCGAGGATTATGGGTAAGTGCTGCTTGGCAATGGCCTTATGAGAAGTCTTATTGAGCTCCTGGTGTTGCCTGTAAGGCACCAGTTTTATTGTTCAATCCTAAGTAGCCTCATAGAAAGTGTCTTGTTGTTCATGGGCAGATCTAGAGTTTTCAGTGCGGAGACATGCAGACGGTAGGTGGCGGTGCTTTGGACTAGAGGGGTGCCATCTGCTGAGGGGAGATCAGAGGGCGTAGAATCACATCGCAGGGGTGCTGTTACCCGCATTCTGGGGGAAGGAACACTTCAGGGGGTATCGAGGACGTTTTAGGGAGCGCCGAATGCTCGATCGGGGATTATGTGCCCCACTTTGTCCCTTGGGTACCCCTGTCATGTAATCATTAAATCTGACGTGCAAGATCCTTAGCATACCACTGAGCCATATTGGAGGTAATGAGCACTTGACCTTGGCTCTGTCGAAATTGCTGGAATTATACACACAGTGGATAGTTTTGCTGTGAGAGAAAAGTCGTTTGCATCAGTTAGAATTTAGAGTGCAACACGGCTAGGTAAATGTCGACACAATCTGGTCCACACTCGAAGTTTGCGGCGTTTCGGCCCTCTTCGCTCGTACACCGTAGTAATCCAAGTTCGCTCTAAATCGGACAAATACGAATACTTTCGCAAACATGGACATCCAAATCCATATTTGAATCCGGACCTACCCGAGTTATTTGCCAATTCAACCCGCCGCTGGATTGAATTGAATTGTATTCTGGTATTCACTCATCGCCACACTTTAACGGTGGGCACTTCAAGATGTGAGAAACCCAAGACAGAACAGCCACATTTTCACCTAAGACAGAGTCAATGGAATATGTTGGACACAATAAACGCTTGATCTAAATGGCAGTGTCTCCCCCAAAAAAGTGTTTCGGGTGGAAATCACACCCAGGCAAGTTAAATTATTCACTCATTCATGATGCCTGAAAACTTACTTTTCTATTCGCTCCAACACCTAATGCTCACTTTCCTTCTTGCATTGTGCGAACAGCTTTTCCCATATAACAAACATAGCAAAATCGAGTGAAGTGCAATAATATTCCAAGGCTCAGTATTAATTTTAATCACATTTCATTAAGAAAGTGGAAACGAAAAATATGTCTCTCACAGCACAAGCAAATAGATCACAATTCCAACTGCTTTCTATGAGCTTGGATTTTTCACTCACCCACTAATGGACGCTGTATAGGCTCACGGTCAGAACGCCGTTAAGTCCAAATAACCAACCACTCACCCACTACAAATTTCGCCATGATTTTCCCCCTCACAGACAGGCGCTAACCATAACTTGCGGCACTGCTGAATGGTGCTGCAATTGCATCTCACCCACTTTATAGTGCAGCCTTCCTACCAAAATCACGCCAAGCTATCTGCGAAACAGCCCAGCGTTTTCAGCGGCCAGATCAAGTCGTGCACTGACACCAGCCCTGTCGTCCAAGTACAAACCCTGCCGCCCAAGTAGCGGAGGGGATTCAGAGAGCCTCGCACCAAACCCGGCTATTCAATAGTTGTAAAACTGTCGGATAGCTATCAGCTCCCGTCAATAACTATAAATCAGTCTGATTGCTGTGAAACTCCTCGGGCTGTAAAACGGATCAATGCTGGGCCCAGTGCAATCCGCCGCCAATATTGCAGCCATTGCAACAGTGGTCTTTTGAACTCTGAGTACGGCACTGTCGGAACGAGAATGCCGGGGAGTTCGTAGCTGCCGCCGCGAGTAGCTGCTAATGTACTGCCGCTTGCTTGCGTATGGGTTTCCCCGAGTCCGCTGAATGCGAACTCCTGTTCTAGCTGTCTCAGCGGTCTGCCCCGTCTCTGTTTTGTGTTGGAAACTCAGGTGGCATTCATCCAGCCTGCTCCTCCATCGCCGTCACTGTACAGAGAGCTGAATGCCGCTAATTAATTATTTGGCGGCGGCTGGTATCGACCGTGCGTACCGAGAGAGCGCCAAGAGCCCTCTAATTGAGACGCCGCCTCTTGTGCTGGCCTGAGCGGGCCCAGAGGTCGCGTCGCGCCGGCGGACGCCGACTCCCGGGTTGTCTGTGTGACTCCCACCCACTCAGCACAAGCTATAGACGTTTGCAAAGAGGGCACATATAACTCATAAATCATGCCGTGTAGACAACGCCCGCGCTTGGTCACAAATGTAGCAGTCAAAAACAGGCGGGCCACGCCACTCGAGGTTGTTTCAAATATATTTGATTGCGGTTTGAATACAACCACATTATCTTCACGATTAAGTCAGTAGGAGAAAAGGAGTATTGGAATGCTTAACTGCATGGGCCAAAAGTACATTGATGTATGTTAGTTTCTTGTTGTGTATTCCCTCAAAGTGCAAACAGTTCAGAAAATAATTATAGTACCATGATTGGCATATTCTGCAAGACTCAGGAGTCACAACATTTTATAGGAAACTGGCTGAATTGTTTTTTTTCGACACAGCCCTAAACTAAAGTTTTTCAATCCACCCTCTGCTGTGGGTCAGGAAGTCCCACGCCCTGCCCAGGAATCGTGAAGCTTTTGAACGCTCCTGTTCCTGAATATCGACTTCTGTGGGTGCTATGTATTCCTCACACGTCGTTGATCAGATGGTTTGAGCACACATCTTTTTGTGTCGGCTCTTACTGTTGATTTATCTCAGCCGCACTCGATTGCGAGGCCTCAGATCTCTTCCTAGTTAGCAACCACTTAATCAGGGCTTTCCGTTGCATCCCATAGCTTTCCATTGAAGAATGATATTACCCAAGTCTCTTATAATGTACAAAGGTGACAACAAAGTCATCGTACCCATGTTTTTTTCTCTGTAGTCTTCTGTGTTCAACTTGCCTTCACCCGGGCCCTGTACCAGGTAGCATTCGTCTTAATGTCACCCTGTCTGGGGTGCAATAAGAGCTGTCGCAGGCTTCTTAATGAGTGCTATTAATCTCGCTGATGTTTTCCTGGCGCCACGTCACCCATGTGAAGCTCGGCCAAAGCAAGTGCCCTTCACTGCGCGGGTATAATGGACAACATTAAAGACAGCAGAGCAGCATGGTACCAAACGGAGCTTCTGGTACGGCAAGTGATGCACATTAAGCGACTGGTGCAGCAAATGAGATAAAGCGGGGCAGCTACCATTACCTAGTGTGGTCATCGTCCGACAACACTTAGTCTAAAGTTAAAAAGTTATTTTCTCGCTCCTATCATGTTCCAAATTTGTCACTAAAAGACCAGCCAGGCCGATGTCCTGTTGCTCTTCTGTTCGGTCTCGATTGCTCCAGGAATAAACCCAAGAGGGAGGGGGCGAGGAGGGGTTGCCTCCATACCTAGGCGTGAAGATGTGCCCCTGTCGATACATCATTCTGAAGGCATCCCCGCATGAACAGTCAAACGCTTTTGAGATATCGAAACTGCGGTAAAGAACCCTGAGGTTGACCTGAAGGTGGTCCGGGCAGAGATATGTTTTTCCTGCGCCCTCTCATTAATGGGCACTGTTATGGGGCTCCCACCCCACTGCTGGCCGCTATACCCCGATGGACTCTGTGGCCGCGTCTCATCAGACGGTGGAACACCCGGTTGAAATATTGGATGTGTTCCTTCATCCGGATCTTAATGATGATGGTTAAATTCAGATGGGGGCTTTTGAAGTATTCCCCACTACAATGACCTAAAATGACATGGAAACTTCCTTCATAATTCCCAAAAGTGGTTTGTTGATGCCCTCCTGAGGTTTCACCCGTCCTCCCATTCCATATAGCAAAATTGTAGACCTGTCATTAGATCCAACACTCTTCCATGTTCTTCCCTTCTTCCTGCTGATGGTTTCTGAGCCAAACATGTTGCTCGTCAAGGTTTCATTTGTTGCTCGTTCCAGTACCACAGTCTTGTGCCTTGTCAGTCCGCCCATCCGACTCCCTTCTATTTCTCGAACAGTGTGGCCGCTGCCAGATTTACTCAGTCGGGACCAGCACCCTGCGGGGAGTCGGTACTGAGTTTGGGGACTAGGGCTGTTAGCTTGACTGGCGGCGGAACCTTTTTGTTCAAGGGGGAGGATTTGGGGGGGGGGTGGCGCACCTTCATTGGAGTCTATATCATCAATGGGAAATGTTCTGAATGGTTGTTCAAAAGACAATTTCATAGAAATCGTCAATACTGTTCGGCGCGGTTGTAAACACGAGTATTTTCGAAAACCATCTACTTCGACTTTTATAAAAGGGCATTCATTTACCACTCAGACATAAATGCTTACTCTCCGATTGCTAGCGACAGGCAAGCCTTAACAAAGGCTTAGCAAAATGCATACTTATAATTTTCTTCCTCTGTTTTAAATCATCTTCCGAGCAAGACGCTCCGGCCGCTTGCGACTGGAATGTTGTACGCATGCCCACTGAAAAGTAAATACGAGTACATAGGACTTCGGAGAATAAATAGCAGTCCAGAAATGCATTCATCTCTGTATTCTTTGTGTCCTTAGAGTGACGAATTGACACCCGTATTCAGGCACGGAGCTATTGAAGATCAAAGTAACTGATATAGTGTGTCAGAAGTATCTAATAACTCATACGTTAAAATAGAGATTGACTGGAATTATTTTTCATTTCTCCGTACACACGGCTTTGCCTTTGGCCTACTACGTAAGGTCATCTCGCAGATCATTATTTACCAGGTGCCTCAAGTATACCAATTTTCATATCACAAATGTTTCGGTCCTGAAGGCTTACGACCTAGCGTAAACTGACTGGGACAGGGAAGTCGCGCATGAGAACCAAGCCGACGCACCGGGCATTGGAAAAGGAAAATGCCAAGGAAAATGCCAACGCATTTTCAACTTTTTTCAATCTAACTTTCGGAGTCGAATTTATCATCACGCTCTTTGACATATGGCTCTTCCGAAACGGCTTTTAGTATAAAGATTTAATAGAATGAAAGGAGCTGCTACGTTTCTGTTTATTTTTGAAACCAAAAGTAAGGCAGTGCCATTGCAGAATCGTACAAAGTTTTCCGATGTCCGATCATACAAAGTTTTCCGAAATCTACCGTTTTGTGGTGTTGGCTCAGGCTCTTGTATTGAATCCAGGTCACTGCAAGACAGACCCGGCTCCGACGAGCTTGGCATTTTCAACATTTTCCCAATTAGCGAAGAAAATTTATCTGCTTTTATATAAGTCTTAAATATCGAATCTGGGAGGTGTAGAGCTACCCTCCCCCTACAACCACCACCCTTTAGTGTCCCAGCGTCTTCTCCCTCGGTGCCGAGAGCAAAGGATTTAAACAATGGTAATGCACGTGCTATTCCAGGCTATAATTTCTATGGCAGAGGTGCTAAATGGGAAAAATGAAGCAACATTAATGTTTCGTTATTGCTCGTCCTATCTCGCTGCGGCGGCCTGTGTTCCTTGCTTTTCAGTCATCTTCCATTAGACTGGGCTGTAGAAACTAGTCATATTTTCAAAGGAATGTGCTGTAAAGCTCGGTGCACGCCTGTTTGAACTGCTGTTTCCTGGTGATATGATTATACCAGCAGCTAAAACGTGTGTAGCCGGACCGCGGTCTGAAAATAAAAACCTGGAAGCCAAAATATAGAACAACATATACCAGAAAGGTAAAAACTTCATACTTTACATGAGCGGTGCTCCGGTGAAAGATCCAGGATATTCAACACCAAAAATATATCTTCATGCAATCACCATGCTGACCAAAAATATATCTTCTAAAACTCAAAACTAGTCAGATTCGGACTCCTTGATTGAAAACTTTCAAAATTATTCTCCACAGCAAGGAGCAGGGCCACTATGGCCTCCTTATGCAATTACCACCATTGCCGTGTTTGGCGTTTTATTGCGTATCGAATACTGAGGTTATGTGGTACCCGTAGCAATAGTAAATGCATGTCAAGGATAAAACACTAGTAAGAAAGGCGCAAATTCAGTCAAGCTTCACACATTCGTCTGTTACTACACCAACAAAAAGGTACACAGAGTAACAGGTGGGGGTAAAAGAGTAAAAAGGACTTAGCCTTTGCACTCCCAGGCACGTCGAGAGGTACAAGAACCTAAACCGCTACGAAGAAGAATAGATGACATTGAATACAACGATCTTCAAATGATACATTACGCTGTGATATCAACAAACAGATACTCCCTAAGGAACGAATCCAGTGTGAGAGACCCCTGCAGATAACATGCCCTCTTTATCTCAAAGTCCGGGCATTCCACCAGGGCATGTAAAGACAGGCGTGCTCAGAGTGGGATTGCCACGGTCGCAATCTACATGTAATGACCCCGGGCCTTATGCAGTCAGCGTTTCTGGATGAACATGATCCGGATTCTAACCGGGCTTTAACTACCTAGGTTCTTTGACGTTGGCTCATCGGGCCTCCGTATTCCGGCTTTTATGATAATGTAAATACAACCGTTCTGTAAATATAAAACTATGTTCAGGCATGTAGAGTAATATTTTGCAGTTACGGTTATTTTCTGACGTTTCTGAGCCGCATGTATGCTGTACACACGTGTATACTGCGATATGTAGATATAATGACAACAGCAATGCCGTGTCGACTCTGTTCTGGAAGTGACCTAGTTTTTTACCTGAACTACTTCAGTACGTCCGATATGTCGGCGTTTTTTGGTGTCGAGCCCCTGCCTTTGGAATGACCCAGTAGTACAGAATTGTAAGGAAAAAAAACAGCAACACTATCTACATATGAGAAAAGGCCTGGTAGGAATCGAACTCGAAAAAAGTTATTGAAGTTAGGGAAAGAAAAAGCTATCGGAATGATAATTATATTAGATAAGATATATCTGAAACTTAGAATCAAGTAGCACTATAATTTACTGGATGCAACCAAAAAGAGAAAATAAGATAATAATTGTAAGATAAGCTTAGAGAGTATAGATAAATATCACTGATTTTATGTCTCGCTCGTCCCAAAAGCTGCTGTTTGTTGAGTAGTGAACGTTTTCCGGGTGGAATTCAGCCCTAATGTGTTTCCACTACACGTCCAGTCTGTAATAGAATGTAATGTAATTCCACTACACCAAGTAATGGAGAGGAGACAGTCGCAGGAAGGGGCACTCTTGAGCTTTTGGGACGCTTATTTGTGGGCTAATTGCATGGTTTTGGGTAAACGAAACATGAAAACACCTATACCCATTAACAAAAAGATGACGAGCTGGAAGGTCTGGGGAAAATATCTGTTTATTTCAACGTGCCAGCTTCCGCTGTTTTTGTAAGGGGAAATAAACGTTATTTTTAATTTAACTTAAAAACTGGGTATGCTCTACCTATCCTGTTTAGCCCTGAATTCAGAAACAGCTTAAGCTTAGTGCCTTTGATATTTTTACACCGCGCAAGTTAGCTGGTTTTCCTATAAGCTGTCTACTTGCGACTGCGTTGGCTGTCTATGACGCAACTTTTTAACTCTCACCATTGGAAGTGTTTACCTCCCGGTCCTCTTTAGATGATGGGAGAGGTAACACAAATATATTTATGATTAGCTGTGTAAAATATGTTTTATCTGAGGAAAACCAAAAGAATGAATCTGCTGTCAGGCTCTGTTAGTGTGTACACGGCCTTTCACTGTCAAAGTTTATTTACAAAAGCCCAAACAAGGCACTGCCTCACTGCTTTCAGCTCCGATTTTAGGGGTTCCTCAATGGCGGTTCTCTCTTTTCCGTCCAGGGAGGGGTACTTTTCCCCAGTGCACCCTCTCCCATTGTTCCGCTGCCTATGGTTAACACTATAACGTCAAGCCCAAATTCGATTGGTTTTTGTTTTGAAGTGTGTAGGTTTCGGTCAGTGGGAGGTTGCATGCTCACTGTCCCGCTACTTGTTGGTCACTGGCGACGCCCATGACCCTCAGGAGGTTGGGGTTACCTGTTGTCCCTGGGAATGTCTTATTTTCCAGTCCACTGTTATCCTCCCAAAGTCACAATGCCACATCTAAAATCTAGTAAGCCTAGTAGACATAAGCTCTAGTCTATTAGACTATACTAATGATAATCCACAACGGCAAGGAGGCATAATTAGAATTATCCGTGGTTGATATCATCTTTGTAATGGTATAACGCCAGTTTCTAGGTACCTGCTTTTAGTGTGCATTCCAATCATAGAACTTGTAAATACAATTAGTGTTTTAGCCCTCCTCATGCGAGTGCGAAACTTCCTAATGTGGTCCTGACCCGGCTAAGCGACTTCGCACTGTACCGCCGTGCCAGCGAGTACTACGGTGCAGCCTAATGCAACCTAGCTTGTGCTGTGCGGTACAGCATACCTTGTCGTGATGGGCGGCTCAGCCTATCTGCTGCGACTGTGTCGTGCGGCACAGCATGCGTGAGCAAATGACTTGCGAGCTTGGAGTCATCAGTGATGTGGCTTGTTATTATGTGCGGTGTGTTTGCTGTCCAGCTTTTCCAGTTTAACGCTGTATTTGTTTACAGATTGTTCATGCAAGTCATACATTATATGCAATTCATGCTAGTTATAAAACTGATACTGTTTGTTATGACTCACGAATGAGAGGAAACAAAATCCTTTCGTGTTCGGTGTGTTTGATGCAAGCCTTCTTCTTTTTCAGATGCATCATCCCATCCAGATGAAACCTGCCGATACGGAAAACCGAAATGGTGGGTGCGCCACCCCGCTCACATACTTCGTACATAATTGCTTTGGAAATGTTAAAATGGAACACATATCATGCGCCTACCAATCAGTCAAGTTCCCCGTAAAATCACTTCCCGTCAAGTAAGCTCATAAACAGGGTATTACCGGAACAACGCTGTGCAACAACTGTAAGCGATTCTGTTCCGATGCCCGAGCGAATGCGTGGGCCATGTTTGAACCATAAACTCGGGAGGTGAAATTGGATAGAGCTAGCAAAACGGCTCGTCCGCACAGGCAGGCAAATTGCACAGAGTAGCGCAGGGCAGCCAACGCGGTATGGGGCTTGTAAATTAGCTTTGAAGGACAAATTGCGGTATGTCTGCGCATGAATATTTGATACAGCTTCCAATAAAGCTTGGCAGGTATTTTAGAGTGGTCAGAAATTAAGAACTGATGAGGTAATGTTCGATTCAACGAGTGCTAGCTGTGATTTATGGGCTAATTTGGTTGTTGATCATGGAAAGGGTTTTCATGGTTTTCACAGGAATGTATAAATTGTTCCTTATAGAGCAAAAATAATCGTGGTTGGTATGCGATTTAGCCCATCTTTCAATCTTGTGTGTAATCAGCTCTAAAATAGGGCAAGTATTAGCCTTAACTTAGAGTAAGGATGTTGCCACGGATTTTATTGTGGGGGCATTCTGACCTAGCCATGGAAATATGTGTTATTTTGTCCCTTGTGTTTGGCTGGCTAGATAGGTAAGTGCAACACTTGTGTCGTTAAAGGGAATGTGCCACCTTGGTCGAATCCTGGAATTTAGTGTAATTAGGCGTACTTTTAGTCAAAAATAATGAAACCACTCATGATTTCTCTAAAAATGTACAATAAGCTCAATATTTGGTTTTTAAAATACTCCTCTAGAAAAAGAAATAAATATCAGATTGTGGATGATGTCACGATCTGGCAACCACTACCATACTTGAAAGGCTTCAAGGGTTTCGATTGGCTGATGCTCATCGTGACGTCAGCATATGTCGTCACACCAGTAGCTCACAACAATGGCCGCCGGCGACGGGGGGCTGAGGGGGGCTAGTGTCAGGTAGGTTTTAGCTTTTTTCTACGGAAATATCGAGTTCCAAGACAAATGAAATATGGAGTACCGGGTTTTCCGACCTGCTTTACAACTTGGCTATCTCAGTTAAAATCACGTTGTGAAGGTGCCACATTCCCTTTAAAGACACCGATACAGTCCCATGAAAATAACGAAGTGGAACTGTTTTGTTCTAAAATAAAACATTTTCAACTAATTACCGGCAAAAAGTTGGGAGCGGCCCCGACGTTGCGAGTTTGGGCGAGGGCGTCCCTCCACTTTTCGAGAGTGGTGGTGGCCCCCGTGAGTCCTCGATGGCGACGCTCCCGGGGGAAACTATCCCAGTACCTACCACCAATGGTTGCACCAATGCCTCCAGTGCGTCCCTTACTGGCCACCTGGGACCGCCCCTGCCGAGACAGATGCCGCAATCGCTGCACGATGGGAGACGGACGGCGGCGGCGATCAGTGCTCTCGAGCGCGGCCCAATCGCGGCCGTCGCCCTCGTTCAATGTCGCGCTCCATTTCGCGCCAAATTCCGCCGCCGGCGGGTATTCGAGGAATGACAGGACTGACCCGTCCGGCAGCTCCGCGCGGAAACCGCCGAGACCACCGGCGCCGCCCCCGTCGGCCGCCTCTACTCGTGTGGAATAGTGGAATCGCTTTGAGATGAAATACGCTAGTGCTTATCCCGTGGAAAGGGCGAAGACGGTTGGAGCAAGAGCTAGTTCCTATTTATCTCAGTATGGCTCGGTTTTGCCTGTTGACTTTTGGCGTTGGCCGGTTTCTATTATGGGAGCTCGCCTCCTCCGTACACGCCTTCCTCGGTCCAGGAAACTTCTCCGGTAGATAACGATTGGTGTATTGGAGCAGCACACCCGCACACCGACTCGACTCCGACTCGACTCAGGCGGGGCAGGTCACGTGACCCGCCAGGGACAGCCGGCCAGCGGACAGCGCTAGCGCTGCCCGCAACACACTTCCCCCGAAATGAAACACAATCACGAGGTTCAATTAAAGATGCAGAGCATAAACACAAAGGCACACACTTTTGGCACCACGCCTCCAAACAACATGGACGTAAAAAACTCAGCTTGTAGGGCCTGTCACACACACCGTTTATGCTATGTTTGGACTTCTTGATGCGACAGGTTTCGTGCTCCCTCCTGAAGACGGTGAATATGGTGCATTTCACTGGATCGCTGCACTGAGATCCTCCGGCGCTCTTCATCGCGCTGAGGTCCTCAGCCAGGTGGGAAGAGCCGTCAGAAGGCGACCGTAGCCCCCGCGACCGAGGTGAACGCCATCGGCGTGGAACACGTTGGCCAGAGGCACAGTGTGCCTGCTCCGGTCCCGGCTACTCCGCGCACACAACCTCCTCCCGACACCCTTGAACTGTACTCCAGCTGCTTTGGCAACGCCATTAAGGGCGCGTTCCGCCCGGAAAGCAGCTGTGTCTTCCCACAACCTGCCCTGGTCGAAGGCCAGTCGTTGGGACACCCCTAAGACGGTAACATCACAGATACCGGACAGCCTCCCCAGCAACTTCTCTAAGTCACCTAGTACCTTCTGGGACAGGTCCATTGCTTCTCTGTCCGGTGACCGGGGATACACGTCATTCCCCCCCATCCACATGAATATATGACTAGGTGTCACCCCTGACCTCTTGGTAAGCTCGATCCACCCCAGAACTCCCTCTTCGGCTGAATGCAGCCAATCGGACAGCGTCCCTCCCGGCATAATCCAGGTTGACAAAATCCGGGGCGACTCAGCCCAGAAGTTGCCCCGCCGGACCATTGAGTCCCCTATCAGAAATACCCCCGCTGGGCCTGTCCAGAACTCAACCTGGGGGCGGATTCGGGAATACACGAAGGCAAGGGGGTGCCAACGGAGCTGGTGCCCCACCAGCACCGCTGAACTCCACTCTTCCGCCAAAACTCTCTATTTCCCAACACTTCTTTTACGGCGGATACCGTGATTGGGGACGGTTTTCTGCCAGCCGCCTCTTGTCCCACAGACAGCTGAGCTCAGTTTTCCGGTTGCGCTTGCCTGAAGACCGGGGCCATATGGGACGCCTGCGTGTTTGTATGCGTGTCTCTAGCCATTTGTGTGGGAAGCGACCGGCACGCCGCCAGCCAATGCCCAGGGCGCCCGCAACAAAGGCAAAATGGCTGAGGCGACCTTAAGGAGCCCCTGAACTGGGGGCAGTCCCGATGGAAATGACCAACCAGCCCACATGCATGGCAGGTGCCATCACGTGGTGTCGGACCCCGCTGTCGTCTCCGACAGTCCCTGCGCATATGTCCGACAGAATCACAGCCGTAACAAACAGTCTTGGATGGATCAGAAGAGCCACGTGAGCTACGATCTGTCCCGGTTACGACCAGGGCTTCCACGGTGGAGCGCAACTCAGTCATCTGCTGTTCGAGCCTATTCATTTGGAGGGTGCTATTATCGGTTGCATTCATTTGAGGTACAGATGCCGTGACTGAAGCAGCTCGGTTCTCGTTGTCAGAACCAGAACTGCGCACCGCCTGGACCGTCTCTTGGCGACTGCGTAGGTCACGGACCATCTGCACTGCTTCTGCTAATGTTGTTGGACTCCGATTACACAGCTTAGTTTGCAACCACTGATCGCTTATGCCACAGATGAAACGACTAGAGAGGTAACTCTCCATTAGAGCATTGTCATCATCGACTGTGGGATGCGCCAGTTGCGCCAGCCTCTTTAATCTGTCTGCAAAATTTTCTGCTGACTCCCCAGGTGCCTGCACCGCCCGTCTAAATTCTGTCTGTGCCTGAAGGCTGTTTGGCAGCCACCCAAACCGTGAAATAAGATCGGCCTTCACTGTCTCATACTTCTTATTTTGTTTTAGTGCGGGCAGAACCACGTCTAAAGCTCCCCCTTCAAGTAGGGAAACTAAACACCGACGACTAACACCATCTTTATATGAAAATGTCAATCCCTCGAATCTGGCAAACCATGTATCCCAGTCTTCCTGCTCAGTTCCTGCAAACTTCGGTGTCCTCGACACCAAGATTAAACTATTTGTGTCCATTTCCCAAAAAATATTCACCCGCTTGGTTCTCAATTGTTGCTCAAAATTAATAATCTGCCGTTATGTTCTATATTTGACCAAAACCTTAATAAATTAGCCCCGACTCATTTCTGGGGCCTGTTATTAGAAACTATTCACTCGTTTTTTTGCCAAAAAAAACCCTGCTTGAAAAATATATGCTACGATACTCTTACGATATCTAGCCCTGCACAAGCACCCCCTCAAAAATATTGCACCACCGAATTCACGGGGTGATCCGGGAATACACAGTAATGCTCAGTGATAAGCTGCTGCAGCCGTAAACGCCAATAGCATAACGGATCAAAGCGTTGTCGAAAATTATCTATTAAGAAATATTAACTATTAAGAAATAACTCTACGGAAAAGTACGCTTCCTGACGAGAAACAAAATCCCTTTTACTAGAGGTGCAACATGGGAGATTCTACCCCGTATTTAAACCCGTCTGCTGCGTTTATGCTATAAATGCTTACATTGAAATTACCCGCGTGAGAAGCTGATCTGTTTCTCGATTAAAAAACTATATATAATACTACAAAAGTTTTATCCTCAAAGCATTCCACTCGGAACTCAAATTATAATGAGCGTTCCGCTCAGAAAAAAAACCTTAAAGAAAGCAAACTATCACTGAGCGTACCGCTCACACAATACACGCAATCAAGCAAGCAGGAAATAACTCAATTACCTTACCTTAACGGAGTCCTACCGACCGCGCCATTATTACGGGAGCTCTCCTCCTCCGTACACGCCTTCCTCGGTCCAGGAAACTTCTCCGGTAGATAACGACTGGTGTATTGGAGCAGCACACCCGCACACCGACTCGACTCCGACTCGACTCAGGCGGGGCAGGTCACGTGACCCGCCAGGGGCAGCCGGCCAGCGGACAGCGCTAGCGCTGCCCGCAACATTTTGTTGGAGCAAGAGCTAGGTCCTATTAATCTCAGTATGGCTCGGTTTTGCCTGTTGATTTTTGGCGTTGGCCGGTTTCCTTAGTTCATTTTATGGAAAATTGGCTAGTTTTCTTTAGATAGCTGACGTCATGATGCAACTAGAGGTAGTTGCTTCTTTGTAATAATCATAACATCCGTTCGAAGGGTCATTTGACAAATAACCTGGAATTCATCAGATTGCTGAAATGACCTTCTTTGAGCACTGCGACAGTTTGTGACAGGCAATTATGGGACATTTTGAGCAAACGTAAAAAGTTAGAGTCAGGTCGGAGAAACGTTTGACAGAGTGATAGTTTCCCCGTGAATTGGATTGTTGCACGCAGCTTTTTCACCAGACAAATAGTCAGAGTTAGCCTGGTGCCGGACCGGAAAGTGACAGCACAAAGAAAGTAATGTATTATTTGGGAGTGACACATCTAGGACTTGAATGAAAGCTAATTGTACTGGATTGGGTGAACTTTGCATTTAGATTGCACATATGCGACAGTTGAATCCCGCTCTTGCTATAAAAGAGGGGAGGCTACTTGGGCGGGGAGGAGCCATCTGGACCAGAGAGGGGCGCCATTTTTAAGGCGCCACCTATTAGGGGGCGCCAAAGTGCAGGGTGGTGACGCTACTCTCACATCCTGTGGGGTCACTTGACTAGCTCTGCATCACGTGAACGGTGTGGACAGTTGGATACGAGGTCTAACACCGTGCGGATGTTCGCAGCTCATGGGCCGTCGTGTATTTATAAAATTGGCACGGTAAAATGTGTATTAAGCCTGTGTTCCTCTCAGGATCCTAGCTACTCTTATTTCTATTGGGGTGGGGGGTGGATTACGAATTTTTAAGAATTTATCGTGTCAATTGTTTTAATTTGCTTTTGTGGGATCTTGATAATACTGTCCTCTGGTTTTGGATGCATTTTGTGGTTTGTGTATGAAATGTTTTCGTCTATGAAATATTTTCCCCAGGTGACAGTGGCGCCGCCACGGAATTTTGGCAGTGGAGGGACGGACCCGGGCTGGTGCTGACCGGGGAGGTGAATTTGGAGAATATTCGGTACCTGACAGTATTAATGACCATTGACACAAAAATTTGGAGGGACGTCCCCCCTGGTTGGCCAACAGGGGGGACGCATCCCCGTCCCCCCCCCCGCTTTCGGCGCCCATGCCCAGGTGATCTCTTCCCTCTCATATCTTGTTCTTTGTGCCGTGTTCTGACCTGTCGTCAGGTCTCCAACATTTTGGTTGTCAACACTTCAAAGATTGCAGCCTATTTCATAGATGAACCCAGAAGAGTGGCATAATCCCGTCAGACCCGCCTTGCAGGTATTGCAAGTGTGCCGGCCAGCAGGACTTGGGGGGTGTTTTGGGTGCAGAGCGGGCCAGCTCTTCTTTCACGTTAGTTTTTTGTTCAGGCGGCCCGTGTAACCAGACTGCTTTTCTTTAGGAAGCTGTTGATGGCTTGGGTAAGCTTGCCATGAATAAAAGAACAGTCTTATTCTATTCACGTATATTTTTCACGGATTTCTCGTGGCCTTAGTGCTGCTGTTGTCTGGGTGCAATTGATAGGAGCTGTTATCATTGAAGTTGGGTATTCATCACTTTCGAAGATCGTTTTTACTTGGAGCTTTCCTGTGTGGGAAAAACATACCAAAATATATATATTGGTATACTAGCCCCTGTCGGCATGCGTTAGCTACCTTATCATAGTACACACCCCCCTCCATGAAAACTGTATGGCCATGGCAGCTGAAGTGCCCGCCCCCCTCTAAGAAATAATTTCCGCCAACGCCACTGTCTTTATACACTGTCTCGCTTTTGCAACACAGCAGACTCCTACACGGAGGATCAGGTTTAGCGCTCATTTCCAAGGGAATCACAACCCTGTGGCGCCGCTCTTTGTGAGTGAGTCACCGTCGGAGCGTGCTTTCGCAACCAGGCTCACCTGATGAATATCCATCTCCCCCTCTGACATGTCCCGGGGACCCACTCTGGCTCAATTTCCATCACAGGTTGAGCCGATCTGTTCCGCAGCCGACCCCAGCACGGCAGAGACACCGGAGCCGGCGTTGCCATGGTAACGAGGCCGCCACAGACGCCCGGCGGTAACAATGAGGCGGCGAGAGAGTGCAGGTTCCGGCCAATCCACCGGAAGCTCCAGTGTTGGACAGACCAATGACAAACGACCGGCGCACGGATCGCGGCCAAATCGAAAGATTACCGCTCAATTCGGCCGACCTCGCTGCCGACCTGGTGGCTGTGTGAGCTGCAGCAGGTCCAGATCCGATGGATGGTAAATCCGGCCAGTGCGTCGTCGGTCTTTGCAACAGCTTCCGGTAACCTTTGGCGAACGGTGGGTGTGTAGTATTGCAGTGTATCGCCACTCGACAGGAAGTGGGGCTAAATGCTGCGGCCTCTTCCTTTCTGCTGGCTGTCTGCTTGAATGGTGGTAGGAGATGACTATCAACAAAGATTCTTTGAGATAACTGACTGTCAGAGTGAGTTATGGCCTTGTTGTAGGAATGGAGCCACTCGACGGGGTAAACAATCCCCTTGAGGTTTCACTATGAATTCTGTGCATGGACGGCCTCGATGCAGCCCCGGCTACAAACGCCACACAGTATTGTTGACGCCGAAGTGCTTAAAGGGAGATACGCGAAAAAATTGTTCTTGTGGTTTCTTGCTATTTGAAAAATCCTGATTACGAAACTGTCAATTATTTTTGTATCTTCGGCAAAATTTTGGGGGTAACTCACTTTTTATCGAAATAGGTTAACAGTCCGATAAAATGCTGAAACCTTCACCCATCAATTAATTTTGTAAACTATTTAAAGTTGAAAATTAATGTTTGTTTGTAATAAAAATGTCTGTTCTCCTATATTTGTATTTGAATTAATTTTACAAAGCCTTTAAAGACTACAAAATGAATTAGTTTGCCCTAGAAACGGAAAAAAACAAACTACTCAAGTCTTCAGCCGTTTCGTACCTCGGGTCTTGAGTCGTTTTCTGCTTCAGCCCCAGGATGACGAAACTTTTGCGTCAGATAGGTCACGTGACCACGGTATGAGAATTCCTAGGCTTCTGATTGGTTAATTTTGATTTCTTTTAAGCCCTATATTTCTGTTTCAAAACAGTTTTGGAATGTTGTTTTTCTTAAGTAATTTTTTCTCTGTGGTAGTCCGAAGTTCTTAGGATAGATATCACCTAATTCTTAGAGAAATTGATGGTCATAGCCGAGAAAACGTCATTTAACCGATAGTGAGGATTCTCGATAAGTCGTCTAGAAATGTTGACTTTGAGAGCAATTTTAAGGTATTTGCAGGCTGAATGCGCAAAAATGAGAATAGGACTTCTGAAACAACTTTTTGTAACCTTTTGATCTAGCCAATACAATTTTGTTCGCGTATCTCCCTTTAAGTCAACAAACGCGGTACTACACAATGGACGCTATTTATCTAAGGTTATAAATTTTGAACAGTATGGTAAGCGCCCGTTCAGAGCATTTCTGCAAACACATCGCGTTGATACGTGACACCCACGGTCAGCTGACTGTGAAGTCACTACCCATTAGGGCACAGTTAGAAATCGAAAATATTTTTTCTCTTTGGTTCACATGTTTTCCTTTGTAAAATTCAGTTTTAAAATGGGTTTATCAGAAAACACTTTTATTTGAACACTGCTTCCGTAGTAAGAATCCAGTTTCCTGTTGAGCTTCATGGATATACCTATATATCCATCTGGGCTGAATTTATGGCCTTCAGATCCACACAGAATCATTGCAATACATAAAAGTCATGGTTATGGGAATATTGAGAGTGACTTAATCAGCATAGTTTCAGCAACCACCGACTCGCACTGCAGAGCAGGGGCGACTAGAGGTGGGACGGGACGGGTCGGGTAGCCATGTGGGTCATCGAAGGGAGGCCGGAGCGTCAAGCTGTATCAAGGTGCCGGGTTGCTACGTCCGGGGGAACACATTGGCATTTAGTCGTAAGATGAGGTTGGCAGTGAGTTCTTTCTTGAAGATGATCGAACTCATATGGCTGGATACTAGCCAGGTTTTATCAACAATATATCTCAATGACTTGCCCAGGTTCCTTTGAACGTTCTCAGGGATTTTGATTAACTCTTCACTCCTGATATTGCTCTGGGGCTGTCATCATATGCAATTTTTCCACCTTGGAAAGAAAAGGGTAGACAGGTCTCGTGAATCCTTTATCGAAGCCGGTGGAGCCATCGATAGTCATGTTCAGATGACGAAGTGTAAGCTCGCTTTTATGAAGGCAGCGGATAGCTCAGAACAGTTCCATTCTACTCGTTTTCTCTAGTGCTGAGGTGTGCCACCTTTCCACTCCGTGCCCGGATTGGAAGAGTCACCCGTGAGCATTTGGAGTCAGTGGAGCTGTGCTGCTGCAGATCATACACGGCTATAACGATCTTCACGGCTGGCTTCTCACGACTGATCTAAAGTGTAACTAATGCACATCCGACACAGTCCAATGATGAAAAGCAGGGAGAAGTGTTGTTGCTGAGTGAATTCGGACCCTCGAAACGCCACGTTGCCCCAGAATGGTGCCCAAGCGGCAGTGTCGGGAACGCAAGACTGCAAGGAAACTGAGGCCAAGGGTTAACTAGCGCATTCCTGGGCCGAGTCGACTTCAACAGCACTGAGCGAGTCAGCTGGTAGTCGACTTTCCACCAGAGTAAACATGCGCGAGTCGACGGTTTGTCTTACAGCTTTTGAAAAGGCACAGGCATCGAATTCAAATAAAACATAATCGAGCTCGACTTCTTCTAGTAAGGTGTTTTCAAATCAACCTACAGCCAATAATTACAAATGCCGTAATCACTACGCCCACGTGCGGCGGCCAAAAACAGTCAATTGTTTGTTATGAAGCTAGGAGCAATGACGAATCCAGGATTTCGTTGGTTTCATTGGAAACGCTGTCGTCGGGCGCCAATGCCTCTTATGCATTGCCAACGGCCAATGTGGTGCATCTGTAATGTAATGGCATCTGCAATGCCAACAGGCCGATGCCTCTTACTGCTGAAAATGTTTGTGTCTGAAGAGCTTGACGGGCGATGATTTACAGTCATTTTTGCCCTGGATATCTTTCTTTTCATGAAAAGCTGTTTTTCATGTATTCATCGAAGAGACGAATTCCTTTGAGGGGTTTGGATAAGCTTGTGTGAAATATCGTCAAGTGCGCTGTTTTTTCTTCTCCTGATGGCTTTCCCAAATAGTGGCTCAGTGCTGCACGAAGACAGCTGTTTCATAGATGTACTGAAGCCTCCGTTAATTTTTGTTATGCCTTCTTTTAAGCTGTAAGTGGACATGGGGCAGTCGTATTCAACTTAATATATTTCAAGAAAGCTCATTCAAGGCGCACGACCCTTGTTACGGTGCCAGGGCTCTGGTGGTAAAGTACTCAATATGCCTAATGCATGTCCGTGCATTTGCCCTCAAAACATTTTTTGTTCATATATATTTCCATTAAATTTTGTAACTGAGAAACCGTCACTTGTATTGTGCTGCTTGCGTAAACTTATCATTTCAATCAGCCATCATTCCAATCATCATTTAAATCGATATCTATATCTTTGTCTTTGTGTACTACACGGCGGTGTAACAAACAACAGTTTGTAAGTAATTCTACCCACTAAGACGCCAAAATGTGCCCTCCCCCGTGTATGTGCATCGCCTAAATGGTTTTTGTGTAGCTTCGGGGAAGCCTGAGGCGGCTTGCTGGGTCATTTGTGGGGTCGAGATTGGGTAGAGCTTCCTGTTGCGTGCTGAGGAGAGACTCTCACTCTGGAGAAACGAGCTAGTGATCAGCCGGGCCCCAGCAGGGGTGACTTTGGCGCTATCTCGCGCACCGCTGACGGCCAACAGATGCACCACATTGGCCCAGTTGCGCCGAGTTAATACCGCCAATTGAGGTCAAAATTGAAACCCGCCAGCGGACTGGAGAGCGCTCTCGAGCCTGAGCTGAGGCGCAGGCGGCTTTAGGAGAAGGTAGGTAACCCGTAGGGGCGGGAATGCTGTCGGACGGGGTGCATAGCACAGTGAGGGTTCTGTGTTGTCTTCCTCAGAGTGATGTAAGAGAAGAGGTCGACTCTGACTGCTGCCTCAGATTTTTATTTATTTTAGAAGGGCAGCTTTGATTTGAGCGATTATAATAACCTCTTAAGTTCCATTGTAGGTATTGCTTGATCCAAAATGTTGAACCCTGCAACTATTTACGCACAGCCTGTATAATGTGTTCAGCAGTTCCAGATTTCTGCCCATTTCCATATTTTACGCTAACTGCTGCATCAAGTCGTGATGATGTGCTCTTAGCGCTTTATTTTGTGTACTTAAGCCGCCATTACCGAGCACTTGGCGTTCACTAGCCCCGGGAGCCGCGAATAGAGGCTGCTAAGTTGTGAATACCACTCAAACAGCTGGGACACAATGTGTTTTTCCTCCTCATAGCCGTTGATACGGTGTGGAATATGACGGGGCAAAACGATACAGTGCCTTGCCAACCACTGGTTTTTGAGACTCAAACTGTCTAAGAGTTACTCTGGCAACGTTGTGTATTTTGTTCTTATTCTCCTCTGAGTCGTCACCGTCCGAAAAGGCCGTCAATGTTAATCAGAACCAGCTGTTATCCACGCCAGTAGCTGTTCTTGAATGTGCTGGCTCGTCATCGCCTAGCCTCGCATGTTATCAACGCACTGTGGCACATTTGACGCTACGAGTCATTTGTTGCGGCCGACAGCGTCCAACCCCGGTAACAAATGCTGAAGCAAATGTTAGCATGTGCAAGGCAACTTCCATTGTGCAAGGATGTAGAAATGGCTGGAAATGTCGACCATCAAATGGTAGCGAGCGTGCACCGCTCATGGGCTACCGTTACCGTTGGCTTTCCTCAGGTTGTTGTAAGACCCGATAAATTAGTATCATTACGATTCACGTACCGTGGTCGCCGCGCTTGACAGGCGGTTGAGGCGAGTATGGCAACGCTTTGTTCCTGAGGTAGAAACTGAAGTGCATGACCATAGCTGGGCGCCCCGAGGTAGAGGTTGTGGCAATCCTTCTTTGTCCATTGAACCCGCTAAAGGTCATGAAAGGGCTGAAACGATGCAACGAGGACTCAACGGTGGTTGGCATTGATTTTTGCAATGGCTTGTTTTAGTATATTTATGGAAAGGCTCTAAAATGTCCAGCATCCTGCTTTTCAATGTTTTGCGGTGTTACCTGTTACCAGGGCGGCGAAAGCACTTTCACTTCTCTTTCAAGAATTCCAACAATATCCGAAAGTTCCGTTGACACCATTAGCTTTGGGACCTGCGAGCTTACATCTTCACTGTTCAGGCTTCAGAGGGCGCTAGAAATTATTGCTGTATTTTTATGGAGCTTTCCTTGTTAGGGAAGAGAGAACTCGACCCACGCAGTGCGTTTTTCTGGTAATTGCTGTGAGTATGCTTGAAACTCGCATGTCATAGTTGGTGAACATCGTTCCCGTTGGGCGTTCACGGTAACACTGTGCCGTGTACATAAATTGCAAGGCCTGCTCTGTTTTCCTAGAGAGCTACGGGCACATCATCCCGAAAAATTGCCTTTATCGTTGTCTAAATTACACTGTTCCAGAGACCTAAAACCGGGCGTCCCGGCCGCCGGGGTCAGGCAACATTTAGCAATATTTACACGGAAACTTTGACGTTGCGTGATGAGGTCTAACCTCTACAAATATCTCTCTGTCCGTCCGATATTCCGGCCATTCTCAGCTAATGGTTCCTCATCAGACATCGGCATCATTACGAGGCCGGGGCACGCCAGTGTCTACGGCCACCGTTCGTTCACCGCTGCGTCTGAAGCAAACATTCGAGCTCGCCCAGCGGCAAAAACGACGCTCCTAATGAACACGATCGATATGATGCCAACTGTCTCCGGTCTAAGCCAGTGATGGGCACGGTTCTGGCGGGGTCCCAGGGGGTGTCAGTGGGGTCTCACCAGGAAGCCCCCCAATTGAGACCCCTTGTATCGCGTCCAATCAATACCTCACCAATACGCCCTGCGGCGAGCCCGCTGGCCGCAGTCTGAACGGTACACAAGTTTTACAGTGCTCTCACTGGGGCGCACACCCGTCGCTTTCCGCCGATAAAGCGCGCCTGGCTCTCCGGGGCGTGATAGCCGCTCGCCGTCGGACTTTTAAGGAAATGAAATCTGGCGTCGTCACCGTCGCCCGGTTATCGGGCGGACGAGAGGCGGCCCGGGGCGCGGCGGCGCCGCGACGCGTCCTCGTCGCCTGCGGCAGAGGGCGGACCGGCCTGATTGCACCGGTTATGGCTGATAGCGCTTCAAACGAGCACCGGATAACGACGATGGCCGCCAGTGGCGTCGTCGCTGGTGGGCTGCGACAGATATGGAATGTGAAACGACGCGACACTTGAGAAGTGGAGAATGTTTCCGCTCCAGCGATAAGAAATGCAATTTATGATCGTTGTGTTTTTTTGCGCTTTCTCGGGAGTGGGATGATCTTTTACCTCAAAATTAGGTCGGAATTAGTTCTGGTAAACTAGCTGTTACATTACGATCACCATTGACATCTCTTTTGCTGTTGTTAGGGGGCTCTTATTTTATTATTACCTTGAATGTCTACTGCTTGTTCCTGAAAGTAGCGCCAAGTTTTCTGATTATGGTAAGATCTTTTCCGGTTCTTCGTGACTTGATAACAATGTGCGTAACGCTGTTGAGGCGACAAGTAACATATTCTTACGCTTCGAATCTCGTTTATCCTGCCGGTACGGTTTCAAAAATTTCATGAGAAGAAAGCATTCCCCATTTAGGCGGAAGTTAGCGCCAGACATTATCCTTCAGTGCTAGTTGAAGAGGCAGACAGTCTTAAGAAATCTATTTGTAAGCCTTAAATGCCTGGTGTCATTTTCCAAGAAAAATGCACCGTTCGGATACTGACAAATCATTAAGTCAATCGTTTCGTTATTTTTCAACAGCATATGCTCTAGGCATTTGATTCAAATTTCCTGCTTCATGTGTAAGAAAAAACACCCAAGTAGCTCGTGGTTTTGACTGAAAATTTATACTATTACTACCCATGCAGGAGTGTAACTTTGTATACTTTTAGGGGTGCGCGAGCACCACTAAAACGTTTGAAAGCACCCCTAAACTTCCAAAAGCACCCCTAAAACTATTCTGCGACATTCTAATAGGACCCAATGCCAGGATTATGTAGTAATTAAATAGAAAGTGTCAGAGATTCGGAGCTCTCGCAACTATTCATCTGGAGAGATCATTTCGAGCTTAAAAGACTACTTGAGTGATCTGGAGGTTTAAAATAACCGCATGAGTTCGTATTTAGACGGCGGGAGTAACTATGGAAATTTGGTAGCTGCCACTTGCGACCAAGGCTGAAAGAGCGCGTTTTCCAAAATGTCAATTGCCGTGTCGCCGTTATCTTAGAATCAGTATCATCGAGTGCAGCTTGACTCTTTGTTTCCTTGATCATGTCTTCCAGAATAAAAGCTCACTGGTGGACTTCTTTTCCAAAATGCCATGGTGCATGCTGCAGTTTCTTCCTGAATTTATTTAGGCTGTGTTTAGATCAGACCTGTCAATAGATGCAATACGTACCAAAGCAGGGTCAAAAAGGCCTCGTGGTACCTGTATGTACATCTATTGAAACTTGTTTAGAAGGGGAGAAAAACCAGGGCCAATAGCTGGGAAATATAGCTAGTGCTTAATCCTCGCCCGTCCGGGAGGAGCATCGATGGTCTCCTAGGCTTGTTAAGGATAGCGGATAAACGGCGGCGTTGCGCCGCCGTATTTTGCATATATCTTCCTTGATCAATTCCTCATCTTTAAAAAAAGAGTTTGGTCATGTTAGCTCAGGCCATCAGGCCAAGGCAAGTGACTTCATCTAAAACTTTAGGGTTGTATTTAGGCAATAAGCAAAGTAAAGTTAAGTAAAGTTACTTATAAGTAAGAAAACGTTTAACCTAGCAATCCGAAACTTATACACCATAATGGACCTACCGGCTGCTGCAACATGTATTCCGGGTTTTATGGGATCGGTGACATAGTTTCATTTACGGGTCATCTCTTCAAAGGAAATACACGGTAAAAACTGTAAAATAGCTATAATTTGGTTCATACTGCTTAACCCTCGTCCTTCGGGGGCCGATTCGACGCCCCTCGTTATTTTTCGCGATGACACACAAAAAAGTTAAGTTTAGCCCAATGCTGCGTGGAAATTGTATAAAAAATTAGTTTGACACATCTTGACAAAATTTCAAGTCAATGTCATGTCGGGTCACCGAGTTATGAAGTCATTTCTAAGCCTATGTAAGGCAATTTTGGTTCTAAAAATAAGTCCGAAAAAAACTGGGCGTTACTCGGCTTCTAGTCAAGAGCATTCGAAAGCTCCTGAAAAGGCAATCTGAAATATGTCATTCATTTTGAGGTCAAGTCCATAACGAAGGCACCAGGGGTCCCCAAAGGTCAGCAAAGGCTACCGTTTTAGAAGCTGTTGCTGGCTATTCTCATGAACGGGACAAGATGCAGCAATGAATTTGGCATCATAGTGACGAGCATCACCCAAGGATTCGAATGGTATGCGACCTGACTTTGACCATGATGGACCTAAGGTCAAGGTCACGTGTGACCTTACAAGTTCACACCGCGTTTTGTTCAACTCCTTGTGTCAAGACAAACACATTGACACCTCGGGCTTTATTCTAGTCCCATTGATTCCCAAATCACAAGGTCACTAGTTAACCTAGAGTTAAAAATAGTTGCACTCCATCGGAGAGTTCAGGTCTCGGGCAACACGTTGCGCTTTACCGCGTCTTTCCACCTCTCTTAGTTTTCAAACAGTTGGGAGGTCGAACCGATCCCCGGTAGGGCGAGGGATTAAAATACCCCCAGTAGGGCAAGGGTTAAAATAGATTCATGTTATTATAGTATAAGTATATTGGGCCACTACAAAGGCCCAACGTGACATGTTTGATCTGTGATCTCTGTAAGGTCATTTGGGACTATCTAAACCCATTTTCAGACATCGGTTCGCAGGAAACCAGGACAACTTCGCAGGACAACTTGGCAGGAATTGATGAGAGAGATTTTTCACTTTGGTACCATTTCGCTTAAATTGTCATTTCGAGTCGATCGGTATGCATATCGATTATGTCAGACCAGATAATGCTCTTGACCTGACTTTTGATTAGGTCATTTTTAGATTTTGACACATCACGTTCATACCATACATAATTTGATTCGCCCTTAACGAGAGGATTTGCCTAAGTTATGATTCTAGCGTAACACAGTTTTCGACCTTAGTTTGGCTATTAACCCTCGCCCCGGTGGGAGGTGTTTGAACACCCCCTCGGGTTTTTCCGGCGGCGCGAAGCGCCACTGTCCTTGGTATGTACACCGTATTCTTGATCAATTCCGCAAATTTCCTCAAAATCTTAAGGTTGGGTCATCTAAGGTCAGGTCACCAGTGCAGGCCAAGTGACCTCATCTCAAAAAATGTTTAAGGTGGCATAAGTAAAAAATGTGTGAATCTATCGAATGGAAACTCATACCACATAATGGGCCCACCGAGTGCTACAACCCATATTCCGGGATATTTCATATGGATGACCTAAGGTCAAGTAAGGACCATGACCTCTGCATTATAAATACATGGGAAAAACAAATTGTGCTGTATTTGTGTAGATACAGCTGAGAATACCTTCATATTCTCCAAATCGTAGTATCCTGGGCCCCGTTCCAGGTTCATGCAGCAATTTTTGACCTGTAACCTCTGAGAGGTCATCTGGGGCTATTTAGGCAGTTTTCAGGCTTAGGTCAATAACGTAAAATGAAATTATGATAAAGCTTTTATTTTGGGTATCATTGCGTTTAGATTGCTACTGCGGGTCGATTAACATTCATATTGACTATGCTATGTTAAAAGTGACCTTGACCTGACCTGAGGTCGGGTCATTTTTGTGTTTTGACCTAGTTTGATCATATTATATATCATTCGATTTGCCATGAGGAAAGGAAGCGAATGGTGCCCAAAAATGATTCTAACGTTAATAGGCTTTGAAGTGCTGCGGCGAGGAGCATGATGATAAGTTGATAAGTGATAAGTTGATAAGGTGGCCTGTCCCCTCGAATCCTGGAAATGTAAAAAACACTGAAGATTATATATTCAGTCACAGCCCTTCATCAGAATCGTGCAGAAAATATTCAAAATTCTCGGTCATAGTGTAGCCAGACCTCGAGTTGAGCTTCACACAAATGCCTTTTAGAATGAAAAAATTGATGTGGTAACAACAACGATCTTGGTACCTCTAACCTAAGAGTAATGCCGACAATACAACAAGACTAGACCAGTATTTGTGTGACAGACTTTTCTATTATTTCAGCCAAACACTAGCTTTACAATAACAATGAAAAACTCGCTGAAGTATCTTAATCGGTTATTTGTATGCTTCTGTTCTTATTATTTATATCTATTTTTTATTTTTTACGAATATATAATCTTCAGTGTTTTTTACATTTCCGGATTCAAGGGGACAGGCCACCTTATCAACTTATCTTCACCTTATCAACTTAAAAATGATTCTAATTCAACTCCGTCAGACGCTAGATAAAAATGTACTCAAAATCCCACTTTCTTTGACCTGGCATGACTTCAATATTGACCTGAGCCAAAAAGTGACTGATATAGTTTCTTCATGAATTTGTATGAGCTATCCACGTGCCTCCGCGTTTTTTCGCTATCCCGCACAGAGGCCGAGTACGAGGGGGTGTTTAATAATAATTGTTGGGTTTAACGACGCACCAACTGCCAGGGTCATACGGCGTCGCCAACTCCACCCTGTTGGAAGGGATTTTGGGGATCAGATCGACTTATTCAGAGGCTCCGCCGACTGAACCAGGACCAGTGACTTAAAGACAGTTATCACTACCCAATGAGGGTGTTTAAACACCCCCACCAGGGTGAAGGTGGCTAGGAGGCCCACCGGGGTGCGGGTTAAGGAACAGTCAACAACAGGCTATTAAGGAACAGTCCCCTTAACCAGGCGCGTCGGATCGTTTTCAAAAGTGAGGGTTGGGGCATATCCGGCCACGCATTCTCAACCCTGCCAACAAGAGGTTTATGTGAGCCTCTACAGGATTTTTAAAGTGACCAAAAATCACCGTTTTAACTGTACATCTCACTTATCATACAACGTAAGGGTCTTACGAAAAAATGTCTTGTCTATCACAAATCACGTCGGCACTTGAAGCTACATTTATTAAGTAAGATTTCAAAGCCTTGTTCGTCCAACCACAATCTAATACCATAGATAAGCTTTTAATGGCGGTAAAATGCAAACAATAACACTTAATAGGTAGCCGTTTGTCTGCGCGGTAGTTAAAAAAGCACCAAAAACTCCTGGTTTCACCACGTTTGTAGCTTTTTGAGCTGTGACCTTTGATGAACAGGAGGCTTAAAGCATAATAATAACAATCATCATCGGTTTAAGGACGCACCAACTACCAGGGTCATACGGTGTCGCCAACTCTCACCCTGTTGGAAGCTTAAAGCATAGGCGCAAGAACTATTTTGAAGTTGTGGGAAAGGGTCGTCGACGTTGGTGGGGCCAAAGGTGACTCGGCTTATCGCGTGATTTGTTGCTGAAAACAAGGTACGGGAACGGCTCGAAAATGATGGGGATGCCCCCATAGTCCGAAATCTAGTTTTGTGGCCGCTACCACGGTTTTTTGGGCGTATGTCTAGTCACTGGCGGATCCAGGGGAGGGGGCATTAGGTTCATGCTCCCCCAAATGCTCAAACCAGGGGGCCAAAATATGTTTTGGCCCGAAGGGGGAACAGTGTGGAGTGCAAATAAAGCAAGAAAGAAGTCACTAGAGAAGTTTCGACAAAAGTGTAGGGTTCTTACCCCTTTTTAACGTTTTCATCTCCTAACACTGCCCATTAAATGTTAAGGGTCGGCTAGGAAAAAGCACCCCTAAACATTTTCACAAAGTTACACCCCTTGTACCCATGTGCAGCGCCTGAAATGGTAAATCTTAAAAATCCAAAGAATAATCTGGAAAATTATGGTATGCCTCCAAAGTCTGACCTTTGAACTTACAATTGGCCTTCATATGGGCTGATCTGCTCATTTAAGCCCGAGCATATGTCATTACGTACCAATCGATCTATAATGCGGGCAAGCTGACGGAACAACGCAATGGGGTCTATTCAGATATATAGGTCCGACTTTGAAACAACTTAATAAAAATAAGCAATAGCCGATTTTCAACGATATTTTATCAGTCGACGTTCCCATAAATTTCTGAAAATCTGACTCTGTAGTGTTCGTTGGCTCCGGGAAGCAGCAGAAAAATTTGTAATAGAATGAGCACGGAAAACATTGTTTTAACTCGAAAACCATAGCTTTCATATTTTTATACACAAAGTTCCACCGAATGCTAGCAGAGCTGCTTTGACCTGCTGTAACAGATTGTGTAATTAACTAATGAGTGCCTTTTATGTAAGAAATACTCGTACGTCCAAAGACATTGAGTAGTTGCTTGAGACTGACTTTAGAACTTGTCAGCAGTCACACAAACTGTAGGAAGATTGAGGTAACTGTTGCCAACTTCCAAGTAGTCGTTAACAATTTTGATAGCAGTTCTGAACTTTGTTAGGCGAGAGCGACTTGAATCTGGTTGAGAAACTCTGTAGTGACGGCTTGGTCAGTGTCGTTTGTTTACTTTTAATGATTGCCCGCCATAGTTTTGAATGACGCTGCGGCAGGTCGGGGCTGCTGTAGGAGATTTCAGAAAATTTCAATTCAGGCTTTGCCTCGACATTCTTTATTTTCGTTTGGGACGCAGTTGGCTATTGTTTTTGGTACCCTGGTATTCCCGAGTACCTTTACAAGAGTTGTCCTCTTCCCTGCTCACCTATGACGATATCCGGTTCAGCTTACCATCAGAAAAAGGGATAACCAGAACAAAACTTACGTGATTTGCAGATTTTGGCCTCAAAACATTGAAGCTTAAATACCTGTGGTAGCTAAAAACAAGGTTGGGAATACAAAGAGATATGACCATGGCCGTCAATTATCCGACAAAGATCCAGTCATTCTCAAAGCATTGTCTGTTGCTGAACCTCCGAACCCTCCCATTCTCTCACCTCTGCCCATTCCCTCCCATTCTGAACCCCCTGCCTTGTCATTCTTTCAGCCAGCCATTGCTATCCAGATTGCAATCTCTACGACACACGCGTGTTAAATCACGCACTCATGAATATCACGTCTCGTCTTTATCACACCGGCAATGCACCTCACTCTGTTCAACTCATCTGAAACGGCTAGTGAACCGCCCCGAGACAGCTATTCTGACGTGGAGCCTCCCCTGGGAGCTCTGTTCCATCAAGCTCACCACTCGGCCGCCACAAGTCTTCATCACAGCTCAGCCGCCGTTGTGCCGCCCACCGCTCGGCGGCGGCACTATTGCTGTGGCGAGACTGTCGTCGTCGTCGTCGTTGTCGCCGGGCCCCAGGGCGGGGAATCTTTGAGTGGTTTACAAGCACCGAGCAGTTCTACACGACTATAGCATTACTGAACACGGCCCCATTCGGCTGTTGTAGAAAATGGAGTGGATATTAACAAAGTCATATGAACAAAGCTCCTGTTCAGGAATACTACTCAAAGACGACTTTTAACTTTTGTTTAATGAATATCCAAAACCTTTCTTACTGAAAAGTGAGGAAAACGACATCCGCGCTTTTCAAACATCGCAAACCACAAGTCGATAAATCTCGAAGTGAACAATATAACCAAAGGTAAAACCGTGTTTTATACATTATGAGCAAACGGTGGTAGGCTTCAGTACGTGTTCCAGTGTTCCACGGGCTGTTGTCGCTTCAGTTGAGGGTACTCTCAGCAGCAATTTCGACCAGCCCGCCGGCTGTTGTCCGGGCCTCGGACTTCACCTGAATGGTATATGGTGGCGCCTGGGAAGGCACAGGTGTCGTTTTCAGGTAGCGATCGGCTTCAAAGGTGAAACGAGACGATGGTGTGCTGCTATTCATTCAACCAGCTCCCGACACGGTGTGGAAGCCTTTGAAATGTGCATAACAAAATTGCGTGGTAACATGAAGATAGTTAACGATGACGCATAGTCTTAACACGCGCCCCGCTGGGGTCCCTGGCATGACGCGCCCCGGTGGGGGCGTTTTTCGCCCCTCCGTATTTCGTTCCCCACGAAAGCTAAACGAAAATTACGGGCGGTGTTTGAAAGCTCTTGACAAGACAAGAGATTTTATCCGAATAATTTGTATGTCAGGTCAATATTGAGGTCAGCATAAGTCAAGGAAGGTTCCATAGGCTTACAACAGAACAGTGTACGTTTGTCTCTCTAGATCTGCCCTCAGAGGAGCTAGAGCAAATATTTATGCATTATTTGATTCCTCTCATCGCGGCAAATCGAATGATGTATAATATGACCTTGTTGGGTCAAATGGTGAAAATAACCTGACCTCAAGCTAGGCTAGGGCCACAGAGTGACCTGGTATGGTCATGTTGCATATTAATCGACTTCCCGTGACAATATAAGCACAATAAGCACAATGCAAGCAAAATGGGAGCTTTATCTCAATTCAGTGAGAAGTTATTGGCAAAACAATCACTCTATGCTCCCGTGACCTGATATGACCTTTGAGAGGTCAGATTCTCAAAAACTCAACTTTATGGTCAAGATCGTGGTAAGAATAGACTGTTTGAGGATTTTCAGCTTTATCTATCCAGTATTTACTGAAAACAAGCCCATTCTATTTTTCACCATAGACTTATAATGGGGTGACCAAAAATTGACCCCGCCTTAGGTCAACAATATCAAAATTCTGAGATAGCAGATTTGTAGACCCTAATGACCTAATCATATTGTAGAAGTTTAAAATTGATCGGTTCGCTGCTGTTCCCTGGGCGCCGCTTCAAACTCGTGATTTTAGGTTTTGAGGTCGGGTCACTTGACCTTGAATAGCTCCCTGACCTGACATAACCTTAACTAAAAAAATTTGGTCAGATGTGTAAAATTGATTGGGAATAAGGTACTTTAAGCTTAGTTGTTCTGCGTCTCTTTGTTTTTGAGCTATCTTAGGAAAACCAGAAGGGGGGCGAATTTCGCCCCCCAGCGGGGCGCGTGTTAATAAATGAACGTGGAGAGTACGTGTAAAATAAAAAGTAGCCGACATTTTAATGACATCGCTATCAAACATCTCCTAAATTATATCGCAAATCATGGTGCCCCTTTAAGCTTAGATGACGTGGATGAATAAAGACCCCCTGACGCTTCTATCGTCCGAGGATTTGCTCTGGTATTACCGTCGAAATTCGTCGGAAGTCCCACCCCTATTTCCCTCTCTCTCCAGTATTCAAAATGCTAATCAGACTCTACTCATTCTGAGAGAAGCTGGATCTGAATATGATTTATCTGATAGGATAGTAATCCCCGCCCTCGTCAATCTGCCGAGGAAGGGGATTCCTCCCCGCACTACCACACAGACGCTGGATTCAGATTGGTTGTGATCACTTTGGAACTAACACTTCAAAACACTGACAAGACGCTATTGTGCCCTCTTTGCCTTCGAAAGTTGTGCCCTTGATTTCAGTCAATACTCCCACAGATAAATCCTGGACACGCCCTACCGTAAGGCGCTTACATTTCCTGGATTTCAAAACCGGGATTGAATTCAAGTCATGCAACAGGTCCGACTCGTGACATTGTTTCTGAAACTTGGCGCGATGCACGTGTCTAGAGGTCTCCGCCTCGCGGAGGTCAGGGTCATTCGGAGCAGCAAGCGATGAACTGGTGACATTTGTCTTACTGACGCCCAGCTCATGATGAAGCACAGTCAATATTAGCAAAGCGCGGGGCTCCACACACACGAGGCTTAGGCAACTTTGTCTCGTTATCTTGCAAGCCGCGCTCTGTCGTCTACCATGAGTTTTGTACGAACGGTTATGTGTATACTTTTGAAATGTCGGGAGGACGCTGAGTGAATTTGCAGTAAACCAACAGAAGAGAAGGGCAACGAGTAAGTAAATACAAACGGTTACAAGTTGAATACACCTAGTACATTATGTAGCATATATTTCAAGCGCTTCCTCACTTGTAAGGTTGTAAGGAAGAGTTGGGATACGCTGAGTGGATTTGCAGTAAACCAGTAGAAGAGAAGCGCAACGAGTAAAGGACAACTTGTACATGTGGAATACACCTCTTATATTATGTAGACTATATTTCAAGCACTTCCACACTTGTGAGGAGGCTTTTCAAGCATTGTCATAATGAGTATGTGGTGACAAGAAGCTGTGAAGGGAGACGGTAAGGATGAGGATAGCTGACGACAAAAGAAGTTTGGATACGACCTGAAGGGGTCGTCGGTGCCACAGATGCAAACCGTCGCTCCTCCAGGTAGAACAATGTTACGGGTAAGGATTGTTGATATAGCTACAATGCAGCTGATATAAATCTCAGAAACTCCTTCACTTTGTATAAGTTTGATTTTAAACGCTCTAAATAATCACTATTGCATCATTTTCTCGGGCAGAAGTGCATGCATCATATTTCATCCCGGCCAGTATGTAATGATGCGATAGGAACAAAGTAACCATGCCCTGACCGTACTTTATTTCAAGCTAAGAAACAGCGAAGATACCAGTCGATTAGTTCCATTAAGTCTGAAGTCGGTGAGGGCTGTCGAACTGGACACAGGGTGTCTGCTGTATTTTTCGTGAGGTGTCAACAATTTCGTTACTCGATTTCATCGAACGTATCGTCGGTGAAATTGCTCAAAGAAAAAAATATGCCGGAGTCACCATAATACACGAATCATATATTTTCCAAAGTTCGTGGTGGAATCTATTGCTTTACCTTTAAGAAAATGCGGTGAAAATTGGAAAACCTGATTTTCTTCCACCGGACCATTGCCGTCCCAAAATATTGACTTTCTCTTATTACGTTAGTTTCGTGATGATCTTTCATTGTGCTTGCTCATTTGCAACTGTTCTGGCTAGATGAATAGCTGAGAGTGTTGTTTTTTTAATCAGTTCATAATGTTCATCACCCCGATGTTATGGATTCGAAAGGGAGCCGTTTCAATTAAGGGCATGTTCGACAAGTACCGTCGTTTTATGATTTCCATGCCTCCACCTGGGCCCACGATCGCTAGCAGACTGCCAAGTCACCATACGTCGTTCATAATTTTGGACGTCGAAATCCCTTTGAGCTCCCCTCGGATTTTACCTGAGCTTGCACCAACAGCGACCCTGATGGTCGGAGCTGTCGATTCCGTGGGACTGCATGGGTGATCCGGGGCGACACCTATAACTATGCGCGTGGCCTCCGTGGTAGACCTTCACTTGTGATAAAGGTGGCGTTATTGCGAAGTCGTCGGCCTGGACAGACGTATACCTGGACACTACTGAACAGCATACCCTCCTCGAATATGAAGTGAAAGGAAAAAAGAGACCCAACGGGAGTGCAGTCAGGGAAAGCCAGAAGCATTAAAGGGAATTTTAAAGAGCTGCTGTTCATTTGGTGCCAAAATTACCTACCGCCTGGCCTCTCTAGTTTTACGAGGGGGTCCTATCTTCAAGAAATGGACTGTGATGGAATAACAGCTTATAGCCCTAAGTTTTATGAAGTACGTTTTGTTACATCAATTAGTTTTCATTCGTTACAAAGTCTCTCTCTCTCTCCCTCTCTCTCTCTCTCTCTCTCTCTCTCTCTCTCTCTCTCTCTCTCTCTCTCTCTCTCTCTCTCTCCGCTGTACCATGTGAGCCGGATAGAAACTGACGCGCGCTCTTTAACCCGCGCCCCACCGGGGGTCCGGCGCCACCTTCGCCCCACCGGGGGCATCGATGGCCCCCCTCTAACTCCGAAAATATGGGCGTTAGCGCAAATCTGCAAAGTGCAATAGAAAGCTCGCGTGAATTCAGTAAGAAATTATTTCGCATGTTTTAGTGCTCAGGTCAATGGTTTGACCTCCAGAGGTCAAATTAGGTCAAGATCGGCTATTTTCACTCAAATATGCAATGATTAAGCAAACTGGGCATAACTCTTATGTCATTAGAGCTATTGAGGCCTGGTAAAGTACATTTGATAGCAAATTGCCAGTACTTTTTCCGCTATGTGGAACGTAAAGACCTCCTGCCAGTGTTTTGACCGCCAGAGGTCACCTCGTGACCTAATATGACCTGAGGTCACGAAAGGTCAAAAAGTGACCTTGCCGTATATCAAATGAAAGCCAGTGACAAGACCAACACGATGGTGTTTGTTTCACCGCTCTAGCTCAATTAGGTCAAAAGTTATTGTCAAAATACTGTTTTTGACCTCTGGTGACCTTGGATGACCTTGGAAAAGTCAAAGGGCAAATATGACCCCTGGGATCCGTGAAAGGGTGTCCAAAAACGTTGTTCTGAGCAGTCTGAGTATTTGCAATCATTTTTGCTGCTTTTATATCATGAAATAGCTTTTCCCCATGCTTTTCCAATGGGAGAGGTCGCCTCGTGACCTGACCTCAGGGCACGAAATCGAAAAATCCCGGATATACACCTTGTAGACCCTGGAGGGGTCATGAAGTGTAGGAAGTTTCAAATCGATCGACTTTGAAATGTAGCTCTTACAGAGCTCTAAAGGTGAAGTGAGGTGACCTTGGTTGACCTCGTCTGGTGACCTGACCTTGGGTGACCCGGGGTAAAAAATTTCAGGGATGATGGGAAAATGATGCAGTGAGAGGTAGAGCCCTCAACCGCGGTGCTGCGCCTCGTCGTTTTTCTGCTATCCCGGAAAAACCTTAGGGGGGCCATCGATGGCCCCCCGGTGGGGCGAGGGTTAAAGGTGGTGCTGGGAGACTCCATTTATTATCGCGGAGTGATCGCTGACATAAAACGGGATTGCACGGTGGTTATCTGTTTTGACTCCCAGTGGCACTCATAAAACATGATTATGAAATATATATGCCGCCAGTGATGATGATGATGATGATGATGATGATGATGATGATGATGATGATGATGATGATGATGATGATGATGACGACGACGACGACGACGACGACGACGACGACGACGACGATGATGATGATGATGATGATGATGATGATGATGATGATGATGATGATGATGATGATGATGATGATGATGATGATGGGCTAAGTTTCGTAGCTAGACAAGGTGACGTTGACTGCTGCTTCAGGACCTCAAGGGTCTCTGACTTCGGGAAAATTGGCAGCTTCCAAGCAGTTTCAGCGTTGGAAATACAATAGCCGAGGATTCTGATCGCTTTTTGTGAAACAGTGCTATTAAAAACACCTCGTATATGTTAGACATTTTCGTGCGAGCCTGGAGTCATGCGTTGTAGCGTTGTTGTGAAAACGCGCGGCCGCTAGCGAGTTCTTTTTGCGGGATTTCGCTTGAAATTTGCTGATTGATTGTTGTTTAATTGATTGTTTAGGCTTAAGGAGGCTCTAACCGTCGTGGTAAAACAGCACCGAACTTTAGACTTTGTTTATGGACTCACTGAATTTGTTGTATCTGCATTCTTTGCATTTTCTTGGGATTGAGGAATGAGTTGGCAGAGTCAGCTTCCCCAACGATCGAGGCCTCTGCCTAAATCGTCCTTGTGAGCTGTCTGGGAAGTTCAAGTCATACATCAAGTCTCCGGTTACCTCCATGTCTCCGAACGATTTCAGGTGTCCCCCTCCCCATCCAAGATCCATGCTCTGAAGTCATTGGGCACTCTGAGCCTTATGCTTCGCGGTATCGAACTATTTTGGCCTTTTTGTGACGTTTTGCGTATTGTGCGTTTTCACTTAATCCTTTCTGGTATTTACAGGAGCTTCTGGAGTCCAGCCAGCTCGAGATTTTTAAATCATAATTCTGATTTAAATGCTGCGAGTTCTAGTACCCCGCATCTTCTTTTTTCCGTTCTGTTGTATTTCTCTTTTGTAATAAGCAGGTGCTGCCGACGTATATTGGAGCAGGATCAGTTTTATCTCGCTCGGTAGTGAATTACGATCTCCCACCGTAGGCGTCAGAAGGTGCAGCGCTCTTGCAGAGGTGCCACAACACCCCTGCACAACATCCAGTCTGCTGGCGCTGATTCAAGCGTATTAATTATTGTCTCCGCGATGTTGTCGCCTGATCGGAAATAGCCACTCTCTCCTGCCGCCGCTGAGCGGCCGGCGGCGTCGTCTGGCTCCTCCCCAAACACGCATGTTTCCGCTCAGCAAACCCGCAAATACACTCCTCTTTGAATGGAGCTCTTGTATGAAAACAGAACACCACTCTACGCAAATAATTATTTGAATAGCACGGTGTTGGATGCTGTGCGGCCTTGGTGCTCGGGTTGGCGACATGTAGCGGCATAACTTTCGCCTGGGGCGAGGGCAGCAGGGTGACTCCCAGAGCGTTCCTGTCGTGCCCCAAGCTGTGCGTGACAATGTAAAAATAACGCCCCCGCCGGCTAACTACAAAGGATGCTTGCCAAGCCACGGTTGTGGTGGAAATTGTCCACAGCGAATGAGGGCCATTCTCAGCTCGGAAATGAGCACTTAGTCAACAAAACGCGGCGGTTAGTTACGCACCTATGGTGTAAAACGGCGACATAGCCCGAGATAATGGAACGTACTTCTGACCTTTGTTAGTAGCCAGGAATTAACAGATTATGAAGCAAGGATGTTTATGGCCTAGGTCGTTTTTGTTGGCCCTTGCACGCGCGACACCGTGTGCCACTGTGCAACACCTGCGACACCGCGCGGCACCGTGCGACACTGCGCGACACCGCGCGACACCGTGTGCCACCGTGCGACACCTGCGACACCTCGCGCCAGGCCTTATGTAGGGGAGAAGGTGGTTTACCGAAAATCACCCGGCGAAACAATGTTTCGCCCACCCTGAACGTGTATCAAAAACTAATCGGACAACCTGGCCTCCATTTAAGAATAGAGTAGCTAAGACCCTGGAAACCCTGAACCTTGCGATTCCAGAAGCAATAGGCAAACCCCCACTCTCCCGCTTTTGGACTCGCAAACAGCCCAAAGTCGAGTTTCTTTTCACCACACGCAAAGACAACCTCACCACAGAGGAGATCTCCCAGAAATTCTTAGAGTTCCAGTCTAACAACACTGGCAAAACCTTCATTTTCACCGACGGCTCTAAAATAGGCGAAAAAGTAGGCCTCGGCATCTGGGGGCAAAATATTTGCCTCCAAAAACGACTTCCGGACAACTGCTCAATCTTTACTGCCGAGGCTGTCGCCATTCTAGATACACTAGTCCAGATTAGAACCCTAAATATTAATTCAGCCGTCATCTGTTCAGACTCTAAATCTGTCTTGCAAGCTATCAATAACGTAGTCAACCCCAGCCATCACGTAATAGCAGACATCCAGAAGGGTATCGACGATATCCCAGATGTCTCCTTTCTTTGGATCCCAGGCCACTGCAAAATTATCGGAAATGAAAAAGCCGACGAACAGGCCAAAAAGTCCCTTGAACTCAGAGAGGTCGCACCTCTCAAATGGTCCGGAGACGATAGCAAAGCTCTCCTCCAGAACCATATCCGGAAGTACATCCAAAATGACTGGACCACTAACCACAGCGCCCATTTATTCCATATCAAGCCTAACATCGGCTACTGGCCCAGCTCCAACCAAAACAGTCGTCGGCGTGAGGTCATCCTGACCAGACTCAGAAGCGGACACACCAAATTAAATGCCTATGGGCGTGTAGGTACCTGTGGTACCTGCTCTGCCATGGAAAATCCCTACCATATCCTCATCGACTGTCCCCAGCACGACGCCCATAGGCAGCCCATGCTAGATTATTGCCGCATCAGAAACATCCCAGTAAACCTTTCCACTCTTCTCGGCAATGATCACCCTGAGCTGCTGGACAAGCTCTTTACATTCCTGAAGGCTTCTAGGCTCGAGAGCTTTATCTGAACGTCTATGGTGGCAGGTATGGAAAATACCTGCATCCGAATAGCACCCCTCATATTAGAAATAACAATTACACTAGAAACGTCCCTCTGACAAATTTAAACAATAGGTGCTTCAAACTAGGTTTTAACTGTCTGGTCCTAAGGTATGGTAGACTCAGAATAACTCCCACCATAGGAAACAAAAAAACAAAAAACAAACAAAAAACAAAACAAAACAAAACAAAACCAAAAAAGTTCAACTAACCAACTAACCCTACCTAACCATCCGTTCATATTTGCTAACCAACTAACCCTAACTTAAGGACTACTAACTATACTAACCACATCTAAGACTAACAACTAACCAACTCACACCCCTCCCTAACACTCTATCTGTTCTATTACCCTTCTCTCTTCCTCTATGCGGCGGCTACCCAGCCAGAGAGGGTGCTGTAACCTCACCTCCTGGTTGCAGGATAAAGACCCGCGGCATCACGTCATGGTGCTTGCGGGCATTTCTAATAACCCAAAATTATTCTTTTTCAATGGAGGAACTCGAGTAACGTAGGCAAACGGTTATTCGATAACAAGGAACAAAATTCAAAAAAATAATCTTTACGCTGGCAAGACTCTTCACGTACCCTTTTAAATCCTACCTGTGCCCCAGGCTCGGCATCTCTGCCGTAGCAATCCCCTTCCCTCGCAAGTGTTGCTACACTTCGCGACCCATTCCTTGAAATAAGATTCGTCCCTTTGTTCTGCGACATTAAAGTAAACACCCCTCCCGGAAAATTCTCCCCCACACTTTAGAGGCGGGCAAAGGTGCTTTGCACAGAACGCCTTATAAAAAGCCCTTAACTAACTAACTAACTAAGACGGGCATAGTTGTTTTGGAGACTGTGTGTCTCACTCGCTTTTCATATAACGGAGATAAAATTTGCTTTAAGCTTCAGTAAACATGTATTTGTCCCTGCGCTTACATATACTATATGGAGCAGAAACATTTACTGCAGAATGCTGCAAAAGCCCGTCTTACCCCAACAAGGGGGGGATAATATGGGCTTTGAGAACAGTTTATCATATGTTAGTTAGAATTTTTTACAAAACCTTACTATGGCCCCCCTAAGGTTTTTCCGGGATAGCAGAAAAACGACGAGGCGCAGCACCGCGGTTGAGGGCTCTACCTCTCACTGCATCACTTTCCCATCATCCCTGAAATTTTTTACCCCGGGTCACCCAAGGTCAGGTCACCAGACGAGGTCAACCAAGGTCACCTCACTTCACCTTTAGAGCTCTGTAAGAGCTACATTTCAAAGTCGATCGATTTGAAACTTCCTACACTTCATGACCCCTCCAGGGTCTACAAGGTGTATATCCGGGATTTTTCGATTTCGTGCCCTGAGGTCAGGTCACGAGGCGACCTCTCCCATTGGAAAAGCATGGGGAAAAGCTATTTCATGATATAAAAGCCACAAAAATGATTGCAAATACTCAGACTGCTCAGAACAGCGTTGTTGGACACCCTTTCACGGATCCCAGGGGTCATATTTTCCCTTTGACTTTTCCAAGGTCATCCAAGGTCACCAGAGGTCAAAAACAGTATTTTGACAATAACTTTTGACCTAATTGAGCTAGAGCGATGAAACAAACACCATCGTGTTTGTCTTGTTGCTGGCTTTCATTTGATATACGGCAAGGTCACTTTTTGACCTTTCGTGACCTCAGGTCATATTAGGTCACGAGGTGACCTCTGGCGGTCAAACCACTGACGGGAGGTCTTTACGTTCCACATGGCGAAAAAAGTACTGGCAATTTGCTATCAAATGTACTTTACCAGGCCTCAATAGCTCTAATGACATAAGAGTTATGCCCAGTTTGCTTAATCATTGCATATTTGAGTGAAAATAGCCGATCTTGACCTAATTTGACCTCTGGAGGTCAAACCATTGACCTGAGCGCTTAAACATGTGAAGCAATTTCTTACTGAATTCACGCGAGCTTTCTAATGCACTTTGCAGATTTTCGCTAGCCCCCATATTTTCAGAGTTAGAGGGGGCCATCGATGGCCCCCGGTGGGGCGAAGGTGGCGCCGGACCCCCGGTGGGGCGCGGGTTAAGCAAAAGTGAATTCTGAAACATTTTGCAATGCATTGTTTCGATAAAATAGCGGACAGACAATTATTTTGCTGAAGTTCCATAAAATAATAATTTTTAGCATTGAAATCTAACAATCAATGATATACAATTCCTAAGCCGATTTGCGGCACATTCTCAGGCTGATTCTTTTCAATCGTGTAAAAACAGCAGTGATAAAGATGATAATTTTTATGGTGGTATGTTTCACTCCGTGCCCGTGCTGCCCATATCAATGTGTTAGAAAATTTCAGTTTTTGGTGATCACTCTGCTGGGGTAATATAAAACTTCAATCACCTAGAAAATTTCAGATTTTGGTGATCACTCTGCTGGGGTAATATAAAACTTCAATCACCTAATTCATGCTAACGCTGTCTCGAGATATATTTTGCATATTTGGCCTTCAAAATAAGACCAGACACAGGCAGAACATTACAACCAAAACTACTAACAATGGTTGTATGCACCGCCAGTTTTGTTTTTCTGACACTTTGACAGAACAACAAAGGCTAGGAATTCGTGTTTTTGGCTCATGGTAAGGCACCCCAAGATGCACTAATGCAAGTAATGGAGAATTTATGCAATTGCTCGTTTAGTCCACAGAGCCTGTGTCCATCTTACCTCGCATGTCCGTCTTACCGCCCTCCCTCCTATGTATACAACTGTCGTTCATAGTGATGTGCCAAAATTTTAATTTTGGGTCATCTCAGGTCAGGTCACTAGTGCAGGTCAAGTGACCTCACCTAAAAAAATGTTTAAGATGACATAACTAAGAAATGGGTGGATCTATCGGATTGAAATTTGTAACACGTAATAGCCCCACCGAGTGCTACAAAGAATGTTCCGGATTTTTCATATCGATGACCTAAGGTCAAGTACAAACCATGACCTCTCCATTGGACATACATGGGAACAACAGAAATCGGGCTGTATTTGTGTAGATAAGGCTGGTAGCACCTTTAATGAAGGTCTTTCATATTCTCCACATCGAAGTATCCTGGGCCCCTTTCCAGGTTAATGTTGCAATTTTTGACCTGTGACCTCTGAGAGCTCATCTCTTGAGAAGTTTTCAGGCTTAGGTCAATAACTTTGCATGAAATGATGATACATCTTTTATTTTCATACCAATGCGTTTGGATTGCTGTTGCAAGTCGATTGATATGCATACTGGCTGTGCTAGTTCAAAAAGAGGCCTTGCCCTGATCTGAGGTCAGGTCATTGTGTTTTGACCTAGTATGGTCATATTATGCATCATTCGTTTTGCCGTGACGAGAGGAAGCGAATGGTGTCTACAGAATGATTCTATCTCAACTCTGTCAGATGCTAGAGCCCCAAAACTTTGTTAAAAATGCCAACTTCTTTGATCTGTCATGACCTCAATATTGACCTGAGCCCAAAAGTGACTGATATAGTTTCTTCATGAATTTGTATGAGTTATCCACCAGCCTTCGCGTTTTTTCGCTATCTCGCATAGGGGCCGAGTTGGAGGGGGTGTTCAAACACGCCCCCCCTTCCCACCAGGACGAAGGTGGCTCGGAGCCCCACCGGGGCGCGGGTTAAAGGGAATGTGGCACCATCGCAATGGGATCTAAACTGAGATAGTCATGTGATAGACCGTGCCAAGAGCCCACTTGATCGATAGTCTATTTATACCTGAACTTACCATTCGCAGTGGAAAAATAAAAATTCACCCCCTTTCGAGCCCGTACTGCCGGGTTTTCCCGTGCTATGAGAAGAGGTTAGGAAATGACGTCATGCTCAAGCCCCGCTGCACATGCTGTACGGGCATATTTTCTTACTTGGACAATGACATCTTCAAAGCCCACGTGCTAAACCAAGCTTTGGTACTGTCAATTAAAAATACGTATAACTTGCTTTATTGACCTATTGGAATTGCGAAATGAGTATCAAGATGTCAATATAGATATAAGAAAACTATAAATATCACTGTTGTTCTTAATGGTTATATCTTGTAGAAAAAATGATTCATTTGTATTCATATTTATTTCTCCCGGAAATCAAAAAGGTTCAGTCTGGCACAAAACATTGCCAGCTTGTACGCCAATTTGACGTCACGCTTATTTGGAGACTTTTTATTGCTAACAGGTATACATTAAATAAAACGAAATAGTAAGTTTATCAGTAACTTTTAGCAGAATTAAGGCCAAATCCATTATTTATTTATTTTCATTATAGATTGACCCTAAAGCCACCTCAGTCTGGAATTGCACCTAAGTGCCGTTTTCCAGTTAAAGGGAGATACGCGAAAAGATTATTATTGTGGTTTCTTGCTATTTGAAAAATCCTGATTACGAAACTATCGATTATTTTTGTATCTTTGGCAAAATTTTGGGAGGCCATTCACTTATTATCGAAATAGGTTAACAGTTCCGATAAAATGCTGAAACCTTCACCATCACTTAATTTTCGAAAACTATTTAAAGTTAAAAAGCAATGTTTTTTGTGCTACAAATGTCTGTTCTCCTGTATTTGTATTTGAATTAATTTTAAAAAGCCTTTAAAAGCTACAAAATGAATAAGTTTGCCCTAGAAACGAAAAAAAACATGATTTCTCAAGTCTGCAGCGGTTTCGTACCTCGGGTCTTGAGTCATTTTCTGCTTCAGCCCCAGGATAACAAAGCCTTTGCGTCAGATAGGTCAAGTGACAGAGGTATGAGAATTCCTAGGTTTCTGATTGGTTAATTGTGATTTCTTTTAAGCCCTATATTTCTGTTTCAAAAGAGTTTTGGAATGTTTTTTCTAAATTAATTTTTTCTGTAGTAGTCCAAAGTTCTACATCACTGTTTAGGATAGACATGACCTAATTCTTAGAGAAATTGATAGCCTTAGCCGTGTGTACGTCAGATACACCGATATGAGGTGTACCGGAAAATTCGTCTAGAAATGTTGACTTTGAGAGCAATTTTAAGGCATTTGCAGGCCGAATTCGCAAAAATGAGAATAGGACTTCTGAAACAACTTTTGTGACCTTTTGATCTAGCCAATAAAATTGTTTCTGCGTATCTCCCTTTAAGTCCAAATGCGCTACAAATTCTGGTATGTTTCCGACCAGACCGCGGAAAGGACTTATTGACTAAAGTAGCCGAGAGTTCGGAAGACAAACTTCCGGTCGCATGAGTCGATGATTCTGTTCCTATTCGGTCGGTGCGTAAATGGAGCGAGCTGGAACCGCTCAGTCGTCCGGGGTACTTCCTCTGCATTCCCAGAGGTATTCCAGACGCAGATGCCAGACTGGGTAGGTAGACAATCCACATGGCTCAATGGATCCGAAAATATTTGTGTACTCTTTTACTAGACTAAAATGGTCTGATCTGATGGGTGGAGATCCCGGTGGGGTTGGAGGGGTAGGACTCCCTGGATTTTTGGTCTCCCATAGGGTTTGCACAGGGCTTGTATTACTCTGCCAGCGTTAAGCCATCTAGGACCACGTCTGAGTGGGAGACGAAGGGTGATATATATATATATATATATATATATATATATATATATATATATATATATATATATATATATATATATATTTATGTTGTGTTCATAGTGACAAATATAAGTTAGAATGATGTTAAGGCGAATTTAAAAAATATAAAAACATTATGTAAAAACATTTACAAAAACATACCCAGCCAGCAATTATCGTGGGATCAACTGCAAACAAGTCGGGCGGCCCTACCTAAACCGACTTCGGCCCGCTTTAGATGGACTTGGACAGACTCATCTGATCGGGCCAAAGTGGGCCAGTATCTGGATAACTCCGTCACGGAGCTGGCCCGAGTTGGGCCCGCTTTAGACGTAACTCCCAGCAAAGCGGGCACAGCTGCGGCCAGGTTCACCTGTCGCCAGCTGCTCTCGTAACTCGGGCACACCTCGGGCACTGCCTGCCGTAACCTCGGATAACTCCGGCCAGGCTAATGCCGTACTGATCATGCGCAAACAACCGACTTTGCAGCAGAATTTCAAAATCATAATTTTCTGCCGCCATTGTTGTAGCAGCGGCTTTGCAGAGCAGTAGTATCAACATATTAGTGTATATTCTAACCGTGCAACATTACAGCCCAGGTAACAGGCAAATCAAGATAAAAGGTATCTTTTGCGGAAATGTGGATATTTGACGTGCGACTTTCTACTGATAAGTGTGCCCTTCGTGTGAAACTTAACCAAATAATACCTACAATAACTTTCGACAAGTCCACTGCATAATCCCAATTACAAAGAAGCATCACTGCGGACGTCTAGCTTCTGGCCATACCTACCTACAGATCTACAGATCTCCGTCTAGCTGAAGAAATTCCAAGAGGTGTTACTTTCAACCATTCATTGGTAAGTAAGTACCAGAGTAGCCAACAGCAGTATATTTTTATAAGCAAACTGAAATCCTTTATGATCATCTGCCTCCCCAATTGTCCTTAGCCCAGCATGTTTTCGGTCATTCTGGACCAGTGCCGTTCTAGCTTAGAATAGATGTCTGAAGACCTGTCCCTTGTTCTCCAATAGTTATTGTGCGCATGATGAAGGCCATTATCGCCCCCACTGGTCGTGGAACCTGGGGGGGTACCAGGGAATGGTGTCTCCCTTAAAGGGAGATGCGTCAAAAATTATTGGCTAGATCAAAAGGTCACAAAAAGGCGTTTCAGTAGTACTATGCTCATTTTTGCGAATTCAGCCTCCAAATGCCTTAACATCGCTCTCAAAGTTAACATTTCTAGACGACTTATCAAGAATTCTCACTATCGATTAAATGACGTAACCTCGGCTATGGCCATCAATTGCTCTAAGAACTTCGTCATATGCGACTTAAACAGTGGTGTAGAACTTGTGAACTATCACAGAAAATATTATTAAAAAACAACACTCCAAAACATTTTTTTAACAGAAATATAGAACTTTAAAGAAATCACAATTGGCCAAACAGAAGCGCAGGAATTCTCATGCCTGGGTCATGTGGCCTACCTATCTGACGCAAAAGTTTCGTCATGCTGGGAATTTTGCAGAAAAGGGCTGAAATACCGAGATTGAAGACTTGAGCAATTATTTTATACTTCATTTTAAGCGCAAACTGATTCATTTTGTAGTTTTTACAGGCTACGTAAAATTAATACAACTACTAGTACAGGAACACAGACATTTTCATTACAAAAACAATTGCTTTAAAAAGTAAAATAGCTTTTGAAAACATTGAGATGAAGAGCATGTTCAAGCCTTTTATCGCTATCGTTAGTTTGAACTTTTGAACTTTAGGTTACCTAATGTAATAAATTGATAATATATTTCAATAACAGGTGAGTGGCCTCCAAAAGTTTTGCCGAAGATACAAAAATAAATGGCAGTGTCGGAATCAATATTTTTCAAGTAGAGAGAAATATATTTTACGCCAATTTCTTTCGCTGGTATCACTGGCGGATCCAGGGGGGGTTACAAAAGAGGCATCTGCCCCCAAACCTGCCGATTTTAACAGATTTGAAAAAAAACACGTCATATGATTATTTACGATTTTGGACCCAGCAGCCCCCCTCCACCTGCCGTTCAAATAGCCACTGTCAAATCCGCCATCGTCTGGTGCCCAATGCAAATTTGAGAGAAGATACCCGTCTCTGAGTTTGTTTATGTAAAGTTCTGATTTCACCATATTTCCCCATTCAACACCCGCGGAAGCCGTGTGCTGAGATCTATGAACGAGCATCAATTCATGTATTTCGCTTCTCTGGGATCAAATATGTACATCCAATCAAATTCAAAGGGAGAACAAACTCGAATCACTTGTGGTTTTATGTATAGTACCAACTTCATCTGCCAGGAGCTGTCTTACAACTAGCCTCCCGCCCGCCCGCGGGCGGGCGGGCGGGCGTGTGTTCGGTTAAAAATGACCGCGTTCCGGCGGTTTACCAAATCTATTTGTAGTTTTGCTTATAATCTCACCGCATTCTTACTCTCACTGTCTGGTTTAAATATGATGTTTCCCAATAAAGTCAAGTAGTTTGACCACTGGTTTCATCGTATTTATGAAACATCATCAAATCCTACATCTTTTTACATGAAATAAAATTTTAGTTCTTCGTGGTCTAGTATCTACGTCATAAAGTACCTAATATTTGTGCAAAACGTTATCATTTATTTTAACGAACCCGTAGAGGCTCTCTAGAGGCGACGTAATTTATTGCATTTCGAAAGTGATTAAGAAAATTTACCTGCAAATTTTTAAGTCAGATCAATAACTTATTAAAAAAAGCTATATGTCTAAATACATTTTCCTAAACCTGACTCAACAACACGTGAATAATACGTGTTTTGTCTAGCAACATTGTACATACAATACTATGCCCAACCCCAGATGTTCAGACCTGGCCTGAAGAAGTCACCGTGAATATCCATTGATATAAATTGATTCATTGGTAATTACAATGCTAATGATGCGGAGTCAAATCACGTACCTATGAGGACTCTTTAAACGGTTATTGATGAGAACCTGATAAACTGTTTAAGGTAACCCAAAGGGTCTCCCAGGAGTGACATAAATTTGGATATGTGGATATCTTAGTATCAAACGTATGTTTGGTTGGGTATCAAAGTATACAACCCTACTTTCTGGTAATATTTCAAAATGCAATAATTGTTAGTTCCCCAAAATGGATTACGTATGTAAGAGACACCCACATACTAAAAATTGGGTAAATGTTACCTAATGTAATAAATTGATAATATATTTCACAGAGGCACTGAGGTACAGTGGCGTCCCTGTCAGCCGGGGCGGGATTTGTCACGCTATTAGCAAGTGGCTTTCGGGAAGCCGCGACCGGCTGGAACGACGAGCAAACCGGAGGCCGACCCATCGCTACTCTGGAGGCCTCGAACCTGCTCCGGCGCAGGAGGCCCAGGACATGACTTTCCAGGAGGTGGAGGTCACCTATGAAGATTTTTAGTTTAAATGGTTGACTCCGTTTATTTGATGAATAAGTTCGTTTTGTGTATGTGTGCTAATGGGTGTATTATTTTAAGTTGGTAAGGTGTTTACTGACCTGCCTCCTTCAATACTGGATGTAAAATGGATCTAATACTCTGAAAGTATAGATTCAGGCACAACCCTTCATCAGAATTCTCGTAATACAAAGAGTGAAAACACCGATTATTGGCTATAGTGTGGGCAAGACCACATATGCTGATCAGATTCGAGGTCCTTCCCACACTATGACCAATAATCTATGTTTTCACCTAGTGTATTATAAGGATTCTGATGAAGGACTGTGCTTGAATATACAATCTCAGTGTATTAGCTCCATCTTGCATCCAGGATTGGCGGAGGCGGGCCATTAAACATCTTATCAACTTTACTATCCCTTATTAACTCAGGTCAGCTAGTTTGTTCGTTTTACCCTTTTTGGGGCCGTTCAAATACATGTTAAATATATATTTGCTTGTTTCCAGAAATGGGTTTCATTGTTTGTGGTCAGGAAGGATCTTCCCATATATACTGTGTTAAACTTTAGCTATCTAATTTGCCAACGAATCAGCGATTCTACCATGACCTCATTAATTAGTCAAACATATGAAGATTTAACATACCAGTTTTTGGTACTGGTTAACCATGTACGTATTATTGAGCTTGATGGAAAGCATGAGCTTATGCATCAATTTATTCACCTATTTGCACACAAGCCTGAATGTCTGCAAAACAGCCACAATCATGCAATATGCAAAAATAATTTTAGTACAACACAAAAATCAGGCTCATTGCGTACAGGCCGAATGAAAAAAACTTTAAATGTCTCTGGTGAAAATAAAAGAATTAGGCAGGTCTAATATGCACATTGCACATCTTGTGCTCGCCGGATACGCCTCACTCAACACAGCAATGAGAGTAAGGAAGCGCTGACACAACTACCAGCATGTCGTAACCACCATCTACCAATAACTAGGGTCGGAACCGCGCTGACCCGAAATGGCCTGATCTGGCACGTAGTATTAATACAAACAATGAACTCTGGCCCAGCTCTGAACAGTGCCATCAACTACCAATTACTACGGCCAGGCCCGCTTTGGCCTGCACTGGCCTGATCTGGCACGCAGTAGAAATGCACAGCAGTAACTCTGGCCCAGCTCTGGCGAGAACCCATCAACTACCAATAACTAGGGCCAGGCCCGCAATGTCTCGAGGAGCTGGCCCGAGTTGGTCAGATCTGGCACGCAGTTACACACATGGCTAATAACTCCGTCACGGAGCGGGCCAGCTCCGTTGTCGGGCACAACTCGGGCCAAGTCGGGCAGCGGTAACTCCGTCCCAGCTCTGGGCCAGCTCTGGGCCAGGTCGGGAAAGTTGTTTCAACTCCTGAGTTACACCCGACAACAGCCCTACATGTGCCGGAGCTCCGTGCCCGCGCTGGCCCAAGCTGTGCCAGGTCGGGGCCGGAGGTAAATTGCTGGCTGGGTATGTGGTGCAATATAATGTTTTTATAAATTTAGTTTTTGAAATTCGCCTAAACATCATTGTAACTTATATATATTTATATATATTTGCCTGATCGGGTGAGATATAATGCACGTAGCTGCAGCTTGTAAGGTGTACAGATTTAAAGACGGCCTGACATGCCATATTGTGGGCATAAGACAGTGGCGGATCCAAGGGGGGCAAAAAGGCATTTTCCCCCAAACGGAAAAGCTCGGGGCAAAACTATGTTTTCCCCTCCCCCAAAGTGGTCGACCCCCTTTTTCCCCTGACTCCTTTTTAGTTTATAAGCAAGATTTTGTGCTTCAACTGTCAACTCCAAACAGAACCAGTTAAGTTCAGTGTAAATATTAGGCCTTGGACTGGAAAAAGGACCTCGAGCCCATCTTTTTCACCCCGTGGCGTTTTTTTTTTGCTTTTCGCCTCAAATACCCAAAATTCTACCGGCAAGTGATATTGTAGCGCAGCTTTCACGGCATGACGTTTTTTTTTTTTTTTTGCTTTTCGACTTTTGACTTTGGTTTGCCCCTCCCAAACGGACCGGCTAGATCCGCCACTGGCATAAGATCGTGCTCAGTTCAGCCGAAATCGATTAATATTTCCATGGGAAACTGACCCACTTAGGGAAACTGCCTGCTCAATCAGATATGCGTCTTTAACGGACACGTTTGAATTGCAATGCACGCAGTTTGGTACATTTCAGGCATTTGAATTTTGATTTAGAACAATGGAGGAATTTCATATATTTTTCGTTCATCGGGCCTTTTTTGATTAACACGAAATTAAGTACTATATTATTTACGCTAGAACAAATACGGAAAGGTGTGGGTTCAGGGTGCCGATCAGGCCATGACCCGCCCAAAGTGGAATAGAGAGACCATACCCTCTTTTGTGCCCCCCCTCCGCAAGCAAATTTTTGTTTCATAATGGATCAATCAATGAGGACATGTTCGTCATTAAGAACATTTAGCCTTTTGGTCTGTTCCCAAGGTAATGCCTCTGAAGGCGGCAAATTGATTCACTGCACCATTTTAATCCTGCCGACCGTGCCTCCGCCGCTCAATATTTGCCCTCGCCTACATCGGTTTGCCCCCTCCACCAACTGGAATTCGCCCCCTGGTTACGGACCTTTAAAAATATATATTTTTTAAATTCAGTTTATAACCATTGTTATAAATGTGTGCATGAAACTGCACCACTTCCCCAGATTTGGATGGGTAAATATAAATTCAATATACGAAACTTAAAAGCCCCCTGTGCTACCAACACTGAAATTTCTGGTATTTACGAAGCTATCCAAAAGGATGTTCCCTGGGATAATCTGTTGAGCACAGTCTTTTTTATCAGACACAGCTTCGGAAAAATGGCGTGAAAATACTTCAATTGTTTTGAGCTGTGAGCTGTCTAGCTGGTTGAGAAGGCAGATTAGGTTTTTCCTTCGTCAATGGTGGAAGCATCACAAATTTGTTTAAATTCGTCCAGTGTGTTTCGTTAGTTATACTGCATATGTGCTCACGAGGGAACGAATAGAGGATCATTCCAGATCTGAACAGCGCCATGACCAGTCAGTCTACCATACTTGACTGCCATAGATGGTCACATAGATGTATGGGATGTTGAGTTGAATGTCAAAACACTTTTACGATGATGCTTGTAGATTAAGAGATGGATATACAGATTTCATCATGTTCAGATAAATTTGAAGCTGCTCAGCTAATTGCCACCGAACTGTTGTGATTTTGCTGGGGAGACGGCTACGGCCTGTGTGACTCAGTTTCACAAATCACTCTGTCACCATAGGAGGAGCGATGCCATATGTGCTTTAGTGCGCGGAAACTGTTGTTTTCTGCTGTTTCTGCGTACTGCCGTGATTACAACAGACCGGTGTTCTAAGCGGCGGCTGGTCGCCGCAGCCGCGCCGCATCTGTCCACCGGTTAATACCGCCAAAATGTCCCGTTGGTGGACCACTTCGACCACAGCCGGCGCTGCCGGCGGCGCCAATTCCGCCGAGCTGCCACTTCCGGGGCGCCATACGGACACGATCTCGCGCGGTCACCGTTTCACGTTGCTTTTGGTTCGAGCCGTGTTTGTAGATATCGCCTAGCTAGATACATACCCCGATACTGTGCCGACTAGGCAGCCGCCGTTCCTGGCCTTTGCAAGCCGTGGACTGGCCAAAGCGGACTTCCCCACTGTTCTGGGCCATTGAACGATGCGTCCAGTGGGGTGTAGGCGGTGCCGTGGTGGCGGGGCGGCGCCGCACTATCCGCCCGCACGTGCTGCACGCCTGATCCGGCGGCATCAGATGTGTCAAACATTTCCGACCAGGGCCGCCTTCCCCCACCAGCGCCTTATCATCCAAGCCGACACTTGCTGAAGTTCTGAAACACACACAAGCGATTAATGTTGTCAGCGGTCATGTTGTCATGTTTTGGCCTGTCATTATTTTCTCTGAATCAATGACAGGCCAATCTCCAATGTTGCGGGTTGGCTTTATGTTCTGGGAGTTTGCATCACCAGCCCTGCGGCAGCTTTGGCGCAGTAAATGGTGGCGTTTTCTGCCTCCGGGCAGCGCTGCTGGACCGCTGCCTGACGTGTTTCCTGCTGTCGAAGCCAGCCGGGGAGCTGGCTGAAAGGATTTCTTACCCGGCAACCTGCTGGTGGTATCTGAAACACGTCCCGCTGTGGGTGATGGAAACCAAGTTCCAGTGCGGATAAAACGTCTGGATAAGAGAGCAGAGCGGGCCTGCCAGTGTCCCATCCCCATACCACTTAACATCGGACATTGCCGGGTTGCAGTTATATGAAGGAAACATTTTTTAAGTGTTAGAATCGACATGAGCGAATGGCAAAGAATCAAATTAAAGAAACCTCTGGTTCAGGCGGAGTCATTTCCTGTCACTGAAAGTGCTGAAAAACATAAGCTGCACACTTTTTTTGATGGTACTGCACCCACAAATCGGAATTTTCATATAAGTTACAAACTGGGGAACAGTTATGGTCGCCTGCATCTCTCCAAGGCTCCCAGCCTTTCAGATTGTTCACCACTGCTTGGTGGGCTGCCATATTGTTTTATCGCGACATAGGTTACGCCACGCTGTTTCCAAACCCTTGAAGATAGATGTCTGACATTTGGTGCGCATGAATGCTCTTGCAATTGTCGCACCAGGAAGTCAGCCTCAGGCTCAGGCAGTGTGCAGAGGCGGATACAGGCGTAGGCCTCATACAGAGGTGGATACAGGTTGAGGCACAGTCTAGAGGCGGATACGGGGATCCACTATTACGAGAAACCGTTAACGAAGTAAACTCCAGTTCTAACTTTTCTCAAATCTTCGTCAGTGCTCAGTTTGTCCAGTATTGTATGTTTGTAATAATTATTCGGCGCTGCCAACGCTTAACATAAAAACTCAAGCCTAGATACACTCACGTATTAAGTTGAGAGAACTTTAACAGTAGTAGTAAACATACTACTTAACTTAACTAGTAAACATTTTCAATACTAGAAACGGTTATGGGAATGTTTTTTAAGTAGAATTCGACTCAACTCCCCGTTTGGTTGTGAGGCGAGAAAATGTAGAAATCGATAAGGGATGGAAATGCGTGATTATCTTTAGAATGTCCTCTATCTCAGCTGCAGTGGCGGTTTTAGACTATTTGCAATAGCCCATTATCTCATGTCCTAAACTGGAATGCTGAGACCACAAATTTTTCCTTTCTTTGTAAGTAAATATGATGAATGAAGGGTAATAAGTTGATTCTCCCAGTGCAGTGGGGACTAATAGCCTAGTCCTGAATAACTTAACACTTTTCCTCTGTCTGCACCTGCATACGGGAGACTGATGTGCCCCCAGCGAGGTTGTTGTACAGAGAAGGAAACAAAAGTGGTCGATAACGAAAACAAGAGTGACCTTTTGACTACAACAATGTGACTATTTGAGTCATCTTATCACCCTTTTTCATATTTGATCTTCATGACAATTTTTTTTTTTTGGGGGGCCACTGCCTGTCAATGCACCGGGATCGCACACGAATCCCGAAAACATTTGTATGGTTCATAGATGTGGATAAAGGCTGACCTCTGACGCTTTCACACAATTCTGCATTATTTCAAATAGCGCTCTCGGCTAGTCGCGCGTAGTCCTGGCAGGTGGCCCGCTGAAATGCAGTGCTATTCTACCAGTCCTGTATCATATTCAGTTCGCATTCACAGGCTATAAACACCTTTTGCACGGCCGGCCTCGGCTTCACCCAGTCCAGGTGCAGACCGCAAGGCTGGGCCTTCAGACATTGTGTGTAACTGTACCGCCATGTTTGCCTGGCTGCCAGCGGCGACCGCAGAATCGCCCCCGGCGGTGCTCCGGGTCATGTCGCGTTCGTGATCGCTGGAAAAGAACCTCACAGCTGCGACTGTGTGCTCTGAAGCGGTTCCTCGTTTTTGTGTGAACAAGAAGAGGGAAATCGTGGCCTGGCATCGGACAGGTCCGTTGCACTACAAATACGCAATAAAAACTGGCGGCGCACGTGACACCACATACGCCGTTGTTGCTGCTGCCGCGCTGCTGGCACCTGATCCCAGCACGCGCCGGTAAGGTGAACTGCGCGCCCTGTACGGCGTGTGACCGCCCCCCCCTCTCTCACCTGTCGCGGTCCGCCCCTCTCCGGCTGCCGCCGGTCTCGGTTTCGCGGTGGCGCGGCTCAGGTGTCGCGGTGTACGTTTCTGGCGCGTCGGCAGCGTTTCTGTGACGCGGCGGGACGCCAGTGCGGCGAGACCGTCGCGCTGCGCAAACGCCGACGGCGCGTCAGAGTGGCGCGCGGCGCGGCGGCTGCTGGAATAAGGTCCTGGACAGACTCGTGATGCTGTAGGCATAGGCGTCGGACGAGGGGGAGAAGGCGAGGAGACCTGTCTCCGCCATAATTTGTGATACAACTGTACCAATTTCAGTCAGTTTGGGAAGAAATGGAAAATTGTGTTCCCAGCGATTGCGTAAAGCAACACGGAGCCCTAGGCTGATGAACCTTTGGCCTTAAAGGGAAATGTTTGCTTGTTTGTGTCTAAAATTTTGTTTGACTCATAGATGGATCTAGAGGACAAGGCACTTGCCTCCTTCCCCGATCGACCCTCGTCTCTCCCAGAAGTGGTGACAACGTCCCCTGAAATATCGCTTTTCCCCAGGATGTGAGCATCGGTGTCCCCACGATAGGCTTTTGCGCCCACCTGATAGATTTTTCCGTAAGAAAGTGGCGCCCCTGGTCTTGTCAGCGCCCCCCCTCCGACCATTCGTACTACCTCGGTTGGAGATCCTTGATCCGCATATGGCTTGACTGCCTCCGTAGGTACGAGAGAGAGAGAGAGAGAGAGAGAGAGAGAGAGAGAGAGAGAGAGATGCTGACAAACAAGGCAGACAGCCTCCAGAATTTTGTTCGATGCCATAAAAATGAGAAGAAGGCATCTGGCGCCAGAAAAGCAGCCTTGGTGGATGAGGCCATCAGTACAGGCACTGGTACGAGTGGCTCTGCTCGCAAAAACGTGGTGTCTTACTGTGGTGGCGCTGAAGGTGGTTGCGGCACTGTGAAGTCGGCTTTTCAAGCGGCGAAGAAGCTCTGTACAACAAAGTCATGCAGTTTTTAAGAGGCAATTTAAGTGGAGTTAAGAAGTTATGTCTCCTAACCCCATTCCGAGGAGAAGTTGGGACCCACCCTCAGCATGTTGGATAATGGTTCATGATAAGATCATTGAAGTTGAATAATGGCGTTCCTCTATCTGCTCTGGAGTGGGCTAAAGTCGGGCCGGTCTTCCACGTTTGTAATATTATTCACTATTGGATTTTGAAGCAGTTGTAATGCCTCTCAAACCTAACTGTTCAGCCCCCTCTGAGCCCACTACGTTACTACGTTGAGGTAGCTCAGCGCCGCTGTACCATAACGTGACGGTGCCGTACACGACTGTGACAGGCCACCTGAAATACCGCAGGTGGCTGGGCATGCAGAATGACCTCGGCTGTCGGCGCGTCATCCAACTGGGTGATGATGATGAGCTGGGCTTGTGATTGATGATCTATTTTAGTCAGTGATTCAGAGGGCGCCTCGCGCCGGGAGAGTGTAAACACCTGACGAGCTGGGTCGACGATCAAAGCAGGAGGCGCGGGCCCGCAGGTGCCGGTGCCGCGGGCCCCCAGGCGCCGGTGCCGCGGGCCCCCAGGCGCCGGTGCTGCGGGGCCCTGTGTTCCGGCGCATCACCGCAATCTCGCTACTAACCTACTCCAACAGACTAGCGGCGGCTGACGCCGCGCTGGCAGCGGAAACGGGCCGCCGCGAACCCCCAGCAATCAGGCGCGTGAACCAAACACACGGCGCCGTGTCACGGACCGGCGTGCATGGCCTCTCAGCCAGCTCGACTGGTCCCATGTGGAGCAGATCGTAAACGCCAATGACTGCGGATGTTTGCCCGCGCTTTTGGTTCGGAGTCACTGATGTCATCTGCGTGTTTGCTTGAGGATTTTCTCAGTCCAGCCAGCAGACATTTGTAGCAACACTGGTGTGGGCTCTGGCGTGTTCTGTGGGTGTTCGGCAGCTCGTCAGCTTTGTCAGCTCCCGTGGCGGTGCTGAGTTCGGCTTCCAGCTGAGTTGCAGAGAAAGAATGTTTTCGGACACTTCTTGGGGGAGGGAGGGCTAACGCCAAAATCCTAAAAATAGCGTTTTTGTAGAAAATTTAGGACGAATCCAGCGCGTTTCGGGGTGGGTGGGGGGGATTGCCAGGGGAATGACACGGCCCGGTTGGGCCGCATTGGTACGGGCAGAGTTGCTGAGTCTGACTGTCGCTGGAGCTGCTGAGATCAGCGGCGGCACTCTAGCCCAGCGGAGCCGGAAGGCGGTGACACTCGCCATCTGGCGTTCTGCGGCACGGGGCCGAGTCTTCGCTGCTGCGCGGCCGGAGCTCTCCCACCAGCACGCGCATTAGCGCCCGCCCGGGTAGCGGAAACCACCGAGAGCCCGCCTCCCAGTCACACCATGCTACCGTACTGCTGACAAATCGCACAGACGAGCACTCACGGTATATCGGAATCTCAGACTGAAGTGTGGATATCCGCCTGATGTTGAATCTCCGACGACGGGAAGTATTTTCGCGGACCTGGTCGTCCCGGTTTCCACGTCTGCTGCGCCATTTTTGGCGCCAGTGTTTTGTGCGGCGGAGACGCCCCGGCGCCGCGGCGCCGTTTTTGCCGCCGCCATTGAATGGGTCAGACAGCGCGTCGGTGAAGTGGTGTCGCCGTCGACTGTGTCGCCTCCGTCACTGCTGCAGTGTTGGAGAGTCCGTCCGACCGATCTGGGGATGTGTTCCCATCGACGGAGTTACTTCACTATAACGCGGCTGGGATTGATTTGATAGCGCTCTGCTTCATGGCCAGCTGGCACGTCGGTCGGGCTCGGCGGAGATGAGCTGCGAACAGATCTGTTTACTTTGCAATTGGACCATGCAGAGGAGCTCCTCAATCCGCGATGCGAAGAGTTCCCAACAAAAACCTGAGGGTGGAGGGACAAAAGAAAACATTTTATTTACGTTTTAGAATAAGCAGCGCGTAAAAAAACGTTTGTGAGATCAATGTTAAGTGATTGTGTAGAACTATAGTTTAAATAATTGCCCCTGTTTTCCTTTTGTATTGTATCAATGCAGCCTCTTCTGACCGTTTTTTCTGTCATCGAGTAGTAGAATCTCGTTGCGGAATCTGTTTGAAAAACTTGTCAACAGAATGTGTTCAATTCTTGGAATATATGTACGTAGGTTCTTATCAATTAAGCGTCATTTTCGGATGCTTCGCTCACAAAACTTGCACATTGTTTGGGAAGAGCCCTTCTATTATTTGGGGCCTAGGGTCGCATTTTCTGCCAATTTAGTTATTTTTAAGTCATAAAGTTTTTAATCCACTCATTTTTACGTTGGTTCTGGGCCCGCCGGCATTGAAAACAAGGAATAAAACAATAATAAACAAGGAACAAGGAACAAGTTCTTGAGTGAGATGGTGGTGCTGGGGCTGGCTCTGGACGCCGAAAAATGCCGCACCATGCGTGCCGTCGCCCACCTTATGGAGCTGCGTCAGAGCGCGTGCGTCACCTCCGTCTCCAGCCACCTCAACGACCTGCGGCACGTGTTCGCTCGGATAGACCCGGCGTTCCACGGCACTGAGATGCAGGATGCTAATGAGTTCTTGCTTCGGCTACTGAACAGCATCAAGGAGGAGGTGGACGGCAGCCAACCGGTCTTTCCCAAGCAGCCGGCCGACCGGAAGAACCCAGTTAGAGACAATTTCCAGTAACAGACCGTCGAGAGCTACATGTGCACAAAGTGTCAGGAATCGGTGTTGAGGCGACAGGACAACATAAGCTGGCTCGTTAACGTGCCACAACGCCGGGGCAGAGGCACGGTCCTGCACCTCTCCATGCGGCCCGACCGACGCGAGCTGAATTGCGAGAAGTGTCAGCACAACGAGTTCAGCGTAACCACCCAGATATCCAGATTTCTCAGGACGCTGATTATACAGCTGAATCGTCACATGTTTATTAGAAAGAAGTCAAAGAAGATCTTGCAGGAGATAGTCCGATGCTCACAAGAGAAGGGCGAGCCGGCCGACAACGCTGCCGAACAGGTACAGCTGTCCCAGCTATGCACGGAGGACGACAGCTCAGCGGCTGAGGATCAAAAAGCGGACCTGGCCGGCGCCCAGAGCTACCGGCTGGTGGGTCTGGTCAGCCACCACGGCGCTACCACCCAGGCGGGACACTACGTGGCAGATGTCTACAGCCTGGGTAGGCAGCGCTGGTTCCACTACGACGATCGCAGTGTTACCTGCGCCTCGGAGCAGCACGTGCTGTGCAACGGAAACCAGCACGATGGTTACATATTCTTCTACCTGCACACAGACCTGTGCAGGCAGGTGGCCCAAATAGACACCAGCGCTACCTGAGACGTCGTCTCCTACCACGGCCAGCAGGAAGTGGGCGATTTTGACAGAATTTGTTGTTTGTATTTTGAGATGCTCATCCTGAAATAAATACGGAACAGGGTTTAAAAAAACAAGGAATGTTTTCTCGAAGCCTCACTGAACTGATTAAGTCAACGCGCCTCTGAGTTTGAGAGGCCTAAGTTTTCACGAGAGTTTGATTCACACCTTCAGATGACGGCTCTCGGTTCATGTAGACGTGTGTGGCAGCTCGCGGAAGGCGGATGAACGATGTGTCTGCTGCCTGCCTCCATCAGTCACAAACTCCATCATTGGTCGTCACCTACAGCTTTCGATGACGTCACCAGACGATGGAGCCGATCACCGCCCCGGCTCAGAGCGGAACGGGTCGCCGGGGGCGCGCGGTGTCGGCCGCCTCGTCGACTCTCAACGTCGCCGCCGACGCCAGCGACCGCACCGCCTCTGGCGACTAAAAATACAGATGTGTGATGCAGCCGCCACAATCGTCACAGCTCAGGAGCCGATCTGGAGGCGACAGCTGGAGGGATCCGCCGCCGGAACCGGTGTCTGCTGGGCCTCAAGGCCCCGAGACCCCGTTGGTCCAACCATCACACCAAAGGCAGCACCATTAACGATTTTTATCAGGTGGATGGAGGGGCTGAAAGGGAAATGGTGTGCCTGACCACCTGTAAGTGCGGGCAGATGACTAGGAAGAACTGTGACCGGAGTATAGGCTCCTAGGCCGGAACGCTGTGAGGGCTGGTGCTCCGTGCCCTGTGCGTAGGTTTTGGAGGCGTCCCAGCCTGACGGCGTACCACGCTGGGAGACCGGACTGCGGCCAGGGCGCTGTCAGGACACGGCCAGACGCCACCAGCCGCCGGCAGGTCTGGTCAGCCGCCAATTCCCCTGCCATCGGCTCAGCTGCCGAGCTCCGCCACCAGCGGCTCGGCGCAGGACCAGGCCCTGTCGCGGGCACGTACACCTCGGCCAGCCGGCGCCGTTTTTCGGCGTGGCCCGCTAGAGCGGCTGGGCGCGCCGTCAAGAGTGCGCAGCGCAGTATCGTGCGTCGTCGCGCGCCCGTCTGGACCTCTCGCGCCGCGTCGCCTCGCCGTGTCATCGCCGCCCGCTGAGGACGCGCCGGTCGGCGCGGCAGCAGCAGCGGCGGCCAGTCGAGGTCCGGAGCCAGCGGCGGACCCATCTGCGGTGAAGGTGCTGGCGGGCGGACTGTGGCGCGGTGGTCGGGTTTCGGTGGACTGAACTGGTTCGCACGTGAACTGGCCGCGGCTGGTGGACGCTGTCAGGTCTGAGATAGCGATCGTGCGAGAGCGGCGGCGCGCGTGGTTCCGGCGCCGGCAGACTCAGACCCTCGGGTTAGCACTGGACCGTGCGTTGATCCGCAGTTCCGGTAACTCTCACGCTCCGTCGCGGCGCATCAGAACGAGGCGAGCCTCGGCGCCAACGGATCAGTCTATCCTGGAATCAGCTAGCTGGAAATTGCAGCCCAAGATAGATTGGCGCCCTGCTGCTGGACATCATTTGTCGCCGTCATCGATCTTTGTCCTGACGTGGGACATCAGTTATCACCGCCGAACAACCCTGAGGGGTTTTCAAACCTCGTCATCGCTTTTTCATCCCAGTGCTGGCACCGGTGGGGGGACTAACTGGGGCCTGTTGTGTGCATTGTGCGTGTTCGCGTCTTTTTTTGTCCGGGGCTTTTCACTCTTCGGGTGGTTAGGTACTGCAGCCGCTAACTAACCAGGCGAGGACATATTCTCGACGTCCCGAGGATAGCTAACAACCAAAACCAGCTCCAGCTTAGGTGTTGCGCAAGAACTGGGGAGGCTGGTTACCGTGAGTAGACCAGTTGGTGAGATTTGCGGCCTGCAGGGAGTCGCCGGCGCCGACAGGCCCCTGTCTGGGTGTCCCAAGTCTACGAGCTGCTGGGTACGCACGAGACGTGTGGTGCGGTCTAACATCGTTACCTCAGAGGCTGAAGACTAGGTCAGCATGTCCGTGGAGCCAGCGCCTGTTGTCATGAAGGCTAAAAAGATGGTCCCCTACCATCTGAAGACACCCGTCGGCTTTTCGCCGTACCAGGTCTACTCGAAGCAAGGTAATTAGCAGCATTGTTTGAATCATGGGCGGATCAAGAGTTAAGGGGGAGCAAGTTACCTCATAGGCCCACCAGGCGCCCTCACAGCGCACCCCAGAGTCCCCGGAGCCCCCTGAAACATCGTTTTCCAACAGTCACGTTGCATGTATTGGCGCTCTCCGTGACGCAATTTGGCGGACTTCTGGTATTTCGCACCCTGCAAATTGCTGCCTCTGGCCCCAATGTCAACCCTTCCAGACCGAGATGGCGCCGGGACCAAAATGCCCTATCCCATCGGATATTCTGGAACTGTCTATGACTTGAATATCTTTTGGCTTTTACAGTGCTGGACTAAAAGTGCCTGATCTAATGGGATCCTATCCAGCTTCTATATCTCAATTTATCTAACCTCGAATTGATAATCAAACCCAAGGGTATTCAGAAGTAGCACAACCGAATTTTTGTAATTGGAAAACATGTCTAGTATACACAATCAGATGGCCTGAAATCCGATTTTATAGGAGCAGCAGTAAATAATTTTTATCTGACTTCAGGTCTCTTTCAAATACGATGTTTGAGCTGGGTTTTAGTCTTGGGCATTATATATTCCGTAAGAAAACCGTTATGTCCCTGGCAATCCGCTACTGGAAGTCGAGTTGTGGAGAATGCCCAAACAGGGCCGAAAACATTTCCATAACGGTAGAAAACAAATGCGTCGATGCTATCCGTTTTACGTAGTTCAGCTGATGGCCAAAATTAGTTGCCTCAGGCCTCTGCAAAGGCATAATTTGCGTTGAAATTGTTATCATTCGGAAAAACATTGCTGCTAGTTGATGATGACGGCCGTGTATGGCCGGCTCAGAGTGAGCCAATGTCAGATTGATAAGAAATCACACTGATCCTGGTGTGTACATCAGCGTTGACGTTTTAAAATCTCAGTGCGGATAGAATGCATGGGTTGAGATACTGTGGTGGGATCAGAAATATCCACCCAAACTTTAAGTCTCGCATAAAGTTTCTTGGGCGGTGTCCATGCTACCCCCTCCCAGACTTCCCCTACATCGAGAGGAGATCTGTCAGGGTGGTAGGAACTGGTAGTGAAACTGTGGTGGGGGTAGACGAGGTATTTGACCTTTAGATGCCAGTCGTGATAAGGCTACGCTTGTCCTCTTGAAGTTCAGGATTGTAAATCTTAGCTTTTATTTGCATGGAGGTGAATGTTTTGAAGTTTTGACTTTTCAAAGTTTGGGCCGTTATTTTCTCAATGGTGCAATATGGTTGAACAGGATTTTTCGTGTAATATTTTTTAGCACCGTTCTTTTTCCTTGATCGTTCCGCTGTATTTAGCTGATTCGTTCCACTGGATATGTTTCGTGAACTGGCATGGTTCTGAAATTGGAGCTGAAGCTATAGCCATCCTTCTCCACGAAAGATATATGTTAATATGAAGAAAAAATTGTAACTATTATGTTATGAAATTCGATTATACGGATCATGAGAGACTACATACAAGCTTGCAATGACAGTGCGATTTACCGAATGGGAGCATTCACTGCTGGTGTAACGTAGGTAATGAGGCTTAGGCTTAGAAAAGGTGGCGGACACTCTGTTAGCAAAGTATGTGCGTGATCAGCTGTGCTGTCCTGAGAATGGTGGTTGCAAGGTATTAACGTCGTTACGGACCAAATAGTGTGGAGAGTAGTGGATCTCTTATATCTTACTGACAAGAGACTTTCCCCGCTAGAAAAAATAACTCGTCAGTTATTGGGCTCCTTGTTTCCCTGACATACTGGTTACAAACCTTCGGATTTTTGTGCCAAAATATAATTTATCAAAGCGGAGTTTGATACCCTCTGTGATCCCCCCTTCCGATGCATACGGTAGAAAGAGAAGCTTGCATATGTGGTAAGGATGCGCTGAAAAAGAAGCTTGCATGCCGCTGCTGTGGCCCCCACCGAACACCAGTACTGTGGATTGCCCTCTCGCAGAAAAGGGGATAGAAACATATTTTGGGTGATGATACTCAACGAAAGGGATATATAAATAAAGTTGCATGAGGTACAATTGATCTTCATCTTAATCTTCATCAACAGCTCTTGTACGTCGAAAACCTCGTGGAAACCGGCATAAATAATTTGTCCTCCTTTCAATGATAAAACAATTACTCCTTGCAGCCGAACGTCGGTTGCCCACCAGGGCAAAAAAACTCCGTCCTACCGTCCTCATCGGCGACCCACATAAGCTTCTCGTTGCTTGTGGGGGCGACCAAATCAAGCTCTGCTGGAAGATGAATACTCATGGCATCGGAACGAATCCGTTCAAAGACATCGACCTTTGCCATGTAGTCTCGTCTGTTGCACCCATCTCTCATTTCTTGATTTCTGGTAGCTCTTTTTTGGTACCAAAAACACCATGTAGCAAGGACTTGGACAAGGACAAGGACAGATGAACAATGTATATCTGGATTATTGGTTCGGACAACCAGCAGTCGATATTTTGTATTTGGTCGACGACCACCGAACTGTTTTTTTAGCACTGCTGCCCGTAAAAGGTTAGCTTTGTAATATATACCAGTGCTTGACACTGTGAAGAAACTCACCAGACTCACACACATATTTTATATAAATATTTTTCAATCACTGTAATAAATTAGTACCTTAAATATGTCAACACCCTTCTGAATGAAACACCAAACCGACGAAGCCAATACGTCAACTCGGCATCACAAATACATTGAGGGTGAAGTGATGCAGAGCTGGAAAAAGGCACTCACGCTGGCTTATCCAACCGTTGCACCGTGTCCATCCAACCAACCCTGCTTTATCCATCCGAACTTGTGTGTTCAACCTTGTCATACAGTCAGTTTGTCCATTCTCAACAACAGTCGCTCTTTTGCAGGGTTCTTGTTATTATACGGCCAGGATGGGTTGAATTGTGCGTGCAGGGTTTTACCAGCTTTGAGAATAACTTTCACAGTGGCATGTTTACCTCAGTCGCTAATTAGCTTTGTGTCAGGCCTTAAGTTGAGCGTCGCCGGGGCTCACGCTAAAATATTTTAGCAGGTTTGGGACACAGCGCATACTAAATGTAGCCCATCATCCGTGTTGGTGTGGCTTCAAACAGGCGGACGTTCTAGGAATCACGCGATTGCGTGCTGCACCCAGGATTTTTTCCCCAGTGTGTTTCCTGGCAGCTTCAGGTACACGGCTAGGACACGAAGGGCTCGTGCTCCGCTGGCACTGCAGTGCCCCTGTCTTTTGCTGGATAAGAAAAGAGCTTCAAGCTCGCTACTGGGCCGCATCAGGCGACCTCAGCAACTAGATATGCTGTAAATGAGCTTACTCAAAGCCGCAATTTCCTTCTTGTGGTCGCAATGTCAGCTCCTCATTCGGCTATAAGCTCCCTTTTCTACCCTTACTTATCCAGATTTGTTGTAGGCTATCCTGACGTAAGCATTCTCATACTACAACGGCTTTGTCAAGTTTAATCAACACATGTATTGTTTTCTTCTCGAATGTCATGCGACCTGCGATTGAGAACGTGCCTCTCCGTATGATTTGAGCTTCCCGGAAAATTTATATCCCCTTTTTATGGAGGCACTTCTCAGGGACCAAAACAACTTATATGACTACACAGTGCACATGGAATTTACGTGCTCAATGGAGCTTTGCGACTCTGCAAACATCACGTAATTCTATCGAGGGGCGATTGAAAGGCGAGCATCATTATTTTAGGTATGAGTTTGCACATGGAAGTGTTGAAATGGAACGCCCATAGTTGAAGTGAAAGAATCCAAATGAGTGTATATTCTGGTCTCGTCAACTGAAATTGTCCGCGTTTTTTTAATGTAAGAAGAAGAAGCTTTGGGGCTTTACAACGCACCAGTCCCTGCAATTATTTGGCGTCGCCAACTCCCACGCTGTTGTAAGGGTATATTGAGGATCAAGAAGTCCCTATTCAGTATTTCCACCCGGGATTTGAACCCGGGTCGGCGGCGTGGAAGCTCAACGTGCAACTTACGCACTCCAGTCGATCCTTCTCCTTTTAGAGCAGTTCTTTTCCAGTCATTTCGAAAGAAATCTGGCATCGTAAAAATTGCCGTCCTTTGGTCATTCTCACCGTTGATCACGTGGGTCTACTTCTGCTAAATTCGAAACAATGTTCGATGTCAATCAACCGCTATTTCAATCGACGTCAATTAACAGCGCAAACTATCAGCTACCAAAAACTACTGGAACCTGACATCACCAGTCCCGGAAAAATGCTGCTGTTGCAATTCTCTCCACCTACGTTCCTGAGTCTTGAAACGCCGGTCGGCCGCCTGGTTGTTTAAAGCTACAACATATCCCGTTTTCCGTTCGTTCGTGATTCCGGCTGTGATTCCTTGACCTGCCAATGGCTGGCCCGGTTAGTTGGTTGGTTGGTTGGTTGGTTGGTTGGTTGGTTGGTTGGTTGGTTGGTTGGTTATTGTTTGGTGCTGGGTTGACTGGTTGGTTGGTCAAATTTTGTTTTGAGCTTAGAAATTGTGTTAACGAGGTGGCATCCCGGAAAGAAATTATCAAAGGAGGCTCAGTTGGGTTCCGGCCCACTGCTCAGGAAAGCATGCATTTATACTGCAGTGGTGATGGCTTGGTTTCTTTTCCCTGAGACGTCCCGGCGCTCAATATATGTCTGTATAGCTCGGCGGGCAACAGATTGGTGAGTGGGTGACGTGAGCGGGGCGGCCGCCCCTGAGCTTGGTTCGAAGTTAAACCTTGGCTTCGAAATGAACCAGTAATTGCGGGATTGCTCTTCCGGATGCTGGGGTTGGGTTCTCCGTGACAACTCCATTGATGACTTAGCGAGGCTTCGATCCCAAAAGCCAAACATGCAATAATTTGAACACAATAAAAGAGAAAACTTTTGGTCATACGATGGGACAAACACGACGAAAGACACCCGGCGAAAAATATAAGCGAAGAAATTATAACAGGAAAATGAAATGAAGTTAGAAAAATCAGTGCACGAACACTGAGCCCCGTCGTTACCTCAGAAGTAGTGCAATCCCGCATACCTCCCCTTATCTGTGTCCGTTTTTATTTGCCCCAGCGGCGGTGGTGCTGGTCCGGGTGGCCCTGCAGCGCCGGCGATGAGACTGGGCCGGTCTGCCGCCCCGCGGTCCGGCGCGCGCCGCCGTCGGGGAGCACAGGGTGTTGACCGCGCTACTCCGGCGGGTGTTGTTTGTGCTGGCGGTGGTATTCAGCCTGAGGCCACCGGCGCCGGCCGCTACTGTCGCATCGCATTGCCTCCGGCGTAAACACGCCCGACCCCGGCCTCATCCCATACCCTCGGTACTGGGACACCGCCCCACACCCGGCCTCATCCCATCCCCTCGGTACTGGGACACCACCCCACCTCCCGTCTCACGCCCGGCCTAATCCCATGCCCTCGGTACTGGGACACCGCCCCACCTCCCGTCACACGCCCGGCCTCATCCCATACCCTCGGTACTGGGACACCGCCCCACCTCCCATCACACACCCGGCCTCACCCAATGCCCTCGGTATTGGGACACCGCCCCACCTCCCGTCACACGCCCGGCCCCATCCCATGCCCTCGGTACTGGGACACCGCCCCACCTCCCGTCACACGCCCGGCCCCATCCCATACCCTCGGTACTGGGACACCGCCCCACACCCGGCCTCATCCCATACCCTCGGTACTGGGACACCATCCCACCTCCCATCACACGCCCGGCCCCATCCCATGCCCTCGGTACTGGGACACTGCCCCACACCCGGCTTCATCCCATACCCGCGGTACTGGGACACCGCCCCACCTCCCATCACACACCCGGCCTCACCCAATGCCCTCGGTACTGGGACACCGCCCCACACCCGGCCTCATCACATACCCTCGGTACTGGGACACCATCCCACCTCCCATCACACGCCCGGCCCCATCCCATGCCCTCGGTACTGGGACACCGCCCCACTTCCCGTCACACGCCCGGCCCCATCCCATGCCCTCGGTACTGGGACACCGCCCCACCTCCCGTCACACACCCGGCCTCACCCAATGCCCTCGGTACTGGGACACCATCCCACCTCCCATCACACGCCCGGCCCCATCCCATGCCCTCGGTACTGGGACACCGCCCCACCTCCCATCACACGCCCAGCCTCATCCCATGCCCTCGGTACTAGGACACCGCCCCACCTCCCGTCACACGCCCGGCCCCATCCCATACCCTCGGTACTGGGACACCGCCCCACCTCCCGTCACACGCCCGGCCTCATCCCATGCCCGCGGTACCGGGACACCGCCCCGCCTCCCATCCCACATGCCCGGCCTCATCCGATCTCCGCGGTACTGGGACACCGACCCACACCCGGCCTCATCTCATACTCGCGGTACTGGGATACCGCCCTACACCCGGCCTCATCCCATCCCCGCGGTACTGGGACACCGCCCCACATTCCGTCCATAGTTACCCTGCGGTCCTGGAAGGCCCTGCTCGGGGCTATCCAGATTGAAACAGCAAGGGAGTGAGACTCTACGCGGCGAGGTCCCTCGATGTTGAGACCCCAGTTTGAGCCATTCTGTTCCGAAACACTCGAGAGTGGTGCACTACCAGAGTTCACAGTTTTCCTCTCGGGCTCCGCCAAGGCATGAGAGGGAATACCGGAAAACACGGCTGAGAACACCGGCCACGCAGAACAGAGACGCAGGACGGCTGGGATAAAATGTGAGACACTGGGCCGCGCTCTCCCTCTTCCACCTGTGCTGGGAACAAGCTACCGGCGCTCATTATATCCGCCGTAAAGCCGAAACACTGTCCGGCCGTTCGCCCCGCTCGGCCGCGCCAGCCCATAAACTGTGCCGCCCTGCTGCCTCCGGCACTTTTTTCCCTCCTTCGTGAAGGCATTTTGGGGGCGGGCTATCGCCGTTACGTGCTGGTCGGTGCACCGGCTCAGTCGCCGTCGACACCGTCTCCGGACCGACGCGACGGCGGCCAACGGTGAAAACGCCAACGCCATGTCGTTTTGTTGTCACCTGTCAGGATGATGGTGTTGTTTTGTTGTTGTTTGAATGTGATGGTGGTGCTCTGATGTCTGAAACGCTTCCGTGAGACGAAAACACCAAACGACTGTGTTTGAGCAAATGAAGAGTCAATGTTAGATACAGGCTTGCATTCTACCCAGGGGGCAAAGTGCAAAAAGCCGTCCGGCGTGTTGTAAAAGGTTGCTGCACAGACATGAAAACCCTGAAGGTTCAGGATCATGACCTTGGGTGGACAACCGATACAGCGCCTACTCGTTGTCCGCAGGAGGAGCATTTGTCAAAGGAAGGGCAACCTTTTACAACACGCCGGACAGCTTTTTGCACTTTGTCCCCGGGGTATTCGGTGGTTTAGACACGTGGTTTGCCTTGAAATAATCGTTTCCCGTTTTGTTCCCGGACATTTTCGTTTCCCCCCGCACATTTCCGGACCTGCATTCCACCTCTGAGCGCTCCTCCCTGGCGTCCGAATTCTGTGATGATGCTTTCGCTCGCTCCGCCGCCTGCCTGATGTTGAGATGCGCCCTGCAGTGTTTTGTCGAGAAGCAAAAAGCAGCGGTCGTGGTCAGATTAAATCGGGCGAGGTTCACAGGTGGGCCGTGGCCATTGAACAGAGCACCTGCGGTGATCGTAACGGCCATTTCAATGAACCTCAGGAAAATGCTTCTTGGTCGTAGACCATACGGCCCCTCTCAGAAATGAATCGAAGACGGTTGAAGCGTGGAAGTATATGGAATTGTTGCTGCTTAAGGCATGGAAACGGAGAGAATTGTGAGACTAGCACGTTGTCACGCTCTTAGCACTGATGATCTATGAATAAAGAATTACCTGGGGTCAGCGGAGATGGTTCAGTGGGCCAGAACCCTTCAGTTTGGAACAAATAGGTGAAGTACCATTTCTCTGTCATCTATTTTTCTGCAATATTCGGGTTTATACAGGGTGTAGCAAGTAACGTATGCTTTCGAGTTTTACCATAATTTGAATAATAATGACTGTTCATAATAATCACAGTTGCATAAAATAGCCACCGAAAGTAAGCAAAATGTTGCCCCAATGCATACTAAAGCTATGCTATTCCTGCTCATTTATGAACGCATTTCATATCAGCACAGCACTTTGCAGCAGACACATCACTTCGAGAATTCAACCCTATTTTTTCACTTTCGAAGAAAAACAAAGACCTACGATAGGAAAACAGGGGGTGCTTGATGACAAGAAAACAATGCAGGCGCCAGTTTCACGTGGGGGAAACCTAAAAGTGGAAAAGAGCAATTCAGTGTTCCTGTTTAAAGATGCTTTAAAGATGTTAACCAAAATAGTCCGAATAGCTCCAGAAAATTAAAGGCCAAAATGAGTTCTATCCTCTCAAAAGACTGAATTCTGCATAATCACCTCTGCTTCTCTATTACGTAATCTCTACGTAAGTCTCTTCCTCAGTCTTTTTAGAAATAAAAGGTGTATTCAGACACCATTTGATCTTTGGGCACCCCGCACTTTCAACTTTTGGAAGGCCCACAGAAAAGAGAAATCCTTATTTTACGCTTCATATTCTGATTCTGATTCTGATTCATTGGGGGATTTTGCTATACGTTATATTTTTGGCACAAAAGAGTGGTATGTACCTATCTTGGCCTTGGATTCTCAATATTTAGTGAGACCATGCTTGTCACCTGGTTCTTTGCTGAAAACGAAAGATGGGCAACTTCTGACATTCCATGGTTTTGCTACAAATATGCTAGTCCTGCAAACTCTCGAGGGTTTAATTTCCGGCATTTCTGAAAGCACTTAAATTGAAACAAAGAAGTGAAAAAAACAATGTTTCGTATGATACTATGCTCATTGATGAATTACCTGTGTGCTTATTATTATAAAACTGATAACTTGTACTGTTAAAATGTTATGAGTATGTCGTAAGTAAGACGAAACGTCGAATGATTTCTTTTTCTAGTATTTTACACCAGTACGACGAGAATGATATATATATATATATATATATATATATATATATATATATATATATATATATATATACTTAATTGTATACCGCTATTTTTCAGGGATGACCACTCCAAAGATTTCAATTTCTTTGGCTTTTTGTTGGTGAGAATCTCGGACTTTCTGTCCGGAAGCAGTTCCGTTATTCCGGCTCCGCCTGTTCAGTGTCGAATCCCACATCACCTCTCCGTGACGCCTCAGTCTCACCGGAGGCGTCCACCTCTCCTGGGGCATCACTCTCACCCATCCCCGCACCTCACGCCCTCATCTGCGGTCACAGCGGGCCACCGTGACGTGACGTGACGCGACGTAGCGTGTCGTGACGTCGTCTGTCGCCGCTGCAGCCGCCGACGCCTGGCGCGAAACGGGTCGAAAGTAAGCTGCCGCGTATAGAAAAGATAGGAGCAGATCAAACACCTGGCGGAGTGAAAATGCGGGAGAGGAGAAACAGAGACGGCCGCTGGCGTAGCTGATGAGGGTGGGAGGAGGCTGTCAGCCGCGGGCGGCCAGCTGGTGACGGTTCTGTCAGTCACACAACTGGTCAGCTGACAAATAAATACCTGCTGCACGCCAATCTGCGCTCAAAACGTGTCGTGGATGTGCTTGTGTGCTTAGATATGAGCACACGAACAGCATCACTTAAACCAACACAGCAGACAGATGAACGCGTTTCGACAAACAGTCTTTTTCAACATCTATGGCATGAGGGATAAGGATGTAAGTGATTATAACTGTCAACCACTGTTATAGGGGGTGTATTGTGATTGACTCTCAAGATCGAATGAATCTCCAGAATTATTACACAGCTTTGCAGATGAACGAAAGTGCTTGGCCTTGCCAACCATCTTGTTTGGATCACAGTAACGTGCCATCCTTTGAAGAAGCTCTCACTCTTGAAGCCACCTGTTGCCCGCCTCCCATCTGAGCACCTTGCCCCGGCGAGCACCTATAAAACCGCCGAGCGGGTGCCACTGGGCCGTTTTACGATAGCACGGTATGGCCTCCTCGCTCGGCGTTCTCCTCCTGAAACCCCGCTTCTGGAGCGGTATCGGCACTTCCAGTCATTGTTTCACCCCCACCGCGATGCTGTTATGACGGGTCACGTGGCCGGGCAGCCGATCGTGACGATAAGGACCGAACTTCGCCCCAGGCGGGGCCGGGATGTGACCCGGAGTAAGGTATCGCGACCGAGATCGACCTCAACGTGCCGCCGAATGCGACACACTTCTACGCCGTAGTTTCTGTGTTGATTGTGAAACGCAGAACAATCGGAGGGTGGGGCTTCTTTGTTGGGACGTTAGCTATTCTTGCACGTCGAACAAATGCATATAAAACTAAAAAGAACTGTGCGGAAAAGGTGTGTTTGTCCGGTCTCGGTTTGGTGTATCAGGTGTTTTCCCGCTGGATGTAGTTGATGTGGTGGGTGCTTCCCCGTTCTTGACCCGCAGGCAGGCACGTATCAGGACGGCGCTGACATAGTACATGTAGCTTGGTTCGCTTCATTCCTGCAAAGCCTTGCACAGTGCAGGTCGAGGGGTGCGCGGCTCCCCGGAGTGCACGATATCGAGTTATACAGCCTTGCCGGCAGCAGCAAGGCGAGCTAATTGCGATATGTTTTCTTGAATTATTTACCGGTACTGTATCGACCAATGGGACTAATTTGTAGAGAATTTTGATCGGCATGTCAACGTGCCGCATATGTAATGAGCTGTGAGAATGCCAGACGTGACGAGTGGTATCGCGTCAGCAAAAGGGAAGGCTATTGACGTAGCAAAAAGACCAGAAGGGCGATTGACGGCTGGGTCGATCCTGTGACGATGCGTTCCAGTGGCGAATCTACTGTGGCAAAAGCTTGAAGATTCTGAGGGGGTCAGCTTTCTAAGAACCGTATTTAACCACAATTTTAGTCATTCCATACCAATTTAAATGGTGCTTTCATTGTCCACTTCAGATGCTTTCTTTATGCTGATGTTTGCTTTGCGATAGTACAATTGACTTTTTCTGATATTTCGTTCGATTTCAGAACGGAAGCTGTTCGTCGGCATGCTCAGTAAGAAGTTCAACGAGAACGATGTACGGACTCTCTTTCAAACCTACGGACAGATCGAGGAGTGCACTGTCTTGCGCGACCAGAACGGACACAGCAAAGGTGAGCAGAGCTGTCCTGGGTGACTAGAACGGACACAGCAAAGGTGGGTAGAACTGTCCTGCGCAACCGGAACGGACACAGTAAAGGTGAAAAGATCCATGATAGCGCACAAAGGAAGGATATTGTGGTCTGAATGCTGACTGGTGAAATGAATCAGGACGAGTACAGAGCACCAGAGTACACCGTGTTGCGTTTAAAGCCCTGAAAGGAAATCAACAAGCGAAAGGATGCGACTTTTTTACTGGTAAGCCCGGGGGTGGCATAACGAGTGTTGCATGGAATTTAATAACAGGAGGGAAAAATTCCACCGATATCTCTATCTTGAACAAAATACGTCAGCTTTTACATTCATTTGCTTAGATGTAAGGTAAGGAATCCCACCAGAACTTCATCGAGCGTCTTAAAATATCTGAAAGGGATTTCCACGAACCAAGACATATAACAACGAGAAAATACATGTGTCATTTACCCATGCCAATTTTCACACCTCTCGTCTACAAAGTTTCCTCTCACGGCAGTCACATTAACCCTTTGCACGCGACACATTACCGCGCCGCGGGGAGGGGGTGGGGTCATCGGACCGCATTAGTGGGGGCACTTACCCTGGGGGTAGGCGTGGCCAGTGTCGTGATCGAGTGCTATGGCCGGGGCAGCAGTGGCGGCTCGTCAAGATCACAGGCGGCACCCGGCGTGACCTCTGACCCCGGCGAGTGGCGGCGCGTGCCGGCGAGACCGCCCCAGGCGCTCCAGCGGCCGATCAGCGACTAATGTGGTGCTGTTGTGACTCGTGTCTGTGCGGTAATAGCGTCGCTCACGCAAATGACTGGTGCTGGGGATGCCGACTTATCGAGGAGGGTAGACTCAGGCCTGGAGCTGTTATAGCCTCGCTTCTGGTGTAGCATGCGAAGAAAAATATTTGTTTGAATGGTGAAGTGGTATGCTAGACTACGCAACACTCTCTTATGATAAGTCGTCTAGAAGGCTGTCATTTCGAAGATACAGGAAAATGTTCTGCATTGCAAAAAGTATGCATGACTCTCTTGTTCAGTCTCGTAGAAGGGGCTTACCTGTGTCTGACATATTATAAACCTACGATGATTACTAATTTTGACTAAATTATGTAGCCGTATTCTAGTCGGGGTAAAGTAGAGGACGAAATAGTGGAATGAATGGATGCTTGCACCTTCAGTATTTGATGTGAATTTCATCGCCAATAAGCTAACCTTTACCAGGCTTGGTCCGAGGCTAGTTTCTTAGTTGAAAATATAACTTTAGCAGGAAAACGCAAACGTCCGTATAAGGTCAGTTTTGTTTTAAGACAATTATTCTGATGTATAGCTGGGATAGATTTTGTAGTTTCCTTCTTCAAGGAACTTATCATAAAAAGCATTTTATGTTTTGTAAGTGATCATGAATGTTCTTTAAGGTTTTATTCCCGACAGGCGTCGCCACCGGAGTCCAGGGGCCGTTTGCCTGGTTTTCAAAAATAAGAGCTGACCCTCATTTATAGCTGGGCACTCGATCGATTTTACGTTTCTCAAACTTCTTGTTTGAGTTTAAATGCCAATGATATTTCCCTTTCGTTTTTATCTGGCTTTTCCCTGTTTACCATGAAAAGCCGTCTTTCCTGTATTTTACCAGAAAAGCGGTCTTCCCTGTCTGGTTATCTAAAGAAAAACAGACATGGTGTTTCTCTGGCCGCCGTGCAGAATTTAACGTAGCGTAGATATCCATAATTTCCTCACGATATGTCGACATCGTGCAATATAAGGATCACTGGTGGTTCCGGTGGAAGGCATCCCTAACCCCCAAATCTACACGAATTTTCTTTAAAAAACAAATGTTTTCATGATTTTGGACCGCATTGACCCCAACCCCAACCCTTAGCCCACGTCCACCTCAGATGCAGATGTATCCAGCATTCCAGCCGGATTCTGGCATCAGCGACAAGGTATGCACGCACACGAATACAGAATGGTATAAACTGGACGCCATTTTGGCAGCCAGACCCTTTCATCGGCCTCCAGGCGTTTCTATTTTCCTTGACTGGGACTGGCGCCCCTAGACCCTGAAAAAGCCTTCTGGTCTGTTCCTCGGTAAGAAAAAGCTGGGTGTCCTCTGTTAAAGACAGTTATATAGCTCCCTAATTGCGTCTGCCATAACAGATAAGAAACGAGAGTGCCAAAGGAAGAAAGCCACATTGTTGTTAATCGCTGTCGTTCCAGTCCATGTCCTTCCTCCCAGTGTGGCCTTGGCATCGTCTCTGATTGTGGCTCCCATCATCTGTGACTGTGGAAGCGAATAAATAATGAGAAAGAAGTTACGCTTCCGGGTATCAAGATGTGTTTCGGTGATTTCCAATTCCTTGATTTTCGGGCTTTCATCTCTTAGCTATGTTGAAATCCAGTAGAGTTGCCATCTAATTTGAATTCCAGTCAAGTTGCCACGTTTCCTTTATACGGTGATTGCATCCGAGCTTGTTTCAGCGTCCTCGGTCGCGGCCACCATACGGGACCGCGGAACACAGGCTATTCACGGTCCACCAGTGTTGTTTTTAGATGTTGAGCGACGCCAGTGATTGTTTTTAGCTGCCGGGGTATGCTTTTGTTGGTCAGCACCCAAACTGCAATCATCTTTATTGCCGGCCGGAGGCAACTGGGTGACGTGAGCATTGTGATGAAGGCGTCGGCACAGATTTTAATCATCTAATCTGGACAACGTCGCGCAAATTGTAGTCAGGGCCATTGATGACTTATGAAACGAAACAGGCCTGACTTACGTCTATCTCAGGTCAGATTCTAGTTCAAGCGAGGACTCTACTGGGCGTAAAAATGTTTGCGCTCGGTGCAGAAGTCGTCATTTAAACTATACTCCAAACTCCACTGTAATGTTTACTACAATTTCGAAGAGATTCTGGCACAGTGAGAGTCCTCCTTCTCTTGCTGTCGACCGTCTCGGCCTCAATCTAGGCGTGAGGTCCGTGCAGAAGGCGGTGCGACGTACCATCTGCTGCCTCCCGAGCGGACCGCACGGACCGCCCCTGCGGGCGCCCGCGCGATCAGTGAAATGACGCGCAAGTTCGTCCGCGCGGCGTCGGTCAGTGAACTGACCAGTCGAGAGGGTGATGGAGAGACAGCTGTCTGTGTCACTGATCTGCCGACTCGGCTGATCAGGACGAGTTTTTGAATATTTGACTTGGCATGTGTGGCGTGCTTCTTGGGTGAATATTTTCAAACATTTCTCACTGATGGGGTGCTCAAAGTCGACCCGGTTTTCGACACCTGTGCTAACTGTGGTCACTTTTCATTTCTGACTTAGCTGGGAACAGAAGGAAGCCGACCCAAAAATACGAATAAACATTGTAAGCTATCAGTAGATGGCTGCTTTTTTAGCAGTCCGGCGTGATGGAAGAGGCGTATAAAGTGATGCTGCTATACGGCCCGGATGGGGTCGTCCCATTTTCAATCCATAAATCGAAGCCGTGACGGTGGTGGCGGCCATAATTAATACCTGATACACACTGCCGGCGCAGCTGAGATCACATTGGCCATGTCACCAGTGACGTCATCTGCGCCGGTGGGGAGGGGGTGTGATTTATTAGCTTCGTGTCTCTGGCAGTCTACGGTGTGGGCCGGAAATGAGACATGAGGGCTAAATGGTGGTGACAGCCAGCCGATAAAAATACTGATTGCTAGCCGTGTGTACGATGTTTTTTATTCTCTCGGATAGTGTAAAGAATATACAGGAGTGAACCAGAATGAATGGCTGTGGATGTGTCCATGACCTGATTTGTTGAAATCCATATATGCTACCACAAATATCTGAAAATAAAGTTTTTTCACTTTTTTATTTGCTTGCTTTCTTTTTGCAGCAAAAAGTTTAGCATCAGAGGATAGTAGCATTCTGTTTCCGCTACATATCTTCAGGAGGTCGATTACTAAGGCAGACGTTGATATTTGCATCATCGCGCTGCGCTAATATTTGAGGCAGTCCGCTGGTGCCGTGCTCCCCACGCTGCTGCACCGCTCTGAACTTCCTTTTGAATGGCTTATATTGGATTTTCTGCGGCTCTCGTAAAATGAGAGCTGGAATTATGTTATAGAACTTTACTCAGATTTCGGGCCCGCAGCTGTTCAACTAGTTTGGGGAGGTTTAGCTGAGAGACTGCCTTCAACTGAGAGAGATATTCTTAGGACGTGTAGACGTAACATAAATGTAAATGATTGTTTTTCGAGGAGCGAAAGCTTGAGAAATGTCAGGTCCCGGTTGCTGGTATATTAGTAGATCATACGATAGTTTTATGAATTATGCAAGGATGGTTTCAGCGTTAGTTATTTTTGGAAACATACGAGAGGCGTGATTTGAGAAGAAACACGTATGTTCTGATTTTGATTTGCGACAAATTGCTTTCGGACATGATCAAACGGAATTATTCCATGGAAATATCAAGGTATAAGCAATATGTTTTGTTGTATGTTTCGTTTTGGATCATTTTGTTTTTTTAAAGCTCAAAATTAGCATTGCTGACAATGCATATACCCGTGCATTGCGTGTGTGAAGTAACATGCGTTGCGGGTCTGCACATTATGAATTTGCCCACGTCGAAAACAGGCAGAACACAGACGCTCTATTTGATGGGAGTAGTTTTTTCGTTCTACACATCTCTAAGCCTATTTTGCGCACAGAGTTTGCATCTGATAAAGAATAAAAACACTCAGTGTGAAGTTCTTTCACCATTTCTGACCTCTATTATTCAGTGCGCGGTGAGATATCAAGAGCACTCGACCTTGGCCGCCCTGCCTGCGAGTCCAGTCTGCCCTGAGTAGACTGCGGCGGCGGCGGCGGCGGCGGCGGCGGCGGGGATTTGAGCAGAATGGCCGGAATCCGACCGGTCGGTCTCCTCCCCGGCTCGTGCGGAGGTCTCGAAACCGGAGTTACCTGTTCTGCTGAGCACTGGCGCGGCGGAGACACATCGGCGCGGCGTCCTCGCACACGTGCGGCCAAACTGATGCGCTGGATGCGGCACTTGCGACCAACTGACGAGCTCTGGGTCGCCCATAATGATGCAGGAGTGATGAAAGCGGTCAGATTTCACAGATTAGTACAGTGTCTTGATTTGTTATACGGCGGGGTCGGTCCCGGTTTGCAAATTTGTTCAGTTTTTTTGTGGGCTTAAATGCCTACGCACACGTCCACAGTACACACGACATCAAAAGAGGAAATAATTTAATGGGACTGAATGAATAGCTTTGCTTGTTTTTATATGTGACATTATATAATTACCACACCACGAAGTAGATATTGAATTAATAGTAAGGGTACCTGCTCGTCAATCTCGTCCAAATGTACGATTACCTCTGTCCGGACCAATAGCACCAGTTTATGATATCATCTGAGGCTGCGTCACGGCGGGAAACGGGAGCGGGAGCAGGTCACGTGACCGGGCACTGCTCCGGCGGCGGCCTCTGTCGTGATACGTGAGGGCACGCCGCGCTGGGTACGGCGGCGGCAGGCGCGACTCCACTGCCGGGCCTCAGCCCTGAGCTGGCGCGGCGTACCGCGGTACTGAGCTAGAATAAACCCCTCAGCGTCCTTGGGGCGTTATGATCACTGAGCGGGCTTTTGTATTTTGTAGTGGAATTACCGCTTAAATCAGGTGTCCTGCAGAGCGGTTTTCAGCTCTGGAGACCGGGATGGAATACTTGTTCCTGCTATGCTGCTCTAGTTGATGTGAAAAGGCTTGAAAGAAAATGTTGTCATGTATATGGGTTACCTACTTTGGCTCATGGGCCTAGCTTTTTTATAATTTGTGGTAAATAAATTTGTTAACTGTTCCTTTCACATTACCTGTGCACTCCCGACACAAAGGCGGGGGTAGAAACCATTTATAAAGGTTTATTTCACATTGCCTGGGCGCTGGAATGGTACGCGAGAGACGACTGGGGCAGGACCCTTGTTTCTATTTAAACACACACACACACACACACACACACACACACACACACACACACACAACACACACAACACACACACACACAACAAAAAACACAACACACACACACACACACACACACACACACACACACACACACCCCTATTTTATAGATTGACACTCAATAGCCACTCCAATACAGCTACACACAAAATCCTCCTTCGGTAAAACAGATATATGAAACATCCCCGGCAAACCCATTCCTACCACCCGTTTTCAAGTGTTGCTATAGCACAGCACTCCAGTCACAAAGATAGAGGCAGAAAAGGTTTGTGAGGTGTTGATTTCACATAACCTGTGCACTCCAGTCACAAAGATGGAGGCAGAGGCTGTTTATTAACAGTTCATGTCACATTACCTGTGCACTCCAGGCACCAATATGGAGGCAGAAACTGTTTGTGAATAGTTCATGTCACATCACCTGTGCACTACAGTCACAAAGATGGAGGCAGAGACTGTTTATTAACAGTTCATGTCACATTACGTGTGCACTCCAGTCACAAATATTGAGGCAGAGACTGTTTATTAACAGTTCATGTCACATTATCTGTGCTCTCAAGAGTCACAAAGGTGTAGGTAGCCGTAGTGACTCTTTATGAACAGTTCATGTCACACCATGTGTGCACTCTAGTCACAAAAACGAAGGTACCAAGGAGACTAAGGTTGGAGAACTTAACAAAGCTTAAAATTTAAATCTGCTTAATTTTATTCCGTTTGGTTTTCTTTAAGATATTGAATCGTCCGTTAAAACATCCAGCCAAAGTCTAAGGCAAGCCCAGCGTCTGTCTTACCCATGGATAGCTCATGTTAGTATTTTGTCAGGTGTCGTTTTCATCCTTGGTATTGACCGCTTGTTGAGCCTACTAATCGCGCTGTAATTTTGTAAGGCAGACAATGATTTTGCTTGCTATGGTCCCTGTATATTAGTGTGTCCAGTCATAGGGGCAACATCCAGGGGGCAAGTAGGGGCTTGTCCACCCCTTCCCCGATCTACCTTTCCCTGAAATGGTCACGCACCCCCTGAAATGCTGCCTCCAATCCCCCCACTACCAGCACGCGTATATTGGTGCCTTTGCGATAGGATTTGATACCCACTTGATATATTTTGCCGCCCAAATGTGGCGCCCTCTGGTCCCGATGGCACCACCCAACCATGCCCCCCACCTACCCCGATCGGAGATCCTGGATACGCCTATGGGTTCTGTCCTCGGTAAGTTATGCCCATATTCATATACATCTTGTATACTGTATTTGTCAATAGCAACTTCCCTTCTATTTCTTTCTATTTTGGTTTTGTTGTGTGTTGTCCGTGATTATTCTCTGTTTAGTTCTTTGTTTCTTGTTAATGCTGTTCTGTGCCATTGTGGGGCGATTTGTATACCAGACTCGTATCTGCACCTATGTAAAGTGTCTGCACCTCTTTGTATGTCTTTCTGATACTTGTTCTACATCCAGTACCCAGCAGTATTGGGTGGATCATTCCAAATTATGTATTAAGTATGACCAACGTTTAATTAATATGTGCATTGACGGGTGGGGGCGTTTACCCGCCTCCCCCTCGGATTTTTCGGAGATAACATAAAAACGGCGGTGCGTAGCGCCGCCGTACGTGGCCTACTTTTTCTCTCATCATTTTTACAACTTTTGCCAAACTTTTAAGGTTAGGTTGTCTCAGGTCAGGTCACCGTTACAAGTCAAGTGACCTGACCTCAAAAAAAGTTAAACGATAACTTAAGTCGCAACAGGATGAACTTGTCCGATTGAAACTCTTATCACACAATGGGCCCTCCGAGTTCTGTAAAATATGTTCCGGTATTTTTTATATCGATGACGTAAGGTCAGGTACGAGCCATGACCTCCCATTGGAAATACATACATGGGAAAAATTATTCTAAGTGAATAAGTAAGGATAGAAAGAACGTTTATTTTAAGCATTAGATTCGCCTGATCCTTGCGGTTCTAATGATATGTATTTTATCTAATTTGACTTTGACCTGACCTCAGGTCAGGTCAGATCCTTGATTTGACGTAGCAATGTCATATTATATATCATTTGATTTGGCTTGCTGCGAGGATTCATATAGTTCAAGTTGTTCGGTTTATCTTTACGTGTTCAGATGTAATGACCGAAAACCTTCACTTTACATGTTATCCCTATGACGGCATGTTTTGACCTCTAGTGACCTTAAATGTTACCTGACAAAAAATGGTTCAAATGCTTTCAATGGAGAAGTGGATGGGCTACCCAACGCTATTTATCATTTTTCGCTACCTAGCGTGGTTCTCGAGATCTTAGGGCGGGCGGGTACCCGCCCCCGTCAAAGCGAAGGTGGCTCAGACCCCCGTCAATGTGCGTGTTAAGTAAGCGTTTCACCAAATTGTTGTACCACAAAAAGATGGTTTGAGTTTGCGTGACATCATTATATGTTTGAATACTATAATTTGTACACAAAGCAGATTAAACACCTTTTAACGGGTTCACCGCCGGTGTTTATAATAACAACTTAAAAAACAAAGTTCCACCCACTGCAGCAGTGCTGACAGCCAGTGCCTCTCTGTACGCGTTGTTTGTGACGTCTGCTGTATGTGTGTATTTGTGTGTTTTGTGACGTCCGCCGTGTGTGTGTTGGCAGGCTGCGCCTTCGTCACGTTTGCGTCACGCCAATACGCGATTGCTGCCATTAAGGGCATGCACCAGACGCAGACTATGGAGGTAAGCAGCCCAGCCGTCAATCTTTAACACCACTCGATAGTCACGCAGATCGCTTCGAAGCCTGTGGATTGAGAGTGGAGAGCCACCAGCCTTTTAGCAGACATCCAACGCCTAGCAATCCTGTTAATGTTATGTAGTTGTAAGGAGGACGGCCCCACTGTATGTCCCGCATTTACACCAATCTCCGTACAGGGGGGGGACTGACCAGCAGGGGGGAGATGTGTGGGCGAGCTCAGCAGCGGGTGCTGATTCCAGACAGCAGGCCATTTCAGAGGCCTGATGAAAAGATTGATCGGCAGTCGTCGCTGCTATATGGATACTCGCAGGGGCGTCGCCGCCGGAGAGGCCTAAGGGTCGACTCCCGCGTTCTAAGACAGTGGGGACGGGGGGGGGGTCGGTCCCACTTTTGGCTCAAAAATATTTCCGGAAATGTGGCGTTGCTTTCAAATTGTTGAAATTCCAAACAACGCAAATGTTTTCAGGTGTGATTTCGTTACAGGTGCATATTTGCTCAATACCAAAACAGTGTTGTACTACCCTGTGTGGCTGACTGAACATCGGAAAAATCGGACACTTTTATCATCAGCAGATCTGCCCCCCTGGCTCAAAATTTTGTGGCGACACCTTTGTGTACAGTCGTAAAGTAGTTGCCTGAGTACATCCTGCAACTAAGCTGATATGGTGCGGTCGGCTCCAGCAGTCGTGTCCGTCAAGCAGAGTTCATCTTCGTCTAAAGAAAAGCCAGCAGTAAGCAGAGAACTGCGACGCATTCTTCTGTGAAATGGGAGGAAAGCCGATCTTCTGTCTTTTAAGATTGTTTGAGCTGGTGCGGTGGCCACTCAACCGAGGCATCAAAAGACCTATTAGGTCACATGCAGGGTCCGCAGCATTCTTGAAGGTCATCTTCCGAGGCATTTCAAGCCCACCAGAACCGGTTTGGATTTGTGCTTGGTGTCGACCTTGCAACCTCACAGCTGCCACCAACACGCAGTTCCGGCGCCGAACGCAGCAGCAGAAACGCCCTGTGCGCTTCATTATGTCGCCAAATTCAAACTAAAGATCTGATGGTGTTCTAAGTTAGTCGTATAAGCACGTTATGGTTAGGACTTATATCATCATTACCAGTTGGTGTCATGAAATATATAAAACTTCGCTTTCAAAGTGGACGTCTTATTGCGAATAGGATGGGCTAATGTATCCTCCCATTTGAAAGGTTTTACTCATTCCAGTTGCACCTAGTTTGACCAGTTCCCTATTTATTCAGCGCAAAATTACAGTTTGTTGTAACCAACTTGTTACACTGCTCAGCTTGGCCAATCTATCCACCTACTTCACCATGTGCTTACAGTAGTGCACGTTCACCGCACTGTATTCTGCACCCTGATAACTAGACAACGTCTCATGATGAAAGGGTCAGTCTTATATTTTGCATAATAATTCCGACTGTAGCAGCTTTCAATGGTTTGAAGCCTTGAAAATATATAGCCCTTTTGCAGAAGCGCTTTTACTCCGTCGGTCTACAACTTTCCTGCGCTGCCTCCCGTGGGCTCGCTGCATACTTGGCGCTGCATAGGCACAAGAGCTGTGTTAAAATGGGGAGGAGGTATGAGCCTAGCCAGAGACTTATGGATGAACTATTGGTTCATGTGCCAGTTTTTCCGTCCCCACAGCGGCTCCACTCGTGGGTGGAGGACATCTCACACTCCTCGTTGAAACCATTCCCGTAAATTTTGTAGACTGTCAACCATCCACTTGTAAAACGTTGGTTTTACGTTTATTGTTGCCGTACAGCTGCTCACCCGAAAAACATCTTGTTTCTCACAGATAGTCTGAAATTGTAGTCTGATATAGTCTCCCAGAAAGTCGAAAAAATAGATTCAGATGAAAAGCAGTGCGTCAATCACATTGGCTGACTGCGCCTATGGCGGGAAGTGACACAACGCATCAATTGTGTCTGCAACGTGAACCCTGCAGCCAAGCTCATCATTTACATCTTGTTTTGGCGAGATTGTTCGCACTCTTGCAGTGTGATTGGTACGATGGCATAGAGTTTCCCTGTCAGAAATGTCTGCTCTTATGTTAGAGTGAAGCACGACACAACATTTAATGTCTATAGCTGGTAAAAATGATTTATTTAGGTGATAGGTGGGGATTAACATTACGAATATAAATCAAGAACATTTGACCGTCGTGATACCCTGCATTCATTTGGCAAACGCTTCGAACATTTGTGTAAAAACTAGCCCTTACTGATTTTGGCGCGGCCATGCCCTGGAAATAAATTTGTTTTGACGTGATTTACTCGGTGCGGGCGTATTGTAGCCTCAGCCGTGGTATGCATGTACCAGCTACCGATGATGCTGAAAGCCGTACAAAACCATTCGGTCACTTCCGCCTCTCCATCAATTTCTTCATCAGCACCACCACCATGCCAACAACAATGCCATTAGCAGTCTGCTGAATTTTTACACGCTTTACTGCCAGCTAATGACTGGAACACGACAAAGGGCGTCGGGCGGAACACGGACGCTGCAATATCCATTACCGACCGAGGCGCGGCGCTTCGTCCCCGCTCTCGCCGTCCTGCCCGGCTGGAACGTTTGTTTCCAGCGGCATGCGTCAGTTCCGTCGCCCCGGATGCAAATGCGCCGGTTTGCCGCCTGTAGCTTCCGTCCGGTCCAACAGGGGTCGATCCGAGGCATCAGGCCGTGAACGGACGGGTTGGAACGAGAGAGTGAAAGGCGTTGACGAGGGTGGTGAGGCTGTGTTGGAATGCTGGCGTTGAAGAACGCTTGAAGATGGGGACATGGGATTAAGAGTGTAGGCGCTAGAATGTGATAAAAAAGGTTTGGTTTGTCGTTACGCAGTAGGTCGTTATAAACTTTTCGTCTTTGGGATAGCTTTCACTACTGGCAGCATTTTCGATGATTTGGAATTAGCCAGTAGGTATCTGACTGTAAATGCAGAGGAATCAGAAGCACAATCAAGGGGGCGGGGGCCAAGCCCCCCACCCGACATTTTTCGGGTGCCCACAAGGAGGCACACTTTGGAGCCAATAGCGAACATAATAGGTAAAATGTAAAATAGGTATAATTTACGCATCCATGATTCCCTCCTCCCACCTCTTCGCAGACCATATTGAATTTTGTGTTCAGGCTGTTTGTCCCTACTTGATTGAAGACTTGGATGTACTTGAAAAGGTTCAACGGAAGGGTACAAAGTCGGTCCAGGGTATAAGTAAATTACCTTATGAAGAACGCCTCAGAAGCTGGAGATGATAACAATCAGGGACAGGATGAATCGAGGAGACATAATAGAGATATTCAAGATGTTAACAGGGAAATTGAAGACGTGTGAAATTGAAGACCTAACCTAACCTAACCATGAACTTGGTCTCGGGAGGCCCACAAGAGTTGGTCTCGGTCCCCAGTAGCTGGTCCCAGAAGACCCTCAGAGACGGTGTCGGGGTGTGCTGGTCTTGGAGCCTCACAATTTTTTCTCGAGGGAGGATGGGTGGGGGCAAGAGTTGGTCTTGGGACCCCCAGGGGGCCCTCAACTGGTTTTGGGGGACCTCAGCAATAGTTTTGGGGTCCTCGAGCTGGTCTGCGGGGCTGTCAAGAGTTTGTCTCGAGCATCCCTTAATTGGTTTTGGGAGGCTCACAAGAGTAAGTCTCAGGGGCCAAAGCTGTAGTCTAAGGCCTCAAGAATTTGGTCTTCGAAGGCCCCCAGAATCTATTTTGGTAGCCCTAGAAGCTGTTTTTATGGGTCCTAAGGGTTGGGCTCAAGGGGCCCCAAGAGTAGGTCTCGGGGTAAGCGCAACATTTGATCTCGGATCCCCAGGCCCTGGTTTCGGAGACCCCTAAGAGTTGGTCTCGCGGGCCACAAGGATATTTGATGCGGAGGGGGGGTAAAAGTTGGCCCTGCAGGCACTAGAGGTGGTCTCGGGGTGACCTCAATAGTTTGTACCGGCGTCCCCCCCAGAGTTAGTCTCAGGAGGCCTACAAGAATTAGTATCAGTGGCCCAAACTTTTGTTCTGGGGCCCAGAATCTGGTCTCGAGGTTCCCCCAGAGTTTTATTTTAATTTTACTTAAGAATTTGTATTTCATTTCTGGTAATTCAGAAGATACATGACACAACAGCTCGTTGAAATGTGACATTTTCTAACGCAAGCGTAGAGAAGCAGCTTATCTCAATGCAGCATACTTTGTTGTATGTACCTAAAAATAATGAATTGGTTCTTACCGTTGGTGTAGAAAGCGGGAGAACAGGGCTACGCGGCCCCCTACTTGCGAATCAGGGGGACATCCACTTGGGATTTTGAACCTCAACTTATTTTTTTTGCATTTTCTCCTTGTTACCTGCGGGAATCTACGTGTGTTGGTGAAGTGAACGGTAGTTAGTGTCTTATATGCAGTCAAAAATATCAGAATTTGGTTCCCACCCTCCCGTGGTCATCGCTAGTCTAGTGTCTACTGTGCCCCTCCCCCCCAGAAAAAAATTCGGTGGCGGTGCCCCTGAGTTATACCTATACCAAAACCAGTGAAGATCGGCTATGACCATCTAAAGCTAGATGTAGTTTTAAAGATGAAATATACATAATAAAGCTGGAGCTAAAATAAATAGACTTTCAAATCTAGAACTGCTAAAAACAATGTCACGCTAAAAGAGGGGCACATCCCGAAGTAAGTGCATTATTTTTGCAGACTTGCACTAATGGGGGTTGGGCACACTCAAGACCGGCTCCGCCAAACTGAAATCCTGGTTGCACCGCTGAAGAAATGATCTAGAAACCTTTGTGGTTTGTTATCAAATTCGCACCAAATCACACATGCCTGTGGCAATCATAATGATGCCGGTCGTGAGATTGGCGTTTGATGTGCAGTGTTCTGCACTCATTGCGGTATGCTGATGTCAGGCTTTCGATCAAAACTTTGGCCCCGTGCCTCTAGCTATGTATAGACCTAATCACAACTACTCATCTGGATCGAAAGGGACCAAAACAGCCTGACGCAATAATGGCGTTGTATGAGCCTTTCGTCATGCGATTGGAAAACCGAGCTTTTAGACAAGTAAATATCGCCTGACAGAAATTACATCTCAGAAAAATCTTATGACAATCGTGTGATGAGGATAAATGAACAGAAACGAGTATGGTGAAACGTTTACTCGGCTCCCAGTCAGATACAGTTTAAAAGAGAACTGGGGCTGGTATTTGAGGATTATTATTTACCCTCAGCTATTTGGTCAGCAATTATCGACGCTGCCATTTGTATTGCGCCGTTTTTTTTAATGGAGAGATTAAAGTTAAATCGTGAAAATTTAGGGAGAAAATTTGTTAGATCGTGAGCCCGCTAATTGATTTTGGGTCAAGGTTAAACAAGAAATGGCTAAAAATGTCCCACTTCCCTCCAGCTTTGACAGCAACACCGGGGAAAAAACATTGTGAACTTATGGAAAGAACACTTTGCTTCCCTTTTTAACGATAGTGGCTGCATGAACAATGTAGAAATGATCGATGAGTTACCAAATAAGCAATCTGATGTGACCCCGCCGGTGACGGTGGACGAAATTAGGATGCTTGAGACAAAAATCAAGAGTGGTAAAGCCGCTGGCTGGGACCTGATGTCACCTGACCACTTAAAAAATTAACGGCCAGATAATTTTACAGTTATTGCAGCTTTATTTAACTCGATGATATATCACTCATATCTGCCCGAGGAATTAGTACATTCTTTCAAAGCTTCTCGAGATGATTTTGGTGGAAAGAATGCAACCCTACCTAGAAACAAACGATGCACAGTTTGGATTTAAGACCGGACACTCAACCACACATGCAGCCTATATTTTGAAAGAGGTCACCCATTACTTCACGAAGCGTGGTAGCCCAGTTTATGCATGTTTTTGGACGCCAGTAAGGCCTTTGATCGGGTTTGCCACTCAAAACTCCTCCGTATTCTAGCAGATAGAGGAGTGCCAATATCCTACCTCAAACTACTACTATACTGGTATAGGTCACAAAATGAGTGTTAAGTGGGCTAACGAAAGATCAAGACTCTTTTCAGGTAGAAAATGGTGTGAAGCAGGGTGGGAATTTATCACCATTGCTCTTCACAGTCTACGTTGATGAACTGTTTGGTAAACTGCAGAGGCATAGCGCTGGATGTCGTATTGGAATGAGCTCAGTCAATGCACTAGCCTACGCTGACGATATCGTACTGCTAGCTCCTTCCAGGTCTGGACTTCAGTTATTAGTGGACGAATACGAGCTCCTTGCCGACGCAATGGACATAAAGTTCAATGTGAAAAGACTGTGTGTATGGTATTCAGCCCCAGCAGACCTTACAGTTCTGGCCACCTGCTCTGCTCAAATCCACCTAGTGTAAAACTGAATGGTGTTAATCTGAATTGGGTTGATAAATTTAAATATTTGGGACATGTGATTGAAAATGATTCGAGCTGAAGTGCTGACATGAGACGGATAAAACGTTCAGTTTATTACAGTTTTAACATGCTGAAGACTACTGTAGGGTACGCTGATCGACATATCTTAGTAAGACTATTTCAAACGTACTGTTTAAACTTTTATGGTTGTGAGCTTTGGGCGACAGGGAGTGGTAGAGCTCTTCGGGAGTTAAGTTTAGCGTATCATTCTAGCATTAAGAGGCTTGTTAAGGTTCCCAAATGTTCAAGAAATCATCCGTTGTGCCATGAATTAAAACTTCTGACTTGCCAAATGCGCATTGAATACAGACACCCTTTATTTATTAGAAGACCTCAATTCAGCAACAATAATATCATCCGGAGCCTACAAAATAGTGATGTTGTTCGCACTGGACTGCTTCACATAAACCACCTAAAGATAAGAGAAAAATATGGAATATTAGGCATGGACTTGAACAGGACATCAAAGCAACAAATTTATAATGTATTTTGGTCTTACCTCCAGCGCATGACTGAAAATGTTATTTAAGCTTAAGCTTCAGCTTGGTCTCCTGATTAGTCAACGATATCTATGTGACATGTCACCATAAGTGTATATTTATGAAGAATGCGTGAATGTTGTGTGTACTGCGTGTTTCTCTATTATGCATTGGACTTGTATATGTACCCAAGTGGTATGAAATAAATGGCATTATTGTTATTATTATTATATAAAGTTAATTCACTTTCGATCCAAATTGATTGCGACTGGCAGAGACGGAATCCGAAAAGAAGTTCTAACATATTTTGCCTCTTTCATCAAACTCGGGACACCATGGAGCGCGGCGTGGCGGATCAGAAGCCCGCCAAGGATTTGGGATGGCCACTGCGGCCGAGGCGGATGTTTGCACTGCTCGGCTCGTGCTCATGGTCCGATGCACCATGGGGCTGACACTAATCGTGTAACACACCTGACCATCGCCACGTTCTGAGAGGAACCTCAAGGACAGCAGCATGCAGCCATTTATCAGAGGCGTATATCTCTATCTCTTTAAACGTGCCCAGACAACCCCAATGAAACGTTGAAATAATGTTGAGATATCCTTTAAATTTCATTGTTTTCATCTAAAGGGCTTTAAATTGGTTCTTGCGCTCTTCAACAGACCTGTAAGAAGGCTAAAACACATTTAATATTATGTTATCGCCTTTTTCTATTGTGATTATTGACATTGTTTCAAATTTGGGCACCCACAATCATTTTCATAAATCCACGCCTCTGCCATCTGTCCACCATTTTGTACCCTATCTCAGGGCTGTAGAGGTATTAGACTGTGAACCAAGCCTGGCTTTGTAGGTCTTCTTAAACGGATTGCATTTTACCATCTACGCTCTTTTAATGAGATACGACAGATCTTTCCAGTGCCTCTCTGGCTGTGCACATTTAGCTAAATTAAATTTAAACTGCGAGATATATTTCTCAAGGGAAGAGAGAATCGGGCAAAGAGCAATGGTAATAAGGCGGATGTGCGGATTATTCATGCTAGTAGGGGAGACGGCGTCAATTGTAATACTTCTCACAGATTATTTTGCTGGTCCAACAGTTTTAGTTGCAGAGCAAATTGCATATAACCATGATATAGTTCAATATTTTGGCCACTGGAAAACAAGGTTGTCAAAAATTACAATTACTGATACTATAGTTCGAGTCTCGGAACGTCTCTGCTGGTGTTGCAGTCAACTCCAGCTAAGGTTCAACTGTAACGGAATGCGATATTAAATTTGTCTAGTGCAATATCAATATACTATGTTTTTTCCATTTTATTACCCGATGCAAGTTCCTCACTGGACCAAGAGATTCGATATGTTTGCACGCATACTACATTTCTGATCAAGATATTGGTTGCTGAACCTAAAATAAATACTTTGGTGACATCATGTAAGTATGTGAATAATTTTGTTTTGAAATGAGTGTTTAAAAACTTTTGAAATGTTTAAGGTACACTGCCTCTGTGTAATTTTGAGTGAGTTGATCCCATTTGTGAGTCTTTTATTTTTCATCAGTCAACCAAAAATAAAATCATGAAAAAGATAAGAGCCTTGGATATACCCAATTTGGCGTGCGTTTTGTGAGAGCTGACGCCATTTTCTGAACTCGCCCTGCTTCGATTTATAGCGTTTTATCGTCGGTCCTGTTTTCTGGCAAAGGCGGAGGTCGACTTTAAAAGAGCCATAAAACCTTTTGACCCGGAAACTTTGAAGCATGACAGTTCGGTGACTGTGGAGCGTTGCGCTTCATATCTTTCGCACAGTTCAGAGGCCCGATTCAGAACTGAGACCTTTTGTTCTGTGTCATCGGGCGGAACTTTTCTGGAAAGCCTCGTGGCCTGAGGTGGTGGAGCCTGTTGCGCAATAAATCAGGAAAGCAATAAACGCTTCTCATAGTGGAAATATTTGTTCTTGCGTTGGAGGGGGTTTCGTGCCATGCGATACGACTCCATATGTCCCTTATGCTAGTGGAATCGAAAACAAAACTTGGTTCCTTTTTCAAGTAGTGGAAATTTTATTTATTGAATTTAACCCACGCCCCACCGGGGTCCGGCACCAACTTCGCTCCACCAGGGGCATCGATAGCCTCCTCTAACTCCGAAAATATTAGGGTTAGTTCAAGTCTGCAAAGTGCATTAGAAAGGTCGCATGAATTTAGTAAGAAATTTATTGGTATGTGTAAGCGCTCAGGTCAATGGTTTGACTTCCAGAGGTCAAGTTAGGTCAAGATAGGCTGTTTTGACTCAACTATACAATGCTTAAGCAAACTGGGTTTAACTGTTATGCCATTAGAGCTATTGAGGTCTGGTAAAGTACATTTGATAGGAAAATACTAGACCTTTTTCCGTTATGTGGAACGTAATGACCTCCCGCTAGTGGTTTGACCTCCAGAGGTCACCTTGTGAACTAATATAAGCTGAGGTCACGAGAGGTCAGAAAGTGACTTTGTCTTATATCAAACGAAAGCCAGTGACGAGACATACACGATGATGTTTGATTCAGCGCTCTAGCTTATATAGGTCAAAAGTTATTGTCAAAATACTGTTTTGACCCCTGGTGACCTTGGACGACCGTGGAGAGGTCAAAGGGCAAATATGGCCCCTGGAATCCGTGAAAGGGCGCCCAAGAACGCTTTTCTGATCAAGCTGAGCATTTTCAATCGCTTTTGTGACGTTTAGATCATAAGACAGCTTTTCCCCATGCTTTTTCAATGGGAAAGGTCACCTCATGACCTGACTTCAGGTCACGAAATCGAAAAATATCGGATATGCATCTTTCAAAACCGAAAGGGGTCATAAAGTTTAGGAAGTTTCAAATTCATCGATTTAGGAATGCAGCTCTTATAGATAAGAGGTCAAAAGTTGAAGTAAGTTGACCTTGGTTAGCCTAGCCTGGTGACCTGTCCTCGGGTGACCCGGGATAAAAAAATTTCAGGGATGGTGGCAATATGATCGGGTGAGAGGTAGAGCCCTCAACCGCGGTGCTGCGTCTCGTCGTTTTTCTGCTATCCCGAAAAAACATTAGGGGGCCATCGATGGTCCCGGTGGGGCGAGGGTTAAGGGCTGATGGGTGTTATTGGGAACATTACATACATTGTAAACATTAGAATAGTGATACATGAAAAGGTTTTGCTTTTTTACCGTTTACTTCATGTTTTTGCCTTCTAATGCCTTTTAGCTGTGGTGGGGCCAGCAAAAGCGGTTGGTTTGAAAGCGTGAGGTTCTGCGCGATTGTCAGCGCCCATCGCTGTCCAATCTTAGTCACAATCCAGGTTCTTAACAGACTGTCAGCAGCGATGGTTAGCGCATTAACGCACGTCCAGCCTTGATTATGGTTAGCCGAAAACATGATCGGCCTCGTTTCTCTGTACGTGAAGTACCGTAAGACCATCCGACATTTATGCGCTTGTGTAATTGTGAGGCATAATAGGCACTCGTGGCAATTTTCTCACGTCTGGCCCTGTAAGTGAGAACATGATCATCCTCATCTGAAGTTAACTATCGGGTCAACAGGCGGGAAACCTCCGTTACATTTTTTACCCAATCGTTTTTTTTTTTACACCAACTGTTTCTCGGATGGCTGATGTTCCCACATGAAACGGAGCTGAAGTGATTTGGCCAGATCTGGAAAACGGAAGTATGTAACTCGGATCCTGAAACACTTCTCTCCGGCTATATTACACCGTAAAAGCGTGATGAGTCCGTGTTCAGGCCCGCTGAGTTAATTTCCAAGTTGAGTGTAACATGCTTGCGATGTGTGATGGTCGGCAGGGCTGCTCCGCGCCGCTGGTGGTCAAGTTCGCCGACACACAGAAGGAGAAGGACGCCAAGCGGATACAGAGCCTGGCGGCCAACCTGTGGAGCACAGCAGGCGTCAATGCCACAGCTCTTAACCCTCAATACCTGGCGGTAAGGGCTTACCCGGGCAGAGGGCACAGGGGCGTCTCCAAAGGGGAAGAAGAGGTGGCCCTGGTTGCGGGGAAACTCCGCGTTCTTGTTCAGCTTTGCCCATCCGGAGCGATACAGGGAGGTCACACTTTTCAGATTCTACATCCACTTGGAATGTAGGAAATTAGTGAAAATATATGCTACACCATCAGTTAGGACCCTATTCGGGTACTTAAGTTCACCCTATGAGGGAAATGGGTTACACATCTAGAAGAAGTGCAAGTATTAATTCTAAAGATCAGAGCACAACTATTTGTTTGACTCCAGCGCTCGTCGGTATCTTTAGAACGAAAAATATTGCTTCAAGAACAAACGGGTTTGGGAAAGGTAGCACAAGGAAAACATTACTAAAATCAGAATATATTCACCAGTGAGTAAAATTATGTATACTAAGCCGAATATATCGTTAAGCATCACTTAACCAGCTTTGATAGATTATTGACTTCCCCGGACTTATAGTTTAACTCCGACTTGGCAAGTCGAGATCATTCTGATCTCTCCTTGACTCACCGGAGTATCTCTTGCATTTACGCGTTCTGGAATGAATTTGTTTATAGAATGCTAGTGTTTTCTGCTTAAAAAACGTCTTCCACCTCCCGGCCCTAGTCAAACAGCAAACATGAGTTTGCTGTTTTCTCCACATGGCGCTACCCTGCCCAGCTAGAACAATCGACCCGCTGTTGTCTGGCCCGGTCGTCGCGTTTTCATTAGCTTTCGCCGGTGTCGTGGGGCGATCGTACCCAACACATCAGTGTCTCTGGGCCAGCGCCGTAGCCAGCTGGCACTGCGAACCACTTTCAGCCGCCGGCTGAAACCACCGAGCACAGGCTCTTATCCTCATCACATCTACAATCTACGCGGATTGCGAATGTACGGACATCCCGCAGCTTCGCAGCTGTCAACATTATTTTCAACGCTCCATGAGGACTCAATCTTTGCGCGTTGTGGGCAGCCTCCGCCCGATGCCGTCATAGCTGTGTGGCGGACGCTGGCGTGCCGCGATTGTCGTTGTCAGTGCTGTGGGTCGCGTTCGTCTCGTGCCAGGCTAATCGGCGCGCTATCCGTCTGCGTGGTAGGGGACTGCAGCAGTGCCCCGCGTCGGTGCCTGCGGGCATGTCTCCCCCGTCCGTTCCGCCGACGACAGCGTGCCATTCCGGTCGTGATTGCAGTACAGGTGACCAGTCAGGACGGGGGCAGCGACGCCAGATAGCAGGCTTCTGCGACCCTGAGACGTCAATCAGACAGATTACTCATCAACTATGTTTGTACTTCTACGATACTAAAGAAAAACCGTGGCCCTGATCACTGTCTGAGCATATGATGTTATGTGAAGATATGCGTGAGCACGTAAAAGTTGTGAACCAGCTGGCATTTGGGTCAAGAAATGCAGTATGTTGGGTTATTTGTTTTGTTTACGTTATTAATGCTGCTTCTAAAGAAAAAACACGCCCTCTTTACAAACTACAGTAATGATTGGCGCGCTTGTTAAAGTATACTATGTGCTGGACTGATTCCGACACAGAATGCGCTCTCCCGACGTGGGAATCGAACTCACGCCATTTCATGCTATCCTTATTTAGAGTTGGACAGGAAAGGCACGAAGTCAATCGGCCTCTTAGAAATGGTTCTCCATTACAGCCCAATAAAGCTCGTGCTAAAAATTTTCGTTGCACGAGCTTGAGTTGAAAAGTACAAATAAAAGCTTTGCGAAAATCTCTCATATAATCAAACATAGGAGCTACAAGTGTAGTCACTAATTGGAGATAGCACACACTTCGAGCGCATCAAAGTCTTCTGACGCGCTGCCACCCACCATGAGGGCTGAGTTTGTGGCCCACCAGCGTGGCTGTAGGGAGCGGGCCTGCCATTGAAACACCAGGAAACCGGGACGTGGGGGCGGGCCCCAACAGAAACGCTTTGATGGAGGCCCTCTCTACTCTCCACGGCGCCTGGGGCGGTGGCGGGCCCAGTGGCGCGTGACAGCTGTCTCACCCTGCTCTGCACTGAAGGGCTCACTCACCGCCAGAGTGGTCTTCCTGAAACAGGAGAGCCCAGCTCTGCACTGAAGGGCTCACCCGCCGTCAGAGTTTTCTTCACGCAACAGAGAACCCAGTTTTGCATTGAAGGACTCACCCACCGCCAGAGTGGTCTTTCTGGAACAGGAGAGCCCAGTTCTGCACTGAAGGACTCACTCACCGCCAAAGTCGTCTTCCTGGAACAGGAGAGCCCAGCTCTGCACTGAAGGGCTGACCCGCCGTCCGAGTCTTCTTCACGCAACAGAGAACCCAGTTTTGCACTGGAGGACTCACCCACCGCCAGAGTGGTCTTCATGGAACAGGAGAGCCCAGTTCTGCACTGAAGGACTCACTTACCGCCAAAGTCGTCTTCCTGGAACAAGAGAGCCCAGTTATGTTTGATTTTGGTGTATTTCTTCGTGAAAAGGTCCAGTTCAGTCGTCATATGCATTGTTTGAAGGTGGAAGTGGTCGTCTGAAAGTGCTGACCGTATCGGAAGTGATTTTCAGCAACTGAAACCATTCATTCACTAAATCGGAGGGACTCCGATTTATATTTAAACGTTTTTTAACGATGACCATAATTCAATGATTTTTTGTTAGGTTTTTTCAAGGTTTGCTTATACGGTCTTTAGCGCACATACATACCTTTGGCCCGCAGATATGCTCAAGTAAGTTTTCCGGGCGGAAGCATTTAGGGATAACTGCATCGATTACTCGTAACTGACTTGAAATTTGTTTAGCCTATGGACAAGCAATTTTGTATGAAAAAGTCATGATCCCCTGGAAAGCCATCGGTCTCCCAAAAGCGATTCCCCGACAAGCTACATTTCAGTGGGCCTGTCCTGTCGCCTGAATTGGAACAGCGACACCTGTCGGTAGCTTCCTGCCGCCATCTTCCAGCACGGAAGACACGTGCCGACAAAGTGGCAATCCATCACTGCGACCTGGTTAACGAGACACCGACACCTCGTACGCTATCAAGCAGCCGCGCCCGCCTCTGGGAGCGGGAGGGGCACCACCGCCGGGATGGTTTTAGACCGTAGTTGTGGCGTCGCCAACGTCGGGGCGGGGCGCTGCGCTGTAGGCGGTGCCGCCGTCGCCGGCGGCGCGGCCGCCTGTCCGTCTCCACGTCGCGCGCGACGCGATAACGGGCTCAGAAAATAAACAGGCGGGAATATTGGCCGGCTGGGAGTAAACAGCGCCCGGGGCGGAGCCCGGGGGCTGTCGGGCCGGAGCGCTCCCACCTGTGCTTTGTTTATATCCGGTTGGGGCGCTAAGAGGCGTTTATTTGCTCCCGAGATGCGGCGGCTGTCGATCCAATGCCTGTTTGACCTGGCGCTGCGGTGTTGTAGGCCATTAGTGTCCGGCGACCAAGCTGTTGACACGCCGTTGACAACGCCCGAAGCTGTGACGCTGCCTCTCGAATGCTGATGCCGATGCTCCGAACTCAGAAGAATGTGACTGTGGCAGTTAAAAATGGCGCAGGTGCAAAAATAACAACCCGACCAGGAGGTGTTCTTCAGGTCGGGTTGTATTCTGGGAACGTTGACACCGGATTGGCGCGGTGGCGCCGCGGCGAGTCGCTAATGATCACTCCATGACACTGTGACTGAGGAGGGACGACCTGGCAGGCCGGTATCTGGGGACGCCAGCCCCCTTCCTCCCCTCCTCCGCCCCGGGGCCTCCCGGTCCACCTCGCGAGGCAGCGCCTCGTCACTTGGGCTGGCAGCAGCGAGTCAACTCTTCCGGATCAGCAGCTAGCTCCGGGCCAGTGCGACGTACGCTGTGTCACTCAGCTGGCGTCGGACTGACACCTAGCGGCCGAAGAATGCCATCATTCGCTCTGCGGAGCTGAAGAATGGTTCTCTCAGAAGCTCACTCTGTCTGGCGCAGCAGGGAACAGTCAACGTGTTGACTGGAGAGCTGGGGCGGATGAACAAATGCACCTGCTAGAGATGTGTTCAGAATGGAACTGGTAGGGACTCGCTACTCCATTCCGAACGAAACATTCGGATGTAAAGAATTTGTATGCAGAGTGATCACCGCCAAAACTGTGTCGATGTTCACAGTTTTGTTTTAAAACTGTATCGATGTTCACAGTTTTGTTTTATTATTTACCTTCCTGCTTTTTTCTAGCTAGGTGTGGTTCTAAGTTTTCCCTTACAAAGTAAATTTCAGAAAGTGTCAGTCCTCGAGATGCTCTGGTTCCTGTTACACATAAACCAAAATGTTATCATCACAGTCAGACCTGCATTGAGACTCCGTGTGCCCCTTCCATCGCCACCCTCGGCCCATGGACGGGGAGGGGGAGGGGACAACCGGTGGCCCACCGCCAAAATCATCAGCATCGGAGTTATCTGCCGCCATCCGCCACCTACCACTCATGCCAGCTGCCGTCATTTGCGCTCTGCAAGATAGTCTCATCGCGGCGGCGCCCAGAGCAAATAGCACCAACTCGGCCGCCCTCTGCCGACCGAGCGCCAAATAGGAGCTGCTGCGCCAGCTCCAGTCGACTGCTGTGCTCCTCCCTCGATGGGGAAGTGGCGGTTAATGTATAGGGGTAAATCATAAACAAACATTGTTCCGATATTTTTGTCAGCTTTGTTAATTAAACCAAAGTTTTGAATTCGTCTAGTGTGCCATTTATTGGCATGTCCGAAAAGCGACTGTTGGCCTAAAATATTGCGAGTTTTTTATTTGTTGACGACAAGCCAAGAGGTTTTTCGGATTGACAAAATCAGACAGCTCCATTTGTGGATGCAGATCGCTATCAGAACATCATACCATCTGCCAAAGCCGTCCTCTGGGATGTCAGCGGGCTACCATATCTGTCATTTACAGAGACGCTCTGTGGGGCGGGCCGGGGCTGGGATTTACGTGCGCCGAATTGGCGTTATTAACGATCCTGGGTTTTGGCGTGAGACGGGCGCGCGCCGCGGCGACGGTGCTGGCCAGATGGTGGTGACAGCCCCCCCACCCCCCCCCACCCACCCCCGCCTGCGGTGGTGGGCGGTTGCGACCAGGGGCGGGTCACCAACCTGTCCCAGCCTAGAGACATTACTGCTGATGTCTGCAGATGCCTGCACGAGACGCCAGAGGGCTGATTGTGATATTGCTTAAGAACAGGCGAAGAGAAACAGTAGCTTAACTTTTGTGAATCTCAGTTTTTTGTTATTATGCTATGGGTTGCGTTTGGGAATCCTTTGTTACCAGTCTACGGATCGGACAGCATGGATTAACGTGGTACAATCCCTACGGCGGGAAACCGCTTTCCGTGTCCAATGTGACCCGGTGGAGAGGATCCTTAAACACCCACGCCAATACTCCCTGTAATTGGGCAAGTGTGCCTGTTGGGAGTGGCCCTAACAAAATAAAATAAATAAATAAATAATTGCATATAGTCATTAATTTGTGGGGGAAGAGATATTACTTTCACCAAGCACACCAAAATGAAATATTCGTGCTGATCAATTTTGTACTGATGTCGTGACGACCACTCTTCCCTGTGTGACGTGCCGTGTGCCTCAGCTGTTGCAGCAGCTGAACACTGGCAACGGTCTGTCGCCGCTGACGATGGGAGGCATCGGCGGCCTGTCCTCCTCACCCCTGCTGTCGACGGGCCTGCAAAACGGTCACGGTACGTACCTGACGCTGTTCTTATTACACTGCCTTGCACAGAAAATCTGACCCGCTAACTAAATTGAATTGTTTATCGTTGCTTTGAAGTGTGAGTGGAGAATGAAGGGTTTTGCCGTTAACTAATTAATGGAGATAATAAAGGTTGATAAGGTGTTCACTGGCCTGTCCCCTCGAATCTGGATGTAAAAACAATCAGCCTTAACATACAAGGAACGCCCTGGCTCATTATGCGGTTCTAAGATAGCCTATCATTTAACAGCAGTGGCTTAAGAGGTAAGGGGGACCAGTGTAAGAATATGTGTTCTGGGGTAGGCTATCCATACATTATTGATAATGTTTTTCTGATGCTAGACGTATACGCATTTGACGCTTAACTTTGGACCAGATGTACAGGCTGGAGAAAGGAGTTATGATTGTTGAATCAGTTTAGTCAGAAGTGATGGTTGATTTAGGAAGTGAATGAAGCTTAACAGAAGTGATGGGCTTAGGTCAAAGGTACGGCTCAGGTCTCTTTTTTAAGGTAATTAATCATTGATGATGTTTTTCTGCAGCTAGATGTATACTCATTCGACGCTTAACGTTGGGCCAGAGGTACGGGCTGGGGAAAAGTATTTACCAATGATTGATCAGATTAACTAGCTATGAGAGACGGATTTTTAAGGGGTACATACTATGGGGAAGGGTTGTTGAATAAGTATAATATAAAAACATGATAATGTTTTTTTGCAGCCAGACGTATACTCATTCCACGCTTAACGTTGGGCCAGAGGTACAGGCTGGGAAAAGGGTTTATCAACTATAAACCATATTAACTAATGTCATGCAATGGATTTAGTTTAGGGATAAGTTGACCCTGACCACTAAGTACAATCTCAATTAAATAATCCGAGCGAGGCATTTATAGTAAAATATAGCATCAGGCTGAACTAAATGGAAAACTTTGCAGTCATTACACTGATCTAGTATCACGTGTATTAGTGCTAAGTAAGTAGTTATTGTGAGCATTTTAGCTGCATTCAACTAAAACAAATTAAGATACTTCAGCGAATTTTTTCTTTATTCATGAAAAACTAGTGTTTGGCTGAAGTAATGAACTAAATGAATAGTAATGAGTAAATAGTAAATGAATAAATAGTAATGAACAGTCTGTCACATAAATACTGGTCTAGTTTTGTTGTATTGTCGGCATAACTCTTAGGTTAGAGGCACTAAAATCGTTGTTTTCACAACATCCAATTTTTTAACAATTCATTCTAAAAGGCATTTGTGTGAAGCTCAATTCGAGGTCTGGCTACACTATGACTGATAATTTTTTAGACTTACTATTTGATTCTGATGAAGGGCTGTGCCCGAATATACAATCTTCAATGTTTTTACATCCGGATTCGAGGGGACAGGCCAGTAAAGACCTTATCAACTTATCTTTATGCACCTCGCCGCATCACTCCAAAACTTATCAACGAGATAATAAAGGGCATGATCCCCACGCGGGATTTTTTCCTTAGATGTAGAGCGAAGATACGTGCTAGATATATCAGTGCGCTTTGCTTTACGACATATTTCAAATGCTATGATTATGGCTAAGTAAGCATTTAGTTATAGCGATCGATGCTGGAACATGGCAAAGCAAGTTTATGGTATAGTACGCTGTCAGTGTGTAGCCTGTGGGCGGGAGCAGTGAAAGGGAATAATTGAACCAGCGGATCAGCAGCCGTCACGCTCTCTATGTGACGTCTCGGAGATGGCAAAAACAGCCGAGAGAGTGCAATCGGCCACAACTTTACCCATCTCGCTAACGATGCGGTTGAAAAGGTATCGGCGGAGGGGAAGTTTGGACTCAGGTCGCAGAGCGCACCAGATAGTGCAACCTACGAATGCAACTTCCTCCACCGGGGCAAAATATAAACTGAAATGTTAGAAAATTAGTCTGATGTACCAAATATTAGGGCATAGTTTAATGGGAATATTCGACATTTGCAATCAGTTTTAAAATCGGAGCAATTTTGTAGAACGTATCGAGAAACCACTAGTATCGTAATCAATTTCTACTACAACTGTATTAAATTTCCACACAATTTAAAGTTCAATATCAGGGGAAATAACTCCAAGTTCGAACCACCCTTCTCTATCTGGCTCTAACAATTTCATTCGTCTAAATCCTAAGCCCCTCGCACTAACTGAAAGTGTCATGCTATTGATTACGCCATGCTTACTATGCAGTTGGTCTGCTTTTAAATTTACCAGTCGCACATGCTGGTAAATTCAAAGCACAATTAAAGAGATAAACATGTTTTAAGGAAGCGGCGAAAGTGATTGTCTTGCCATGCTTACCAGGGTTTTGCATTTTGAAGAAAGGGCTAAGTTCGAAAGTGGAATGTTCAAGTCTAAGCTGTGAGTCTATGATCTGCCTGTGATCAAAGTTATTACCTATTCTGTAGACGCCGAAAGCATGCTGTGTTGATGACTTCATAAAAAGAGGAGTATTGCAATAAAAAACTCCTCTTTTTATTCCGGGCGATTAGAAACGGAAACAAAAAATACACTTTGTAGAATTTCGATAAAGTTAAACTTTCCCTTTAATGAATAAAACGTACAATGTCAAACTTGCATATTATTATTTTTCTGTCTTGTACACCTTCTTAAATGGATGCCTTCTCTGGTGCCTGTATTTTAAGACATTGAATTATTGTGGATCAAAAAATATTATGTAACAACAGTTGGGTTATCTTTTTGACGCATATTAGTATTTTTCTTCTTCTTTTTTACAAGCGTCAACCTCTCTTTGTGGACTCATTTTCCTTGTGTTTCAACTGCAATTCAAAGTTCGGTCCATAAAATGGACGGGCACTTACTTATTTTACTCATATTTGGGTTTTCGGAAGGTATTTATTCGGGAGGTTAAACAAAACAGCAGCAGATATTGAGTTTCTCTACATCACTGGCGCTATCCAGCGCGGCGGCAGGGTGCTAGGTCTCGCCCTCAGCGCGGCGGCAGGGTGCTATGTCTCGCCCTCAGCGCGGCAGCAGGGTGCTAGGCCTCGCCCTCAGCGCGGGTGCTAGGTCTCGCCCTCGGCGCTGCGGCAGGGTGCTAGGTCTCGCCCTCAGCGCGGCGGCAGGGTGCTAGGTCTCGCCCTCAGCGCGGCGGCAGGGTGCTAGGTCTCGCCCTCAGTGTGACGACAGGGTACTAGGTCTCGCTCTCAGCGCGGCGGCAGGGTGCTAGGTCTCGCCCTCGGCGCGGCGGCAGGGTGCTAGGTCTCGCCCTCAGTGTGACGACAGGGTACTAGGTCTCGCTCTCAGCGCGGCGGCAGGGTGCTAGGTCTCGCCCTCGGCGCAGTGGCAGGGTGCTAGCTAGGTCTCGCCTTCAGCGCGGCGGCAGGGTGCTAGGTCTCGCCCTCAGCGCGGCGGCAGGGTGCTAGGGTCTCGCCCTCAGTGTGACGACAGGGTACTCGGTCTCGCTCTCAGCGCGGCGGCAGGGTGCTAGGTCTCGCCCTCGGCGCAGCGGCAGGGTGCTAGCTAGGTCTCGCCTTCAGCGCGGCGGCAGGGTGCTAGGTCTCGCCCTCGGCGCGGCGGCAGGGTGCTAGGTCTCGCCCTCAGCGCGGCGGCAGGGTGCTAGGGTCTCGCCCTCAGCGCGGCGGCAGGGTGCTAGGTCTCGCCCTCAGTGTGACGACAGGGTACTAGGTCTCGCCCTCGGCGCGGCGGCAGGGTGCTAGGTCTCGCCCTCGGCGCAACGGCAGGGTGCTAGGTCTCGCCCTCAGCGCGGCGGCAGGGTGCTAGGTCTCGCCCTCAGCGCGGCGGCAGGGTGCTATGTCTCGCCTTCAGCGCAGCGGCAGGGTGCTAGGTCCCGCCCTCAGCGCGGCGGCAGGGTGCTAGGTCTCGCCCTCAGCGCGGCGGCAGGGTGCTATGTCTCGCCTTCAGCGCAGCGGCAGGGTGCTAGGTCCCGCCCTCAGCGCGGCGGCAGCCCGCTGGCTGCCAGGGTAGACCTTGCCGCCGTGCCGGTGCCGCCCGAAATACCGCCGTCACCGCGGCGAGGCCGTAGCCGACCCACTACAAAGCGGTATATTCACGGTGGCGACCGAGCCGGCGCGTCAGCTTTGTGGCTGCTTCCGGTCTTCCTTCCGGCTGTTACAACAACAACAACAGCAGACCCCACAATACGCCAACAGATCGCAGGCGAGAGAAACCTCCGCCGCGGATGATAATGCGCGGCGTATCTCTCATGAACTGCATGGATGGTAAAACGCTGCGGTGGCAGTCGCATTTGTCGTGTTATTGAGCCAGGTCCGAGACCTATACAGACGGGGCCGGGCCAGACTTGGCACTGCCGTCTGACAGGGCATTAGCACGCCCAATTTGTCTGCTCCGGATGGTTTTTTAAACGGGACGGAGCTGCCATGAAAGCCGGCTGGATTGCCTCGGCTGTGTTGTGTACGTGCCGGCTGTCTGTTGGTGTGACGGCGGCAGCGGGGGAGGGAGGGTGGCGGCTGCCATTTGTCGCGACAACTGGCCCACCTGCGATCGCAGCCCCGCGGCACTGCCCCAGGCCAAAACAAACGCCCCACCTGTCGCCGTCGCCGCTGGCACAGGTAGCACCACTGTCGCCTGCGACCCCTCAGGAGGTCATGGGGTCACTGCAGTCAAACACCATTCTGTGTGCTGGCGCGACCGTCTTGTGGGAATCGTTCTCGAGGGGAGTTTCGTGGTTCAGGGTCTGGGGAAGGACAGCGTCCTGGGAGGTGTGCAAAATTAGTCCCCCTCAGGACATCAAAAGTGCAAAAAGTATCACTGTAAACGCGTTTCTGAAATTCCGGGTAATAATGGTTTTGTGGCTTAACTATGCACTAAGTGATAGGGTCAGGGGTTGCACCAACTCTTTCCTTAATGGAAGGAAATCCAGGCGATAGAATTGCTCGCCTGAACTTGAACTCATGCTAGCAGCAGGGAATCTCAGCACGCTGATGGTTGGATATGTATGTATGACCGAGGCTCCATGGCCAAATTGCGATCCGTATCGGACTGCCAATCCACTCCGCAATGGCTATTTCCCATTAATATAGCGCGATATGGGCTAAAGTGCTGGCGGAATAGCACTTAAAGGAGTCAAAGACTCCGTTATTATCCTGATCGGCGGTCCTATCTAGATCGTATTTTGCCCATGGAAACTTAGTCGATGCATGTACACAATCGCTCTTCTGTAAAATTCCAAGTGAACCATTCATGTAATGACCTTCACACACATTTGTGATGTCATCTGCATCCTTCATAGAACAATCCGAGTAACAGTCAGTCGCGCACATATACTTTTCACATCAAATATCTTGTTTGATTTCGAATTTGGAAAGAGAACGAGAACGAATGGGGAACAGAACAAGCTGCTATTCTGTGTCAGACATTACAGAACGACTTGCGTATCTGTTGAATTGAATTTTAACTGCATGCGATGGAAACTCCATTGTTTTGCCCTTCTGAATGGGTGTTTTTCAATTTTCTTTATTTATTTTATTTATTTATTTATTTATTTATTTATATCGCCAACAGATGTATATCCATTTACAGGCGAAGTCAGAGCCTAAAAATAAACAATATGCTACAAGTAAAAGACACGCATCACACATGAGAACACTACAATGAATCACCCCAGGCTAGGATGTTCCTCCCCGAGGATAAATGATACTGGTAAAACATGAATTGAAAGCTTAGAGAAAATACATGGTCTAAAAATTACCTGCTGCGGCGAGAGCGTTAGCTCGCAGCAAGTACACAGGGTGAACGTATGTATTTTAAAACATTGACTTTAAAACTGCTAAAAGATTCAAAAAATAGGTCGGAACCGGAACATGATAAGAAGGCATTCATTGCCCGCGGGATCCGACACAAAGCCCTGGCCCACAGTGTTCACACGCCCGCGCCGCTCCGCGAAAGATGACGCGTGCGAGTTAATCGAGATGGCACGCGTAAAGGAAATTTGCTTAACAGAATTTCAGAATCTATTTATAATTCGGTAGCTTATTTTACTTGCCAACAATTTACATAAATTTGGTATAACGAGTCCTTCTTCTTGCTACCGCTAGTACAACTGCTCCTTAAGATTAAAAAAGCATTAACAAATACTATCGCCGGTTGACAGTTCGTGCGCGTCCTCTGTCAAAGTTGACAGCTAACTCAATGTAAGACTGTTTCTTTGCTTCGCTCTCTCTGACTCGCTCAGGATTCATCGTCATTCCAGCTCAATGGCCTAGTTAGATTGTCATCGATGAGTTGCTAATGTTTTGGCAGGCAACACGCGAAGCAAACGCTAACCGGCGCCTGCAGACACTCAGCGCGCTATTTTGAAAGCCGCTTCGTGTCGTTCCGTGTTCGCGGGCGTATTCTCAGCTCTAAATAGCTCCTGTCGATATGGATGCCAGGCTTGCTTGGCACGGTGCCAGGAAATGTTCCGCTCCATTCCTGCGTCAATCCATTCAGCCTGCGGTCAAAGCCATCCTTGACAAAATGGTCCGACTGCCGCGAGACAAATGGCACTGCGTTTTGTGTAAAAGTGCATTTTTGTGTTTTTGTAGTGTTGTTGGTTCATGCTTTCATCAGTCACGACGTCGTATTTTGATCTTGCACATTTCGTGTGTTGTGTCTACAACCGACGCCGCTTGCCAGTAGTCGGCCGTGGTGGCGGTTTCAGTAGTTCGAAATAGTTGTAGTATGTTTTGTCTCAGTTTTCTGTGGTTTCGGTTGTCAGTGGTTGAAATTGCGATTTGAGTGGTTGCAGTTGCAATGCCAGTGGCTTCAGTTGCAATACCAGTGGCTGCATTTTGCAATACCAGTGGCTACAGTTGCGATGGCAGTGGTTGCAGTTGTGATACCTGGGTTTGTAGCTTGCAATACCAGTGGTTGCAGTTGCAATACCAGTGGTTGCAGTTGCAATACCAGTGGTTGCAGTTGCAATACCAGTGGTTGCAGTTGCGATACCAGTGGTTGCAGTTGCAACTTCAGTGGTTGCAGTTTTGATGGTATTGATTGCAGTTGCGATACCAGTGGTTGCAGTTGCAATACCAGTGGTCAGTTCCAATACCAGTGTTCAGTTACAATACCAGTGGTTGCAGTTGCAATACCAGTGGTCAGTTACAATACCAGTGGTTGCAATTGCAATACCAGTGGTTGCAGTTGCGATGACAGTGGTTGCAGTTGCAATACCAGTGGTTCCAGTTGCAATACCAGAGGTTGAGTTGCAACATCAGTGGTTGTAGTTTTGATGACAGTGATTGCAGTTTCAATACCAGTGGCCAGTTGCAACACTAGTGGTTGCAGTTGCGATACCAGTGGTTGCATCTGCGATGACAGTGGTTGCAGTTGCAATACCAGAGGTTGCAGTTGCAATACCAGAGGTTGAGTTGCAATACCATAGGTTGCAGTTGCGATGCCAGTGGTTGCAGGTGCAATACCAGTGGTTGCAGATGCGTGGTTGCACTTTTGCTGGCAGTGATTGCAGTTGCGATACCATTGGTTGCAGTTTCAGTACCAGTGGTCAGTTGCACTACCCGTAGTTGCAGTTTCAATACCAGTGGTTGCAGCTGCGATGACAGTGGTTGCAGTTGCAATACCAGAGGTTGCAGTTGCAATACCAGAGATTGAGTTGCAATATCAGTGGTTGCAGTTGAGATGGCAGTGGCTACAGCTACAACACCAGTGGTTGCAGTTGCAATACCGGTGGTTGCAGCGTCATTGCTTTCAGTTGTCACACCGCTGCTGCTGGTGTTTGGCAGGTTTGCAGGGTCTGACCAGTCTCCACGCGTCCGGTTCGCCGGTGACCCTGGGCCACACCAACGGCACCTCGGGTCAGGAGCTGACCGGTTCCAGTCTGCAGTCACTCCTGGGTGGCCTCCAGGGCTCGACGACCAGTGAGTGGGATGCCCCCTCTCGGCGGGGGCTGTTCGCTTCGGAAGCACGCTGGCTGTGTGGGGTACCTGCCCGGTTTCATTTCGACCTTCTGCTGATGCCCTTGAGTTGCCGTTTTTTGCGATATGTGTATGCTGTCCTTTGACTAGAATGTGGTGGGCTTTGTGCTTCTGTTTTCTCAAGCTGTGTCTGCTGGAACAATCCGATTCAAATTCGGCGGGTCTGACAGTAAAGTGCATGCAAAGAAGAAACGTCTCACCGTTGGGGAAGTTATTGTATGTTGCCACTTCTTTGGTTAAAATGTATCGAACGTGTCATCGCGAGTTTGAGTTCTGATTTCGAATGGATATGCTAAAGGTTCAAAACTTCAAAAAAGTAGTATGCAACTAGCACCAATAATGTGTGATGTTAAATTGAAGACACGACACATTCCACTAAGAATTTGAATATGTAAGTTCAAGCAGAAAAGGTTGCCTTACAAAGGTCAAATTCAAATTAGATCAAGAGCAATGAAAACTGAGTAAACTTCAAAGTCAGAATAATACAACTTAAAACAAGGCTGAAGCCCAAGGTAACGGTTGTCGTCATAAGCAAAATATAGTGAAAATATTTGTATGTACATAAGTCATTGAACCAATTATTTCCCGTAAAAGGGCTTTCCGTGAGTCAAGTTAACTTTATGTAACTTCGCTTGCCCGTGCAGTACATAGGTGGACACTGAGGTCAGAATTTTTCTCCATTGTGCGTTGACGCTTCATCAATTTGCATCTGAAATCATGAAGGAGCGAACGTAAGAAGGCATTTCGAACAGTCCTGAGAAAGAGTTCAAAGTGCAAGGTGATGCGAATTTTTTATTCAACCCATCGAAGACATCCGTCAAAGGAATCTATCAAATTATCCGAAATTTCGACTTCTACTATGTTGGAATATGTTCCGATCTCTGGGCAGTGACGGCGGAACGTAGGATTTTAAGGGGGGCACCATGGACATTTCATCCCATTTCTTTCCAGTCAGCGCCAGTAGTGGTAAAGTTTATGATTTAAGGGGAGACACTGTGCCCCGGTGCCCCCAGTTCCGCTGCCAGTGCCTCTGGGCGTGCATTTCGGCTGCATCGCTTCCCTGTTGTCTCCCCGTGCTTATGTGTATTTTTCTATGTGTTGTCTGATGGGCGCCAATCTTTATGGAGCGAACAAGATTGTTGCGCATGACGGTACCGCTGAAAGAGCTCGGTGTGGCCCCTCTTCCCTTACCCAGATCATCACTGACCGAGCCCCCCTCCCCGTATGTCCTCCCTGTTTGTCTCTGTATATGTGTTTGCCTGTGTGTGCGTTGGTTGCAGTGTCGGAGGCGCAAGGACAAATTTGTAATGTTGCCAGCACGAGGTTTTACATTCTCTTTTTGTTTGAAAACTGCATGTGCAGCCCTGTATTTTTAGTCTCTTTAAAAACAACATGTCCTCAGGCCTGGCTTGGCAACATGACAGTGTTTGCCCGCCGCCTGTGTGTGTGCGTTTGTGCGTGTGTGTGTGTGTGTGTTTCTGTGTTCTATCGGCTGGTTGCTTGCCTGACCGTGCCTCTCTTCATTGGTAGATTGTGCCGGCACCAGCCTGACTTCGTTGGCTACCATGAACTCTAACACTTTAGTCGTTCCTGGCCTTCCCTGTGGTAGGTAGACCCAAGGGTAGACCAATAACAGACCTAATTACGTGGCGGGGATCTGTATACAGGCTTGCTGAGGTCGCAGTCATACGGGCACATGAGATTCGTCCCGACCAAATAGGATCAAGATGAGCGAGGTTCGATCCTTGTATGGAAGTTTTTTTGTCGCCAACGCGTGCCAAATTTTGACAAATCTGTATTCGAAATAGAGTTAAGGAAAATAGCTTTGGGGAGTCTAACGAAAATGAAGAGCAGGCTAGATTAACCAGGGTGTAGTGTATATGCAATATTTGCCTTGTAACGATCGCATATGCATCCAAACGGCTTTGATAGCTCCAGATGGCTAAGGTCTCATGATTGTTTATATGTATTACCTTCTGCGAAATTTCCCCAATGTGGGTGTTATGGGGGGGCCCGCTGGCGCGCTAACCGAACGGGGCCCTCGCGGGCGGGGAAACCCAGGGAGAAACGCGTGCTGGCGGCAGGCCGCCCGAGGCACCCCACATACGAGCCACGAATAAACCCCGGGCTAGGCGCCCCCGCGCGAACAGGCGCCCCGACAAGCCCGCCAGCCCCCCTACCCCCGGGGCCCGGAGCCGGCGGGGACGGCATTAGCTGAGGCGCCGGCAAGAGCAACAGGCGCCCCAAGCCCGGCACCGGGGCCGAGGCACAAGTGCGAACCCGCGCCCCGGGGCCCCGGTCCGGCCGCCCCCGCCCCCAGGTCAAACCGCCATGGGACCGGCAAACGAAACGGGGGTTGTGGGAAACTATATTGGTTAAAATTGGTCAATATACCAATACCACGTATGCCCCCGCCAGCGTAATAGGTGGGAATAAATGTTAGCCAGTGGCCCCAGGCGTGGGGGCGTATGCCCGAATATCCAAGCCAATTATAAATAAACAATTATAAACTAACAACAAGGGGGGAGTCGTAACCTAAACAAACTAGACAAAAATCACAACAACCTTAAAATAGAGTAAACCCGCAAGCTTGGCTTTTCACCCATCTATCCCCCTGCCCCCAGCTCATACAAAAAAGGGAGAGCAGGCAATTAACAGAGCCTAAACGTAATGTAGGCAAGAAACTGCTGTCAACGTACGGTTGGTAGAGCAACGGGAGTTACGAAATGCGTCCAGTCATCCATATCGAGTGCGTAAGGTATTACAAACACAAAATTATTTCAAATCGGCGGGTGTTGCTGGGGGGCTGTGAGGGGACACGACCGGCAGGTCACAACAGTGGGCGCGGGTCAGGCACGCGAGGCCACCGGATTGATCATAAAAACACAAACCCATCCAAACAAGTCCCGTCTACACCCAAACAATGTGTCGGAATACATCGAAATATTGAAATCATTCATGTTTTTATCGGGTCATGTTTTTAAGGCATATTATAATAAAGGTACAAAAAAATAATTACACGTTCCCAACCAAACAATGTCAACCTCATAAGTGTCAACCATGCCGCCTATCCGTACACGCAGTCTAAAAAGAAAACCAGCCACGGGCCCGCGCTCGGCTCCCAAAAACAATTCATATTAATCGCCAGTACCCCAGTAGCGCACCTAAGGGGGGCGGACCCGGCTTCCCCCAAAGGGCGCCCCAAACCAGCTACACAGGTCGCAGGCAAATGTTCAGCCCCCCCCAGGATGCGACGATTGGCGCCCTAAAAGGGCGCCCCGTAGGCGCCCCCCCGGCCCCCGCCCGGCCCACCCCAACGGCCCTGGGTGTTATGTTGGAATTTTCTGAACTCAGTAAGCCCAATAAAAAGGAATTAGCTACCTTTATAATGGGACTTCAATCATATAGCCGGAGTTCAGGGCTTACTGCAAAACACCTTTTTAAGGATTTGATTTCCCCTGGAACTTACCATTTTCAAAATAATGGATATCCTAATATTGGAGTCCCCCCAGCCTTGCGCCTGTCTAAGTTATCACTGAATAGCTGTCGGCAGCCGTTGGGCTCCTAGTGGGCGTTGGGGGAAGGGGGTCAGTGAGCGGTGTGTTGAAAAGGAAGTAATGTCTTGCAACGTTGCTACTCCGTAAAATGAGAGTTCTGAGAGAAGCCAAACATGAAACCAGTCGATTTTCTGCGCTTTTTGCGACTTCTGTATCAGTTCATATTCATTGAAGGTATCACACTTTCTTAAATCCCAATCGCAGTTTCAACTGAAGGATGGAAATCTGAGTTTGGTTGAAACTAACTCAGTTCTTTTCTGCTCCTTACGGTTAACTTGGAGCTGTTGTAGAAGCTAGATGGGACGAATCGCATGTGCCTGTGATTAGGCCTTAGAAAGAAATGCTTTTTGCCTTTGCGTGTAAAGATTTGTGCTTTGAATAACGGGTTGTTTTGGTTGGGTATGAAACGCGCATGGGTTGAGGACAAGTCACGACGGAGTGGCAGCCTGTTCAGTGAGTGTGCTGAGGGACGCTGTTCGCTAACTTGTTTGATAATGCTATGCTGCTCAACACTTAAACGACGCATCAACACACGTGTTAACTAATGTATGAATCATTTGAAACCGATATTTATTCAGTATACTTGTCATGTTGAGTCGGTTAGTAAATGATGCGATTGCACTATGGGTAATCGCTAGTTAGAAGCAGATAGGCGCGTGGAATATATATGATTTAAGCTAATCGGGAGATGCATTGATCCCTAACCAGCTGAATTCGATGTAGCTCGTTTCTACCCACTGCATAGCTTAGCTTAAGAAAATAAAATAAAATACTGCATTTCGCGGGAGTTGTTCGATGAGTTTCAAAAGAGCCCGCTTAACGTAAATGGCCAAACTTGTGCACCAAACACTTGGGCGTAGTAACATGGGAAGAGCAGTATCACGGATAAACACGAGCGAACGTTAAGGCCGACTAGCTTCTGCAGTTGTCAATCTCTATCACCCGTTTCTTGCCATTCATTTATCTCCACATGTTTATCGGCCACTGCGGTACTATGTTGACCTTGCTTCGTGCCAGGCTCGCTAGGTCAGTCCACTCCCGTCACATCGCTACCTGTGACGTCACTGGGTCTCGGAGGATCTATGACGTCACTGAACGGCCTGGGCACCGGGTCAGGCTTGGACTCGCTGGGGTCATACTCGGCGTTGCAGCAATACACAGGTGAGGTGATATCTGCAATAGCCTGTGTAGGTATATAGTATAGGCAACTGTGTTTGAAAATATGGAACCTGACATGGCTCAAAATGGAAGAGTAGTGTTGTGCAGAGAGTCATCCCTTCACGACATATCATTTTGAAGATTCTTATACACAGTGCCTAGGCAGAGAACACAAGCGGGGGTAGGTCGGCGCCAGCATGCGCCTGAGACGTGACATGTTCTGTAACTAACAGTGTCCTACCCCGCCGCCGCAGGGTACCCGGCGTATACGCAGTCGGCGTTAGCGGCAGCGAACGCAGCAGCGGGCCGGCAGTTGGAGGGCCCCGAGGGCTGCAACCTCTTCATCTACCACCTGCCGCAGGAGTTCACTGACTCCGACCTAGCGCAGACCTTCGTGCCCTTCGGCAACGTCATTTCTGCCAAAGTTTTCATCGACAAACAGACCAACCTCTCCAAATGCTTCGGTCAGTGACGGTTTCCAAGTTCATGAGCGGGAGCGGGCTTTTACCCTAAGCTCTTTTGCTCTTTTCATTGTTTTTGCATTTAACGTTGCGTGTGGGCTTTGGAAGCCGTTGTCTTGATGGTAATGAAAGGGAAAGCGTGAAGTGCATAATTTTGGCTTAGTGGAATCGCAAATCTAGCACACACACGTACCATTATTTTCACAATGTTTTTACCTGTCACCGATTACTGTTCATGAGTTTTACACAGTTTGGTTGTTACCGTTCTGAGTGTTCTACGTACTCTTTTTCTCGAGAAAACCCTCCATTTGCCGGCTATCTGCAGGTTTTGTGTCCTACGACAACCCCAGCAGTTCGCAGACAGCGATACAAGCCATGAACGGCTTCCAGATCGGCACCAAGCGGCTCAAGGTACAGCTGAAACGCTCCAAAGACGCGTCCAAGCCCTACTAGCCTATGGTGGCGCCGCTGCACGGCGTAGTGAGTAGTTCAAGTAAGTTTTGTGGCCACCGAGGGCGGCCTGCTCTGTGATATTGATGTCTGTATTAGTCTCTCACTCAATGCCCTTGCGATAGGTAAGGCATTCAGTGGGGTTGTGAGGCTTATGCGAAATAAACGTTCGTAATGAAACGGCGAACTTTCGAGACGAGCCAATTTGCAGGCGTTGAATTGGTGATATACACCTGTTTGGGAGGCTCGCTCCAGGGCTGGTTTCCAAAATCGTATACGCCTCCCGAAACTGACCAATTTATTAACGAACAGATTCAGAACGTGTGCAGTATTGTCTTGCTTTCGAAATGTGTGAAAACCTGTCGGTTTTCGTATCTGTCGACGCGGTGATAAAAATTAGTGCTGCTTTCCTGGATTTGGATGATGTTTATATGTTGTGTGTTGTTAAGAGCTGTGGTGCATACCGTACAAATATCGAGAAGTGTTTCGTTGCCATTTGTGCCGTTTTCACTATATGGTGGATTGCATATACGTATTAGGTCTTGTGCATGGTATCCTCTTGCAATTACCTAGGGCGTACAGGAGTGCAATCGCTCCGAGTGATGCCTGGGATGAAGAAATTTGGAGAGTCACTTTGTACTGTGCTTTCTTGTCGTTAAAGATAAAGCCACTGCATGGTGGGAGAAATAATTTATTTAGATTCATCTGTTCCGCCTAAACATGTACCTCTGTCTCTGGAGGTTGTACATTAACTATTAAACCTACTCTCTGAAATTTCATATCAACAAACATAGGCGAACGGTCTGGTGGTAATCTGAAAGGTCTTCCAATGTTTTCAAGGGCATCGAGGTATTCCTGTAAAATGTGTCTACTATGCATATGTGTTGTTTTGGGCTTTACGTGTCGCAAGCTGTGAAACGTTTTTGTTGTGCTGTGGTGTCTCGTCTGTGGTTGCCGTGAACGAGTACCTAGATGTTACGCCTCTCCGTTCTCTTTCGGTTTTTTGGCTTTAGTCATGGTCACTGCACATAACAGACATACCATTCAGTGTTTTCTTCTTTTTTCTATGTCGTGACTATTTGTCCAAGCTTATCACATTTTCACGTCTGTTTTTTGTTAACGCCAACCGTGTTGCAGCGTTGACAGCTCTCCGTTTGTGATTAACACGCTCCTCTGTTTCTTCCTTAGATTGGCTAGAAGGCGCGTGTGTGACCTTGTGTGACCTCGAGTCGAATGAGCGGACTTGTGTTACGTCCTCGTCTGTGGGCCCAACCCTCCACCAGCGGAGACACAGGCCTAGAACGTTCGCACGCCGCCCGCGCCATCCAGTGTTGTTGCTATGTAGCTCTGTTTTAGCCAATCGCCGCCAGGGTAACGTTCGCACGGCCTGAATGTGTCTGCGGCGTTGTTTTGTCTGCTTCGTTGTCACGCTTGTATATTAAGTAGTCTTCGTTTTCTGAGTTTAGGCCTCAACTGGGCATTTACTGTGTGTGTTGGGGAAAGATTGCCTTCGGTTCCGACAGAAATATGTTATAACTACTTGAAAATATTGCAAGATCGGATTTGAGGGGAAAATGATGCATTTTTGCAATTTTAGGTCAATAAAATATCACAAGCCGGTGAAAAAATTCGACAACTTTTATTCTTACAGGTTTTTGGTCTCTCTTCCTTGTAGCTTGTGTTATAAAAACGTTGTATTGCGTGAAATAGCGTGGCAAAAAATTGATTTCCCACGACAAAAACATTTGCTTGATGTTGCTACAGCGGGGTGCGGAGAAAGAACTTTTGCTATCGTGATATGCTCACTATTTTGACCTAAATCGTCCAGTTTGGCTTCTAAACCGTAATGCATGGTTCTGTCTGAGCCGAAGCCATCACACAGGGTATTGTAGCATATTTGTGGCGGTTTTCGTGGGGTCCTTAATCGTTTTGGTCTGTTTTATCCCTTGTCGGCGTGTATGTGTTATCGACGGAGCTTTATTGCGCAGGCTACCCGCTGGGCTAAACATACAGGGTACATACGCTGAGCACCGTTGCAACTGCCACTGGAGCTCAGACTGCGTCAAGAGGTGTGCCAGTTTTTTTAGGGATAAGGAATTCGTCCTTGAATTTCCACCAATGATTGCATCACGAACAAAGTAAATCTGTCCCTGTGAAATGTTCGAGAGTTGGTCGTCCTCCACCTTGAGATCCCGTCTGTTTGTGTAGTGGTCCTTTTTTACTGCTGCACGCTGGTCCGTCCACTGCAGCTGCAGTTGGGGGCTGCAGCTCCCCGCGGGGCTGAGCTGTGACCTGGCCACAGCTCAGATCCCTCCCCGGCCATCTCAGGCGTCGGGGCCGGGGTGCTTGTCGCGATAACTCGGAGATAAAGTGGCATGTTTGCATTTTGTTCGTCATTTAAAAAAAGAATTGCTTGCTTTGAAGAATGAAGTCCTTTTTCCTGTCAAATGTATATTTCTCTCGGAAATGATGCTCAGGACTGTGTTGTACCGTAAACGAGAGCTTCGTCCCGCACAGGGCAGGTAGGGAGGGACAGGTGGGGTGTCTGAGGGTCAGCTGGCTCAGTTGGGGTCAGATGGACAGGTCCATAGGCGTTGCTACCGCAAAAAGTCGATCTTCAACCTACTGCTGACAATACATTTCCCCTGTATGCCTGAAAACTCGTCAGATTTGAACTCTTTGGTACCTCTCTCACATGTTGGTGATTTGCTGCACTCAATTCGACTAAAATTGGCAAATATGTGCATGAAAAGGGTAGGGACCATGCCTATCATACCCCCACCCTGTTCCGACGCGTATGGACAAGTCGGGTATCCGATGGTTCAGTTGGGGTCTGGCTGGCAATTGATCCGACGGGTTAGTTGGGGTCTGACTGGCAATTGATCCGACGGGTCAGCTGGGGTCTGACTGGCAATTGATCCGATGGGTCAGCTGGTCTACTAAATTGATCCGATAGGTCAGTTGTCCGTGGCGGACGGAGTGCAGTGTCCCTCTCTGCCCCGCGGGTGTGCGCTGCCGAGGTTGGACCGGTGCCGTGAGTGTTGGGGCGGACGCGGAGCCCCAGGGGACTGTGTGGTGCGCCCCCGGCGTGTGTGCGTTACTTCGCCAGCCCAGACATAGTGCTAGTCTATTTATATGCCGACACAGACGACAATGATGGTATCCATGCTGATGGTGGTGATGATGTTGCCGATGTAGATGACTTTGATGGTGATTACAAGTGGGATGATGATGATGGGTACCTATGATGACCCAGCGCAGCTATTGTGAGCTGTGCCTGGTTATGGCCTGAACAGGGCTACTGTGTAAACAATTGGGAATTATATACACTTGAAGAGCGGGCGTTTTTCTCGGGCTGACTTCGACGGATAGCAGCGCTCAGTGGGGAGTTGGACTCACAAGGTGGGGACTTGGCACACGTGATGAAAGATAGCAGACACCACGGTTTTCTCTCATCTAATCAGTCGTACCACCAGCAGATCTAGTCAGGCGCTCAAGAAAGGAAAACCCGCCAAATGACCAAGCGGGGTGGTGTCAGTTCAAGAGCAGGGAAACTGGTGCAATCGGAAACAAATCGTCTCCATGGAAGTTGACTTTATATCACAAGTAAAACGGATCAATCGAACTAAATGTTTGGCGTCAGTTTTCTAAGAATCAGTTATCGTTCTGTACATTAATTTTCCTAAGTTTCTAATGCATCAGTTTGTCATTTGGCTCGAAGCATGTTTGAATATTTTCATCCACGATTATTTCTGAGCGTGTTTTTTTCCTTGCCAACCAAGCAGTAGAACATAGCCGCACGCCCATTAGTATCAGATATATAATTTATGAGCACTAATTCTGTAGAGATTATGGTCCGATATAGGAACCTGAGGGTGTAACCTCGCGTTTTATCTTCTAGCGCCATAAGAATCGCTGAGAACGCTTCTCCCACATCCCTTTACAGCCTGCCACAACACCCCCGCCTCCAGCTAGTTCAAGAGGTGAGCAGCAATGGTAAATCATGTCTCAGCTTGGCCGCCGTCTATTACCTAGCCACTTGCCCACCCGTCAATATAGTTTCCCAGTTATTGAAAAGTCGCAAACGTAATTATCCTGTTCCCCTAAATGTTTACCTGTTCCCATGGGCACCGAAAGCGGGGAGGACGCATGCCTCCCTAGGTACTCGTGCACCGAAGAGGACGCATCCTCCCTAGGTACCCGTGCACCGAAAGCGAGGATGCAACCTCCCTCAGTACTCGTGCACCGAAAGCGGGGAGGACGCATACTTCCCTAGGTACTCGTGCGCCGAAAGCGGGGAGGACGCATACCTCCCCAGGTACTCGTGCACCGAAAGCGGGGAGGACGCATATCTCCCTCAGTACTCGTGCACCGAAAGCGGGGAGGACGCATACCTCCCTAGGTATTCGTGCACCGAAAGCGGGGAGGACGCATACATCCCTTGGTACTCGTGCACCGAAAGCGGGGAGGACGCATACCTCACCAGGTACTCTCGCTTGTTATCCCCTCCCTTTGTGACGGAGGTGGATCTAACCGGTTGGTTTGGAAATAAGCCCATGTCGGCGAGCAAAAAACTTAGCGGCTTGGGCGGTGTTCGGAAGGATCGAACTGGCGCAGAAAAATCATTTTTCATGCCAGGTTCACCCAAGCAATCTCTTCTAACAAGAGCTCCCCTCAAACAACTCGAGCACCCGGTGGCAAAGCTTTTGCGTATCGCATGTTTTTTTAAACCAATCGTACTCGAAAACTGAAAAGGGCTTCTAGTTTTAACTCTTCGCAAAAAAACGTGAACGGAGGTACAGAGCAGAGTTGTGCGTTTCAGAATTTTGGTGAGTCGGAAGTAATTGACTCAACTCCAACCCAACTCACCAGAAGAAAATCAGTGAGCCGATTCAAATCTGACTCAAACTTCAATTTGATGAATTTAATTCTGACTCAAACTTCAATCTCGTCAACCCCATTCTGACTCAACTCAAAACTTAACCTGGCTCAACTTTGACTCAAGTTCAAAATAAAGTTGATTTATAAATAATGATAAATAAATCAATAATTTATGATCAATCAAATTTTTAATAGATAAATAAAAATAAATGAATAAATATATAAAATAAATAAAACACTTCAACCAATATGTATTTGAGATTGTTTCGCCGTGTGCCCTAAGAATTGTTAGGGATACATACCAGTATTCTTGGTGAGCATGTTTTGATATTCCGCAAATATAGTTATTTAGCTATTATTGATTCACAGGGTTAAATGATAGCATTTATCAGGCATTTAATAACGAAAAATGCAGCGCCACAGATGCTATAAAAACAGAACGCAGTTCTATGTGTTGTATGAGGGTCTCTGTTTCAAATAGTAATGCATTTGCTTCTACCACCTACCCTCGCCTAGACCACCACGGCTCATAGAAAATGTCGGTGCAAATTTATTGGAAACAATTTTTGGAGCATATGTGGAGAAATAATATTTGACAAGCAGCCGAAAGGGGCGACATCGCAGTTTGTCTCGAATGATTAGGTAAACTCTCTGGCGCTGACCTTAAAATGACCAGGGACCTCATTATCATAATAATTATAGTTTTTAAATGCTGCAGCTACTTTTGGCTATTGGCGCCCATACCGCTAGATGAGCCTTCCCACTGGGCAAAAGCTATAACTGACTGGTGGGTATATCATTCCTCCACTTTCGCTTATCCTATATGCTTTTACAAAATATTTTATGCTTTAGGAGTATGTTTCCTACGTATGCGCTCCGTGTCTAGCTAAATGCAACTTTGAAATTACTTTCAGGGCTGGGGCATAAGTTTCTATCTCTGGATGTGAAGTGCCCAGTCACTTCTCATTTTTCATATTAGGCACTGCAGCATAGTCTCATGCATTTGAGAGAGTGAATTTTACAGGGTTTATAATACAATGGTTATCTTAACCTTCGCCCGGGTGGGGGTCTTTTAGACCCCCCTCCGGTTTTTCCGGAGTGACCAAAAAACGGCGGCGCGCAGCGCCACCAAACTTCGTCTAGCTGTTCCGTCATCCTTTTTACATCTTCCCTGAAAATTTTAGCTCAAGGTCATATCAGGTCAGGTCACCAGGCCAGGTGAAGTGACCTCACCTAAAAAATGCTTAGAACTGCATAACTAAAAGGGGGGCTAATCGATCAAGTTGAAACTTATACCACATGTTGGGCCTACCAGGAGCTACAACATATGTTCCGGGATTTTTGATATTGGTGACCTAAGGTCATGTGCAGAGCATGACCTTCCCATTGTAAATACATGGGGAAAATCACGAAATGAGCTTTTCGCAGTAAGTATGGATGGAATCAACTTCAAACATCGGTTACAACGTGCTATTAGCCCATTTCTGAAGTTGATGCCGAAAAATTTTGACTTGTGACCTTTGAAAGGTCACCTTAGGTCAAATAAACATTCTTTGGTGTTTTACTCTATAAATTTTGAATAAACAAAGATAGAACTTTTATTTTGTCACTTAAGTGTTTGTATAATCACTGCAAGTCAAATGATATACATCATGACTATACCAGGTCAAGTTGGGTTAGACCGTTGACCTGGGTCAGGTCAAATTTTTTTAAATTTGACCTGGCATAGCAATATTATTACAAAAAGTTTCGTCTCAATATCGCCTTTAGTTTGACCTGCAGCTAATCCCAATTAACGAAAAAACAAAAGCCGACAGACAGACATACAGACACACAGACGCACTTTACTCAAATAGTAATATAGATATATCATTCGATTCGTATTGACAAGAGAATTGCAATGGTGCATGAACTATGGATGTATCTTGCTTGGTTTGAAAGTTATTAGCGAAAAAGTAAACGCCCTTATGCATGGGTGGCTATGGACATTCCCAAGAACATTCCCAATATTCAGTGACCTGTAGCTCCCTGGGCTTTGACCTGACCCGAAAATCATTGCCGCTGTAATGAAAGAGCAACTTAAAATCTTTCGAATGGTGTTAAAAAATTTTCTAGCTAGCATAGTTTCTGAGATAGAGGTATAAGGTTTTCTTAGTATACCTCATATTAGCGATTTTGACCTATTTTGACCTCTGGTGACCTTGATGTTGTCCTGACGAGAAAAATGACCTAAGTATTTTCGATATAATTTTTAAAGAGCTTTCGATTGCCGTTTTGCATTTTTTCTAGCTCTCTTAGTTTTTGAGATCGTGGGGGGTCTTTTTTAGCCCCCCACCAGGGCGAAGGTGGCTCATACCCGCCACCGGGGCAAGGGTTAACACTGTCGTAGTTAACAGTTTTCGGATTTGGGCGCCCCCAATGGTTTCGAAAATCTACATTAATATTGTGGATCGATTAGAGTGCCCTCACTAGACAAAAATATTCTGTTGCCTGTAACTTTTGGGTTTCCCATATAATTCAGATTTTGGGGTACGACTTCTGAAAGGTGAAATACGCTAAAACAACGGCAAGATTTTGAGTCCCAAATTAGGTTTAGTGTCTTTTCACCGTTCAACATAGAACAAAGCAGCACGTGCTTCCCTCTTCTGGTATATTATCTGGTTTTACTTCGGCAGTGCTCTCATTAGTTCCCACTCTATAACTCGTCCGACGGTTAAGGTTTAGTTTTATGTACATACATACCTACGTCTCTCTCCTCTCCTTCCATCGGTTACCATCGGGCGGGTCCCACTCCCTTTCACTCAGCAGAAGCCCATCTCGCAACACTTCTGACTTCAGCGAACTCGGCCGGCGGCTAGCCAGTGCTTACTGCCACGGTCCCGCCCCAAAGAGGATCGGATGGTGGCGCGGATAATCCAGCCATTGTGGGGAAATATGGCTAGTAATGCTTGAAAAAGATAATGTTAAGATATTTCCTGGTTTATGGTTTCAGCCCTATCGTTCTCATGGATACATTTCCGCTGAATTTCTCGCTATACAAGTGAACGCGCCTCCACCAATCAGCGACCGCCATTCGCTAGGTGCCGCTTGCCCGCGGGGCACAGAGGTTAGAAAGGTTACGCACGCTGGGTGTCGCTGACGCCGAGTTTAAGCGTTGGTGGGGAGGGGTCGCGTGGTAGATTATAGAACGTAAACGTGCTGTGTTGAGAGCGGTTGTCGTTCTGTGTGCTGTTGAACTGAGAGAGAGAGAGGAGGGCAGGTGTAGGAGACATTCTGTGCACATGGATGGATGGATGGGTTAGGTGTGTGAGCAGTGTGCGATGCCGATATCACTTAAAAACATGCGTAAGGGCTCATTAAATGAGTTCGGTTTGTAGATACGCTTGGCGGGTAAAATTTCAGGTACCGATTTCGAATCCTCAGTATGTTTTGGAATCAAGGCAAATGATTTTGCTTGTCATTTTTTTCATTGACAGCCACTTCAGAGGTCAGATCAATACTAAGGTCGCCAGAGGTTACCAAAGGTCATGGTTTGTGAAATTGTTTGTGTCTTTAACTTTTGAACCAAACAAGATGCAGTCCTAAATTTGGTAACCTTAGTATACTGCGATGACCTAAGGATTCAAATGATATGTAACATGACCTTACACAGTTATTATTTAACCTTTATCTAAGGTAAAGGTCATAATGTGACCTTGCAAGGTCATGCCGCATATCAGTTGAATCCTTAGGTCAAGACGAAAATACTGATGACTTTTTATTTTAGGTCTCTGATTCCTTTCATCCTGCGGGGTTCCATCAAACCCCAAGCAGTGGTGTGTATGAAAAGAGACCAGGCGGTACCGGGTTTATGAGCAGTACTATATACTGGTGTGAATTGATACCCCATTGGGAGTGCCTGGGCACCTGCTATGAAATATTCATTTAGTGTTAGAATACCCTATGAACTGTATTGTAATAATATTCAGAATGCAAAAAGATTGTGTGATGGCTAAAACAAAAATAAAATTATGCCTCCTCCTTTCCTTTGGCGGTCATTTACTTCTTTTCTTCAAATTTGTGCACCCACAATGATTTTTGGACATCCACGCCCCGGAATATTATACTTATCTATTGAATCACACTTTTTCGTCAACTCAGTTGACTCGCCGGATTTTTGAGCCAACGCAACTCAGCTCATTAGTGTGATGTGAACCAACTCAACTTAATTCAACTCACCGGTCTAAATGTTTTACTCAACTCAACTCAGAGCCAAATGAGCCAGATTTTGAGTTAAACTCCATTGGGCGGATCCAGGAGCAGCTTTTGGAGAGGGCCAAACCAACGTTTGGGGGGCTAAATCGAGAAAAATCGCGGAAGCATAACATTTTTTGAAAATGGCAAAACTTTGGTCCTTTTGGGGGAGCCTAAAGATGCTATTTTATTCTTTTGTAGAGATCACGGCCCTTTGGGCCCGCCCCCTTGATCCGCCAGTATTAAACTCTGACTGACTCATGAGTCGTACAACTCTGGTACACATTCCATCATAAATATAAATAATGACGAAACTATAATTTTTTTCGATCGTTCTAAGCGTTTCTGTCCGTTTAGAAGGTATCACTTTGAGGATGAAAGAAATTCACCTCGAAGATAAAAGGAAAGAAAATCTGAGGGCATCGCCCACCTTTCGAGCACGGTTGGCTTTAAAATAGGGGAAAGTGGGGGTATGGACACCGTGGGTAAGACGGACACCTCCTGTTTGGGACGAACTGACAGTTCCACGACCGGAAAAGCGTGTAATACGCTTCCTTTAGCCCGCGTCGGTCGGAGAGCAACGTTGGGTCGGTAAGCTCTCTAGGTTTTATCCAATTCTCATAAAAGTAAAAACTGCAACTCATGTGTTTTTCACAATTGAATTCGTAAGGTCATTGCATGGATGTTTCAATAGATATTTTATTGGCATTACGTAATATGGCTCTTCAAGATGTTGCATTTTGTTAAAAACAGTCGCTACTTGTAATCCAATGGCGTCCGATTCATATCCAAATTTTTTAGGAAGAGCAAAGTGGGGTAAGACGGACACCACGCGTGTGCAAGATAGCCTGGCTGCTCATGTTACCCCGAACAAGAGCATATTTGATTTTATATAATATAAGCTTAGATAAATAAAGGCTATGGCTTCGGGAACCGGGCCTGAAATGTGAGAACATAGAATTAAATTTGAGGGTCATCCAGGGCAGTACCCCTCGACCCTCAGCGCCCCTGAAAAGGTCACGGTGCCCCCGAGAGATTGATGGACCCCTAAAGTGTCATCAACCCTCCCTCAGGACGGGAAGGGCGCTCTAGCCCTACGAGAGGATCTGGCGCCCACCTGATATGTTTCGTTCCAAAAGTGCCACCCCTGGCAGTGTGCACCCAGGATTTTTATTTGGGGGGCGGCTGACGAGAGGGTACACCAGGCTGGTGGAGGGGCAGCATTTACTTCCGGGGCGCACTTTTTCACCCAAAGGGCAGTCAATTTTGCATCTGGGGGCTGAGAGCGGTGATTGTTTGCTCCACAGACCTAATGAATTTTTCTAGGGGGCGGTCTGTTGGGTGCAGGGCAGCAAAGTCAGTGTAGGGGGTGGCATGTTGGGTGCAGGGGCGGCAGTCAGTGTAGCACTGCCTCTAAAAGTCAGGTGAAGGCTCATCCTTCACCTCGATGGGCACCTTCGGCGCTCCACATGGATGGGGTGGCACTTTGGAGCCAAAGTGTTTGGGGGCTCGCTGCCCTCCCCTGGGTGCGCACCCGCCCCTGACCCGGATGGCGCCCTCGGCAAGGTGCCCCGCCCCCCTGATCGGCGATCCTGGATCAACTATCCACAGTTCCACGACAGCCCTTGATACTTTAATCCTCCGTCATTAAAATTCAGAAAAGGCATAGCCCCTTTGACCCTTGACGGAAATAGTAAGAAAATGCCCACTTCCCCGTGGCGGTCGGCAGTTGCCTAGTGGGTGGATGCAGATGGAAATCTTCAAGGCCTGGTTCGATCACTATGTTCACCTTGTCCATCTTTCCCCATGGGGTGACCATGTTACCCCATTAGGTTGGGAAATGGATTTTGCTACTTTTTCTAAACTTTATGCAAATTTTAATATAATAATTACAGACACATAGCTGCTTACACAGAGGTAGATAAATGTGTAAGTATCTGTACAGCCAAAATAGGAACGAAACAAGCTCATTAAGTCATCGAAAACTCATACCATCGTTACGGTGTCCGTGACCCCCACTTTCCCCTACTGTGGTACGCAAATGTTTTGTCATGGCGCGTGAGACATTTGAAGGCCGCTCCCGTTTGCAAAAAACATCCAAAGTATAGCTGATGTTCAAAATTGGTTCACTGTGCCTGTTCAGCCCCACCGGCCGCCGCCTCCACCACTCGACCATATTTTTCAGCCCGGGTATAACACGGGTTTGCCCGCCTCCCTACCCAAATAACCGGCTCTTGTTTCTGAGGTGAGGTCACTTGACCTAGCCTGGTGACCTGACCTCAGATGACATAAACTTGAAAACCTGGGATAAGTTGTGCAATCGATCAAGAATAGGTGAGCTAAGTCTGTGGTGCTCTCCGCCTTGTTTTCTGGCACGGTTGTAATGGGGTGTTCAAACATCGCTCCCCCTCACTAGGGCGATGGCTAGATTGGCTCTAAACATGTTTACGCTCCTGCGGTAAAAATACACTTGACGTCATGCTATCTATTCTAATAGTTAGTTGCCGGTACTGCCTTAAATTTTGGCAACCACAATCGGTTTAAAAAAATCCACGCCGTCGCATGCGTCTCAATATGTTAAGCGCCAGTTTCTGTACCTATAGTTACTGTGCGTACACGCTCAATAAACACGATCCATCTCTTCGTCCCTGAAAATCTGGCACTGCAGCTCTAAAAACTCCCATTGCCTCCCCTGCCGCAATTGTGAGGTGGACTGGGCCAGCGTTCAGCTATAGCCGCGGGCGGGCCCAATCACGTGACTCCGGCAACAATGAAGCCTAAGGGCAGATGCTCACTTCAGCTCAGCCGCCCAGGTGGAGTGCGCGCGGCCGCGAACTTCCCCACGACAGTCGTTGGGAATACGGCTCTGCAGGTGAACTCAAACTGCAGAAGTGGCAAGAGACTCACTAAAAGGTTAGTCCTCTGCGTGTTATCTGCAGAGTAACCATTTCTTGTTTACGATCGGTGAATTGTGCTACTGATTTTCCGTCATTATCTCCGTTTCCGTTCGTGGTGCCGCCTGTTTCCGTCAGCTATTCCAGGCTGACTGATGCTTTACTGCGTGCATACGACGGTGTCTCAGGCCCGGCTTGCGTTGAGCGGAACTTTTCATCGAAATTTGGGACTTGATATTAAAAAAGGTCATATCCGAAATAGTTTCCATGATAAATGTGTTTTGATTGTTTCAGAAGAAACAAAGGGCTCCTTAACCGTCGCACTGAATACGGGGTCGAAGTGGCCCTCCCCTTCTTCCTAAGATTTAAAAAATCAGGAATGATGACACAAATTCAAATGTAATTTTTGTGGGTGCTATAGCACGATATATAGTGATTAAGGTACATAGTAGTCAAATTTCATTGACTGAGGACAATTTCTTCGAGGTTACATTGGTTCATAAATGTCAAATCTGAGCCATGCCGGGGACCGATTTGGAAATGCCAAGATTATGCGGAAAGGCATGCGAATTCACAAAAAAGGGACCACGATCGCGGAGGACAGGTCCCATGAAATGTTATCCTAAAAACATAAGAGTCAAGGTCATTCAAGGTTATTTTCCCCAGGACATCACAATACGACATTTTCCCAAGAGGAGATTGGGGCGTTATGATACAAAGGTAGCTGGTACAGTGAAGAAAATCGAAAAACCATTACAGCTAATCAACCATGACTCGATGAATGGCTGATTTGCAAACTTCCTCTTGAATAATTTTGGGCACAATGAAAAGTGTGGTTCCACAGCTTTGAGCATAAACTCATTTTGTTAGTAAAAAGATAATCACTGATCTAAGTCTTCATTCGTTTCATAATGAATTAACGTTTCCCTCATCATTTGTTTAAAACATTTTAGTTGGAATTGCTGTAATGTTTGACTTATATTTCGCCCATGGGACTTCAACATAGTGAGTGAAAACTTCAATCATAAAACACGACAAATGACTACATCTTACACTCGGAGGTAGACCTATGGAACGTGAATATACAGACATTTTCTGACCGAAGCAGCGCCCGAAGCACATGGAAATCGGTTCTAAAGCGAATTGGTATCCCGCATGGAAGTCAATTCAGGTTCATATGTCAAGGGCATGTCGTCATTTTCGAGGCTATCGACTCCTGTGCTACCACGGACCTTTATCCTAAGCTTAGTAAAGGTGTGAAGGTTACCAAACCCGAGCTGCTTTATCCCTCTGTGAATGAACTCGAACAAGACGGAGAAGTTGCGGTACATCCGTATTTGAAATCACAGCTCACAGCAGAAAGAACAAAATGAATGGCTTATAAAGTAAACGGAATCCTCACTCCCGAATTACGTGAAACGGGCAAACTACTGCAAGAAGACCAGAATATAATCGTGCGCAAAGCAGATAAGTCTTCCAAGCTATGTTGTCTTGGATTGTTCTGAATATTTAGCTAAATTTGATACTATTCTGAACGACAAGAGAAAGTGTAGGCGTATTACGAGAAACCCCACCGACAAATTAAAATATAAGGTTAAAAATTTGATTAATACTACAAACGCCGTGGTGGTTAACGGCGTGCATTTCGAAACGGTTCTTGTGGAGTTCAAACCAGGGTGCATACCTAAACTGTCATGCAGGGTTTCTCTTATAGGTGCTGGGGAAGGATCATTTAGGTGGCCCTCCGTAATGAAACACTGCTATCTACATCTTGCCCTGTATGGGTGAGTACCATAAAAGGCTCGACATATTATTTTCTTTGGTAAAGGCCCCCTTATGACCACTGAACATGTCTTCTTGAAAAGACATGAACAGAACCAGTGGTGGATCCAGGGCTCCATTGGGGAGGGGAGGCTGGAGAGCTCGATCCTCCCTCGCCATTGGCTCGGAACAGCCTCCGGCTATGCAGTTATCATAGACATTATAATTTTTCCGGGGGAGGGGGGGTTCAGCCCCTTGTATCCGCCACTGAGCTAAACAGCTGTCAATCGGGCGAGAGAGCTGCACACTGCAGTCTTCTGTGATGCAAGAAGTAGCAAGTGCTGTCGCGGGGTGATGTGTTCTCTGAGTTTTGATGATATATATAAATTTCCACCAAAGACGTTGAAAGTAAGAGGTCGTTGGTGAACTTGCCTCCCCTAACTTGTGAGTTAGGAGTATCGCCCAAAACCATGTGAATTGACTGTTTTCCGTTCTCTTCTGTGAGTGCGGATCTAAGTAAATGCTCCCGATTTTGGTGTTGGTTGACTGCCAGTAAGCTTCCCAAGATATGATTTTAGTTCAGGCTTTGCTTTTCAACCCTCCGGACATCATCAAGCCAGAGCTCGCCCCCCTCGCCACCCCAAAAAAATCCCTGGCAAAAGTTCAGTGTCATTTACAGTTGTTTCGTTTGTATGAACACTGTCACTGATCTGAGGCTCTTATTTAAAAAAAAGCAGACAAACAATGAACGAAAACATTATCAAAGGCTAGCAGTGAAGGGAGGGAGAGTCACTGCGTTGGGACGTGCCAAGCGTTGGTGAGTACTATGTGTACCAAAATAGCCTAGGATTCTTGCTGCGCTGATAAAACTCGCTCAACGGCAATATCAGGTAATACGCTCCCGATACCAAAATAGCCAATTACTGCGCGTCTTTGAGAAACGCAAAATGAGACAGTTCAGTCCGGCTGCCAACGGAGGATCTCAATGCAAATGCATTGCCAGAAATCATTCGCAAAACACATCCCGAACAGTGCAGGTGAACAAGAATCGAAATTTGATTAACATAAACGGGTATTTCGATTTAATATACGTACCTTTGTCTTGCCATGCAAGGCCCAACCTCTAAGACAGGGTAGAAGCCTGTTTACATACATTTGTTACAGCATTTGGAGGAGGCATGTTTAAAAGGACACTGACATTTTTTGTTGACTAGGATATGTACAAACTTCCAGATCATGGTGCCGTGTTGGACAGCAATTACTTCAACTGACCATTTCATAATGTTCCCATTTCAGCCCGGCACTAACCATACGCCAGCGCAGATCACATCTCAACTATTTCTTATTAGTGCACTCAATAATCCTGCCTCGGGGTTATTACTCATTTCTATCGTAGTACTCTCCGAACAAAATCACCCTAAAACTCACAACGTAGCAGCGCCACTATCGGCAGTAGCAGTAACTAGTAGTTTATCAGGGTACCACCATCGGTCGGGCCCACTGCGGCCTGACGTCACACGGCACATCTCCCTTGACGACCATGAGGTCATCCAGTGCCCATCCAGCCTGCATGCCCACCGCCTCGATGACGAGGGTGGACGCCTGAGCAGCGGCTGCCACGCTAACCTGGCCATAGTGCCAGACGTATCTGCGTCCGGTGTGACCGCTGCGGCCCTGGGTCACCTGCCAAAGCAGCTCAGAGGTGGCGTTGTCGGCGCCAGTCTGTCTCCGCACCGAGAGCGTGGCGTCCTGCTGCACTCCACCGATGCAAGTGTACCAGAGGCTCAGGCACAGACGCGTCTCAGCGGGAACGCTGGGAGAGAGCAGTCGGGCTGTGGTGCGCTGGTTGAACGGGTCAAAGTACTCGTACCCGGTCTCGATGCGATGGGTGTGGTCGAGAAGCTGCGGAACCCCGAACCCGGCGGCGGCCGCTCTCCAGCTCTCACCAGCGCCACCCTCTGCCACCGGCGCCACTGACCAGCCGCACTCGTCCCTGTCGAACCAGCAGTCAAGCTCCGAGACCGCTGCCCCGGCAGGCAGTGTTTCACACACGCCGTCGTAGACGACGATGTCGTCGACGCCGAGGACGCCGCTCACGCCGGGCCCGCGGACGCCCTCTAGTGCCAGCTGGACTGGCGTGTCGGCGGAGAACGGCGCCCGAGCGCGGACCCATCCGTGGCGCTGGTGGTTGTCGACCCGCCACAGACGCGAGGTGGCGTTGCTGGTGCTGTTGATGAGCTTCAGCTGCAGGCTCCCCAGCCGCGGCATGGTGGCGATGTGGGAGGCCATGTAGACCCAGAAGCTGATGCACACCTGCTGTCTGTTTGGACCGACGGGCGGGGAGGTGACGGCACCGCGGGCGCCCGGCACGTGCTCGTACCCGTCCAGGTTGAAGCTGAGGAAGGGGTAGGTTGGCTGGTTTGCTGGCGGGTAGACATAGCTCCGGCCGCCGGAAGTTCCTCCACGCGACCACAAGAACGTGTTGTCCAATGTCCAGCCGCAGGTGTCGTCGGAAAAGCCGCAGCTGGCGTCATCTCTCCCGGCGGAGGAGGGAACTGCAGGACAAGCGCCTTCGTCAACCCGGATGGTGTCTACAGCGATGTCGGCGGCTCCTGGCTCTCCGACAGTGGCCTCCAGCTGAACTTTGAAGCGGTCGCTGGCGGACAGGGTGACTCTACCCAGCTCCCAGCGCAGCGGGGAGCCAGATCCCCCGCTGACTTCCCAGAGCGTGCGGGTGTGCGGGGTAGTGCCACCAATCACCTGAAGCACGGAGAGCCGGCCCACACCGGCCCCGAACATGTTGGTGTAAAAGTTAAGGCAGAGAGGTTCGCTGGTCTCGAACACGGCGCTCTCCAGCCTCGCCACGTCACCGGGCCTACGAGGGAAGGATCCGTCAATGTAGACGTAGCCTCCGATCCTGCTGAAGCTCCGGGAGCTGGCCTGGTCCCGGATGGGCCCAGTAACCCTCTTCTTACTGCCTCGCCCCAGCTGCCAGTCGAAGTCGTCGCCGGCGGTGTTGGACCAGCGACAGAGGTCCTGTTCGAATCCACAGTCGTCATCACAGGCGCCCTCAGTCAAGGAGACGTCATCGATGGCAGCGTGGCCGCGACTCGCCTGAGACGCTAGAGCGGGCACCACCTCGAACACGATCCGGTGTCTGTATCCAGTGTTGAAGGTGACTTTGCCCTGTTTCCAGGTGTCCTCCGACAACTCCCGATTTTCCCACAAAATCTCTGTCACGTTCTGCAACCGCTCTACATAGGCGCGGGTGGACCGATTGGCGATGCTGTCGATGTCGGCAACCTCCACTACAGAAGCGTTCCGTGCCTGCATCACCACAGCCGCCCTGTCTTCACTGTAGATGATGGTGGGCACCTGGGTGTCGTTCGGGTAGATAGTGGGGATGTGGTCCACCCGAAGAACCCGCAGACTGTGGACACTAGCGCCGACGGTGTTGTACCGGAACTGGAGGCACCTCCCTGCCGGACCCGGCGGTGGTCGCTCCGGTGATGTCATCCACGCACTCAGGTAGAAGTCCGGGATGTAGACGTCGCGGAAGACGGAGGCGTCGACGAAGACGTAGCCGGCCTCGGGGCCTGTCTCGCCGGCTCCGTCGGTGGCCGGCCCGCCTCGGTAGAAGGCCGTCTCTGGTGAGCCTCGCAGCCAGCTGTAGTGGCGGTACGGCGCGCCGTCTAACCGCCACCAGCAGGCGGACGTGGTGAAGTCACAGTCAGCCGACTGCCCGTCGGCAGATGAGATGAAGGTGACGTTCCGCTCCCTCGGAGGTAGCGGCGGCGGAGGCGGGGGCGCTGCAGAAGATGTGCCGGGGCCGGGCGGAGCCGCGGTGGTCGTCGACACGGAAGGACTCGTGGAGATGGGAGTCGTCTCAGCAGGGGTTTCTGTAGACTCGGTCTGTTCTTGTGGCCCGGGCTCGGTAGTGCCCGGTTCTGTACTGGGCTCAGAGGTGGAGTCCGGTGCAGGTTCCTGACCCGATGCTAGACTAACTGACAACCCCACCACCAATAGCACCGACAGCAGCAGTAGCGGTCGCAGCGCCATGGTGTCACCCCGCCGCCGTTACCCGCACTGGGCCCAGCACAACAGCGGCGCTGTGGTGGCGACAGGGGCGGCAGTACACCCCACCCACGGACGAAGCAGCTCGACCCCAGGAGTGTGGTGACGCCCTCTCCAAACCCGTGCGCTGCGACAGCATATCAAAGATGCCGACCAATTCATCCACCTCTCTGTTCCGGTTTTGAAGCCGAGAAAGTTCACCTTGTACTGCATACGTTGCAAGATCCTGTCAATGGTGGAGGCTCGTGACCCGACTCACGCCTGACCGGCGAGTAAAAACGCTCCGCCGCCGCCGCTCTGGCGCCGGCCATTCACACTCTATTGTCGGCGTTTTCAAATGGAGATCAGAACGCGCGCGTTCCCCCTCCCTGCGGGGCGTGGCTGGAGTGGCGCGGTGTCGCCGGTAAAAGCTGGCCGGGGTGGGGGGGTGGGAAGGAGGCGTGTCCCACCCCACCGCGCCGGTATGGCACCCCGCCGCTGACCCGTGTAAATGGTGTCACCGACACCCTCACACGTCCAACGACCTGACATTAAAGTCACGCGTGTTTCGCTTTGCTTGTAAAATTGTGCGTTTTTCGAAGCACAGTGTCTCTTATACTGCAGGAAGACCTTTTAACATTATCGGCAAGATGACGTGTCCCAATTTGACGAAAAAATGAGAGTCCTTCCCCGTCTTATTTACACTGGGTTCGAGAATGCGGTATCTTCACTAGATTGCACTGAGCTACCTGTAGCATGAAGTGTGCCAAAAAATTATTTGTTTCATATTTAGTTTGCCGCCTTCAAAAGTAAGATTCCTCTCCGAGCGCACCACATGTTGAGAATCAGTTCCTCGCCTCCAAGCTCTCCCACACCAACCCAAAGGCCGGGTGGTCGCCGCAGCGCGGGGGCGACTGGATGAGGTCGGGGTTTTTGTGGACAGATTGGGGTCTGAAAACTCGCTTGCCTCTCCGCAAAACTGAAGGTTTTGGAACAAACGACGTATAAAACCAGGCACTTTTCTGCATGCTCTACAATGCAGCCATCCTAATTTGAAACTTATTATAGAGGTTTCATATCCCCTTTAATATCTTGTAATATTTTACTTATATCCGGTATATATCTGCATTTCTTCCTGTTATCAAAGTTTACACACTATGTCACAAACACCTCCTATCGGTGTTACGAATTCTGGTGGCAGTGCAGGCTTTGGAGGTCAAACATAAATTATTTGTGACAGGTTATATATTATACGAATCTTTGGCGTTGCAAGGAGGGTTCCTTGCAAGTATCTGTGCAGGCCCGGGAATCGAAGAGGCATCTCTCATTTGTTATGACAGACAGATATCGATTACGGTAAATCACAAATTGGAGACACGTCGACATTGATGTAATTAGTCAAAAAGGAGCACAACCATATTGTACTTCCTTTCATCACCTTGCTATGACAGTGTGAGTACATACATTGTCGCTGGGTGGCGTAGGTAACACATTATATATCTATATATATGGATACATCGGTGCCACTGGTTGTGGGAATTCGCATCTATGTAAAAACAAGGCTCTCTAAAGAAAACTTTGTGCCACCTGCGACATTTGAACCCTGCCAGTTGTGTACATTGTTAATCAAGAGGTATAGCACATTCTTCTAATTTATCACAGTGTTGGTGTTCGTACGCATTACACTCATTTAAATCCCACAATGTAGAAACGTCGAACACAAATCATGAAAGTTGCATAGATCATAAAATAGATGCTCCACCAAGACTTAAGCTTTAGGCGGGGAACCCAGTCGCATTCAGCTTTTCTGTCATTTTCCTTCACACGGTCAGGCTCGATGAAGATTGCTATTACAATGCAACTAATTAGACTCGTACAACGTCCTTGTTGGCGATGGTGGAGTGAATGGTCTTGTTTCAACAGGACAGGTGAAGTTTGATTAAATGAATGCCTTAGACAAATTTACATGATACACGAGAGGCAAACTCAACAGGAAAACAAGTTTTCAATAATTACATTATGTTTTCTTCCAGACTTCCTGGATAAATATTTTTGTTGTTGTATAATCCTTATCTAAAGTCATAGTCTTCAGAATTATACATAACTTTTTACAAACATCACTCACATTTTGACTGAAAAAAAAATATCTAGCTATTCCCGCACTGAAGCTTTTCAAAGTCCATATTCGAAGGCAGTGGTGGATCCAAGACTTCATTTCAAGGGGGTATGGGGTCCAACCTTCCTCGGCATTGTTTCGGAACAGCCTCTGGCTATGCATTTACTATAGGTAGTCTGACATTTTGGGGAGGGGCTTGAGCCCCTAGCTCCCCCTCCTTGTATCCGACACTGTTCGGAGGGTGCTGCAAGGTCTCTGAAAAACGCACACCCATGGTGAGTAGGGTTACGACTTAGTTTGGAAATTCAATGCATTGCATCGAAACAGGACCAGAATCAAGAAAGGGCAAAGCGGGTGCCTCCCTCTGTCTAGGGCTGTGGATCCCCCAACCTCGAGTTCGGTGCTGTATAAACAAGACAACTCCGAGGCACATATGCCATAAAACTGACTCTAGAAAATGACCGAGGCGAAGGTGCGATTTTTCGGTGCCGTCAGATGTTTTCCGCCGCTTCACTGCCAGCTGCATACCTGTTCAGACTGCCTGACCGCCCTTCCCCGGACAACGGCGTCCCGGCGCCAGCTGTTCTGTAATACTTCCTGGTGATACCTTAGAAACGCTTTCCCTTAAAAATCGTATCGATAGGGCGCCCCTCAAAAAGCACAAAGGCCCCCCTCCCGGTGGTTCCCCCTCCCTGAGGGTCCCCCTCACTTACTGAAATTCTAGATCCGTCACTGAATTGAGATGATGCAGCTACCCGATCGTGCCACATTCATTTTTTTACTGTAGCTGCTCGCACATTTATATGGTCGTCAAACCCGCCATCAAGGTTAGGTCTGGTCACATGTAAAATGTTCTACTAAGGCAGGAGGAGACCTCCCAGACGCTTTGTGTCCACTCGTAGATCCGGTCGTAAGAATTGAGGGAAGGTGTTTAGCTTCATTGGGGTTCATGGCTCAGTACTTGTATCAACGTGGTATTTTATACGAATTGGAGATTCAATTGCAGAGAGTATAAGACCTGCGGGAGTGAATGGTATTTTTTTTCAGGGCGTGCTTGCTTCTCTGCAAACGGTGAATTTGGGGAGGGACTTGATATGAGCTAGGGGTTCTGACATGCTCACAATGCTGATATATTGCCTAAACCCCCAAAGGTACCACATTCCTTTTAAGATAGGGCTGTGCTGTAAAATGGCATACCTACATGTATAGCATTTGACGAAATCCTTTACAACCCAATAAGCAGACAAAATACTATGCTTCAAAGAGCTGAAATAATAATTTATACTAATACTATTTAATTGCGATGTCTCTGTCCACTTTCAGCAACAAGTTCAACCAAACCATTACAGCATAAAGTAGTAAACTGAGTTTCATTTATAGATCATGTTTTTATTTTTAGAAGGAAAGTTTAATTATTGGTCATTTTTCAGTATTGGGGTCAAATATTAGGCAACTGACTGCAGTTTCCCAATGACATGCATTTCATTTTGAAGAGTTTCCATTTTGGAAGGGTGTTCAATTATGGTACTTTCACATGATTACGTGTAGCAATTATCATGAAAATAGTCATTATTGGGAACATACCTATTAATGGGAGCTACATGTACACACAATGGGAACCCAACAAGCTTCCCCACAAACTTCTATCCACATATCAACAAAAGGAAAAATGTCAATGTGAACATAGTATTGAATCTACCTAAAATGTGTTGGTAAAGTGGACCTAGGTAGCATTTTTATAAACACAACAAATCTAAAATTTGCATCACACCACACCACCCCGGTCATTCTTTTGCAGAAAAACTCGAGGCAAAGCCGCATAGATGTAAATTAGTCTAATGCTAAAGGTACAGAGGTATTGGAATTACAACAAAAAAGATCCAGTAGAGTCAAATCTGCTTAACATGCATTCAGGTCTGTGGTGCTACCACCCGGAGTAAGTAACAACCCAAGCAGCGATTTAATCATTTTTGAGATTTGCTTGATTTTGAGATAAGAAGGGTCACTCGCCAGTGCACTTAGTTCAGGCTCCAGTGTGGGTGTTAACACTTGTGGAGGACTGCATTAGCACACATTCTATCGACAATATTGATATCATTATCAGAAAACTCACCGAATCACTGTTGTGCCAGCCGTAGCGGCGCCAACTCCAACCAGCAAATATCTAACCAATCAGGCACAAATAAACAAGGCACAAGCAGGCAAGGAATGAAAAAAGCTATATGGGAAAGTGCATCGGTCTTACAATACCACATTCATCTAGATAGCCATGGGCAGCAATATTTATTCAGCTAGTTTAGCCGCACTTATCTCAAATATACCTAATGAATATGCCCTCAAAATAAGTGGCTTCCCCCTGTTAAATTTTGGCAGGCTCTACATCACATAAACATTTCTAACTTGTCACTGTTGCGCAGTTTAAGAAATTGCTGCCCAGCTGTATTTCTCACCACTAGTACTTTATTAGTAGCTTTAGGCGTACTTAATACTAAATTGAAGAAATGGGGCCAATAAATCGAAACACACAAACGGTAAATAGATTTAACCTGAAAAATAGACGAGAAGTACTTGATAAAGTATCTTCATTATCGTTAATGTCTTAAATATGCGCACAATCGTGTATTTCTGAAAAATGACTGTCACATTTCGGCATCAGGCGACAACTTTCGCAAACTACAACAATCAGCCCCATTGGGCTACATGTTAAAATCGGCAACGTGACAACGGTTTGCGGGTTTTCTGCAGCGGGGGTCCCTCGTTTTAGTAGAAACTGAACACAGTACCAATATTGTATTACTAATGGTACGCTGTGCAATTGAAGAACAGAGCTGCTAAGTTAAAATATTCCCACACGCTTTGTTCTCTATTTCGAAAATATGGGGTTTGATCTGAGCCATACAGTCAGGATCGCTATTTTGTCACAATTATGCACCTCATTTTGTAAATGTGTCAAACTCGGTAGCCGAGTGGCAAGTTGCACCTCTGCCAATAAGTAGATGCATTAAAGGCAGGAAATACTTTGTCTACTGTTTTTGGGCAGTGATGAGAGAACACTGAATATTTTAACCAGCTAAGCTACATCCGGCATGCCTTTATTTGTGTGTAAGTATGCTTTGGTATGCTTCACGATCCCCTTTATACACTTATTGAACATTACAATTGGATATAACACAGCGATGAAAGAAATCAAGGAGATCTGCTATCGATTATTCACAACTTTCTGCAGAGTCACGAGTCTCATACGATGTCATTCACACTAGTTCACATATTTTGGTACAGTCAAGGCGTTCATTTCAAGAAAAAAGCAGGGAGAGGGGTTGTTATCGAATCCTTTATGCCTAAATCATCGGAAATTATCCCAAAGCAATATTTTTCACTGTTAATTTCTCGCTGTATTCCCCTCTTGTTTCAGAAAAAAACTGCATTGTATCCACGCCGTTAGGGGCTGCAAAAATCAACAATACTGTTTTCCATCGCATCACTTTCAGGCCATCACTTTCTCTCACATATCACTTTTACCAAGATCGCAAAAATAGATTCCTCCCGCGAGCTGCTACATGGATTAGCACCAGCATCTCAGCTGGCGGAGCTCACAACCTTCTGATGCCAGCGCCTCTGCTCTCAGTGCACGCCTTATTCCCTGTCTGAGTAGCAGCCCTGCAGCTCGCTACCACTACCATTTCAATCAGGCGAACTGAGGGCCGCGCACTGCCATTGAGCCTTGACCTGAGCCCATAGAGAAGCCTCTGTACAGAGTCCAGAGGACACCATGCCGTCCCCAATCGCTGGCCTGAGGACACTGAGCTGTCCTCGGACTCTGTTCCAGGGACGCCCAGCGGCACGTGAACGCTGTTCTCAGCTAGCGAACTCGGTCTGGGAGGGTAAGGTGCCACGTCGGTTGACCCCGTGAGGTCGCCACGACCCCTGGCGGCTGGAGACCGAGGCGGTGGGGTCGTGCGACAAGTCCCGCTCCATCTTCAACCTGCAAGAAAGGCACATTGGCAGCTTAACACGACGTCAGGTACCAACCTCACAGAATGTTAGATGAGAAGAACCTCAGAATATTCAGCAGAGCAGGCGGACGCTTAACAAAATTGGCAGGAAAGTCCAGTGAAATGTTCGTAGAGATCCTATCGCTATCGATGAAATAGCTTATCGTACGGAGCATAGCTGATTCTTCCTAAATTAGTGTCCGCATGAAAATGCAAATAACTCAGCTTATCGTCATAAATAATGCATAAGATACTGCGGTACCCGCCTACAACACTCACTTGCTCCTCATGTAAACTCAGCGACCGATTCCACGTTTATCATTAACTAGGATCTGCACCCAGTATGGCCGTGTACGACCATACGACAGCGACCTGACAATCGCACCCTGTCGTATGGTCGCATACGATTAAGCGACAGGGTGAAGTGTCCGACTGACCTATACATTTCGGCCTCGTACTGCGCCTCCCGGGCCAGCATCCTTTCCCGCTGGATCTGCACCTGCACGCTGCCCGGGATGTCGGGGATGATGTAGGCCATGACGCCCGTCAGCCCGATCACAATGTGCTGCCGAACAAGGTTGGGCGACGTCACACATATGCAGTCACAGCTCACAGGAGGTTATCAAACTCACAGCCGCGGGGCACAAACATGCGGACCCAAGGTGAGACGAGGTCACAAACACGCAGACAAAGCTCACAGGAGGTTATCAAACTCACAGTCTCGGGCCACAAACATGCGGACACAAGGTGAGACGAGGTCACAAACACGCAGACAAAGCTCACAGGAGGTTATCAAACCCACAGTCTCGGGTCACAAATGACAAATAAGACAGGCCAGAACGTCGCGCGTCAGACCAGGCGCAGAGAGTAACAGAAGGTCTTACCAAGTCGCAAACGAAAGCCACAGGTCAGGACCTAAAACACGCACAAAGGTCCTAGGCTCATAACATGTGGGTGCAGGTCATGCAAGGTAAAAAACGGCCACATGTCACAAGAGCTGCCAAACATGACCCTGCAGTTAGTAAGTTTCAATATGCGGCGAAGGAAACACCATACGGTTCAATAAATACGTACAGATATATTGGCGCCGATAGCTTTGGGAGCATTCTAAGGCAGACATGCCAAAACTATGCCACGGGCACTGGCCTCCAAGTGAATGTGTTAGAGCGGAGAGAACAAAGCGATCTACCTATAGCTGTCACCGGTTCAGGGTCATTCAACTTCCATTATTATTCCAATAGGACTCATCAGAGGTCTCGCGGTGCACAGTGGCGGATAGTCGGTAGGTTTGGAGGATAAACCATAGCCGAAAAAAATACGTCATGGGTGAAGGATATTGCCACGAAATGCTTTCGTTTGCTCTCCATGGATCATTCATCAAAATAGATCTTAAATATCAGAGGACCAAGGTCCAATGTTTACGCTAAGACGACTGGTTCTGTTTGTAGTTGACTGGTTCAGTTGAAAGCATCAAAACCTTCTTATAAAGCAGGTCAAAAGGAGGTCGACAGCTTGGGGGGGAACATAATTTTGCCCCGAGTTTTTCCGTGGGGGGAAATGTCTCCCCTGGATCCGCCACTGGCAGTGCAATCGACTCGTACACGACTCGGTGTCAACCTGCATTCTAGTTGCAATGAAGGAACACCTGCCTGGCCGTTATCATTGCCTGACAACTTTCGCATAATCCTTGATGTACACGCACGTAATTCGCCTGCAATCTACCAGAGGATATATGGAGTTCAAAACAGCGGTAAAAGCTGCAAAGCTGCCGTCAGTGTTTCCTAGAAGTTGAGCCAGTGACTGAGGTGCTCATATCGGTAGAATGGTTTGATTGAGCCCCAGTGGCGCAAGAAAAATAAAAGAAAAATACTGAGAAGAACTTGACAGACGATGTTTTTGGGACCGCAGTGATATAATAAATGACCAGCTGCCTGTGTCATCAAGTCTTCATCTGCTTGGCTGTATATAACAAGTTCTATTATAGCCAACCGAAACCAGCCACAGTGTCGAAAGAGCATTGGTTCTGTATGTTTGCTCTCTGGGACGTTTGAGCAGAGTTCAGGCGGGATGATGCGAACTGGGGAACTGATTGTGCAGGTCATTTGGGCCCGAAGGAGGAGAGCTGGCAGATGTAGTGTATGTACATGCAAGCTGCGGTCCGAACGTCGGGGACGGAGTCCCACTCCCAGTACTGCGCCAGTACCGTTGCCCAGCGATGCGCCAGTACCGTCGCGCCGCGCCGCTGCGGCCTGTCGGCTTTGCCGTCGTCGCCGTTCCTGCTGCCGCATACTTACTTACCTTTGTGATCCCGATATGATGATATTACCTATTATATCTATTATATGTATGTATATATATATATATATATATATATATATATATATAGAAACAAACACACACAACACACACACACACACACACACACACAACACCCAACACCAACACACCCACACCCACACCCACACCCACACCCACACCCACACCCACACCCACACCCACACCCACACCCACACCCACACCCACACCCACAACACACACACACACACACACACACACACACACACACACACACACACACACACACACACACACACACACACACACACACACACACACACACACACACACACACACACACACACACACACACACACACACACACACACACACACAATATATATATATATATATATATATATATATATATATATATATATATATATATATATATATATGATATTTATCTGGTTTTACTTCAATCCTATTGACTTTCTTTTATTGGTTTTCCTCCCTCAAAAGTGTCGGGCCCCCGTGACGTCTGCAGCTTATGGGGCCGGCCGTGTCACGGCGGGCGATGGTTTCCCCAGCCTCCTTCTGAGCCGGACCCCACCAAAGTCTGCGGCTATGGGGCATGGCGTCCCGGCGGACGATGGTTTGCTCCGGACTCTGTCTAGGCTGGGTCCCACCAAAGCCTGCGGCTATGGGGCCGGGCCTCCCGGCCTCCATCTGAGCTGGGCCCCACTAAACACGATCGCCGAGCCGTATGGCTGCCCTCTCCTCACTGTATTGTCCCCTTCATAATTCTTTTTTCATTGGTGTGCTGTTTTTACCTCTTGTGTGCTTTTTACAATGAATGGCAATATAATGTGATAAGCTTCAAGTCGAGGGTCTGCTTCTCATGGCTGCCCATCTCGCATTCTTGATAACCCCTCAAACAAAATTAGGTACCTAGGTCAGTCTTTCACGAATATTGAACAATTCTAGATAACTAGCTAACCTCGACCACAACTACCGCGAGCTCCAAGCATCCACCAAGTATTCTTCCCATTCACCCAAGCATTCACTAACCTCGAACACGGCGACGAAGCAGAGACGCGCGCCGAACACGTGCCAGTACATCATGGAGGTCTCGTAGGGGTGGTCCGAGTCGGGCGGGTTGCGGTAGCCCCGGTAGCGGCAGGTGGGGAAGTCGCGGTCGTCGATCTGGTGGGACGGCGCGTACCCAGGCGGGAAGTCGGATGTGTTGAACACTGCCGGGAGAAATAGAGGGCGGGGTCAAGCTATACGGGGTGAGGGTTTGGTTACATGGAAGTGTGTTTGTGTTGATGGATCCCAAATCAACACAGCGAGTTGTTTTGTTCATATTTGGACCTTCGATGAAACATGCCAAAAGCAATATAAACTTCAAAATTTGATGTGTCGCAATATTTCAAAACAATGTCACAACTTTTTGTTTGAATTTTTCTACCATTTCTGTGCTGCCGTTGTTTCGTTTGCTCCTCTTGGCTGCCTCTTCATGCCAAGTATTCTCTGGCATCATGAATGGATCAATTTAATAAGTTTCAGCATGCATACCTATGAGTTTACAGGAAGAGGATATTCAAATTTGCGAGAGAACACGTGCCTCACCTTCCTCTTGACCACGTTGTAATTACGCTACTTAGAGTGCATAACGAATTGGAGATTTCTACGGCTCCCAGAACTGCTGGTGGCTTGGATTGGACTTGTCGGAAATTCGGATATTCCCACGGCTCCTTAATAATTTTTGGGGTTATCGACGCACCAACTGCCAGGGTCATATGGCGTCGCCAACTCTTTCCCTGTTGGAAGGGTTTCTCGGGAGCCAGCTTGCTCCTTGTTCAGGGAAGCCGCCGGGCCTTGAACCCGGGTCGGCTGCGTGGCAGACAGCTACGCTGGCCACCCACTACCGCGCCCCCACGGCTCCTTGAACCGCTGGAGGTTTGTATTGGACTTGCCGGAAATCTCAAACATTCTCACTGATTCCTCAACCGCTGGAGATTTTGAGTGGAGTTGCCGAAAAATTAGGGTAGTTTCGGATCTGGATGAAGATCCGTATTCCGGTTTTTCCTATATCTACTCATATTTTTCTGGTAAGGATTGAAGTTGGATTGGCATCCATGGTGCACAAGCTGATTAGTCCGGATTTATAGAGCACACTCCGGATATGGACCAGATTATCACTTAGTTTTCGCCATGACGCAGTCTACAAGAAACCTTGAGGATTCAGAGAAATACGCAGTTACGACTTTTGCTGGGACAGATGAGTCCCACCGGCCTCAACTTGTATACCTGTTCTGCAGTATCCCCCCACGCCCAGATTTACTGGGCACGCCCCTGCTGTCACTGGATCAACCCCTGATCTCTATCCTTGGACACACTCTTGCTCAGTAGCCCCGAATCATTTCCTGTTCAGCATCTCCAGACCCGCCCCCGCTCAGTATCTCTGGGTCCTTCCCTGCTCAGTATCTCTGGGTCCTATCCCTGCTCAGTATCTCTGGGTCCTTCCCTGCTCAGTATCTCTGGGTCCTTCCCTGATCTGTATCTCTGGGTCCTTCCCTGCTCAGTATCTCTGGGTACTTCCCTGATCAGTACCTCTGGGTCCTTCCCTACTCAGTATCTCTGGGTCCTTCCCTGCTCAGTATCTCTGGGTCCTTCCCGGTTCAGTATCTCTGGGTCCTTCCCGGCTCAGTATCTCTGGGTCCTTCCCTGATCATATCTCTGGGTCCTTCCCTGCTCAGTGTCTCTGGGTCCTTCCCTGCTCAGTGTCTCTGGGTCCTTCCCTGCTCAGTATTTCTGGGTCCTTCCCTGCTCAGTATCTCTGGATCCTATCCCGCTCAGTATCTCTGGGCCCTTCCCTACTCAGTATCTATGGATCGGCCCTTGTTCCGTACCCATGGAGCCGCCTTGCTCACCGGAGAGTGAAGCGTTGACGTAGCCGGTCAGGGTGGAGGTGTCGCTGTAGATGTACCAATACACCAGGCGCGGGATAAAGTCGCTGGTGAAGGCAATCACAAAAGCCTGTAGACACAGTAAGACTGTTCAGACTGACCTCAGTGTTAAAAACCCACAGACAGACTAATCTCAGTGTTAAAACTCATGATCAGACTGACTTCAGTGTTTAAACCAACAGACATACTGACCGCAGCGTTAAAACTCAGTCAGACTGGCCTCAGTGTTAAAACCCATAGGCTGACTGCAGTGTTAAAATCCACAGACAAACCGACCTCAGTGTTAAAACTCAGTCAGACTGGCCTCACAGTTACAACTCACAGTCAGACTGCCCTCAGTGTTAAAACCCACAGACAGATTGACCTCAGTTTTAAAACTCAGTCAGACTGGCCTCACAGTTATAATTCACAGTCAGACTAACCTCAGTGTTAAAACCCACAGACAGACTGACCTCAGTGCTAAAGCTCAGTCAGACTGGAATCTTTATCATTTCCGTCATTCTTGACACGGCGTAAACTTCGCGCTCTCCGCTTTACAACCACCGTTAAACATTTCACAGAATGTATCATTTTCATTCTCAGCCGGTCGCCCCAGCGGAGCCATGGCCCGCTCACTGTGCCGACTCACGTTGAAGACGACGGCGAGGTAGGTGATGCCGCGTAGGATGCCGTACCAGGCGCCGATGTCCTGCACGCGCTGCGCCAGAGGCCGCCGCACCTGCGTCACGTACTTGTACGCGTCCAGCCGGATCTCGATCACGTTGTTGATGAGGGCGAACACAGGCGCCAGTGGGAAGGCCGCCACAAACAGCGTCACGAAGCCGTACTGAATGACTGGGGAGAGGAGGAGGGGGAGTCAGTTGGGTCAGCGAGGAGAGCTGCTTTGTGGTGGGAGGTATGTGATGGATTTTGTTCGTGTTGATGTGATAGGATTTGGGCGTCGCGTGAATGTCTGAGTGCGGAATACCGTGTCGTGAGCGTGGTATTGTTACTTTGCAAGTCCGCGTGGGTGTATGCTGCACATCAGAATCGCATGAACTGCAAGCACCGAAAACCAACACTTTCAATGATCATAGCATATATTTGCTCTAAACACATTGGGGATTGCTTATTTCAGTGATTCAGATATTGCGCATTTGGTTTTTCCCGCAAATGCAAAAACATGGCGGGATTCTCAGAGAAAACGCGTGTTACTTTTAGCATTATTTTCTTTCTTTTGATTTCAAAGCCTTCTCATGATTTACATATTTTGGAATAAGACTTAAATAAACAGAGAGGAATAACACAGCAGCTCAATTTTAATAAAGCCTACCAGCCTTCGTGCAGGGGCTCCGCCACGGGGGGACAGGGGGAACGGGTCCCCCAACTTTGGCGAAGGGGGACAGTCCCCCAACTTTCAGCTGGAGGCCCCTCCCCGAAAAACGATAATTTCACAGTAAAACGCATAACGAAAGACAACTCGGCCTGTTAAAGGCCATGGTAGCTATAGAGGAGGCCCTGGCAGTGATATAGGAGGCCCTAGTAGCGATACATGAAGCCCTTTTGGCGATAGAGGAGGTCCTGTTCACGATAGAGGAGGCCCTAAGGTTGATCCAAGAGGCCCTGAGAGCGATCAAGGAGGACCTTGAGGGCGATTCAGGAGGCCCTGATATCGATAGAGGAGACCAATTGCAATACAGTCTCCCTGGTATCGATGTAGGAGGCCCTGGTGGTAACAGAGGAGGCCCCTTTATTGAAATGGGAGGCTCTTTTGTTGATGTAGGACGGCCTTTTGTCGATAGGGAGGCCCGTTAGTCGAAAGAGGAGGAACCTTCTCTATCTCCACCAGGGCCTTATCTATGGCCAGTGGGACCTTTTCTTTGGCCAAGAGTGCCACCTCTATTGCCATCAGTGCCTCTCGTTGCTGTCCGGTGACCCAGGTGTAAGTCCTGCATCCTCGTGAATAAACGTGAATAGCTTTAACCTTTGGCGATTGAGAAGGCCCTGGTGGCGATAGAGGAGGTCCTGGTACCCATAGAGGCGGCCCTGGTAGTACTAGAGCAGGATTCAGTGATAGAGGAGGCCCTCTTGGCGCAAAAGGGGCACATGTTAGCGATAGAGGATGCCCCGGTGATGGCAATGAGATACCCTGATGAAAATAGAGGAGGGTCTCTTGGCGTAAGAACAGGTCTCGGTGGCCAAAGAGGAGGTCCTCTTGGCGAAATTGGAGGCCCCGGTGAAGATAGACGAGGCCCTGGTAGCGGTAGAGGAGGTCCTAAGGGTGATCCAGGGGGCCGTAAGAGCGCTCCAGCTTTGGCTATACAACGGCCAGCAACGACCAGCAACATATAACTTGCTCGGCAATTTTGTCTCGTGGAAATATTTCTACCGCTTTGAAGGAGAAGAAATTGGTTCCAGCTCCATCGTTCTAAAAAAATTGCTATCAACTTTTGGACAATTTCTTTGCTCGTCCAAAGCTGGATCCACCATTTATGCCTAGGAGGCTCCCTTCCAAAAGAAGGCCCCTTCAGATTGAGGCCCCCATGAGCTTCCCAACTTGAAAGCCGTGGCGGAGCCCCTACTTTTGTGCAGTTGCAAGAAGAAAGTGGGTAAATGGAAAGTTCCGTTCTTAGCTGACTGCTCAGTGCCAAGACTGGTCTCCATAATTTTTAATACAGGGACCTTTGGTCTCACCGGGAAAAAACGCATACCTCTAGATACCTCCTTTTACTGCCTCCTTTCGGTTTTCTGATGTCCTCCCTTTCACACGCTCTCAGCAGCGCACTCACCCATCTCCAGGTACTCCTCGAACAGTGACAGCGTGCCCAGGCCCTGCAGGTCGTAGTCCTGCTCCCAGCGCGTGTACAGCTGCCGCTCGGCGTCCTGTACCTTGTTCAGCGAGGCCCGCGTGCGCCACCAGTTCATGATTTTCCTAAAACAGACAAAATCAGCAGTCTCAGCAACATGCAACAGGCATGACCGGGAAAGTGGAGGCGTGGATAATATTTTAATAGGATAGCGGTAAAAATCCAGCCGCACACCAAAGACAAGCGGATTATTTCCATCAAGCCGAATCTGACTTGCGAAATAAGAATAAATGAAAATTGCCGAGGAGTAAGCCTGAACGGAAGCAAACATTCCTCAGCCTCTATTAAGTAGGAACCAAGGAGCAGGGGCGCGGGAATACCAGCTTGAACAGCTGTAACCTTCCCACAGGCAGTCAGCCTTTTCTCGAAATTGGAACTGCCTGCTTTCATGATCTCGAAGCGGTTTATGTTTCCACATTGCATGTCAGGAACAAGCAGCAGACTCGTGCAAGGGAAAGCTGGCAGGAATGCGTGCTATGACGTTTAGTTGGATCGATGGCGCTGTGTCACCGCGTGCCCAGTTTATTGGGAGCTTTCCAATGGGGCAATGGCTGCCTCCATAGGCTTTAACGCTGGCCAATCAAATTACTATTAGGATGTTTATTTTCCATCAAATTACTCAAGAGTTCTGCAAAGTGGATCGCAATTTACATCATGTTTTTGGTGACAGGCCCATTATCCTTAAGTGATGGAGTATACGGACTGACAAGTCACGCTAACGTCTGCAAGTAAATGACTTAACCGGATCCATAACTATGACACATGGGTATCCAAAGAGGGAGGGGGCAGGACTGAGGGGGAAGTCGCAAAACTGCGAGCGGTTGCGTTTTCTGCCTCGTATTATTGCGGGACTACGTAAATGTTTCGAGTTTTATTGTTGGTGAGCTGCGACAGATGCGCTCTCCAAGGCAGGTAATAAGTTCTATGCTGCACCTCTGTCCCTACCCACGTTCCTGGTTAGAGCCACGTCTGATTCCATCACCCGAATAAAAAGTTACTGGTGACACCCCTGCTATGGCTATTCTTGTTGGAGCTATGCAGGCACCACGTTTGATTGGCCGTTACAGGAGTTCAGTTGGCTTTTATTAGTGTGTGAATGGAATGCGTGGGGCTTTCACACAAAGCAATGGCTGTCAAATTGTTTGTTGGTTCCAAGGTGTTTACCAGAGTTCTGATCCAGTTTTAAAGTGAAGCTGGATCAAAAACAAACTAACTTAGTAACGACCACACTTTTCCTTGTTTTTGTAAACATAAAATGTATGTAGTTATTTAGGTCTAGTTTCAATGTATTATTGCAGGTTTACCAAACAGGTTTGGAGATAGACTGAAAAACCTTCCGACTCATCAGCCTGGCCGTATTGGTAAGCTGGAGGAAAACACTGGATTAGACTCGATAGCATCATTGATTTGTGTATCTTCCTGTTATGAACCACTATACTTAGAGTCTCTTCCAGTGTCCAACAAAACTGCTGCCCAACGGAAGCATAACATAAGTCATATTTTTTATATTTTGGTATTGTTCTATGCCCCAGGGTTCAACCAATGTAAATAAAAACGGAAAAGCGCTCTCCTGTAAAATATTCCAAATCTGGAATACGTTTTCCTTTCGTTGAACGGCAGAAAAAATCCTCGTTGTTGAGCGCCAGCTAATCAGACGCGCCCGCTGTCCCCACCCTTCTGTCGCTTACGGCAAAAGAATCTCGATGAAGTTGCTGAGGATCTGTTTGCCGACCATGATGATGGAGAGCTGGATGCAGAGCTCGAAGAGACAGCCGGCGGGATCGCACACGTCGGCCTGGGTCCGGTTGAGAGCGTTTTGGTCGTACCCCGCCTGACCTGGGTATGTGTAGAAACGATTCTGGGGGAGGAGAGGCATCTGTAGTATGAGTGCCAGTACACGGGCTGAGTGCTGGAATGCCTCTGTGAGATCATGGTGTTGGATACGAATGCCATGAATCGCACAGGAAATTATAAGTAATCACCTGGGATGTTGCAAAGTATATGGCAAGTAAATAACGCAAATTCCATTCACACAACGCGAAAATTAATTTTTCATGTGGGCTTGTTCGCAGTAATTTGCAAAATGAAGCTTCCTAGAGTGTTTAATGCTCAAGAATGGCATTTAATAAAATATATTTCATATTACATTACAAAGCCAGCTTATAGAAGATAGGCATTGAAATAGGCATTGAGAGAGAGAGAGAGAGAGAGAGAGAGAGAGAGAGAGAGAGAGAGAGAGAGAGAGAGAGAGAGAGAGAGAGAGAGAGAGAATTGGATATGTTATTAAGAGAGAAGAAAAAGTGGGTAGCTTTCTTTTTCTCCCTTGCTTCCTCTTTTTGCTCCCAAAAATCTTACTCTTGGATACATTGCGCCACTTTACCTTGAAAAAGGCTATGTAAACGAGGGAGGAGTAGTAGTTAACGAACTGGAAGAAAAACATCTTGAAGGTGAAGCTGTCCTCGTATTCGGTCTGAGTACGCGGGTTCTCCAGGTTGGTCAGCCACACTGCCACTCTCCGGTACACCTGGCAATAGAGGACAGCGGAAATGACTCCTGGCACATCTACCAACGAAATACACCCTAATCATTCTGATGATGCACCTTCACGGGTGCATTTGCAGAATGACTTAAGAACCCTTTACGTAAGGGTACTTACCGAGCGGGGTCATTAGCAACCTGCTCAGCCAAGCGTTTAAAGACTTTAGGCTGGTTGACTGGGCATAATGTTTCATTTAATGCATACAAAAATACAAGAATCCACACACCTAAGTTTTTTCTGGTACAGTTACACGCGTAGATTATAAATGAGTAGTCCACGAATTCCTTGTTTGGCGCATATTTTTGAGATTTGACATTTTCCGTAAGTAGTATCTTATCAAATATCTGAGTAGAGCCTGGCGGTTGGCTACTTAACACGCGGATCCTTAAGTAAGAGGGGGCCACGATCCGTATCTGACCCTAGTTCACCGATATATAAATTCCTGAAAATATTTTGTAGCGCTTGGTGGGCCCATTATGTGATGTGAGTTCTAATCGGATATATTAACCCTTGCTACTTATACTATCTTAAGCGTTTTTGGAGGTGAGCTCACTTGACCTGCACTGGTGACCTGACCTTAAACTTTGAGAAAAGTTGCAGAATTGGTAAAGAAATATAATAAAAATAAGGTGTACTAAACATGTATATATATATATATATATATATATATATATATATATATATATATATATATATAATGTATGCAACATGAAATATACATCAGGATTTAAAACAAAAGTTGAGTAGAACGAATATTATGTCTCAGCCAATGGTCCCGATTTGAATATTATTACGCAAAACTGTTTATAAACTGTCCCCCTGTGGCGTGTTATGACAACATCACTTCTCCAGTATCAGCCGCTATAACTTACTCAAAAATTGATACACAGTACTTGAGCCTCTTGGCCTTTTATTGGTCTGTTTTATCGTTGTTGCCAATCATGCACGTTTCAACTATCTTGATGAACAGTCCCCGCGGGAATTGAAATAGGCCTTGCGTTCATACAGCGTTGCGATATATCCAGATGATAAGTTGTCGCTGGTGACCTTTTCTATTGACCCCAGCGGTGTAGTGTGTCGGTGTGCGACACGCACTGGCGCCGCACCTTCCGTGCGGCGGCCGAGTGGTGTCAGAACCTGCGTCACAGGGCCACTGTGTTTTGCTTGAGGAACAAATACTGTGTATATCTGTATACAAATTGAGAAGACCTGTGTATGAAAATACTCTGTATATAAAACGTGAAATGCTTTCGGTCTTTCAAAATTACTAGCGCGGATAAGACATGGACAGTTGCATCAGTACTTGCCTGTAGCACTATTTTTGGCACCATGGTCTAAAAAGTTGCATCCCGTCTGTTTCAGTCCCAAAACTCTTGGCTAGAATCTCTTAGCCCCTGCTTTTTGTGAATCTAGAACAAATTAACCCTGGCGGAAATCCCTGTATTTAAAATAGATGACAGTAGTTGATTATACTGTTGCGAGACGTTGACATACGCTGATTCATGTGCTGATTGATTGGAACACAGTTTTTCACAGTTTTTGTTCAGAACATGCCTATTTCTATGTACACATGGAGTACTGTTGTTTTGGTGACGCATGCTGGTCGGCACCTGTGTAATGTTGTGCGCCTATGAAGAGTGTCGGCGGTGGACAGTCACGCCCGCAATAAATGAATACAAACATACATACATACGTTCATAGAGACATAGATACTCGTATACCAATACATGTTGGAGAACTGGGAACTAGTGTAGCGACGGTGGATAGAACCTTTAAAGGGATCCGAGACTGTGGCGGCTCTTGCACATTCGCCGTACCCGCAACTGTAACTGGACCCCTTTTAATGACGATTCATGATTGTACAAGTGTGTCTTTGTATTTGGTGTGATAGCTATATGCTTGACATACACATCTCTTCTGGTGGCATCGGTACGGAGGAATAGAAATCCTCAAATTTCATAGAATGTCCGAATTTTTAGCCAGTGGTTAGTTGAATCACCGATGGTGTTGTTTCTCCATGGGGAAATGGTTTGGCTAAGGACGGTCCTAGGAGCCGGTCATGTGAGCGCGTGGAATCTAGAGCCCCGTTATCGAAAAGTCCTGTTACCTAAAAATGTCCTGTTACCTAAAAAGTCCTGCCTGCTATCGATCCTGGTAGAGTCTTTTCTCGATGCTGATCTTTTGTACCTCTTTAGCCTGGATACTGGTCTTACATTGTGTGGTGGAGCGCCGATGTCATGATCATGATTGCATCTGTACAAAGTCGACCCCATGCATAGCGTTGCGGTTTCCATCCGCTCAGAGACAGTCGGCCGCCGCTCGTACTGTTACGGAAGCAAATACAGATGTTCGCCATCTTGATGAAAAATATATATTCCTCAAAATTCATTTCCTCCATTGAAAATAAACGTGATAGTCATGTCTGCCCAACTTGGGCCCCAATAGCAAATGAAGTAAATAATGTTCAGCTTCTGTGGATTTGGGTAAAATGACGAAACTTCTGAAGTTTGCTTCAGCCGTATGCTGGTTCCAGTTAATGTAATTCAACAAATGATGTAGTACATTACTTGCAACTGCCGGAAGTCTAAAATGGTGCAATAAATTGCACTCAACAACGTGAAGTCCCTAGTCACGGTCCGGTCCGGAAAGCGACGTAAGTAAAAACAAAGAGACGTTTTACACTCGTTTCTGCACTAGTATGGCGCATGTCGCAGGGGCGTCGCCACCATGTGGTCATGGCGGGCCTTGACTCCAAATTAAGTCATGGCGACCCGGTCCTCATGATCTTTCAGGAGGCCTTCTTCTTGACATGGGAAACCCTCTTCGATGCTGGAAGTCTGTGACAGCCTCAGGAGGGTCTGCTGAACTATGTAGGAATTACCAGTCGGTATGCAAGAATACGCATTTATTGTATGAACCACCTTCCCCGGCATAGGTTGACTCCCAGTCGACCAAACAGTGCCTGAACAAGTACTTCAGTGGCACGCGGGGCCCAACTAACAGAGACGTCTCCATGCCTGTTGATACGTGCCTTATTATCTTCCAGGCCCCTGGCATGAGTGGGCAGTCTTTAGCTGGAAAAGGTGCCGTCCCTCCCTCAACAGGACAGTATGCTCTTGGTCAGCCACAGGAGGTAATAATTTTCAATATTGTAAGGACAGACTGCTGTACAGATCGAAGAGACCGCGCTGAAGACAGTCAGTGGCACGCGGAGGCTCCACTGATAGCAGCGGGGGCCAGTCTCTGCCTCAGTGCCTGCCTCATATATATTTAAGGCCACTGACATGGGGTCCCTTAAATGGCATGATGTTGTTGGACCAGTCGCAAAAGCTGACCTGTTCAACATTTTAAGGCTTGGCCCCCAAAAACAGGTCAATGAGACCCCATCGAACAAATTGACAGGTTCTGACCCCAATTTTGGCAAATAAGACCAAAATTGGGACCAAAAGCTACAGCATCAGACCGAGGTTGGGCATGGCTAATTTAATGTGCATTTCTGTTTTTGAGCGTTTCAGTGTCTGAGGCCCTTTTACGTTCTGACATTCCTCTGTTAGCAATCAGTCAGATTTGCCGCAAGTTACTTGGTCTTAAACGAAAATACCCTGAGGCTAGTACTGCACCCAAACAGTCGTTAGAAGATAAACAGAGTTCATGACAAAATACTGCGTTTTTTTCTTGAGAATACAACCAAGCTTATACTACGTGCGGTGGAAGCCTCGTCTTCCGGTGCAAATACGTACGTTGTTCATGATCACGATGACGATTAGGTTGAGGGTGGCCGCCGTTATTGAGGTGACGATCTTGGCCTGCTTGAGCCAGAAGACGTCCCTCGACGACTGGAAGAATGTAAGTACCGAGAGCCGGTATATGATGACGGCGAACACGGCAGCCACAACCAGCAACAGCTGCCGAGAGGTAGGGGGCCCCTGTCAGAGGTTGGATACAGACACTAAAATACACACAGACGCAAACACACGCGGCAGCCACAACCAGCACCAGCTGCCGAGAGGGAGGAAACCGCTATCAGAGGCCTTGTACACACTAAAATACACACAGATGCAAACATTCACGGCGACCACAGCCAGCAACAGCTGCGAAGCCGGAGGAGGCCGCTGTCAGGGGTTGGACACGGACACTAAAATACACACAGTCGCAAACATACACGGCGACCACAACCAGCAACAGCTGCGAAGCCGGAGGAGGCCGCTATCAGAGGCCATGTACACACACTAAAATACCTACAGGCGCAAACATACACGGCGACCACAACTAGCAGCAGCTGTGAAGAGGGAGTAGGCTGCGTTAGAAGCTGTGCACAAAAACTAATACGCAAACACAAGCATATCTAATATTCACAAACCTATCCAACATACTCAGGTACTACCATAAACAGGTATATTCTACCATCATCAGCAGCAACTCTTGGAATCCAAGAGTGCTATCAAATGACATACAAAGACTCTCAAAAACAATTTCTACAAGCACTCGCTACCCATAGGAAGCCAGACGTCGCACCAGACACTAATATATTACATTACCCATCTATGCACAGATACTGACGTTCGCAACCATCGTCAGTGGCAGCTAAACATGAAATAGTACTAGTATAATTGTCTGCTTGCTTAAACTGCCTATGATGCGTATATCACAGCATGAACAACGGCAATCTTATTGCATGCAGGGGCGTAGCCAAGGGGGGGCGGCAGGGAAAGCCCCCCCCCACCCCCTGAGGGCTCGAAGGGTTCTCCTGAGGACACGAGCCGCGCTTCGCGCGGCTCGCCCGCACTATGCTCTGTGGCCAAATTTGAAATTTGATACCAGACAGGGCCGTCTTAAGCCCACTACAGCACTCTATTCTGTAACAAGCAGGACCCTTTTGGCGCTGCCGCAGGAGCCCTTTTCGGGGCGCCGCCCCCCCCTGAGCGAAATCCTGGCTACCCCCTGATTGCATGTCCCTTCTGCTAGTTTGCCCAGGAAGGATACATGTTCTGCAGGAACAGCTTATAAACATGTGGTTCAGGCAAGCAATCATAACCTCAATTAGAATTGGCAACTTCGCATGCCAGTATTGACTTTGCCTGTCAGTATAACCTAGCTTCGTTGGCAATTTGGCACAAATAAGTAAATGAAAATGTAAGAGCTGATCATCACACTCGCGTTTCACGTGAATGATTCAAGGTTCATATCCTAGAAATAATCACCGGATCGACGAAATCCAGATTGGAGAATACTTAACACAGTGGCCAATCCACAGCCACAAACAGGGCTCGATTGTACTTCTGCTCCAGTCAGTGGCGGATCCAGGACTTCATTTGAGGGGGGCTCGGGGGCTCGAGCCTCCCTCGCCATTGCCTCGGAACAGCCTCCGGCTATGCACTTATTATAGGCACCCTGATATTTGGGGGAGGGGTTTGAGCCACTCCAGCCCCTCCCCTTGTATCCGCCCCTGGCTGCAGTGATAACAGTTCCAGCGTTCCGGGAAGGAGCTGTTTCTGCTGGAGTTATTACCCAGTGTCCCCACAAAGCTTTATTCAGCAAGTTTACGGGTACCTGACCTTCAGAGCGTTCCAAGATTGCGACCTCCGTTTATCGGAGCCGGATAAATAACGCGAAATCAAATTCTGTGCTGGTATGCTGGTGCCGATATTCTGAACAAGACGCTGTTCCCACAGCGAGATGTCCGTGCATGAGCTTAAAAAAAAATCCACATAAATTTATAGCGTTTCAACATATTTTCTTTTGCATTTGAATAAGGAAATGAAGTGATCGGGCCTGGACCTCTTTTGATCCGAAAAAACCGATTTCGGAAATATGTTGATAGCTTTTGAGCCGCTTGAGCGGAGCAAGACGACAAACCCAAATAGGAAAATCGTTTGGTTTTGAGGTGGGTAGTTAATTCTCGGTGGAATATTGTTGGCTCACTGGTCTCAGTTTTCCCGGTGGCAATGCTGGTGCCTTTTAAGGAACATTGAGTGTGTGCGAAAACAATACTTTGGCTAGAGTAAAATATAGTTGATATTTGGCGACGCCATATAATCTTGGCAGTTGTTGCGTCGTTACACCCCAACAATTATGTATTTATTTTTGAAAAACTCAGCAATTCAGGTGTAAAGATGGGCAGTTGGACGACATGCTAGACATGTACATAACACACAGTGCTCGTCTATCAGTGATTTAGCGCAAATGCTGATTTTTACAGGCACTATCAAAACACGTTAGGACAATTGGATGCGCACTCTGCCTTGGACAGTATCTGACCATGAAGATGATGATGGTGCCGGAGGCTAGGACCCGCCAGAGCTTGCTGGTCATGGGCATGTACGGCTCCTGCTCCTTGGTCACAGGATTCACTCGGAAGGAAGTCGCCTGCCGGACGGGTATCACTGAAACACTCGCCGGCTTCTGTCACCGATGTGCCTGCTATTTCAATTTGAGACACTGTAGTAAAACCTAAGATGATGCAAATTAATTCACTGCGGTATAGTGTTGGTCATTAAATATTTCTACCTAGTGAACGACTCAGTGGAAGAATAATTGATGAAAGACGGAATGTAAGCTGATCGGCAATGCTGACCTGACGAAGGTTATGTGACAGTTCACGTTCTACGATTACGACGCGTACCCATTTCGAAGCTTCACCCGTGAGCGTAAACTGACCTTGACCTCGAACTCGGGCCTGGCGTCCTCCTCGTCCTCGTAGTTGGCGAGGTCCCACTCCCACGCAATCACTGCCTGTCGCCGCTTCCAGAACTCCAGAAACATGGTCGCTGAAATGGTCGGGGAACCTTATTCTTGGCTTGCGTCTAGAGTACATTCGAACCTACCTGTCCCACTTTCGCTTAGCTCTCGTTTTCTATCAAATTGGTTTAGTTTCTGTGATCACATCGCATCGTTCTGGGTCACTTCAAAGCATCGAGCTATGGCTTGATTCATTGCCCTCGGACATACCTGGATGTAAGGCATGTGATTATCTCAGTTGACCCTCTATGCTCTTTGGTAATTTCCTGTGACCTTTACAGTCTGTTTGACCGTTGTTAACATTTGAAGACCTATGACAAACTCTATGGGTGTTTTGCACACCGTACCTTCATGTTATGGTTTTTTAGGAAACATAACCAAATTTTTGGAGATTTATAATTTTGAAGATTATTTGTAGTGCTCAATTCGAAGATAGCGTCGAAATCTACCCATCTAATTGACTTAAAACTATCCCACCTGAAGTCAAAACTAGACATCGTGCAGCTTTGAAGCTTGATCGTCAGTGACCTTTGGCCTCAGACCCATCTCGCGCGTTGACTAGATAAATCACTTAGATTTAAACTATGTAAATATAAGAAACACGAATGTCTCCTGATCACCTTGAAGACTTTACAATTTAGATTATCGTGCTAACGTGACTCTTGATGAGATAACCTGGTCAATAGCAGCCAAAGCGGCAACATTGGCAGTGAGGCGGAAATCGGGTACTTAACCTGACCTGGAACTGTATCTCATGACCTAAGGTCATACAAATTAGCTTTAATCGCGAGCTCGCGTGATGAACAACACGCAAGTTTTTTGCCACAAAGCTTTACGTCAAGTAGGGACCAGTTGCGAGGGGGCCCACTTGTAAGGGCGATTGCCGTCAAAACTAGAATAAGTGCATGGGTTGGTTATTTTGGGAGGGAGGGTAGTTTTTCCCAGATAATAAGGTCACTAGGGTGTTTTAGGCGTGAGGCTTGTCAGTTTGCTCAGGGGATCCTCGCATGCTCCTGCAACTATATGCTAACATCTCAGCATTGCTTTCGAAGCCGGCCAGCAACTGCTCAGACCAAGCACAAGCAAGCACGCACCCAGGATTTTCGTCTGGGGGGCAGTTGGCTACACAAGTTTTAATTCAAGGCAGTGGCACGCTATGGGTAGGGGCGGCATTTCGGGTGGCATAGTGGTAACTTTGTTAAGCTGGGGAGTGACCCCCAGTTGCAGGAGTGTCGATTCGACCAGGAGTGTCAGTTGGCAGCACACTAGGTGCAGAAGCAGCTGGTAGACTTGAGGAGGCAGCCAGTTCTTTAAACTAGGGAGTCGGACATAATATGTAGGGAAAGTACTAAAGGTGAGGGAGAGCCTGGTTTTGTAGGCTGTGGAACGGCAGGTCATAAGCAGGACCATGGGCACCGAAAGTGGGGGGGGCGGGGACGACGCATCCCCCTGTTGGCCAACCAGGGAGGACGTCCCCCAAAGTGTTTGGTCCATCGTCATTAATGCTGTCAGGTACCGAATATGCCCAAAATTCGCCTCCCCCGGTGAGCACCAGCCCGGGTCCGTCGCCCTGTAAAAATTATGTGGCGGCGCCCCTGAGTAGGACTTGTTCTCTGAGTGGGAGGGGGAGAGGTGCACATTAGGAACGGAGGCAAGGGGCGTGTATGGCACAGAAGTGGACGGTTCTTTAAGATAGGGGTGGCATGCTATGCATAGGGATGATACTACAAAGTAGGAAGCTGCAACCCCTCAGGCTATGGGGCGGCACCTCAGAAATAGGATTTATTTTCCCTTGGAAGGGGGCGGCAGTTTCGGTACATGGGTGGCATATATTTATATATATATATATATATATATATATATATATATATATATATATATATATATATATAAACTTGCTAAACATGATATTTATTGGACAGGTTTCGCATCTTAACACCCGCACTGGTGGGGGGTCTGGCACTAACGCGCACTGGAGGGGGGCCTGGTAGGCCCCCTAAGATCTCGGAAACTAAGAGGGTTAGAAAAACGCCACTTGGTAGGTGGGTGGGGGCTATGGTGGTCTACATGATGACCAATTTTCATTGACCTAGGTCAATATCTTCAAGGTCAAACGAGGTCGTAAAGGTCAAATATTGGCCATGCTGGTATCGATTGATAAATGCTGTGATTATGCAGGAAAATGGCGGGAATAAGCTAAAGGCAGACAAGTTTCATAGAGAAGAGGTCTCAAAGAGGGTTCTCCACAACTTTTGGGTCAAGGTCATTCAAGGTCATTGACCTTTAAGGTCACCATATGGTATACTACTTATTATTTACACTTTGACTAACACTGTAGCCACTGTTTGGCGGGAAATGAGAATTGACCTTTCCCAATGACCTTTGACCTTGACCTTTGACCTTGACCTTTGTATTGGGGTACCCTACCGATGACGTCATAGCATAATATATGTCAGACGGGGTAACCTCATTTGGCCGGACGCGCAGTGGTCAGTGACCTTGAAAGTGCAGATATGACCTTGATCTGTGACCTTTGACCTTGACCTTGACTTTCATGTGAAGTGACCTTGACATATAGTCCCGCTTATATGACGTTATGACGTCACCACTCGGTCTTCAATGCAAGCTAACTGGTCCGACCGCGCGTTTACGGCGATCTCAAAATGCAGGTCTGACTTTGAAAGCCTATAAGTCAAAAAATTTTCGGCCGATTTTCAAAAAGGTTTCACCAATCGACGCGCTTATTAAATTCTGTTAAATGTGGCTAAGTTTCGTTTTTCCGCTGCAAGCGGTTCTCCGGCCACCTTGGAAAAACAGGTGGGGGGCCTCCGAGGCCCCCTCCAGTGCGCGTGTTAACAGAAACATCATCAGCAATAAGTAAATAGTAGATAGGATCAAGTTCAAGGAGGCATAATTGCCGAAGGCATACCTAAATATACAACAGTATATAAAACACACGGATTACAGTTATAATCCAAAAACACCATACAAAAGCGTCTGCACTTTTTAAAAAGTTCTTCCTATTTCAACTATTCTACAACGTTTAAGGAAAAGGCCGAGCTGGTATTTTTTAGAACTGGTTTAATTTGATGTATATAAAGTGATTCTAAAATTCTGAGGTCAATGTTAGATGAACTTCTATTTATTATCATGAATTGATCTAAGGTTATGGGTGTATCACATTCAAAAGAGGGATTCTCTGATTGGCGAAGAATCCGGATTTGTTAACATTTTTTAGTTCTTTCTGAAATTCCCTGGTGTGGCCTAACTCTGGACTTTCTCCAAACTTTCTTCAAAGCTTTTACCAAAAAGGATTAAAACACTGCTTACATTTGGGTTGGATTTTAAACTACATGTTTGGAATTTGAAGTTCCTTAATTACTTCCTTTGCTTCGAAAAGGTAGCACAGGCACTCATCGATCTTCCTCTTCCGCCTAGATTTACCTTCCAGGATGTAAAACAGAAGATTCGAACATTATGCTATTAGACTTTCCATGGATATAGATCTTCAAAGGTGTTTTCATCGTATTCTCGAAGACTGATGTTAAGCTTCTCAAGGATTTCGCCGCAGATAACTCACTTGTTGTAACGAAGCCAGACAAAGGCAGGGGTGTGGTGATTTTAGAAAGGGATGACTATGTTAAAAAGTGTCTGATGTACTCTATGATTAATCAAAGTTATGTGTGGTCATCGATGAACCTATTGGAAAAGTACTGCGCCAAGTTGAAGATAAAGTAAATAAAATTTTAGCCGAGATAAAAAATTCCTCGATCATTTCTGATGAAACTTACAAAAGCTTATATGTGCCAGGCTCTACTCCCGGTATTCTTTATGGCGTCCCTAAGATCCATAATCCAAGTGTTCCGTTGCGCCCTATTTTTTCAGCCTGTGAAACTCCAGAATATAAACTTGCTAAGTATCTAGTTCCAATTTTGGCCCCAATAACTGTAAATGAATTCTCCGTAAAGAATAGTTACCAGATTGTTCAAGATCTACGTAAGATAGAACACGAGCCTGGCATGGTAATTGCTAGCTTCAATGTTGAAAATTTGTTCACCAATATACCTGTCCAGGAAACTATAGATATAACTGTTAATTATTTGTTCAAAAACTGCTCACAAGTGTCCGGTATACCCTAAAAAACTATTTCGTTCAATCTTAGAAATGGCTGTCAAGAGCTCCTATTTTCTCTTCAACGGACAACTATTCAATCAAAAGGATGGTGTAGGGATGGGACTACCCCTGGGTCCGTCCTTTGCAAATGTACTCTTCTGTCATCTTGAAACACGTTGGTTTGAAAACTGTCCCTCAGATTTCCGTCCAAAATATTTTGGAAGATATGTAGACGATGCGTTTGCTATATTTGAGAAGGAGACCCACGCTAATCAATTCCTAAACTATCTAAATGGTCAACATCCGAAAATGAGGTTCACTAAAGAAGTTGAAAAAGATGGGTGTATCCCCTTTCTTGACATCCGAATTGAAAGAAAAGGTACGAATCTGGATACCTCTGTCTTTAGAAAGCCGAGTTTTACTGGGTTGGGAACCAGTTTCTTTGGTTTTATTCCCTCCGTGATAAAAAAGACTATCATTAAGTCTGCCATCTTCCGTGCCTTCATGATCGGCTCTAGCTTCAAGAGCTTTGATTGCAAACTGAATTTTCTAAAATAAAGTTGTTCTCCAGTAATGGCTTCCCTCTTCACATGGTAAATACGGCCATAAAGAGTTTCCTTGACCAACGGTACTCCAACCCTCCTCAAAACTTAAGCGTTCCAAAACTCGTGAAATATTTTGTCCTCCTCTATTTCAGTAAACTGTCATTAAACATGCAAAAGGAATTGACTTTAATTTCAACAAATTATTTACCCCTTTCTGGACCCAAAGATCGTGCTAAAAAACGGCTTCAACATTGGATCATTTTTTCGGTTTAAAAATTTGATTCCGAAAGATGGCCTCTCTGGGGTAGTATACAAATACAGTCGCGCTTCTTTCCAAGCGTCGTACGTTGGATCTACTCAGCGTAGTTTGATCTCCAGAGTTAGGCAACACCAGGGAATTTCAGAAAAAAACTAAAAAATGTTAAAAAATCCAGATTCTTCGGCAATCAGAGACCACTCTTTTGAATGTCATACACCCATAATCTTAGATCAATTCATGATGATAAATATAAGCTTTTTTAAATTTTTTTATGCAATTCTATTGCTAGAAAAGGTCCGCCACCCATTTAATCGGGTAGCCAGGCGTGCCCCCTCCGCGATCCCAACGACAACAGTACCCTTACGTTAACACCACCAGAACATAAAATATTACAAGTCGCGGCACGCCCTGCTAGGAAAAAGAAAGTAACTTAGAGAAAGCATAATAAATATCAATACTATTAGTAAAAACTGTCAGTAGTAGCTCCCTGTAAATATACAGGGAGCAGGAATACAGGTCTATTTAGGTTAAATGCACAATAATTTAGCTCATTACCGGTTAGATTGTTAGTCTTTTTCCAAACGGGACTACCCAAAACTGGAGATTCGTGTTAGCCCCTCCGAGATTCTGGCGAAAAGATAGAGGCCTAGTAACATTCGCCAGAGAACTCGGAAGACAGTAAGCAAATTAGGGCAGACATGCAGGCATAGGCAAGCAAGCAAGCAAGCAAGCAAGCAGGCAAACTAGCAAGCAAGCGCAGCAGGGAGTCAGACGCACGCACGCACGCACGCACGCACGCACGCACGCACGCACGCACGCACGCACGCACGCACGCACACACACACACACACACACACACACACACACACACACACACACACGCACACACACACACACACACACACACACACACACACACACACACGCACACGCACACGCACACGCACACGCACACGCACACGTACACGTACACACGCACAACGTCCATGCAACATGCACAACGTCCATGCAACACGCACAAACCTACACATATACACTAGGAAGCATTTATTGGGACACAATTACAGTCTTCAATGTGCAGCCCCATTACCAAGGTTCACATGTCTTCCCCCACTATAAATTTTACGGCCATGGTCACGTTGGTTACTAATTATTTGTTCTATATTTGGCAAGGAAGATATCCCTTACATGTTTTTTTAGTGTGTTTTTGTTTAGGGGTACATCTTCCGTAGTCCTAAATTTGGCACATAAAGTTTTATTCCAAATTTCTGGTGCAGAACATGTAATAGAAAATTTTCTGTAATTTGTGGTGGCTAAAGGTACTTCAAAATGTTGTACTAGTCTAGTGTTATTTGCTCGGTGGAGTTGAAACATTGAAGACATCACAGTTGGCATCGTACCATTCAATACATTTGATAGAATAACTATTTTTTGTTGCGATACTAGTTCTGGAAACTTCAGAATTTTTAGCTCAAGAAATAGTTCATTCGTTGGATAGTAAAAGGGTTTCTTCGTTATAATTCTAACTGCTCGTTTTTGAAGTTTAACCCTATTTCCGTCAGGCTCCCGGCTACCCCCTATTTCCGGCAGGGGGGCAATATCGGCCCCCCTAAGATCTCGTAATCTAACCGGCCGATTTTGAAAATTCAAAGTGCTATAGATTCCCCTGACGCTAAACTTTATTTTGAAAAAGAAAATTTCAAAATTTTGATTTTTAAGGAGAAAGTCGTGCAAAATATACAATTTTTGTGTATTTTTTAGATTTTCCATAACCCTTGTCTCTGTTGTACGATTTTCACAAAACTAGTTCAGATTTACAAATAATTGACCCAAAATTGTCATATACTCGAGTTACGCAAAAATTCGAAATTCAATGGCAGTTCCAGGACCAGGACTATGAGGGGAAATATATACAACCTAAAAAGTTTTTGTTACGCGGATTAGAAGCCGTGATATACTGCTTGGCATCTTTGACACATAAATAAATGAAAAAAAGTGAAAAACTCATCAGGGGCGGATGCAGTAAGGTAAAACAGTGGGGTAAAATACATCCCAACATGAGTATATTAGTCCCTCGACTAGTTGAAATTTATTTCTGATAATTTTTACCCTCCCATGGCAGCTCTGGGAAAGGGGGTGACATAGGCGGATCAAGGACTCTCGTCGTGGGGGGGCGGGTGGGGGTGATTGGAAACACATTTTTAATATACAACGATATTGAGTCGCGGCGGTGATACTGGCTGGGAATATGCATTTTGAAAATGTGTAGTGACTGGACACGCCTCTGGTAATCTAGAATTTGGTTATAACTATTTTGAATTTTCACATACCCAATTGTATTCGCCCTGGCACGGCTGTAAGCAGTCTTCTCACTTACTAACGTTTAGTCCTTCTTGATAACATTCCCCCCATTTTGAACTGCTGTAACCGCCCCTGATGAATACAAATAGTGACAATTGTGAATGCACTATCATCTCACATAAAAAATGATATAATAAAACCATATAACTGGTATCAGGATCAGCAGAGACGGCTTCCTTTTACAAAGAACCCATCGCATACGATAATACTTGGTTTGTGGATAGAACCTCCCCAAAAAACCCAGCCATAGCTCCGCCCCTGGTAAATATATAATATTGACAATTTCAGAAAACCTGCCTGTACTAGTTTTAGGAAAAGTCAGGAAGTTTCAAAGTTCTATCGCAAGCCGTTTCGGAGATATTTTTGAAAAACCTTAGGGGGGCAATATTAGCCCCCCTGCCGGAAATAGGGTTAATGATTTTATCTAGTCTGGATTCATAATTACTACCCCAGACAAGCGCGCAATAATTTAAATGGGGCAAGATTAAGGCATTGTAAAGACAAAGTAATTCACGTGTTGACATAAAGAATTTATATCTGCTCATTATGCCGAGATTCCTACTTATAACTGTGGATAAATTTGAAATATGAGAATCCCATTTTAATTTTTCGTCAATATTTATTCCTAGATAACGTATATTTTTCGCCCTTGAGATTTGTACACTATTCAAAGTCACATCAAGATTTTCCAATGCACACCCAGAGTAAAGTTGATAATGTGATTTAGACGCGTTTAATGATAGACGATTTGCTTTGAACCATTCTGATACTTTAGGCAGGATATTTTTTACCTTAAGCTGAAGCTTTGCTGAATTTTCTTCTGTTATGATAATAGCAGTGTCGTCCGCAAACAAGTAAAATGTACAGTCATTTGATACTTTATAAAGGTCATTTATATATACTATAAATAGCAAATGCCCTAAAATTGATCCCTGTGGAACACCAGTGTCTATTTTTCTAGGTTTTGATAGAGTTTCATTTATCCTTGTCTTTTGATATCTGTTTGATACATAGGAGCAAATGATTTTATATAATTTTCCATGTATGCCAATTTTATTTATTTTACGTAAGAGTATACTTAAACTAACCGTATCGAACGCTTTTTTCAAATCAAGATATATTCCACACGAAACATGACCGTTTTCCAGAGATTTTGTCACATTGTCATAGAGGTGCGCCAATGGCATATAGGTACTATGCTTCTTCCTAAAGCCGAATTGCAATGGGTACAAAATATCATGTTGAGTCAGATAATCCGAAAAGTAATTATAAATCAGTCGTTCAAGAATTTTGGAAAAAATGGGCAACAAGGAAATGGGACGGTAGTTTGTGAATTTATCGTTTTCGCCAGATTTATAAACATGCACAATCGATGCAATTTTCAAAATATCTGGGAACACAGCATTTTGCAAGCAAATGTTGAAAAAGTATGTCAAGTTGTTAAGGCATCTTTTGTAAGTGCAAAGGAGGAGATGAGTATTTATGCCATCAACGCCACCACCCACAGAATTTAGCGATGTGATAACATCCTCAATCTGTTGCTGGTTAGTTGAGAGTTCCGAAAGATGTGGGGATGTGTATAATTTTCAATATAACTTGTTGGATCTACATCAGACACTGGGATTTCCTTTTCAAGTTTCGAACCTACGGAAGAGAAAAAATCGTTGAAACCATCTGAGATATCCTCATTTTCATAACGTTTGTTTTTCTCGTCAGTGAAAACTTTGGGGTATGAGCTAGTTTTAGAGGTTTTTCTATTAATTACTTCATTTAGTAAATTCCATGTTTGTTTTCCATCACCCTTATGCAACTCAAACATGTGTTTATAATAATCTCGCTTAGTATCTTTAATTATTTTAGTCAGTATGTTTCGATATTGCTTATATTTTTCCTCATGGTTTGGTTCGCCAACATTCCTATTATTTGAATTATCTTTGTCTTTAGATAGAATATATTTCCGATAGAGTTTATTCTTCTGATTAATGCAAGCCAAAATACCTGGTGAGATCCATGGCTTTATTGGGGTTTCTCTTCTACTAGGCACAAAGGACTTAGAAAACTCTTCAACTCCCATTTTATAGGCATTTATGATTACTTTACAAGCTTCATTTGGATCGGTTATGTTCTGAAAGTTTTGCAATTTGGATACCAGGAAGTCATTTAATTCAGTTTCCTTTCTCTTATGAAAAATTTTTACTGGTTTCCTTCTGTTAAATTCTACTGATTTTACTTCGATACACATATAGATAGGAAGGTGATCAGATAGGTCATCAATTATTATACCCGATGAACGCACTTGATTTAAATCATTTATGAATATATTATCGATAAGGGAGCCCCCATGTGTTGATATTCTGGTTGGTTTTGAAATTAAGGGTAATAAATTGTATGATTGCATCAAATTCATAAACATCAGAACTTTTCTGTCTTCTTGCATTTTTAAGAGATCTAAGTTAAAGTCTCCTGCCAATATACATTTCATTTGACAATTATCTAATAGTCCTAGAATACTCTCAATTTTTTCCATGAATATGTTGTAGTCTTGACTTGGAGGTCTGTAAATTTCACCAATCACAAGTTTTTTGTCATGTTTTCCTTTTAAATTAGTCAGCTCAACGAATGTCGATTCAGTTTGGGAAAGTTCAAGATCCACCCTTCTCTTGCTGTCATACTGTTTATGTACATAGATAGCTGTTCCTCCCCCCTGGACGTTAATTCTACTGGTGGCGTAAAGGTTATATTCGTCAATTTCAAAATAATTCTCAATATCCTTTCTAAGCCATCTTTCCGCAATGCAAATAACTGACCATTTAACATCAGACTTGCTAAGTATGTTACGGAAGTCATCAAATTTGTTTTTAATTGATTGGGCGTTAATATGGATGACAGAAAATGTTTCTTTAACATCAGTGTTAATCGGAAGCATATGGTATTGACAGTCTGATGTTATTTTGTCAAAGCGATGGTCAAATTCAGTTGTGGGATGTGAAATCAAATGACTAAAGAGACCTTTTACCATGATATCGTTATTTTTCAAGAATGTATAATAAGATCATTTCCAGTCTTAGTTCAAAACTATTCATATAAGCAATTTTATTTATAATATAGCAACCAAATTTCAAGTTGTTAAAGTTTTTCCTTTTTCTGACTTCAAAAATGACCAATGCGTGACAAGAAACACATTCCACAAGGGAAGAAAGATGCGGGGCGGTGCTGCACATGAAGCTCATCTAACATTGACCTCAGAATTTTAGAATCACTTTATATACATGAAATTAAACCAGTTCTAAAAATACAAACTCTGCCTCTTCCTTAAACATTGTAGAATAGTTGAAATAGGAAGAACTTTTAAAAAAAGTGCAGCCGCTTTTGTGTGGTGTTTTTGTATTTGAACTGTAATCCGTGTGTTTTATGCACTGTTGTATATTTAGGTATGCCTTCGGCAGTTATGCCTCCTTGAGCTTGATCTTATCTACTATTTACTAATTGCTGATGATGTTCCTGTTAAGATACGAAACCAGTCCAATAAATGTCATTTCTAGCAAGGTTATTCTTCCTACAATATCTGAGCATTGTACATCCTAATAAAAACAACCTCTTTGATATTACACGCATATATATATATATATATATATATATATATATATATATATATATATATATATATAGTCTCGGGTGACCGATTTTTTACACAAAGACTCGTCACGTTGTGGGCAGGAGTGACATTTTTGGTAACGGAGTTGAAATTTCCACGAGCAGGGGAGGCATGACAGGTGCAGTAGTGCTTCTTTAACGAAGGAGCAGCACACCATGTAAATATACTCAGCAAGAGTAATACGGGGTGCTCACTCTTCTTAAGTTGGGAGGCGGCACACCACATGAAAGCGCAGTGCTTTGGGTGTATGGTCAGTTATGTCTTATAGTTAAGAGGCGGGAATTCATGAGGAGAAGTGCGACTTTGGGTTAGGGACCGGCACGCCAGACATAGGGGCAGAATGTGTTCTTCGCGGTTGGCATGATGTTTAAGCCAGTGGCAGTTTTCCGAAGGGCGGAACAGTAGGCATGAGGCTAAATTTAATATGCAGGGGCCTTGCTTCAGGCGAGGGGACAGCATGTTGGATGCAGGGGCAGTAAGGTGAGGGCGAGGGTAGCACTAGCACTAAAGGTCAGGTCATGACCCATCTCTACCCTCGACGGGTGCTTTCAGCGTCCAGACACCGCCAAGACCCATGTCGGGCCAACTGGGAAGCGAGGGAGGTGACATTTAACACGAGGCCCGCTGGGGTCCCTGCCATGACGCGTCCCGATGACGTTCACCAACCAGTGCCCTTTTTAAGCACGGACAGCCTTTAAATAGATCACGGTCCAGGACGCTTTTAAATTTAATATCCATAGTGTTTAAAGTGAAGCGATAAATAAATTTAATTTCTTTTATTAATATTAATTCAGGTAAACATTAAATCCGATGGGGGCGTATTTCACCCCCTCCGTATCTCACTTCCCAGGCAGGCTAAAGAAAAAATTAAGGATGGCGCTCCAAAGCTCTTGACAAGATGAAGGTAAATTATTACAACTATTTTTATGTCAGGTCAATATTGGGGTCAGCATAGGTCAAGGAAGGTTCCATAGGCCTACAACACGACAGTGTGCGTTTCCCCATCTATATTTTACTCAGTGGACCTAGAGCAAATATTTATGCATCATTGGATTACTCTCATCGCGGCAAATCGAATGATGTATAATATAACCTTGTAAGGTCAAATGATGAAAATGACCTGACATCGAGCGTGGTAAGTGTCACAGGGGCAGAATGTGTTCTTCGCGGTTGGCCTGATGTTTAAGCCAGTGGCAGTTTCCGAAGGGCGGAACAGTAGGCATGAGGCTAAATTTAATATGCAGGGGCCTTGCTTCAGGCAGGGGACAGCATGTTGGATGCAGGGGCAGTAAAGGTGAGGGCGAGGGTAGCACTAGCACTAAAGGTCAGGTCATGACCCATCTCTACCCTCGACGGGTGCTTTCAGCGTCCAGACACCGCCAAGACCCATGTCGGACCAACTGGGAAGCGAGGGAGGTGACATTTAACACGAGGCCTGCTGGGGTCCCTGCCATGACGCGTCCCGATGGGGGTATTTCACCCCCTCCGTATCTCACTTCCCAGGCAGGCTAAAGAAAAATTACGGATGGCGCTCCAAAGCTCCAAAGCTCTTGCAGTATGATCATATTGCATATCAATCGACTCCCCGTGGAAACATAAGCAAGATGAAAACAAAATGGAAGCTTTATCTCAATTCAGTGAGAAGTGATTAGAAAAATCAGCACTGTTTGCTACTGTGACCTCACATCACCTTTGAGAGGTCAGATGGTCAGAAACTTAACTTTATGGGCAAGATCGTGGTAAGAATACGCGGTTTGGAGATTTTCAGGTTTATGGATCCAGTATTTACTGAAAACGAGCCCTTTCTATGTTTCACCTTAGACTTAGGTATAATGGGATGACCAAAAAAATTGAACCCACATTAGGTCAACATTATAAAAACTCCGATATATTAGATTTGTAGGCCCCAATGACCTTATCGTATTCTGAGAGTCTGAAACTGATCGGCTGGCAGATGCTTCCTAGGCATCGCTTCAAACTCGTCATTTTAGGTTTTGAGGTCGGCTCGCTTGACCTGGAAAATTTCCCTTGACCTGACCTAAACAAATTGGTCAGATGCGTAAAAGTGTACAGGGGTAAGACACTGTAAGTTTCGTTATTCTGTGTCTCTTAGTTTCTGCGTTATCTGGGGAAAACCAGGAGGGAGTGAGGTTTACCCTCCCCCAGCGGGGCGCGTGTTAAGAGCCGAAGCGCTTTGGGGGCACGGGTCCACTAGGGTCTGTGGGTGCGATACTGAACACAATTATCGGCTTTCCAGCCGCACCACATTAGAACGGGATTGGCCGGCGCATTTAAAAAATTGCAACAGTGTTTGCTCACCGGCAGCATGGTCACGTGAGTAAGCGGGGCTTCATAGTTTCCACTGTCAAATGCATTACAGCGTGCAAGTGAGAAGCGGACCGAAGTCGATACTTTAGCCAGGCCCAATGACGCCCAGGCTGTTCAATACACGGTGCAATGCCTGTTTTTGCCGTCGCCAGCACGTGTCGTCGGTACACGCGGCCGCGACACAATGGCGGCCATTGATTTTTCATGGCTAGGCTTCATCAGTTTCTCATTCACTCCTCAAAGAAGGTGCCAGGTCGCGCAAAGACGCGGCGGGGTCCCTAACGACAGCAGGAGCGCCGGGTGGGTGCTTCATTGGACATAACGTGGAAACGCAACAAATGCCGACGGCAGGTGCAAAGGACAATGATGAAGTGGCTGGGCCTAAGGCCAGGTATGTTCCTAATAATCGTAAAACATTCTGATGTATTCGATGGTCAGTTTGATAAAGCAAGGTGGCTTCGGTGCAACGTATAGATAAGTGTCGCCTTTTATCTATAGTATACATAATTTGAGTTCACCGTCGTCAGTGGTGGTCTGAAATGAACAAAGACCACTGCAGCAAATAATAATTATTTGCCCATATTATACTGTATGTTGTACGCCAATCAGAATCCTTAATCACTGATTATTTTACGCCATTACATGGCGTTAAATAGTTAGTTAGTGTTTACTAACTGGGTCATTCCACCATAAATCGACCAAAAAATTCATAAAATAAAACCCTTCTATTTTTTATTCTATTCAAAATTGGTATCAAGGGGGTTTCGAAGGTGTAGAACCTAACCATGGCGCCAAAAATTATTTGAAAATTTGGTATGGCAAATATAGCCTCCGGCATTTTTCGGGGGTCAGCATGTAGGGATTGTTTTGAAAGCCTATAGTTCTGCCATTTTTTCATGGTTGTAACGATATTTTACATTTTTGTTCGCCATTTAGCATATTTCCATTTGGCTATCTTCGATTTTTATACTACTGCAACATTGACGCCATGACCTCGTGACCTAGTTTTTGAACGGTGACCTTGACCCGCAGTACAGGGAAATTTATAATTGGAAACTTTTTGCCTTTGGAAATACTCTTTTAGTTAAATTAATAAAAATATGGCTTTTGCACTAAATATACTACTTCTTACTTCCGAAACATGACACTAGGTGTCACTATGGAGCTGTACCATCGTAATTCACGGTATGGTTAATGCCAGTGACGATGGAACGTCAGAATTCAAGAGGAGCGCCATGGACCATTCAACCAATTTCCTTCCCGTCAACGCCATAGGGGTGTTAACCCTTACACGTACAGGAGGGTGTTGCAACCCCCTCAGGTTTTTTTCAAGAATTGAAAACGAGCTTCTTAAGTTGGAGTCTTGAAATGTTGTATAGCCTCTGACGCATTCATTATGGACATCTTGCAAATAACTGTTCCTACCCTTCAAGGTCACGGAGCTGTGACCTCAAGAGTGGAGGCATGTAGGGGTCATTTAGGCACCTGTACCCGTTTTCACGTGAAAGCTCCAGACTCCTATCGTTCTGTTGCATCATTTGCTCATGAATTGTCCCAGAATATTTTCTGCCAGCCTTCGAGGTTCATTTTTATCAGGTTAGACCTTTTATGGCATTTTTCGACATTCAATGACCTTTATTTGTAATTGCGTGACCTCAGTGATAACTCTGTGTCGAATAACGACTACAGATGCGTGTTTCAATTCTGTATTTTTAAATGAGATGAACACTGAATTATTTGACTTGCGTCCGATACGGGCTTAACATTTATTGACCTGCGACCTTTTTTACATTGAAAGGGGGTAAGCAATAACAATTGAAGAAGCAAACTTACTTGGAGTAAATGATGCAGAATGGTTTATGAATAGTCAATTGGAATGATATGGACACCAAACTAGTTGATTTGCATATTACATGGACTTGACCTTTTTCGAAATTTGACCTTATTTGACCTTGAAGAGGGTGTAAGCAATAACACATGATGAAGCAGGCACTTTGCGTAACTGATGCAAAATTTCTTATGAATGGTCAATTTGCATGAAAATGACACTGAACAAGACGTTTTTCGTCCAAAACGGACTTTACCTTTTCAGCCTTTAACTAATTTGATTTTAACGGCGTCTCTCGCAAATGTATGGAAAGACTGGCCCTCTGCGGGTCTCATCACGGGGCTTCTCCTTAACCTAATCTTGGGGGCATGCTTTACCTCTATCTGGTAATACTTCTTCGTTCTACACACCCTCTTTTTCATAATTCTAGCTCCGTGATGCAAGTAGCCAAATGCGTATTAGACTAGTATAATGAGCGGTGTCCGTTCCCGCCGTCCGAATGCCCGCCCGCGCAGAAAGGCTAAAGTCATAGTGGGACGATGTGATTAGCAAATATTTAAGATGAAATGATCGAGGTTATTGCAAATACACTGCCCTCTGGGTGTGCTGCCCAGTGGGAAAAACGGAAAAAATTGACCTTGAAGGGGGTGTAAGCAGTGACAGAGAATTAGAAACTCACTAAATTGGCGTAAATGATTCAGAATGGCTTGTGAATAGTCCAATCAAATGATGTGGACTCTGAACTAGTTACTTTCACTTCTAAGGAGTAATTTTGAGCTCGGAACCAGTCCCATGCAATGCAATGCACCATTAAAGGTCACCAATGATTTGTTTTTAGTGCCTAAAACTTCTTCATTATAAAAGAGCTAAAATAATGAGTATGCTGTGCAAAATTCACTACGATATTACCATAGACCAAGTTTAAACACGTTTGAAAATGCCACAAGAGATTACCAAAGGCTATAAGAGCCGAACTGAGGCCATACCGTGTTTTAAATTCAAGCTACGTCCGGGGAAACCCGACACAAAACCTCAAAATACAAAAATCTTCCTTAACTCTCGCCCCACCTAGAATAATGAAATCGATGGTTCCCTAAGGCTTTTTTTCGGAACAACAGAAAAAAACGAGGGGAAGCACCGCGATTGAGGATTCTTCCTCTTACCCTATTATTTGCTCATCATCCCTGAAACTTATTACCCCGGGTCACCCTAGGTCAGGTCACCAGGCGAGGTCAACCTAGGTCATCTCACTTTAACTTTTGAGCTCTACCATAGCTACATTTCTAAGCCAAGCGACTTAAAACTTTCGATACTTCATGACCCCTCCGGAGTCTACAAAATTTATCTTCGGGATTTTTTCGATTTGGTGACCTGAGGTCAGGTCACCAGGTAACCTCTTCCACAGAAAAAGCATGGGAAAAGCTGTCTTATGAGCTAAAAGTCACAAAATAATCGTAAATGCTCAATTGTCTCAGACAAGCGTTCTTGAACACCTTTTCATTGATCCCAGGAGCGATATTGCCCTTTGGCCTAACTGAGATCATCAGAGGTCACCAGAGGTCAAAAACAGGATTTTGACGATAACTTTTGAACTAATTAAGCTAAAACAGTGAATCAAAGGTCATCGTGTATGTCTCGTCACTAGTTTTGATTTGATATACAGCACGGTCACTTTATTACCTTTCGAGACCTCAGTTCAAATTAAGTCACGAGGTACCCTTTGGAGGTCAAACCACTGGCGGAAGGTCATTATGTTCCGCATAGCGGAGAAATTCCTGGCATTTTCCTATCAAATTATTTTTGCTAGATTTCAATAGCGTCAATGGCGTGAGAGCTATGCTCAGGTTTCTTAACACGCCATTACGGGGGTCTAGCCACCTTCGCATTACGGGGCGGGACCCGCCCCCTAAGATCTCGAGAACCACGGTAAGTAGCGAAAAACGGTAAACGGCGTTGGCGCCCATCCACTTCCCATCGAAAACATTTGAACCATTTTTTGTCAGGTCACATTTAAGGTCACGAGAGGTCAAAACATGCCCGTCATAGGGATAACATGTAAATTCAGTTTTCGGCCATTAAATCTGCACAAGTAAAGATAGACAAAACGACTTGAACTATATGAATCCTCTTAGCAAGCCGAACGAAGATATATAATTGACCTTCCTAGGTCAAATCAAAGATTTGACCGACCTGAGGTCAGGTCAGGGTCAAATTATATAAAATGCATATCATTAGAACCCAAAGCCCAGGCGAGTCTAATGCAGCTAAAATAAATGCTCTATCACCATCCGTTACTGAGTTATTCCGAAAAACCATTTTTCCAATGTATTTCCAATGGAGAGGTCATGCCTCGTACCTGACCTTAGGTCATCGATATCAAAAATACCGGAACATATTTTAGAGAACTCGGTGGGGCCATTATGTGATATGAGTTTCAATCGGATAAGTTCACCCTGCTCCGACTTATGCTATCTTAAACTTTTTTGAGGTCGGGTCACTTGACCTGTAATGGTGACCTGACCTGAGATGACCCAACCTTAAAATTTTCACAGAAGTTGTAAAAATGACGAGGAAAGGGTATACCAAGTAGCGGCGCACGCGCCGCCGTTTCTGCTATCTCCGAAACCAGGGGGCGGGTACCCGCCCCCGTCAATGCGCGTGTTAAGGATTGCATGTTTTGCTGGAAATACCCTATCGTGACATAACTTGAACTCTGGAGGTCAAAACATAGACCTGAGCGCTTAAACGTTCTAAGTAAAATCTTACTGAATTTACATGAGCTTTATAATTTGTTTTGCTGCTTTGCGCTAACTTCCATTTTTCCGAGTTAGGGGCATTGATGGCCCCCCCAGTGGGGGCGAAGGTGGTGCTGGACCCCGATGGGGAGCGGGTTAAATGCTTCTGGAAATGACATCATAGTTCGGTGATTCAATGTGACGGGACCACATTTCTATTCAACAGATGTACAATTATCCAAACAACCATACCTGACATTTGCAACAGCTAAGTTCATTCCCAAAGGGACCATAATGTGAATTCAAAATAGGGAGGGTAACCCCTATTCCTGTGCTTGTGTTAAAATACTTAAACCCTAGGTTGACTGCTTGATTTTGATTATTCAAATGTTTTTATTTTTAAGTTGCAAGTCAATTAGAACATGAGTTACATTAGCATAGCTCCACAGTTACACCTAGTGTTATACATACAGTGGCGTAGCCAAGGGGGGTCCATGGAGTCCGCGGACCCCCCCTTGGGCTGACCTTATGTACTGGAAACGACATTGGTCTCAGGGCCGAGCTCGGTCTCAGGGGCTGAGCTTGGTCACAGGGAGCGAAAGCTTGTCTCAAGGACCTGAACTTGGACTCACGAGCTTTGAGCGCCTAGGGCCGATCATGTATTGAGGGCTCAGCGTACGAAATTGATCGGGGGCCTGAGGTTTGGTCTCAGGGGCCCCGAGCTCGGTCTCAGGGGGCCCGAGCTTGGTCTCAGGGGCCCCCGAGCTTGGTCTCAAGGGACCTCCGAACTTGGTCTCAGGGGCCCCCAAGCTTGGTCTCAGGGGCCCCCGAGCTTGGTCTCAGGGGGTCCCCAAGCTTGTTCTCATGGGCTTTCCGAGCCTGGTCTCAGGGGCCCCCGATCATCAGTATCGAGGGCTCCAAAGTACCAAACATGGATCTCGGGGGGGGCCCTGAGCTCGGTCTCAGGGGCCCCGAGCTTAATCTCTCCGGCCTTTCGATCTTGGTCTCAGAGGCCCCCTCGAGCTTGGTCTCAGGGGTCCCCGGGCTCGGTTTCAGGGGGCCCCTGAGCTCGGTCTCAGGGCCTCCCAGGCTGGTCTCAGGGGACCCCCGAACTTGGTCTCAGGGGCCCCTGATCATCGGTATCGAGACTCTAGGGAACCAGACCTTCATCTCGGGGGCCCCTGGCTCGGTCCCAGGGGCCCCCCGAGCTTGGTCTCAGGGGCCCCCGAGCTTTAGTCTCACAGGCCTTTCGATCTTGGTCTCAGGGGGCCCCGAGCTTGGTGTCACGGGGCCCTCCGAGTTTCGTACCAGGGGAGCCCTGAGCTTGGTCTTAGGGGGGCTCCTCGAGCTTGGTCTCAGGTCCCCCAAGCTTGGTCTCAGGGGCCCCAAGCTTTGCATCAGGGTGCCGAGCTTGGTCTCAGGGGGCCCGAGCTTGGTCTCACGGGCCTTCCGAGCTTGGTCTCAGGGGGCACCGAGCTTGGTCTCACGGGCCTTTTGATCTTGGTCTTAGGGGCCCCAGAGCTGGTCTCAGGGATCCCCGAGCATTGGTATCGATGGCTCCGGAGCAGCGAACATTGACCTCGGGAATTGTGGGGGGGAATATTGATGTCGGGGTGCCCCCCGACTATCGATATCGAAGGGACTTATGAGCGAGGCACAAGAATTGACCTCATGGGTCCCAGAGTTTGGTCTCAGAGGCCCAGGCTTGGGCTCAGGGTCCCCGAGCATTGGTATCGAGGGGCTCCAGAGTACCGAGCATTAGTCTCGGGGGCCTCCGAATGTTGATCTGGGGGCCCCCGAACAACGATTTCGAGTTACTCCTGAGAAAAACGCAAGCATGGGCCTAAGGGTGCCCCCGGACCTGATCTAAGTGGAACCCCGAGCTTGGTCTTAGGGAGCCCCGCGCATCAGTATCCAGGGGCTCCGAAGTATTGGTTTCGGGGGGAAGCAACGATTTCAGGGGCCTCCAAGTGCTGATCTCGGCAGGCCCCCGAATGTGTGGATGCAGTGGCGTAGCCAAGGGGTTCTAGGAGTCCGAGGACCCCCCTTTGGGCCAATCTGAACCACTGCAAATCATTCTCTGATCACGGGCCCTCCAGAATCAGTCTCAGAAGCCCCTGAAGATTCGTTCTCAGGGCGTCCCGAGTCGGCCTCAGGGCCCCGCCCTGAGAGTCAGTCTCAATACCCCCAAAAGTATATTTCGGGGGTCCCTGAGAGTTAGTCTCAGGGGATCCCGAAAGTCAGTCTCAAGGGCCCCGCGAGTCGGTCTCAGGGGCCGAGGTCGTCCCCGGGGTCCCCCAGAGAGTGGTTCTCAGGGCCCCGCGACAGTCTATTTTAGGGGGCTCCATGAGAGTCAGTCTCAGAGAACCCCAAGAGTCGGTCAAGGGGACCCGAGAGTCAGTCTTAGAGGACCCCCGATATTCGGTCCCATAGTCTTACGGGCGTCTCTCTCTCAGGAGTCAATATTTACTTTCAGGTGACCCCGAGAGTTAATCTGGGGGTCCGAGAGTTAGTCTCATTTGGTCCGCAGAGTGCTGATCTCAGGAGACCCCCGAGGGGTAACCTTGGGAACCCTCGAGATTTAGCCTGAGGCTGTGCCCCCTCCCCTAGTTGTTGCATAAGAGGCCCCGAGAGTCAATCTCAGGGAGCACCTAAAAGTTACTCTCAGAGTGCTCCCGGGAGCTAGTCTCTGGTTCATCCAAGAGCTAATTTTGGGGCTTTGAGAGTAATTCCCAGAGGTGCTCCCAAATTTTGGTCTCACGACCCCGAGTTAGCCTTCGGCCTCTGAGGGCTAATCTGGGCTTCCGAGAGGCAGTCTCAGGAGTGCCGTGCCAAATACTCAGTCTCAGGGGTGCTTCCACGCCTCCCTCCTCAAGTGTTAGTCTCAGGGGGCGCCCCAGGGTTAGTCTCAGAGGGCTGTCGGAAGTCATTCCCAGCCCCCCGCCCCACTCCAGGGGTCAGGGGACAGGGGCGGTGGGTGATGGTCCTGGATGGCTTAACACTGGCATAGCAATACAAGCCCTAAACAACTGTAGGATGGGGAGGGGTTGAAACAAAGCCTATCAGAGACCTAAAGTCCAAGGGAGTCTCAAAAGGACAAAAAGACTCACCTCCCCAAGCCCCCGGGATCTCCAACCAATGGCTAGGGAGGAGTAAGTGAGCGGTTTCATCAGTAGGACCGTCCATGGAATAGGTTTTATATAGCATTTGGGGCACACTCATATATCCTTTTTTATTGAGCGTCCTTTTTCCTTTCCATTTCTTTTAGATTTTAGAATACAATCCAGAGATATCGCTTGAAATCCTAGGCTCAAAGAAGATTTTCGAAAATCATATGCCTCAGAAAAATTTCAGAAAAATTTATATTTTCCCATTGCGTACCAAAAAAGACATATTGAAACATGTCGATCAGGCATCATTACTGAGGGAAATGCAAAATTTAATTTAATTTTAGCATCCATAATAGCAAATCGAACAGGGAATTTGCAACTTCAGCTGGTTTTCAATCTATTAGCTTAGTCCCAATAACTACCGTCCTAAATATTCTGAAATAAACAACTTTCAAACAAATATTTGCTTAGGAAACCAGACAAACAAGGAAAATGACACACATTTATGAGCATAATCCCAAAAAGAAAAATAGTTATGAAAGGTTTAAAATAACAATGACAGAGTAATCCAAGGCGATAGTTATCTCAGGCGCCTATTGTTTTGATAATTTGCTCATTTACAACATAGCAAGGGTAAGAAAGTAACTGTGGTGAATTCATCAGGATCTTTCCGCGGAATAGACGTTATATGACGTCCGGAACACACCACCATCCACCCTATCCCTTGTATTTTTATTTATTTTTTCCATTTCTTTGGAAACTTTCTGATTAAAGAATTCATGAATTCGACACCCGGAAAAAATTGGTAATCATTTGCCGTAGAAGACCATTTCTTCGTACCCAAAACGACTGACCTTCAATAACTTCATACCTGATTACCAGAGTGAATTGAGGTAAAGTCAGGTTTAACATTGTGCACGCAGTAACATTTGAATTCCCGAAATGTGCCACAAAACTGTTATTATAGCCACGCTGTCATATAGGTATGGGCCAGCCTTAATATTTGGTGACCTTAATTTACCAACACTTGGTCGGATCGAGAAAAATCAAACTATAAACAAAATAATAACAAACACTTAAAAAGGGATATAAAAATTACCGTCTTGTTAATGTTATAATGCCAAAGTATCATACGACACATATAGGAGATGGGCCCCGACTACTAAGGGGCCCGCGGCCTGGGGGCCCCTGACGGTAGTCGGACACCCCTTGGCCGAATCCTGGCTACGCCACTGTATACATACATATATATATATATATATATATATATATATATATATATATATGCAGCTAAAAGTAGTATATGCGTTTTGAAACCCATTTTTCTTTATTTGATATGAAAAAATATTACCATATGTCAAAACGCTTTCAAAAGAATTTTTGAATTTCACTGTACTATGGGTCAAGGTCACCGTTATAAAACTAGGTCATGAGGCCACCAAACATTTTTTGTTTAAATTTCAAAATTGAAGATGACCAAAATTTTGCCCTTAGAATTTAAGTCCTAATACTATAGAATTTTTAGAAATCACTTGAAAACTTTTGGAGCAATAGGTATTCTAATCAATGCCTGTATAATGACCTTCAGAAATTGCCGGAGGCCATTTATCTCAGAATAATTTTTAAATAATTTTTTTGGGTGCCATGGGTGGATTTTGCGCCCTTGTGAGTCCCCATATACCAATTTGGGAGGAAATTAAAAATAGTAGGTTTTATGACTTGGTCAATTTATGGTGGAATGACCCAACTGTTTGTAATTATACCGATAATAAATGTTATTCCATAGATTTGTGTTGGAGTTTATCACTTGCTGATTGTACGTGCTGCTGTTTGGCTAGCTTCGGACAATAAACGCATGTAAGCTATAGCAGCGGTGCTTTTTCTCAGTCTGGCCTACTTACGTGACCAATAACACAAACAAATCCAGAGGCGTCGCAAACTGCTTTGCTGGCACGTCCAAGGAAGAAAAAGTGTCACTCTCTGGTTGGGCGGAGAAGTGTGATCCCTGATCCAGTGGCGGATCTTGAACTCCACCAAAAGGAGAGAGGGGAGACGCAGCACCAGTGCATTAGGGGGAGCGCTTCAAACATTACGAGGAGCACCATCACCCCTCAAATTCCTAGGGGCTAGGCGTTTTAAAGCTCTTCAGGGGAAGACATGGATTCCATTTTTACGGAGGGGCTCCGCTGTCTGGAGAGGGGAGCCATATAACCAGAACAGGCTCTGTGGACGACAGTGGATGGACAGAAAACATTGGTAAATGCCGGCAAACAGGACACATCAGCATGGGTCACCTTCAAAGTTCACTTCAGGCGCTTGTACCGCACGGCTACGATATTTCACAGGCGTTTGGCTGTCCATGTGTGGGACTTTAGGTGCCCGGATATAGACACTCGATGTCTAGAGGAGGGGTTTTCCATGGAACTCAGGGGAGAGGACCCCCCCACCCCTTGCTTGGCTTATCTGGATTACCCGATGACAACGGAGATCGGTACAATGACTGGACTTCTTGCTGTCACACACAGTCTTCTTTATTTCTAAAGCGAAACGTATACATCATCAATGATACAACTGAGTGCGTCAGATACTTTAAAAGAAAATCAGGACTTAGGTAGATCCAGGATTGCCGATGGGGATGGAGGATGGGGGTGGCATGGTTAGGGGCGCCATCCAGACCTGGCGGTGACACTTCTGAACGGCAAAACATATCAGGTGGGCGGAGGGGCCTGGATTTATAAGTCTTTCCGGGGTGCCCTGTCATCCCCCAATTATGTGCTGAGCACCACCCAATGGTGATTTGGGCACCCCCAACTAAAACTTTGACTAAAGGCCAACAGAAGTGCTTGAAAAGGAGGACAATATGAACAAAAACATTTTTCGCAAGTTATAGGCATTGCTAATATATGCCTAAACCACAGCTTTATATTTGGCTAGCAAGAGAAACCCCCAGAAATTATAGACAATTAACACTGTATCTGTAAGAAAACTTATTGAGCACTCCAAATTCAATCCATAATCAATCCAATTCATAGGAAATCCATAGGAGGCAACAATTCAAAAGACATACACAAGAGCTAAAAAAACTGCATTTTTCGTGCTAAAGAGTTTGAGGCCAGCACAAACATTAAAAAAACACTCCCGCCTTATGGAAACATTAGTCTGTGCTGCCAAGTGCTCTCACACACATAAAAATACATGCAATTATATGTTAGGTACCTACTGGCTAACACTCAGAAGGATGCTATGCCTTTCTGTTTGGTGGTTGCTGGTTAACATCCTGACATGAAATGATACAGTCCGAGGGCCTACTCTTGCATTACCAAAAATATTAAATAGATATATTAGTTGTATTAAAGGGAGATACGTGAAAAAAATGTATTGGCTATATCAAAAGGTTACAAAAAGTTATTTCAGAAGTCCTATTCTCATTTTTGCGAATTCGGCCTGCAAATGCCTTAAAATTGCTCTCAAAGCCAACATTTCTAGACGACTTTACCGGTACACCTCATATCGATGTGTATGACGTACACACGGCTAAGGCTATCAATTTCTCTAAGAATTAGGTCATATCTATCCTAAACAGTGATGTAGAACTTTGCGCTACTACAGAACAAAATTACTTTAGAAAAACAACATTCCAAAATTCTTTTGAAACAGAAATATAGGGCTTAAAAGAAATCACAATTAACCAATCAGAAGGCTAAGAATTCTCAAACCGGGGTCACGTGACCTATCTGACGCAAAAGTTTTGTTAATCTGGGGCCGAAGCAGAAAATGACTCAAGACCCGAGGCACGAAACCGCTGAAGACTTGAGTAATTATGTTTTTCCGTTTCTAGGGCAAACTAATTCATTTTGTATTTTTAAAAGCTTTTCAAAAATAATTCAAATAAAAATAAATGGAGAACAGACATTTGTATTATAAAAAACATTACTTTTCAGCTTTAAATAGTTTTCGAAAAGTAAGTGATGGGTATGGGCATGGGTAAGTGATGGGCGTTTTACCGAAACTGTTAACCTATTTCGATAATAAGTAAGTGGCCTCCCAAAATTTTGCTGAAGATGTAAAAATAATTGATAGTTTCGTTATCAGGATTTTTCAAATAGCAAGAAACCACAATAATAATTTTTTCGCGTATCTCCCTTTAATATTAATTGCAACACTCAACAAGCACAAATTGATATTCCATGATAGCATCATTCCACGAAAAAGGTTGGCTCATTATAACTCAACACTGACCTAACTGAGTCTGAAAAAGATAATCAATTACCCACCCGAGAACCTCCCTTTGAATAAGTGACCCAGTTTCACCTTCACAATTGAGAACTTACTTTAACTTTCTAACAAGTATTATCGTCAGCTACTCTTACGTTTGAAGCCATTCTTTGTCCTTTCCTCTGTCGCCTTTGGTTACCTGCATGGACATGACAAAATAAAAGAGCTCAAGTGAAATAAAAAAAACACAGGAAATGAACCCCATCAATCGATAATGCAAAGAGATGAGTGGATATTTTAATACAAATCCCTTTTATGAAGTCTTCGAAAGCTTTTTTGGAAGGAGCGTTTCCAATTATGGGTCATTTTCCTTGATTGGGAACGCAGCTATTATGAGGAGAAAAGTTATTATTGGAGACTTAGCTATTATTGGGACCGTAGCTACTATTGGGAACTCTAGCCACAGTTTTACCCATTCACCTACTATCCTACATATAAATAAAAGAGATAAAAATCATAATGATGTGTCGGGTCATAGATGCTTTGGTTTCGAAAGCGGGTGGGACTGGGTCACTCCCCAACTCGCGAATCGGGAAGGGACGTTCGCACACAAATTTGGGAATTTATCCTTTTTTGTATTTTCTCCCAATTTCCGCGTGAAGTTGGATCTCCGTAAATGTGAAGGTAAAGTTCACCTTAGGTAGTGTTTTCAGGGACTGCCCAAACGATCAAAATTCGCCTCCCAACCCCCAATTATCACTTGTCTGGGTCCGTCCGCTCCAATAAAACTTCCGAGGTAACGCCCCTTCATGGACGTAACATTATATTCATGGGCCCACTAGGTACAGAGGTGCTGAAATTCTCATACCGGAGGAAGATTCAGCGTGGACAAAATCCTGCTCTAACTCCATGCAGCTCAGGCTGTTATGTGTTGCTTACAACGTTTCATAGCAGGTGTGTGGATTTCCAAAAATCACTGACCTTTGGAAGTCCTCCAATGATTGGAGGTGACCAACTTTGAAAAAGTACATGACCGCCACATAAGCATAAATATAAGCATAACTTTTACAATATAAACTTTAACAAGGGTAAAGTATAACTTTATTTTTGTTTTAGCCGTCTCAGAGTCCTTTTGAGTTCTGAAAATGATTAGCAATAAAACTTAATGGATATTTTAGCACAAAATTAATATTTCATCACAGGTACACAGGCCCCAAAGGGATATAAATTCATACCTTTACATGGTACTGTTCATTAACCGGGCACCGCCTGGGCTCTTTTCATATACACCACCGCCTGAGGTGTTATGGGACCCCTCCGTTCTTGGGAACCGGAGGTGATACGGAAAAATTAGAACGACACTGGAAGCACCTTACACTCTTCAACTCTGGATCTGAGTTTGAATTGTAACCGTTGACTATTGGCGTTACAGTGGGCCAAAATGGGTCAAATGTAGACCCATTTAGAAAATTTCTTACACCTCGGGAACCAGAGACCTAGAATGAAAAAGTAATCAGTGTTTTTGTCTTGACCTAAGGATTCAAATGCTATGCGGCATGACCTTGTAAAGTCACATTATGACCTTGACCTTAGGTCAAGGTTAAATAATAACCTTTGAAGGTCATGCTACATACTGGTTGAATCCTTGGGTCATGCTGATTACTATGATACCAAATTTTGTATCTCGTTTGGTTCAAAAGTTATAGGCACAAACAACTTCGCAAACCGTGACCTTTGGTGACCTCTGGTGACCTTGGTATTGACCTGACCTCAAAATGGATGACAGCATACACATTTTTTCAAGGGTTTTGGAACAATGCTTAGAAACTTGATCTTACTCTTGTAGAAGCCGAGTTACACCATGGTTTTGTCAGCCTCATTTTAGACAAACGGAATTGGCTTACACGGGCCTAGCAATGCCGTCACAACTCGTTGACCTGACCTACCTGACGTCAATTTTTACTATAAGTTTTTAATTGACATCCCTTTAAGCCTGCAAAGCGACGCCGCTCTCCTGAATCGGCTCAGAATCACTTGCGAAAAACCGAGGGGGATCAAGTCGGACCCCTAGGTGGTGATGGGTTAAGTTCCAAGCACCAACCCATTCACTATTCGAGACCGTTCAGCTATCGTTTGCACTGACATGTACCGTACTAACAAGATTTCATAATGCAACTTTTAACATTTTGAACATATTAACCCTCTCCCCACCGGGGCCACCGATGGCCCCCTAAGGTTCTTTTCGAGATAGCAGAAAAACGACGAGACGCAGCACCGTGGTTGAGGGCTCTATCTCTCACCCCTTCATTTTACCACCATCCCTGAAATTTTATACCCCGGGTTACCCAAGGTCAGGTCACCAGGTGAGGTCAACCAAGGTCATGTCACTTTAACTTTTGGTTCTATAAGAGCTATATTTCTTAGTCGATCAATTTGAAACTTCCTACACTTCATCCAGGGTCTACAAGGTGTAAATCCGGTGTTTTTCGATTTCATGATCCGATGTTAGGTCACGAGGTGGCCTCTCCCATTGAAAAACATGAGGAAAAGCTGTCTTATGATCTAAAAGTCACAACAACGATTTAAAATGATCAGCGTGCTCCGAAAAAGCGTTCTTGGACACTCTTTCACAGATCCCAGGGGCCGTATTTTCTCTTTAAACTCTCCAAGGTCATCCAAGGCCTCCAGGGGTCAAAAACAATATTTTGACAATAACTTTTGACCTAATCAAGCTAGAGCGCTGAATCAAATATCATCGTGTATGTCTTGTCAATGGCTTTCATTTGATATACGGCAAAGGTCACTTTCTGACCTTTCGTGACCTCAGGTCATATTAGGCCACGAGGTGACCTCTAGAGGTCAAACCATTGGTGGGAGGTTATTAAGTTTTCACATAGCAGAAAGAATTCTGGAATTTTCCTATCAAATTTACTTTACCAGAACTCAATAGCTCTGATGGGATAAGAGTTATGCCCAGCTTTCTTAAGCATTGCATATATTAGTGAAAATAGCCTATCATGACCTAACTTGACCTCTGCAGGTCAAAACATTGACCAGAGCGCTTAAACATGTGAAGTAGTTTCTTACTGAATTCACGCGAGCTCTCTAATATACTTTGCAGATTTGCGCTAACCCACATATTTTTGGAGTTAGGGGGCCATCGATGGCCCCCGGCGTGGCCAAGGTGGCGCCGGACCCCGGTGAGGCTCGGGTTAAAAAACCTAGCCGTTCAAAATCTACCGCCGCTCGAAATGATTTATCTAACATTGTTTGATGTCTATAACTGCCCTCTCCCATTCTCGTACCAAAATTTCCGTGTGCTGTTTTGTTTCGGTCAATAGGGGATTCCAGGACAGATCGACCAAGGCTTGACACCACCATGTCTAGAAAAAATCTGAAACTTTGTCTCCGGGGTAGTTTTGTGCCAGGAGCACGCCTGTGAGAATCTTAGCCCCCTCCGATCAACGGTGACCGAGATATAGCCCGAGGAATTTTCGTGAGGTCACCTTGTAGACCCATCTTTGATGCTTCATAACTCCAGAATGCATTGCCTGATTAACAAGCTTTGTATATCCTTGAACTCTTCTTGAACTATACATTATTTTGAAAAAGAAAATGTCAAAATTTTACAAATTTTGACTTAATTTGTTTGATCATTTCTTTTTAACCTAGCTTGACCTTTTTGCATTTGAAATTGCCCTTTCTGACAGCTCAGAAAGTTTGCTTCATAAAATATATTTCGATAAAAATAATAAAAATGCGTTCTTGCTATAACTTCCAAATTTGTTGCACCTAAGGTAGGTATGTAGACGGTTTTTGACCACTGCGGGAGTACAACCTTATGTTTAACACCCCAAACAAAGCAGTTGCTTTTGTAATCGGTTGCTTGCAATCATATTGCATTGTCCTGACAAAATTTACGTCGTGCAGGTGTCAGAATTTATGAAAATTAACACGCGCCCACACGAGGGGGCGGGCAACCGGCCTCCTCAGGTTTCCACTGGATAGTAAAAAAAACAACTTCGCGCAGCGCCCCGTACTTCATGTACCTCTAACTCGAAATTTTTACAGCTTCTGGAAAAATTTTAGGTCTGGGTCATGCCAGGTCAGACCGCCAACCCAGGTCAAGAGACCTAGCCTCGAGAAAACTTTGGAGGTGCATCAGTAAGATCAAATTTCACCTATCGCGCTTATATTCACATTACATAGTAAGGTCACCGAGCAAGATAATTTTGCGCAGCAGGATTTCTATATCGATAGCCTGGGACAAGGTCAGGGTAACGATCTTTCGATTAGAAATGCATGGGGCAATTGGTAAATTTTGATAACTTGCGAGAATTGAGAATTGTCAAGAATTGCAATGGAGGTTTTATTTTTACGTTGTCATGTCTGACTTACCACTGCAGTTTGATTAATATTGTTTTTACCATACAGACCTAAGCCCGGCTCCAGGTGAAAGCAGGCTTATTTTGAAGTTTGACTAGACAAGATTATAAGATATATAACCGATCGGGCTCGACAAGAGCATTCCAATAGTGCTGAACATTTTCTTCTACGGCTTTCCTCTGTCAGCTAGTATGCCACAAAATTTAGGTTTCCACTTAGTTCCTGTAAGGAATACTTTGACCTCGAGCAACCTCAAAGGTGACCCGACCAAACACTTGTATGTGACATTGTCAGTAGTGATTAAAACTGGCTATTTAGCGGCGTCGCTCCCAGTGCACTGTTCGTTCTAAATGGTTTACTGAACAGCAGAGATAATCCACAATTAGGCCACGGAGCCTGTGTGATATAACATGCCTCCAAACATAACACTGCGATTGCTCTTGTTTTTTTCAGAACTTATGCCTGGAGCATGAAAGCAAAAGAAATGACTGAAGAATGTACATCTCCTGACGGAGAGCTGTGCTGCACAATGCAAAAATAGATTCAACTTCATAAAATGGTGCTACCATGCACACGATTTTAACCAATGCAAAGGTTTAATTCCAGTGCAAAAGTTATATCAAAGCAAAATTCAATTATGTAAATGAAGTGTCTTCACTACGTCTCACAGCAAGGGCGTCTGTGTCTATATCGAGAGCACTGCGAAACCGGCAACCTATCACGATGGTTTAAAAGATCCAGTGAAATATCAAATACGTGATGCCAAAGGTACGCATGCTTTTCTTACGCATACATTTTTTCAGCAGGATTAGGTTCTTGTACATTCCACACTCAAGCATAGCCAATGTTGCCAGACAGCTCCAGGTCTGTTCGCCGATGCGATTCAGAGGTGCAGAAAGGTATGCTGGCTGTCACTAACTCAATGCGACGTATGCCTCCTCTGTCACACGAAGCTGGAAATCATAATTGTATACTTGAATACTATTTCAATAGCTCAATGTCATCCACCTGTCTCTTACCTTTTGCAACAGACAAGGTTCAAGCACCAAGCCGTTACCGCATGAAAGTAGTAAACTGTGGTTTCATTTTTAGATCATGTTTATGTTTTTGGAAGGTAAATTTCCAATTATGGATCATTGTTTCCAGTATTGGGATCATAACTATTATTGGCAACTCTGACTGCAGTTTCCCCCAATGACATGCATTTCCCTTTTTGAAGAAGTTTCCATTTTTGGAAGGAGTGTTCCCAATTATGGTACATTTCCCCATGATTAAATGTGGCAATTATCATGAAAATAATTATTATTGGGAACTAATCTGTGAATGGGAGCGTACACCTACACACAATTGGTAACCCTGATCACGCTCCCCCCCTAGTGAACTTCTATCTCACATAGCAACAAAAGGGACAAAAATGTCAATGTCAACATAGGATTTGAATCTACCTAAAATGCGTTGGTAAAGTGGACATTAGGTAGCATTTTTATAGACAGATCAAATGCTTTAAGTTTTCCCCCCAACACCCGATTATCATCTGCCTGGTCGTTCCTTCTTGCAGTAAAAACTCTGAGGCAACTACCCTGCATAGATGTAAAATTATGTCTATTGACCTAATAGGTAAAAAGTTATTGGAAGTCTCATACCAAAGAAAGATCCAGTGTAGTCAAAATCCTGCTTTAACTCCATGCAGTTCAGGTCCTGTGTGTTGCTTACTACCACTGGTAGCGTTTTTCGAAGTCTCTTTCTTTCTGAGATTTTCTGTGATCTTCTGAGATGAGAAGTGGGTCTACTTGCCCCCCTCCAGTGCACGTTAGTGCCAGGCCCCTCTCCAGTGTGTGCTTTAACACTTTGTGGAGGACTGCATTGGCACAAATTTGCTATCTGCACAATATTGACATGATAATTTGATCATGAAATCTCACCTGAGTTACTGTTGTTGCCCGTCTGTTGCTGGCGCCAACTCTCCCAACTTCCTCCAGCTCCTAATCTACCTAACCAATCTTGATCTAGGGCACAAATAAGGTAATGCACAAGCAAGCTAAGGAATGAAAAACCAAATTTTGATATGTGAAAGTGCATCAGTCTCAAAGTAGCCTACATTCATCTTAGATTAGCCATGGGCAGCACTATTTATTCCAGCTAGTTTTAGCCTGCACTTATCTCAGATATACCTAATAGATATGCCCTGGGGGCTAAGCACCCCCCCACCGGCCCGCGCCGCGGGCCCCAAAAGCGACATCCCCAAAACCCTCCAACAGGGAGGCGACGCCGAACCCGGCGTGGCGTCGTAAACCCCAACAATTATTAATATGCCCTCAAAAGAAGTAACTTCCCACCTGTTTAAAATTGTTTGGCACGGTCTACATCACCTAAACATTTCGAACTTGTCTTGTCGCTGTTGCGTAGTTTAGGTAGAATTGCTGCCCAGCTATGTTTATTACTTTCACTCATTTAGTACTTTTCTGAGTAGCTTTTATGCGTACTTAATACTAAATTCAAAGAAATAGGGTCCGCTAAATCAAAGAGACTCAAACTTTAAATATTATTTAACCTGACAAAATAGACAAAGAAGTACTTGATAACGTATCTGAGTTATCTTTAATGCGTTAAATATGCCCAAAATCGTGTATTTCTCGAAAAAATTGACCGTCACATTTCGGGCTCTAGGTGGCAACTTTCTGGCAACTACTAACAATCAGCACCATTGGGCTGCATGTTAAAATCTGGCAACTGTGACAGCGGTTTCCGGGTTTTCTGCAGCGGGGGTCCCTCGTTTTAGTAGAAACTGAACACAGTACCAATATTGTATCACTGATGGTAGGCTGTGCAATTGAAGAACAAAGCTGCTAAATTAAACTAATCGCCTCACGCTTCATTTTGTTTTTCGAAAATATGTGGTTTGATTTTGAACCATACAGTCACGATCGCTATTTTGTCACACTTATGCACCTCGATTTTCGTAAATGTGTCATAAACTCCAGTAGCCGAGTTGGCAAGTTTCTGCACCTCTGATGCGATTATGGAAAAATGAATGCAAGTTTCAAAGAATACCTGCGGTAAATAAGACTGTTCATGAAATCCCTAAAAACAAAGGAAGAGAGGTTCGGGTTTCGTATACCTATGTTCGAACCAAACAGTGTCGTGCTGTGCAAATAAACTTTCTATTACGGGTACTGCGTGAATGATCGCAAATTTAGTCATGGCGAATATCCAATGCAAAGGGATTATTAAACACTCTGGTATAGATTATTTAGCTTAAGTAACGAGTGATCTGACGGCCATCATTGCAGGTGAATAAATGTGTCTGTACAGGACAAAGCCAGTGCCAGTGTTGAAGTCATCTCATTGTATTCCCTTATTCTTCAATGATTATACAAGGCACCAGGAGTTTGGAATTATATCTATTTGTGGGTGCTCGACCACCTCCAATGAACCATGGAAACAGTGGTAAACGTGGTAAAACATCCTTTGAATGTTCTCTTTTTCATTTCAAATAATACTTATTGGTGGAATGTAGTTCAACCGGCCTGTGAGAGGGCTAAACACATGATACAATTTGCTATTTATTTTCACGTAGTGGTTCTCGATATTGCTTCAAATTTTCCCATCCCTAATCATTAAAAAACACTAATCAACAGCCTTTCGAAGTGGCGTTTGAACTGGGATCTGTGTCGGCTATGAAGTGATCACCTTTTAAAAAATACCATGTGAGGCAACCTGTTCAAGTGCCCAAGTCGAATGCGTTATGATTTCAGGACATTTTTCGCATCTATGAGCAGTTTGAAACTACTTCCTGGGAATAAAAGCCTTTCATGCGTTTTTTTACATTTATAATCCTCTCAAACGTATGCTGTGCTGCACTGGGTTACCTTGTATTGATACTATTTTTCCATCTCCGGGAACGATGTGATTGTGTGAGTTAGTGGTGCTTATAGGATAAGTTACACTTGTTTCAATTATTGATAAAGTCACGACATCTTTGTAAACTTTCGTTTTAAGGCTGCAAGGCCCATTACTAATAAGTTCCTTTGCCCTCGTCTCCCTCGAAACAATGGATCCCTTTCTATCACTTTTAATGGCTGCTATTTTGCTTTTTAGAAATCCTGTCCAGGTTGTTGCCAGTTCAGTTTTAGGAGTGGGAGTCTCACTAGAGTCATCAAGGGACTTCTTACGGAGACCCCGACCCCACCACCCAAACGAGCAGCTCCCACGATGAAGGGTTGATTAAGGAGCCAAAGGTTGAACGTCCCACAAGGCATAACGACGGCCATCTACCTCAGGTCACCCCCTCACCAGTCAGTTGCCAGCTGACCTACGGTATTTACGGTGCCTAACATCTGCCAGTTGACCTAAATTATCTTTCCAGAAGTTGAAACAAATGTCGAGTTATAGGTAGATGAAGTACGGTGGCGCTGCGCGGATGTGTTTTGTTACTACCCATAGAGATCCACATAAGGAGAGCGGTTGCCCATCCCCTCGTGTGGGGCGTTTAATTTCATAAATTCTGACACGCGCGCGTGAAAATTTCAAGACAATGCAATACGATTGCATGCAACCGATTGCAAAAGCAATCGCTTTGTTTGCGGTGTTAACCCGCGCCCCACCGGGGTCCGGCGCCACCTTCCCCCACCGGGGCCATCGATGGCCCCCCTCTAACTCCGAAAATATGGGCGTTAGTACAAATCTGTGACCTCTAAGAGGAAGCTCGTGACTGTATTCCGTAAGAAATTACCTCGCTGTTTTAGTGCTCAGGGCAATGGTTTAACCTCCAGAGGTCAAATTAGGTCAAGATCGGCTATTTTCACTCAAATATGCAATGATTAAGCAAACTGGGCATAACTCTTATGTCATTAGAGCTATTGAGGCCTGGTAAAGTACATTTGATAGAAATTACCAGTACGTTTTCCCTATGCGAAACGTAAAGACCTCCCACCAGTGGTTTGACCGCCAGAGGTCACCTCGTGACCTAATATGACCTGAGGTCACGAAAGGTAAAAAGTGACATTGCCGTATATCAAATGAAAGCCAGTGACAAGACAAACACGATGGTGTTTGTTTCACCCTCTAGCTCAATTAGGTCAAAAGTTATTGTCAAAATACTGTTTTTGACCTCTGGTGATATGGATGACCTTGAAAAGTCAAAGGCAAATATGACCCCTGGGACCGTGAAAGGGTGTCCAAAACGTTGTTCTTAGCAGTCTGAGTATTTGCAATCATTTTTGTGCTTTTATATCATGAAACAACTTTTCCCCATGCTTTTCCAATGGGAGAGGTCGCCTCGTGACCTGACCTCAGGCACGAAATCGAAAAATCCTATTAATCGGGGAAAACCCTTTTTAACCCGGGGGGGGTTTTAAGGTGTAGGAAGTTTCAAATCGATGACTCCGAAATGTAGCTCTTACAGATTCTAAAGTTTAAGTTAGGTGACCCTGGTGTGCGTGTTAATTTTCATAAATTCTGACACGCGCACGATGAAAATTTCGTGATAAACAATGCAATATGATTGCATGCAACCGATTACAAAAGGCAATCGCTTTCCCCGGTTTGGCGGTGTTAAACATAAGGCTGTACTACCGTAGTGGTCAAAAACCGTCTGCATACCTACCTTAGGTGCAAAAAATTTGGAATTTATAGCAAGAACGCATTTTTTTAATTTTGTTATCGAAAGATATTTTATGAAACAAAATTTTTGAGCCGTCGAAAAGGGCAATTTCAAATGCAAAAACGTCAACCTAGGTAAAAAGTAAAGGTCAAACGAATTTAGAGTCAAAATTTTTGACATTTTGAACTTTTCTTTTCTTCAAAATAATGTATAATTCTAGCCGAGTTCAATGATATACAAAACTTGTTAATCAAGCAATGCGTTGTGGAGTTATGAAGCATCAAAGATGAGTCTACAAGGTGACCTAACGAAAATGCCTCGGGCCATATCTCGGTCACCGTTGGTCGGAGGGGGCTAAGATTTTTACAGGCGTGTTTCTGGCCCAAAACTACCCCGGAGACAAAGTTTCAGATTTTTTCTGGACATGGTGGTGTCAAATTGAAATATTTTTGGTCGTTTTGTCCTGGAATGCCCCCAATATGAAATTTAAGGACTGAAAAATCCAAATATACCAAACCATATTTCTTTTGGTAAGATTAACCATTTTCAGTACTTAACATGACTTGTGAGGTGCCCCTGTTTCGACAAGTGAGGTATAATTCGAAAGCTGAGTGCGGAACGTCTAATTCTAATGACAAATAAAATGAAAACAAATGGAATTAATCAACAATAACTAACTAGAAATGCGACGTCATCCGGGAGATAAACAGCTGAGTATTTAAGCATACAAACTATTTGTTGTGCCTCAAAATAGAAGGTCGGTCAATCATGGTTATGCGGCAGTGCACGTTGACTTCTGGCTCCCTGTAGGCCGGGTGGCGGTGGTATCGAAAGAATGAGATAAGGAAGTGGCCCATGTTAAAGGAATACAGTGATGTTAATGCCATTGAAATATACATACCTGCTCAGTCAATTGTCTCGTTGCATCCTGTGATTTGCCTTGGACTCTCGTCCTTGTTTGGACGGTCAGAGCTACTTATTCCTCCGCCACAAAAAAAAACATTTTATCAGTTTAAACTTCTGGTGTTGCACACACATGAAAAGCCAGCTATTCTTGTATGTCACATGTACCTTGTGCGTTGTATTGCCAATAAGTGTTTATCAATGAAAAAGGAAAAGCTGCATTATTATTTACCCCGATGCAGAAAAATGCTAAGGATTATAAATCGGTACCTGCAATTTTACTTGCCAAGCTTATTTACATACCAAACTCATACTCATGTTTTCGAGTGATATCAACACCGCACACTGCATAAACACCTAACCCATACATCCTACCACGTGCACAGAATGTCTCCTACCCACAGAATGTTCCCTTCGCTCAGACCAACAGCAGGCAGAACGACCACAATTCTCAACACCACACGCGCACGTTTTATAATCCACCACGCGGTCCCTTCCGACGGATGCTTGAACTCGGCGACAGCGGCGCCCAGCGGCGTGACCTTTCTAACCACTGTGTCCCGCGGGCAATCGGCATCCAGCGGATGGCGGCTGCTGATTGGTGGAGGAGCGTTCACGGGTACAGCGAGAAATTCAGCGTAGTTTTCTCCATGAGAACGGTAGAGCTTAAACCATAAACCTAGAGATATATTAACATGATATTTTTCAAGCACTACTAGTCATATCTTGCCCTACATTAGCTTGATTGTCTGCGCCACCATTCGACACCTTTTGGTACAGACTAGACAGCGGTAGAAACAGCACTGGCTAGCCGGCGGCCGAGTCCGTTGAGGTCAGGAGAGTCGCGGGCTGGGTTTCTGCTGAGCGAAAAGGAGTGGGGCCCGGCCCGATGGTAACCCACAGAAGGAGAGTAGAGAGACGAAACCCGATAATATGGGATGGGAGCACGTGCTGCTTTGTTCCATGTTGGATGGTGAAAAGGCACTAAACAGAATTAGGGACTCCAAACATTTCCGATGTTTTAACGCATTCCACATTTCTTACGCCATAACACGATATTTAAAAATCTATGGTGAAACCCAAAAGTTACAGGCAACGAGTTTTTCGTCTAATGAGGGCACTCTTAATCAATTCACCATAATAACGCGGATTTTCGAAAACCATTGGGGGCGCCCAACTCGGAAAACTGTCAAGGTTGACAATGCTGTCGTTAATGTTGTAGTTCCAGGGGTGCCGTAACGGAATTTTTACAGGGAGACGGACCCGGGCTGGTGTTAACCGGGGGAAGCGAATTTTTAGCATATTCGGTACCTGACAGCATTAATGACGATGTGCAAAAAAATTTGGGGGAGAACATCCCCTGGTTGGCCAAAAGGGGGACCATCCCGCCGTCCCCCCCCCACCAGCTTTCGGCGTCCACGCGTAGTTCTACGACAGCATCAAGAGAACCATTGTATTATAAACACTGAACAATACACTCCCTTAAAGGGAATGTGGCACCTTGGTCGAATCCTGGAATTTAGTGTAATTAGGCGTACTTTTAGTAAAAAATAATGAAACCATTCATGATTTCGCTGAAAAATGTACAATAAGCTCAATATTTGGTTTTTAAAAATACTCCTCTAGAAAAAGAAATAAATATCAGACTGTGGATGATGTCACGATCTGGCAACCACTACCATACTTGAAACGCTTCAAGAGCCCTGTTCCAGCTGTCAGCACAGTTTTGTCAGCAGGACCTCTAACCTCTCCTCCAGAAAAGTAACATCAGCGCCATCATCGCCTCTTGTTTGTGCTAAGCAAAGGGAACTTAAACCTTTAAACCATTAAAAAATATTAGGCTGCACTTCGTGCACTTACGGTTTTTCATCAGCACAAACAGCAGGCTGTCAGCCCGTAAAACCTCTAGAACCCGGGAGAGGCTACAGTCCTGTGACATAGGCGCAACGCGGCCCGCTGATTGGTGCTGACAAAACTGTGCTGACAGCTGGAACAGGGCTAAGGGCTTCGATTGGCTGGTGCTCATCGTGACGTCAGCATATTTCGTCACACCAGTAGCTCACAACAATGGCCGCCGGCGACGGGGGCTGAAGGGGTCTGGTGTCAGGTAGGTTTTAGTTCTTTTCTACGGAAATATCGAGTTCCAAGACAAATGAAATATGGAGTACCGGGTTTTCCGACCTGCTTTACAACTTTGCTATCTCAGTTAAAATCACGTTGTGAAGGTGCCACATTCCCTTTAAATAAATGAAACTATGCTGCACTGTCTAGTATGCAGAATAAGAGGCATTCTACATCCAGAGATAGAAACTTATGCCTCAGCCCGGTAGGTAATTTCAAAGTTTCATTTGGCTAGGCACTGAGAGCATATATCTAGGAAGCATGCTCCTAAAACGTAAAATATTTTGTAAAAAAATATAGGATAAATGACAGTGGAGTAATTATATATCCACCAGTCAGTTATAGCTTCCACCCAGGGGGAAGACTCATCTAGTGGCATGAGCGCCAATAGCCAAAGTAGCTGCAGCATCTGTTATTATTATGATATTGACGTTCCTGGACATTTTAAGGTCAGCGTCAAAGAGTTTACCTAATCGTACGAGACCAACTGCGATGTCCCACCTTCCGGCTGTTTCAAAAATATTATTCCTCCACATATGCTCCGAGAATTGTTTCCAAGAAATTGGGATGGATATTTTCCATGAGCCGTCATGCTCTAAACAAGGGTAGGTGGTAGAAGCAAACGCATTATTACTTGAAACACAGACCCTTATACCAGCCACAGAACTGCGTTCTGTTTTATTGCTGCATTTTTCGTTATTAAATGCCTCATAAATTTTATCATTTAACCCTGTGAATCAATAAAAACCAAATAACTGTATTTGAAAACAATCAAAACATACTAACCAAATATCTTTATATGTATTCCTAACAATTCTAATGGCACACAGGTGATTTATGGGATTGTTTTTTGTGCTGGTGGGATCAGTATAGGAGTAATAAAAAAACAGTTTTTAATATTGGGAGCGATGCTATGCTGGATTTTGATTTGTACTTGCTTATTTGTACAATTAGTAGAAGTGCTACCAGTTCCTCGTTTTAAATTTTTGGTAACACTATTGCATCTCAATGAAAAGTATAGTAGGCCCTCGGACTGTAACGTCATGGCATGATATCAGCGGGCAGAAACGCAAGGCAAGAGACGCTGGCTATCAATAGTCAACAGTAATATGTCGATGCATAAAAGATATGTACAAATTTGTCAAATGTTTGAAATTATCTGGCACCACAGACAAAAGGTCCGCATGATCTGCACCTTTTGTTAATTTCGAATACTTTTTTCAATGTTTGAATGAACTGTGAATTGAAAAATATAACGTAATTCAGCTATTGTGAATAACTTCTACTTTACTGTACCTTATGGACTGAATAATTGCTTAAGCATGGAGAATACAATAAGGTCTCTTGCAGGTATGTACATTCATTGCGAATTGTCCATTATCAATGGCGGATCAACGAGAGGCAAAAAATGTATTTTCCCCCTCCAACCAGAAAAGCTCGGGGCAAAACTATGTTTTCCCCAAGCTGTCGACCTTCGTTTTGCCCCTACTCCTTTTTATTTTAGCAGCAAGGTTTTGGTGCTTCAACTGTCAACTTTAAACAGGAACAGTCAGCTTCAGTGTAAATATTGGGCCTTGGATAGCAAAAACAAGCATCTTGTGACAATATGTTTCACTCCGCGACGTGTTTTTTTTTAGCTGATTCGACTCTTGGGCTTACCCCCTTAATCTGCCACTTAGTTGCATTGTGGCATACTCTCAATACGTGGAATTTGTTGTCGACTTTGTGTTGCCCCCAAACGTACCGGCTAAATCTGCCACCGTCCATTATGTCTGAGGATTTCCGTTGCTTGGTAAAATATCAGATTGTAGGTCAAGCGCAGAATGTCATTAGAACACTTTAACTTGTATTTGTTGAAATTTTTGTATTCTTTGAGCACTTCATTGTGACTTTGCTGCAAATTTTGGTTTGGGGTGCCCAAACCACCATAGGGGGTGCCCAGTTCCTCATTAGGGGTGCCAGGCACCTCCAAAGAGATATAGATCCACACCCTTGCTTCATAGGCTTTTGTCAGCAGGCTCTGCGTTATTGTATCCACACACTATATTCCCTCGTATGTACAGTGATTTGTCGCTGGTGCGCAGTTTATTTATATTTGCTGCCCACCTATTCTTTGTAATTATAGGCGTACCTTGGGATACTAAGTTAAGCTATCAGATACTAAGTTAAAGGTAAAATGGGACGCTAAATTTAAGTAACAGAAACTCTAAATTTTATTTTCCTTGTAAAATTATGAATAGTTTGGCAGAAAGCTACTTAACACGCGCATTGACGGGGGTCTGAGCCACCTTCGCATTGACGGGGGGCGGGTACCCGCCCTGACACCCAATCAAGGACTTAACCTGACCTGAGGTCAGGTCAAGGTCAAATTATATAAAATGCATATCATTAGAAACGTTAAGACAAGGCCAATCTAATGCAGTTAAAATAAACACTCTATCACCCCCCGTTACTAAGTTATTCAGTTAAAATATTTTTCCCGTGTATTTCCAATGGAGGGGTCATGGTTCGTATCTGACTTTAGGTCATCGATATCCAAAATACAGGAAAATATTTTAGATAATTCGGTGGGCTCATTATGTGATATGAGTTTCAATCGGATAAGTTCACCCTGTTCCGACTTATGCTATCTTAAAATTAGTTTTAGGTCAGGACGCTTGACCTGTACTGGTGACCTGACCTGAGATGACCTAACCTTAAAATTGTTTTCAAAAGTTTTAAAAAGGATGCGAAAAAATGTACGCAAAGTACGGTGGCGCTACGCGCCGCCGTTCATATGCTATCTCCGAAAAACCCGAGGGGGGTGGGTACCCGCCCCCCGCCCCGTCAATGCACGTGTTAAATCACTAATTGAACGCTGTGCAATTGAAGACAGAAGTTACTAAATTCAAAAAACTAGCTACATGCAAATTCTGTAGGTATTTCAAAAATTTATTTTGGGTTCAGACTATGCAACTAGAATCTATTTTGCCACAACAATGCACCTCGAATAATGCAGATGTGTCACCTACCCCAGTGAAGGGGTTAGCAGTTTCTGCACCTCTGTGGGCAGGGCTAGAAATCCAGGGCGTCCTGGATGGGCTAACGCCGCCACGGCAATACAAGCCCTATACAAAGCCTATGTGAGACCCGTAAATCTAGGGGTCCTGACCCTCCAACCCCCCATTTCGGTGGTTCACAAGGTGCTGGATATTCTTTCGATAGGTTTCTGTTCCCAAACAGTATGATGCTGCAAAATATCTCTGAGAGTAACACAATACCATCAATTGGGGGCTCTGGTGCTTCTCATATAAGTGCAATGGAAGCGATAGGTTATGTCGGTAGGTTTATTCGATTAGATTACGAAGTGTTTTCTTTAAGGCAGACTTGTACCTTTACTAACGCTCCATCATTTCATGAACATAATATTTATTAAAAAAATACGTGAGCATCCAAATGTAGCAGTTAAGACAGTGGTCCCGCAGTTCTGGGGAAATCGCTTAGCTGGGTACATGAGCAGTTGTAGCACGCTCTATTTAGGTACCGAGTGCGGGAACAGACTTATCGACTCATGTAGCCAGGAGTCTGTCCTGGGGACTCCCGCTTACGGAAGCTAGCGTGCGGAAACTGCGCACGTATCTGGGGTAGCTTATTCTGCAAAAGAGCAGGCGTAAAATGAGCCTGAGGGAAACTTACCCCAAAACGCCATGAAGATGGAGAAGAACACGGTGGCGGGGTTGTCAAAAAGGTAGGTGATTCTTGAGAAAAGGCACGAGTCGGACAGCTTCCAGTATTCACAAATCTTGTGACATAGTGGACACATGATAACGTCACTGTCGCATATCTCCACACTGCAAGACAAATCAAACTGTCAAATAGGCATTATCAGCTTCAAGAGGCGACGGTGGTGAAACATCCCAAGTTTTTTTAGGAAGAAACCTCAGGAAGTACGGACACGTTTTCCGATATTCGCGCTAGGAAAAGTAAGTTTAAAACAGAGGTCTGAAAACACAGGCAGTGCATAACTTGTCTACTGTTTTCGTCGTCTATGGCAAGGCCCTAAACTATGGGGCCCCTATATTCATAATATATACTGTGGCCTGGGGTATGGTGAAATATTTCAAAAAGGCTGCATTGAATCACAGGGCATATTTTAAGCAATTAATTCTGGTGGGCATTTGACTGAAAAGGGCACGAATTCCCACCAAAAGGGCACTCGTAGAGCATCAAATGACTGGTGGGCATTGGGCCGTTCAGAGCACGTTCGCTGGTGGACATAGCATGGGTACTGGTGGGCAAAATTCCTACTACTTTGTAGCTTGAAATGTGCCCTGTTGACTCGTGTGAATGCTAGAATTCCTGAATTGTCCAATGCCTTACTTATGTGTGCAGCATACATGATCTCACCTTGGGTTGTACTTTTTATCTGTGTTGAGCATGATGAGTCCAATGATGAAAACAATGATTCCCACAATGGCCGCAGGAACAAGCATCGTTGTGTAAAACCCAAGCCACGCGAAGTACAGTCCAATTTTGTCGCCAAAGTACTTCCGCACCAGCCAGAGGGGTTGTTTCTTCAAAATGGCTTGAGGCCGCCCCCACTCCAGGTAGAGACACTGTGAGGAACGGGCGATGTAAAAACCAACACAATTTGTATAGATGAGTGACATGATGTAGAATTTCGCAAGGGGTGAGAAGTTTCAGGGGAGCTGTCCATATAATATCGGTGAGGGTCATTTTTCATTACGAAGATAACTTTCCTGATGACAATTGTAGGTGTTTTCAGGGCGATGGCGTTTCAGAAGTCTTAGCGGAAAGCAACAGATGTAGTTTTCCCAGAGCGGCGTTCATATAGTCAAACGAGTGCTAACAGCTGACAATGATGGACGAACTTAGCGAAGGATGGCGAGCAACAGGCTGCCTCGCCCTGGACCACCTTCTGTCAGGTCAACCTTAAAGGGAATGTGGCACCTTGGTAGATTCCAGGAATTTAGTGGATTTAATTTTTGAATTTGAATTTTAAGGAATTTAGAGGTATCTTACGCCGAAAATCATGAGACGTTGATTATATCTCTGAAAACTATTCAATGAGCCCAATATTTTTATTTTTAAAATGCTCCTCTATGGTGAAAAATTAAACCTCTGCCTGTGGATGACGTCATGATGTGGAAACTATTACTATATTCAATTTCCTTCAAGGGCTTCAATTGGCTGATTACTCATCGTGACGTCAGCGCTGTCGTCACACCAACAGCTTACAACTGTGGTCACCTGGCTGGGGTAGATTTGGGGTACATTTCAGGTGGGTTTTTAGCTTTTTTCCACGGAAATTTTTAGTTTCAATGCAAATGATATATTGAGTATCGGGTTTTCCGGCATGCCTTACAACTTGGTTATCTCAATTAAAATCACGTTATAAAGGTGTCACATTCTCTTTAAATCGTGTATCTCAGAAAGGTTCGGCATTTTAAGACGTTAGACTGCCATTTTTGCACCTTTGACGGCGGATACGGGCCCCAGGATACGAACAGGGAATATCTCAGGGAACCGAAGGGGTTAGACGATCGCCCCTTTTGCCCCCTTGGATCTGTCCCTGCAATACGTATTTATCTGTATCGAGCATTTTCAGCATTGATTGATGAAAAGAGGACACGCTTAGTTTTTCCCGTCTTAATCAACAAAGTTGAATTCTTGATTAGCGGCTAAATGTTCCCTGCTGTAAGCGCAAAACGTTGAAATCGGGATTTTCAACATTTCTGGTAGAAAAAGTGACGGGTCTCCTGCAAACAGTTCTAACGCCATATAGCTATTGGAAATCTCTAACGGTGGTTTTAATGACACGGTACTAAGGATAGAACTAATGTTCGTTTGCACAAACTGATTCGTGTTTTATCGTCAAATGAGCCACATCAGTCGGCAGCTGAACCACTAAAAATTAATTATTTTGTACAGATGCACAGAAACAGGATGTTTACCTGACAAAATAGCAAAACGAAGTCAAACGTTCGTTAATGGTGTCTCTCAGCTCATTTTTCTTGCATAAAATCTGGGGGTCATTTTAGGTCCCCAGCGCTTCCTATTGGTCCCCATCCCTTCCGATTTTCATCATCTGGGGACCAATGCCCTTTAATACCAAAACCTAAAGACCTGTTCCTCGTTCAGTAAAGGCATTTGGTTCCCTCGCTAAAGACCACAATCGCCCTTCAAAAACGTTAAGTGTGCGCAGTAATATAATGGCGTGCTCGCTGAAGGAAAGGGTGCCTTTTCGACTGTCGAGCTGTGCACGTTGAAGCCCTTTTCTCTCTGTGGTCCCCATTAAAATTTTGGGAAAAATGATCTTATGTCTCTCCTGATTCAGTCATCCGAATCGGGCGATGGCATACAAACAACAGTCAGGACGTCGAAGGAAGCAAAGGAGTGATGGAAATGCCTGAGAACTCGGAAAATCCTTTCATACCATAAATTCGTGGGAGTACTTTCACCCCCCCCCCGCCAAAGGAAATGGAGAATATTATTCTTGGTAATAATAACAACACTTCTACTGGTGGTATAAGTAAGGAAGGATGCTGAAAAAGCGCCAGCCCTTGTACATACGATAATCTCCCACTTGTTCTGCCTGAAGGCTGCAGTCAGCTGGTGCTTTCCAGGTCTTGCGGCTGTGGAGCTCACCCTTCTGTCGTTGGGAGGTCCGGAGGACGGGCTGTCCTTGTATGTGCCGTCGTGCAGCGGGAAGGCCGCCAGAAACGAGCCGTTGTTGAGCAGTCGGTTGATGCCGACCTTGGAACGCTCGTGGCCGCTGGATGTGGCCGAGTACTTGGTGCGCATCAGAATCTGCCAGACGATCTGGGACCGCTGGGCCGCCGTGAAGAAGGTCTCCCGGCTCTTGATGACGAACCTGACGGCAGGAAGGCCGAGGCAAGACATCAATGAAACACCATGAGCCAACTGTTTTGTCACATCTGCAGCTCTCCAGCCTGTCCAACTCGCTAAGATATCGAGGTTTCTTTAAAAAAGGGATTGTAAGAAGAGAAGGCAACGTTGTCAAAACTTCGCCAAATGAATTTTAGGGACACAAACGTAGGCGCCACATCGGTTAACAATGGCCGTGAGGCATCTGAAGACAGGACCCACTGGTGTTCCCTACGGCGGTTGAACCCGGCTGTGAAGTACTCAGGCTCCGGAGGGATCAATTCGGTGTTGTACTTGAAAACATTGGGCGCGCATGAAGGCCCCGTTTCTTCCTGCGGCTCGTCCTCCTGCAGGTGGTCACGAGCGAGGTCAGGGCCTAGCTGACGACGGATAAGCGCTACGGATAGGCGCGAGCACTTTTACCGGGCTTCCTGAACAATATCTCAAACAGCATGCAGTTATACGATCTGTACAATGTATACTTAAAGTTATGCAAATTAGCAATGATGAATGAGAAAAAAATAAACGGATTCTGTCCGGCAATTTAGAGGTGCATCTTGTCCGGCTCAATGTACTTGGACCAAATGTTCTCATGCCACGAGTTGTTGTATCAACCAAGAGTGAGTGTTTGCCGATCTCGCGTGCGCAGCCTGGAACTTGATCATGGTCTGAAAATGTACAGAATTGTAACAAAACAAATACTTCTTAAAAATAAAACACCAAATCCACCCTGCACCAGACTGCGTGAGGCGCGGTGCGCGCTTCTAATGAACACTATTAAAAGACACTAGATACATAGATTACTGTTGAAGCATGCGTAACATTTCATGCTTACTGTTCCATTCATTTTGCTCAAGCCGCTATAGAAATTGTCATTTACCGTGCACGTGTTCCATCCATTGTATTTGTCATGCTAAGAGGGTCTGTCTGGATATGAGATGACACATTACATGCTTTTATGCATATCCGTCGAGCGGTTAATTTGAGGACTAAGTTTCCGAAAAATTGTGTAGCAGAACAATGTTAATGGATAAGCTCCTGAAATAGATTGTAAGTGAATCTCTAAGGAATCAGAATGGCGAAGGAACAGGGTTTTGACAATTTCACGATAGACTTAATTTACCTCATCTTCAGGTGTAATTGATTGTAGCATGGACGAGCGAAGATGACAGTTGCCAAGTTTTCTTACATAGTAATTATTATTCAGGCAATACCGTCGGGGGTAAGGAAACAAATACTGCAACGGCATGTCACCACCTTATGCCCATTGTGCTTGGAAATTGAATTCACAGTTGAATAGTATTCTATCACACTGTTGAAAGATCGTAATTTGTTAAAAGAATAATTTGTTGAAGCGCTTGTGAGGCCTCTACTGTCTATGAAAAAAGTTCGCCGTGGTAAGTAGAAATGATTCTAGAGCAGAGGTCTATCTTTATGTAGGTTTTTGTGTTTCAAATTTTCGACACCCACGTAACTGATATATCATCCATCTATTTTGCTCAAAATTCGTTCGGATTGTTGATATCGTTGAGAGGACCGTGATGTCAACCCGCGGAGATAGAAGAAATTGCGGGCTAGAATTTTGTTATGATTTTGTTAGCAATAATTTCGATTAAAATATTTTTGCATGCATATTTTGCTTTTAAGAAATTATTTCTGACAAAAATTATGTCTGCAATTTTGTTTTTGATACTCAAGCAATTATTGGGCTTACATAGGTATTCTAAGACTGAAATGTATCCCGCTTCCATGTGGTCAATCGCTAGTGCGTAAATAAAAAGTGTTGCAATGCGTATAAATCACTCGATCGAATGTTGCATGCGTATAAAGTGCTGCATGCGTCTTAGCCACAAATATACCAGTGCCACATCGAGAAACGCTTCCCTGAAACATCGCTTGTGTTTGGTTAGTCTTGTGCTGCCAAAGACATGGTTACGATTGTAATTAGGTGATGTGATCCCGGTTAGCAGCGATGGTTCATGCCGCAATAACACCTAGTAGCTCTGCATGTAGCCACACTATAAATAGCCCCAACGCAGTAATGTTGCCAGTAAATATGGGAGGAAACTTCTAGAGGACATACGACGTAGTGCTGCCGTGAGGGACATAGTGAAGACTGGCATAGGTAAAAGCTGGCCTTATCCTTCATGTAGGAATAGAAAATACCTTTCTATTAGATTATCAATATTCTGGACATTGTTGCGTGTCGAATGTGACTGTTGCATTGAGGCGTGTTTTTAACAATGTACCATTCAAAGGACTGACAGCGTTTAAGGTATCAATAATTTAGCAACAAAGGTGATAACGATTGCTCCATCGAGGATGAGGCCATATTTTACCCGCAAGGAATTTCTGCCTGCTAAACCCGAACACCGCTAGACAACAGCTGGTTCAACACCGTTAACAGCTTAACTTACCCAGGCGTGGTCTACCACCACAAATTTCTGCAATATAGAGCCACACGTCGGCTTTGTTAGCTTCCCCAGTCATGTTCAGCCGACAAGGAGACAATGCATTCACACTAGTGAGCAAACATGTTCCGTCATTATTCTATAACACGTGCCGGTATGGGGCTCAGTGCGACCTTCGCCGGTGCAAGGGGAAGGTATATACATATCTACCTACCGTGCTCACAAACATGCTAGGCAACATTAGGTGGGCCGTAATGATTGCTAGCCCCAAAAAATATAGGCAGTAATTTCTTCAGGTTACTTGGGTTTGAAAGTACCATTGGAATGCTCTCGTCAAACCCGATCGAGTGATTTATCCCATGATAAAAAGCCTAGCCAAAGGTCAGGTCAGGTCAGGTCAAAGTTTGCGAGTCTAGTTGTACGATATTCATAGAAGAAAAGTTGTTTGTGCTATAGTAATTTTTGTGAAACGTTTGGGCTTGAAATCGTCAAATGAAGTCAACTGATTATTTTCATTGCATTGCTTTGTTCGTGGCAGCTCCAAAACTTGAAAAATAATTATTTTTCTCATTCTTTTACCGACAAGCTAAATTTACCCAATGTTTTAATAACTCAAAAGGTGAGCTGCAGTTTCGATTTTAAAATTCCAAAATGTAAAACCTTACAAGTTATCCTATTTCAGTTTCCAATCGCAGATTCAAAGTACCTGCACTTCATCTCTCAGTTTTGCACTAACATTGGTGCCCTCCATAGAAACAAGTTCTGAAAGTTTGAAAGTTGGTTTGGTTACGGAATTATAGCTGAAGGCAAATCTTGGTTCGCTATATGAACTTAAATTGTCCTTTTATTGACATTATAGGATAAACACAGAGAACCATATGCATGTTATACCTGTTTAATATGGCACTGACCCATATTCTTAGTTTCTGATGTTTATTTTTATTCCAAACATTTGAAATTTTGACACAGTGGCCTGAGGTCACGTTACCTGCTGCGACTCCTTTTACTTTAATAACTGCATTTTTGACCGCGTGAAGTCTGTTTACAATGTTTTGTTCAATATGCAAAATATCAAAATGTGTGTGCGTGTGTTTTTGTTTGTTTATAATATATCGAATTAACAATTCCTAGTTTCTGTTTCGATTCTTAGATTTAGTTTCTGTAGCTTCCAACAGAAATGACTTGGTGCACAACGGTACCTTTAGACAAACAAGTTCCTGCAGATTTTTCACTTCCGATGTTTTTGAAAAAGGACAGTTGATTTGGAAGTGGCTTTACAAGCCGTACATATATTTTATTTTATTGGTTAGATGAAAATATTTTGTGTATTATTTTTTTCTAATAATTGTTGTGTTTGTTTGTTTACCTTCAAATTTGAATATTTACATAAGGTACATTTTAAAGATCATAGTGCTGGACCTCTAACTGTGCTAGGAGGATTGTCAAAATTTTTACAGTATAATTATAACTGTGTCTGTAGCGACACAACCTTTGTCTGCCTTTAAATGTTTCGTGAATATGAGGATTACCTGCTATGCTCTCTTCTTGGCGGAGGGAACATGTAACGTAAGTGGAATAAAGTGGTGGTTTGTATTTTTATTGGTTTATAAATGGTAGAGCAGACATGTTCTTCTACGCCGGCGGTTTCATTACCAACCCCATTCGTATGAATGCAACACTTACAATCAACAACTGCATGTCTTTGCATCGGCATTTACACGCAAGCGACTCCCAGAGCAACGCCGGCAACACACATGGGCTCATGAGCCCTGTAACTACACTCACTGCAATCGTCTATGATCAGGTGCACTCCTACACACCTGCACACACACACACACGTACACGAACACACGCACTCCTGCCTAGAAGTGCACTGCACGCGCACACATCAGCAGGACCTGCAATCTCGGCACTGACCTGGATGGGCATCTTCAGGTTCATGATCTCGGCGTAGCGGGTCAGCACCTCCCAGGGAGAGTGGACCTTCATGTAGTAAGTCCTGCCGTCGCTGGAGTGCTGCCGATGAGATTGGGCATGGATGGAGTCGATCAAGTTCGCTCAAAATTTAGGGAGTGTTGGATAGGCTTGTCGATTCGTCATGGACTTTCAGCGCAGCTTAGTTGGGAGGTTTTTAAAATACGAAAGTGTTTTAAGCTAAGATTGCATTGCCAAAAGAACCAATCTAGGAAATTGAAAATGCTTCAGCGTGTTAATAATGTCAAACTGGTTCAAATAATGAATCTGAATAAAAACTGGTTACGCATTACATGATAGTATGCTCAAGGGTGAAAACTGGTGTGAAGTATAACATGATCGTCCCTTTGAAAGAGGGCCGCGGCAACACACCTCCTTCTCCTCCACCTCGATCTCCAGCCCCTCACTCATCAGGTTCGACGTGAATGCCTTGCGTCTGTGGGCCTTCGAGACGTCGTCGTCGTCTCGGTAGGCCAGCACCATGTCGATCTTGCGCGTGTTGTCCCAGAAGTACTGGGTGTCCACACGACGCCGCACCTGACGAAGTCGATCACAGGGCGGGTCACTCTAGTGCAACGATCACCGGATGGGCTATGTGAATACCAGCCCCGCAGCATATTCAGTTTTGCTCCAGGATGGTAATTGTGGTGCTCAGAGTTGGGCATAGAACAAGTTGTTCAGACAAGTCACCGAATCGGAGAGAGAAAAACAACAGAGAGAGAGAGAGAGAGAGAGAGGAGGGAGAGGGAGAGGGAGTGGGAGTGGGAGTGGGAGAGAGAGAGAGAGAGAGAATGAGAATGTGCAGCATGATATACAGTGGCGAATCTGGCCGGTAGGGTTGGAGGGGGCAAACCAGTCAAAAGAAAACATCATCACACAGTGACAGATTTGGCCACAATTATCTAACCCGTACGTTAGGGAGAAGGGGATGAACCCAAGTCCAACAGACAAAAAACGTCACAGGATGGAAGATATGGTCACAAGATGCTTGCTTTTGCTATCCAAGGATCGTTCGCTAAAACGCGACTTTAAATATCAAGAGGATCAATGTCCAATGTTTACACTGAATCTGACTGGTTCTGTTTGAAGCTGACTGTTTCCGTTGAGGCACCAAAGCCTTGCTTATAAACTGAAAAGTAGCCTGAACAAAAGGTCGATAGCTTTAAGGAGGAGGGGGGGAGTACATAGTTTTTCCCGAGACTTTCGTTTGGGGGATAGAGGTCTTTTGGCTCTCCCCAATCCCTGAAGCCGCCAGTGATGGAATAAGGGCTCCTCCCACAACCTAATGACAACATGCCAAGTCACCGATCTTAAAATATTCCTTTACGACCGGATGACCAATTGTTATCACGTTCCCTGCCTAATTGCCATGCTGTTGCGGCCGAATGACCTTTAGTAGTCAATGTCCATACCTCAAAGTCCATCTCCGGCCCAGGCATTGGTGAGTAATAGTGCTGGTCATCATTGACTTGAACGGCTGCCTGCAAAAGACGTGCAGCCAAACAAGTCCATGTCACTCCCGTGCTCAGCCAAGCCGTACCAACTGCTCTTGGGCATGACGTGCCATGCATGATGGAGTAGGTCAGATTGTGCGTCAGAGGTTGGCGCGTCACAATAGCAGCGCGTTACACCATCTACTAGTAGGTGGGCATATGTTGCAGCGTTGCAAAGTTGCAGCAAAATCAGACAATTGGTGGTAGTTGGAAGAATTCTATGGTTGATATGATGGCAATAGCATGCGCAGGTGTGCAAAAATAGTTAGTCTTTGCTCCATTATTTCTGCTGCCTGTTTGTTCTAGCTCAGGTATCAAGTTAAATAATTAAAAGCTGCAAGCGAATGTAACCAGTGCAATAGCCAGGAAAGAAGTTTCAATCCAAAAGACAAGAAAAACAAACGTGCCCGTTATGGTGAGCCACACTCACGTGTACGACATCGGTGGCCCTCCGAATGGTGCCGTGCCGGGGAGGCGCGGACTTCCCGCCGGCCCCAGCATCACCCTCGTCTCCCGCTGGCTCCTCATCACCCAGAAATCCTGGCAGCGACCCGCCGTCCATGCGGCCGAGCGCGCTTCTTCTGCTGGTGTTGCGGCTGTTGTGCTTGCTCCTCCTGCTACTGGTCCTGCTAATGGGACCGCTGCTGTGGGTGGGGTCGCTGTCCGCGGAGCTTGGCCGGCTTCCGTTTGTGGACTCAACCCAGGAGGCGGCGGGACCTCCGTCTGTCGGCTCTGCTCCTGGCACGGCGGGAGGCCCGCCTACGAACTCAGGCCCGGAGGCGGCGGGGGGCCCTCCTACGGGCGCCACCCCGGAAGCTGCGTCGGCCACAGGATCTGGAGAGCGAAAGTCAGCGATGCTCTGGCTGGAGTGAGACACGGCGATGTCGCCGCTGGAGGTGATCTCGTTCAGAAGCGCCTGCTGATCTGAAGGGGGCAGGGAGAAGGAGCGTCAGAGGCCTCCACATCGCGTGATAGCGACGCTGACTGGCCACGGGATGGGCGAGCTTACACAAAGCTGAGCCTCCGGCAAGCAACGATTGAAGTAAGGTGCACTTTTACCATTGGCCATCACGAAAGCTGGTTTTGCTTATAATCATGTGCCACGCCAGTGCTTTGACTCTTTGGAAGACGCATGAGTATAGGCAATGATTATCATTGTTGGAGTTAACGATGCACTAGCTGCAATAAGTGGACAGAGCTATGACATGCTATAAGAACGCTTGCAAATACCCCAGACTTCAGGACAAAGCAAGTAACTGTTGCTGGACGAAAAAGTCATAAGGCCGATGAAACAAAATTTTATACTGGACGAATTTGTTGCTACATGGATGTAAACTGGAAGAGCGCTGATGCAAAAAGTCACAATGCGGTTTTCAGTTTCAACTTTCTTAGACAACCGATACCATTGGAACTGAGAAACACCGTGGAAAGGCAGAGACAATACCATGGAATGATTTCAGGTACCATCACTTAAACTCAGTACCCGCGAGAGCTGCAGATGCAAAACCCGCACAGCGAGGATCGTAGCTGAAATCGTGGCCAGGTATACTGGCTACTCTAGATGCATATGTTAAGCAGATGGGCTGGTTTCAGTATATGATGTATGAACTGGGGAACGGCCACGATGGCTGACCGGATTTCAGCAAGAGCTACTACCCTCAAATTCTGGAATAAAACCTAAAAATATAGAGATCCTGGTGAGGCTTTTGAACAATGGAAAGGGACTAGGTGAAATTTACAGAACAGGAATTCTATTTTGACCGAACTTCCAATATGATGTCATTCATTATAGTCATCAGTCGATAGTTGTATGAATATGATTCCAGCTAGGCTATTGAGAACATTTCACTGACAGGGGATTTCGAGTAATTTGCTTTAACTCACTTGGGTCGTTACCGAGTGGATGAGTAGCGTTTGTGAGGTCTACCTCTAACTTGGTAGGAATGCTTACATATGACACGGCCTGACCCGCACCAACCGTGCTAACGTTTTGGCGGGCTGATAAGTCGGCGAGCAACTGTTGTAAGAAAATGATGTTAACGCTGTTATGTAGCTGCATCAAAGCAATCAATTGTGATGCATTTTCAGGCAAAACCATTACCCTGCATGACAGTCGCCTGCGTTTCCCCGATACCTTGCAACACCCTCTGAATCAAGGGTTTGGAGAGCTTCATTGAAATACCAAATATTTGCGGCAGGAATGCGCATGCACTCAAATAAAGATGAATATATTTTAGAAGTTATTTAACTGTAGCTGTGGACAATTAGCTTATTCAGAAATCCCAAACGAACCAATGATTAAGTTATAAAAATAATGCCCTCTACACAAATGCAGACAGATGTGAGCCATGTAAACTCAAACACGGGCGTGAAAACCATCAATTCTTTGACTTCGTGAAAAATATTCGCCCGAAAACTCACCATCTGCGGAGAAAGGAAATGGGTGTTTAAAACTAATTTCGCGCAAGCCAGCCCAACACCTGCCCAACATAGTTAGCAATGAACAGCTGACAGCGGCAATTGGGCCCGTATGGGGTATGGGAGGGGATGTGTGAAAGCTGTGCGTTAAAAAGAGAAGCACATTGCTGGAGCGTTATGGCTCCGTAATAGTCGAGTTTCGAGACAAAATAAATATGCCAGCAGTGGTGTTTTGGTTCGTGTTACGCCTCTGGTAGGTCGGTTTGAAACCAATGAAGGTGTGGAATTCTCTTTCAATTAATTTGCAATATGATGACTTTGGCTTTCAGGGTTTGATACACATTTTGTAAAGCTGATGGAGGAACCAATTTAGAGTCACCATCAATCGGAAGGTGGCACTTTTATAATTGGAATTGAACTGAAGCAGCTATGTAACAAAGCATACTGGAAAACTTCAGGTTTGACATTTCATTTGTCCCGGTACTCCTGGTTGGCGGAGAAACAGGGTGTATTTGGACTAACAGTTACAAAATACAAGGTAAGATATTTGGCCTGCTCTACGTGACTGCTCAGTTCAAATCGCTTGAAATTTTAATGTTTTGTATTTTAGAAGATATATATTATATTGGTTCCTTAGTGAGTGTATAAGGTAAATGAAGAGGGGCATCCAATGATGGAGCAACTGCGAGAGGTCATTTAGTATTAAGTGACTCCAGGACAAACATTTTAAGAGAAAAACTGGCCTGTGGTTCCCTGGCTGGAGCTTACCTGATCCATCCAGGGAATCCAAATTATACTTTCTGAAACAAACAGTTCGCTACTGGCTTCATCAGTGTCTGTCGTTTCGTTTCTATTTTTAATGAGTCGCAATATTCTCTCCGAAGGCAGGTATCTGTTCCTGGACTCGACATAGGCGGAAAATGTGTGATCGTTATTCACTTCCAAGAAGTCATTATCGTACCACTCACATTACAGTTATATCAAAAGCCAAAAAGTGGGCCTTCACCACTACCGAATTGTGCTAACAATTGAAAAGTATCGCTTGCTCAAGTGTTCACGTGGCGCGTGATGCCAGTGCAGCGCCACGCCGTCCGCTATCTGCCACCGCCTTACACAACTGGGCTCATCGCATGCGACGCGCCACCGTGTCACCTCGTCGGTATCGACGAGCGGCGCGCGCGCCTCCAAAGCCCGGCACTGTTGCATGGTAAAACTGCCGGGTCGGCGGTGGCAGGCACGTGTTATCGGGGCGAACGGTGACGCCAGCGATACAGACTGTCACTTTAAACATCAGCGGGAGCTTATCGAGAAAATCTCCAGTACCTCAGACTCAGGGCACTCCAAAGCGAGGGACAATGGCACACTCTTGAATGAATGGCGCTCTCGGGACCTTAGTTGTGGCACCCGCTGCTTCCACGGAGATGTGCGTTATTAAACAATGCAGTATTGACACATAAATCATATCAGCTGTTTGCAAATACATGTATCTATTGGGAAACCTTCCCAACATTCACCATTCTATTTGAGTCTCCCAAGTCGTTGGAACCCTTTCATAGGATTACCTACTTTTTGTTCTACAAGCTTTCTGTGTTCAGCTCTTAACACTGAAAATGATAATGATTCGAAGCAAAGAAACTTAAAAAAAACAAAGCACGCACGGTCATATGTCGGGCCGGTCTCAGACTCCCACACCCGTCCTCTGTGTAGATGTTTCCTCAGAGGTCGTTCGAGGCTGAGGAGAGAGTCGCCCGAACCACCGGCAAAAAAACTGCCCTTCCCTTATCCCTTTCCTCGCCTCCCACCTCTGTTATACCACGACGTAAGTGGATGGGTAGGGGCCGATGGATGGAGCCCTACCCCATCCGAGAGGTTTGACGCATTCTGAAACCTGAATTTTTCCATTCAACCACTAATTTGTCGAAGAGACATCTGAAATCACAGTGACGGCCGCCCCGGTAGCTCAGTTGGTAGAGCGTTGGGCTCCGGCCCGCTGCTCAGAAGCATGCAGTGGCAGTGCATGTCCGTGCTTGGGATCGGTTCCCCTGAGACGCTCCGGCGCTCAATAGTTTACCCGACGTACAGGTCGGCTGGCAACTGACTGGTGAGAGGGTGACCTGAGCGGGGCGGCCGTCCCTGTGCTTTGTGGGACGTTAAACTTTGGCTTCTAAATCAACCCTTCATTGTGGGAGTTGCTCGTTCGGGTGGTGGGGTCGGGGTCTCCGTGACAAGTCCCGTGATGACTTTAGTGAGACTCCGACTCTAACAGTCTAACTGAGAACAACTTAGACAAAATTTATAAAAAAATAATTTAAAAAATGGAAGTGTTTTTAGACAAACTTTAGACAACTGAATGATCAAAAAACAAAAACAACGTTCACGGCTCCTGACGTTTTAAGAACAAATCTGTCCTTACACACATGAGCGTGGTCGGATCCGAAGAATTTGTAAACTCCAGCTCTTTAATTATTGCTAGACTTCCCAGAACCAATTTAACACCCAAAAAATCTCGGAGACAGTTGGAGCCATGTTGTGCTCCTCGCTCTAGGCTTCTAACGAAGAGGCCATGATTACCGAGCGGGCGCGACAGGTTCGCGAATTTCCTAACCATATCAATCTACTCTCCCTATCACTTCGCCAACCAATCGGTGATACAAATTATTGTAGTTTGCTTCTCCAGATGTTCTCTTCTTTTAGATCACTATTTTTCCGATAGTCCTAATCCTCTCCAGTAGAGATATTACCAAACAAAGATGGAATCATTGAACACATGAAAAACGTACATCTTAATTGGACACCATAAAAACCTAACGTAATCAACGTGACAATGCTGGGTGTTGCCATTCGCCCATAGCCACCAATTCATCTTGTCTACTGCTACTGCAACGTACACAGCAGTGAACGGCACGTGATATTTACATTGTTTTGTTCCCTAGCCCACCACTGCGCTGGGAAGTGTGTGCGATCGTGACGTGGCCACCCCAAGGGCAAGGCTTTCAAAACGAGCGCACAATAGGCGGCGCGTTTCCATGGAAACGGAAAACATACGGTGGGTTTGGGTCAATAGACAGCTATTACCGGGCCCAGTGCCCAAGCCGATCGCACTGACCACGTTTCCAAACATGTATCACATAGATGTCGTTAGCGTCATGTGGCAAAAACTGTCGAAGTGACAGCATTGAACCCATGCAAAACTTTCATGTCTCTCAAAGTGACGCAAAACTGTGTCATCACCTATGTATGTCCAAATTCGAGCTAAGCATGCAATCGACATCGGAGGAGTGGCCAGTGCTCACATAACACAGCCACTTGAAAAGAACGCGTGTGAAAGTCAGCTTAAACACAATAAACACCTGAAATAGCCCGTGCAAGAGATTGCGAGCCTAGAAACTGCCTTCATCTTCTATTCGCTATCAATAATGTTGGACTAACAGCGTGTTTTGTAAAAAATATCGAAATATAGATAGCTGATAAAAACTTATAATTCTTTGCAGCCCAACAAAATTGTAAAAAGACTTATCTTTTGTAGGCCCACCAGTATGGCAAATGTGGATACAAGGATTACAAGGATGATCTATTCCAGTTTTTCAGGAATACGAGCAAACATCTGAATTCTGTGACATGGATGAGGCGTCTCGTTTGGGTGTAAAAGTATTTACATTGATACTGACTTAACACGCGCCCCGCTTGGGGTCCCTGGTATGACGCGCCCCGTTGGGGGCCGTTTTTCGCCCCCCTCCGTATCTCAAGCTAAATGAAAATTAAGGAGAGCGATTATAAGCTCCTGATGAGACGAAGAGAAATTATAAGTTATTTTATTTCAGGTCAATATTGAGGTCAGCAAAGGTCGAAGAAGGTTCCAAAGGCTTACAACAGGTCGGTGTACGTTTCCCCTCCAGATTTTTACTCAGCGAATCTACAGAAAATATCAATGCATCATTGGATTCCTCTTATCGTGACAAAAAGCTAAAGATGTATAATATGACCTTGCTAGGTTAAATGGTGAAAATGACCTCACATCGAGCTAGGTCAAGGTCACACATTAGCCTGGTATGGTCATATTGCATATCAATCGACTCCTCGTGACAATATAAGCACAATGCAAGACAAATGGGAGCTTTATCTCAATTCAGAGAGAAGTTATTGGCAAAACAATCACTGTATGCTCTTAGGACTTGACATGACCTTTGAGAGGTCAGATGGTCAAAAACTCAAGTTTATGGTCAATATTTTTTAGAGGTCTCATCGCATCATCTCATCTTTTGGAATGTTTCTCGCTTCATGTACCATCTAGAACTACCAGGAATGCTAGTGCAACTTTCTTAAATGTGCCTTTTGGTCGAGTGAACACGATACAATCATGTGTGTTTGTGCGGGCTCCTCGCGTTGTTAATAACTTTTTAGCTTTCTCACCAACCTGCGATATTTTGACGGATCCCATTGGACGACTTAAAAGTGTATCGCCTCTTTTACGACTCTACAAACAGCTTTCATAGGTCAGTGACCAGATTGATTATCTGTGTTTGTTGTGTTAGAAATGTTTTTTGCGCGTTTTAGGAGTAGGCTGTTGGTGATTATGCATTTTTATCTTTCATTGACTTCACCTATAATTGGGTATGTGCCTGTTGGTGATTAATACATATACAGAGATACAGAAGAGTACACGTTTCGATGATTTTTAGGTTTATCTATCCAGTTTTTATTGAAAAAATAGCCCTTTCTATTTTTCACTATAGACTTATAATGGGGTGACCAAAAATTCAACCCCACCTTAGGTTGACAGTATCAAAGTTTCGAGATAGCAGGATTGTAGACCCTAATGACCGTATCACATGGTGAAAGTTTGAAACTGATCAGTTCTCAGATGTTCCTACTTCAAACTCGTGATTTTGGGTTTTGAGGTCGGACCTCTTGACCTTGAATAGCTCCTTGACCTGACATGACCTGACCTAAAAAAATTGATCAGATACGTAAAATTGATCAGGGACTGTACTGTAAGTTTCGTTGTTCTGCGTTTCTTCGTTTTTGCGTTATGTTGGGAAAAATAGGAGGGGGCAATTTTCGCCCCCTCACAGCGGGATGCGTGTTCACACGCGTAGTGGAGAGGGGTCTGGCGTCAACGCGCAGTGGAGGGACCTTTAAGTCCCCCTGAGATCTCGGAAATCAAGAGAGTTAGAAAAACGGCCGTTAAAGGGTGTGCGGCGGCGATGGTGATCTACCTTATGACAAAGTTTCATTGACCTAGGTCTTTAAGGTCTTCAAGGTCAAGGTCTTCAAGGTCAAATATGGCCGGTACTGGAGAGGAATTACCGTGATAATGCGGAAAAGGCTGGGAATAGGACCCACTATTTTACAAACAGGGGATTACCCCTACACCAAAAACTGACTAAGGCCACAGAGGGAAGATCCCATGCAATGTTCTCTGAAACCTTGAGGCCACGGTCACTCAAAGTCAATGACCTATGACATTATATAATGACTTATTCCAAATAATGTACAATATAATATAACTGCCACTAGAGAAGCCTTTGGGTGGAAAATGACGGCTTAACCTTGAAAAAGACCCTTGACCTTGACATGTGATCTTGACCTTGGGTAGACTTAACTATGAAGTCTTAGTACAGCATACGTCATATTGAATAATATCATCTGACCGGAATACTGCAGTAAGTGTCCTTGATCTGTGACCTTTGCCTTGACCTTGACCTTCATGTTGGTTGAGCTTGACATATAACCTCATTATATGACGTCATGACGTCACCACTCTGCCTACAGTGCAGGCGAACTGGTTCAACCGAGCGATTGCAACGGTCTCAAAATATAGGTCTGACTTTGAAAGTCGAAACGTTAATGACCGATTTTCAGATTTTTTCACCAATTGACGCGCTCACAAATTCTCTTAAATGTGGCTGAGTAGCGTTTTCCGGCGGCGAACGGCTCCCCGGCCACCTCTCAAAAATAGGTGGGGGGCGCTTTAGGACCCCTCCACTTCGTGTGTTAAGACTAAGGAAGACCTAAGACTGTCTGGATTATGAACACCTTTTTGAGCCCGAGAAAAGTATCGTCTATTGCTCTTGGGAATGAAATTTTAAAGGTGAATTAGGTTGTGGCATCATAGTAATCTCTGCCGGCGAAAGGTGGGGGCGGGGAGATCAATCTTCAGGCTCCCGCTGTCAATGAATCTCCTCTAGAAGGAAAACCCAGTGGATTTGTTGCACTCTTTGTTACCTTTCCCACAGACTGGCTACACAAAGTTCCTACTATTTTCCGATTTAGTCGAAATATGGAAATTTACGATGAACAATCAGGGCAAGACCATCATTTTTCGAGAGTATGGGAGGAGTTATCTTTTATTTTTACAAGGATACAGAAAATGCCAATGTTTGCAAGTCAACGTAACCACCCTGACAGACATGAGGGTGCTATGGAACTGGAGTCTGGGGATCTCGCAAATGACTGAGGAGGCTTTGTGTGTTGACCCTCTCCACGGTGGGAGACGTTTTTGAAGTTGTGGTAACGGTTTTTATATGGATGACCTGGGGTCACGTACGGGTCCTGACCTCTGTATTGGGAATGCATCGGAAAACGGGCATATAATAGCTTTTTATTTCCAAATTGTGGTATTTTAAGCCACTTATCGTGGGCATGTCGCGAAATTTGATCCCTGACCACTGAAAGGTCATTTAGGACTACCTAAACAGGTTTTCAGACTTATGTCAATAACTCCGCAGAAAATAGAGGTAGAACTTTCATTTTGATAACATTACGTTTTGATTGTATTATAAAGTTGATTGATATGTTTATTTACTATGTGAAGTCAAAGAGTATCCTTGACCTGGCCTTAGGTTAGAAAATGTTTAATTTTGACCTAGCATGGTCATTGGTCATGTTGTATGTACATTATTGGATTGGCCACGCGCAGTGAGATGAATCGAATGATGTCTAAAACTGGACTCTAACCTTATCCAGCCCGACGCTGTAGTCAACAAATTGCTCTGAAACCTCTCACATTATTTAGCCTATCATGACCTGCATATTGACCCGGGCTAAAAAGTGACTGAGGTAGTTTCGTCATGATGTATTATGGGCTATTTAAATGTGTTTGCGTTTTTTAACTATCTCGGGTAAAAGTCTAGATCGAGGGGTTTTTATCGAAAGTCCACCAACTTGGGGCGAAGGTGGACCGGAGGCCCACTGGGGCAGATTTTAATATGTCCTGTAGTTAATAAGAAACCTGATATTTTGATGATTAAAGCTCCCTGCCTGCACTCAATTGTGGACTATATGTGCTATAAGATCACGAAATGTAACGCTTATGATTTTATTACCACACATTTTTAAGTCAAGCAGGGGAGTTTACAACGGGAATCTCCACCAGCAATTCGAGACTATTTCATATATATTTCTCTCGTCTAAGTGGTCGGCGTTACCTGGGTGCTTCACAGCGCGTACACTACCCCATGGTCTCCCACTCCTACACAGTCGTGCATAGTAGCTGAAAATCCCCTCCCCCACCAAAGAAAAACAACGGCCAAGCACGTGATACCCATCCAGCAGATGATGACCGTCTTAGCGTGAAGTCAGCGTCACGCCCACCCACCCAGTGTTCTTATTACCTTTACCAGGACAATAATAATCAGTGAAAGACTTCGGAGCTTCCGAGTCCTAATACGGCAGGGCGCCCCACTATGATTGGAGGCACCGGCCTAACATAAAACACGCCTCTGTCGCATGGCTATTGTTGGATGCATCAGACGACATCAGTGCAGGGCTATTCATATGGACGTAATTAAACCTACGCTCTTTTTGTCCGCCCAAACAACAGATCTCCTTTTGCTTATTAAAGTTACCTCGTTTTCAAATACGACGGCTCAGTTCTACGCTTCATTTCTTTATCGCTAACCTCGTGTTAAATGGACAACTCTTCAAGGGAATGTGGTACCCTGGTGCTATCCCTGACTGGAGTGGTTTCAGGGACAATCTTTGTTGGAAATGATAATTTGGCTTTGTTTCTTTTAAAAATTACTAATGAGTCAAATATTCTGGTTTATTTAATTTCCCCCTGGGACGAAAAGTTCAAATTGCCGTGACGTCAAAGTGGCATCTGATCTGGTAGTTTCGTACACCGATAAACCTGTTCAGTTAGACCACAGATAAATATGAATACAAATGAAGCATTTTTAGCTACAAGATAAGCCAAAAGGGCACTACAATTCTTTAGTTTTATCATACATTAAAATATACTTCAGGTTTGAATCTAGTCAATAAAGCAAGCTATATACATAGTTATGATTGTTAGTACCTACCAAAGTCATACTAGGCATATTTTTCTCGCCCGCTCCGGGTGAGTGAGGCCGGCTCCCCGACACTTTTTTCTAGAAAATGTTCTCTGGAAACGATGCTTCGCTCTAAAATCGTTCAAAAGTGTTGCATTAAGAGCGAAATTTCCTTTTGGGCATTTTGTGGCGCTGCTGCGTTATAAATAACAAGAGAACACTGTTGTCACTGTGTAGCCTTTTTAAGCATATGTGCCCCTAAAACCCAACACATAGGCAATAGAAAGCCTTTGCTATGCCCGATGGAAGTGAGAATCGGTGACAGGTTTCCAGCGGTCCAGCCCTTTAATCCGGGCCAAAAAAATCATGGCGTCACCCCGTGCCATAGTTGCATGCCCTTTAACCATTTTACCTGCGCTGATTCTACTGGAAATGTACACAAGATGAATATGTTTTATGCTACCGATTTTCCAATATGTATATTTGTATTAGACATTGTTCAGTAATTTTAAATAATGGACTGCACTGTGTTCATTCATATAGCATCCTAATGGAACTGCACTCTCTTTGAGCGTAGTAGGCGTTTACCAATTTAACGACAGCATAGTTTTTATGGTTTACTGCATGTTAACATTTACTTAATGATCAACGTTCTAATTTTAGTGGCACCTGTCCAGATAATGGCGTTTGATAGTCTGTCGAACGGGATCCATAAAAATGTGTTGTATCCACCTAGCGGACGCAACTGACGTTCATAGGCGGATCCAGTATTGCCAATCGGAGGGGGCACCTTCCCGGGGTTTATGTTTTCGAACTCTGTTCATGGTCTCAAGGTTATTTTATATACATTGGAAAAATAACTTTAACAAAAAATATATACTGCGGCAATACCAGAGCTAGAAAGCCATTGGCCAGTTCCTTATACACAGGGTTGGCTGTCATATTGCGAAAGAAGCTGTAATATTGCCTGATCAGTTCTTGAAAATAAATAATAACTCACAAAATTGTGTTTAAACCATATTTCCCGATGATACGAAGTGAATTAATAGCTGAGCCATCAGATTAGCTATGTCGATTCGTGCGTGTTCAGTAATTTCGAGCATATCTCAGGGTGAAGGTAGGCCAGGAGGCTGGTTCCATACGTATCTGTTATATATATTTCGATATATATATATATAAGTTATAGACTGTTGTAATTTTACAGCTTTGGAAAATTGCCCTAAGCTGGACTCGAACCCAGGTCTCCGGATTTCCGGCCCGGCATGCTAACCACTACACCACCAGGAGCCTGAATTTTCCTTCAAGCTTGCGTATTTATACTTAATTTATCGGCAGTTGTTTTACTGGGGCATTCTCATGCCAGTCAGGTCTCAGTGTACCTCCAGTATTGATATATAAGTTATAGACTGTTGTAATTTTGCAGCTTTGGAAAATTGCTCCTAAGCTGGGACTCGAACCCAGGTCTCGGATTTCCGGCCCGGCATGCTAACCACTACACCACTCAGGAGCCTGAATTTTCCTTTCAAGCTTGCGTATTTATACTTAATTTACCGGCAGTTGTTTTACTGGGGCATTTATATATATATATATATATATATATATATATATATTGAACTGTTTTGTTTTCACAGTACGGCTCTCTTTTGATATTTGTATATAATATGCTGTACATTGCAACTGTTGCGTTTTAATGATTATGCGCAAAAGGATCAGGATATACGAAACATTTCAGAGACAAACCAGAATATTTTGGTTGAAATCCTACCCGGTAGCTCAGTTAGTAGAGCGTTGGGCTCCGCCTCGCTGCTCAGGAAACCGTGCAATGGCAGTGCACTGGTGAAAATTTGGGGGCCGGTTCCCTGAGACAATCTGGCACTCAATCGCCTTGCTCGCATCACCCAGGGGCGGACGCAGACCCGAGTTTTTTTGGGGGGGGGCAAACCCATGTCTGCCTCTCCTCCTGGGGAAAGGGAGTGGGAGCGAATATTTTTTGCTCTACAGACCTAGTGTAAACACCTTTTTTCAGTGCTCGACAGACCTAGTATAAGCTACCTCTCCAAGTGCATGATGGCTCTCGGGGGGAGAGGGAGGGGGGAGCAAATATTTTTTGCTCTACAGACCTAGTGTAAACAACTTTTTCGAAAATTTTCCGGCGTTTGGGGAGGCCAAAAGATAGTTTGGCCCCCCTTCCAGCGCTTTGGGGGGCCATGGCCGGAATGCCCCCCCTGCGTCTGCCAATGGCATCACCTATGTACATATATACACGGTGTGGACAGTGTGGGATGCAAGGGGACTAGGAGGGCTCAAGCCCCTCCCCGAAATGTCAGAGTACCTATAGCTAATACATAGTCGGAGGCTGCTCCCAGGCAATGGCAGGAGAGGATCGAGCCCCTTGCCCTCCTCCGAAATGAAGTTCTAGATCCGCCACGAAGTGTGGACGTTAACATGCCTCAGGCCACCTAGGCTCTACCTATTTGCGCCGAGACGTTGGGCTCCTGTTTGCGCGCCGTGAACACATCGAGCACAAACCGTACGCTTGAAGTTCGGCCCATTCCATACGTCATACCTTTAGCACGAGTGATTGCTGCAGGTGCACTGTTTGCGTACGATAGTTTCATGTGTACAGTGTGCATGCCCTCCAATCGTGAGCACTGTACCCATTGGTATGACATCATGCTGTCATAGGAGCAAAGTTGCATGGGATTTATCGTACATTGATGTCCAGTCATCTTTCCAATTTTTTTACTACATTGTGAAAGAAACTAAAACCAGCTGATGGTAAACATGTGTTCTCTTCGCATCTTCTTGGACCATTCCATTGGCAGCTTCCTGTGAAGTAGATAAGCCTCGGCGGATGTAGTATTACATTCTATCAATTTGTTTCCGTTTAAGACAACCTAAATCATTTTCCACGATACGTCGCGCAGTCCAGGCGAATCACAGTCGGATCCAGATAAGATATTTTGCGAGTTAAGCCGCAAGAAACAAATTTGGGAAAATATTTTGGAAATAAATTTGAAGATCACTTGAATTTGGGCGGGGGAGGGGAGGGCGAACGTGCTTTACCTACTCTTGATCGGAAATGCTTGCGAACAGAGGCTTATGTGGCGGCGCAGGAGACTGCGTGCCGCAGAGTGTATGGTATAAGCCTCAGGATAAGTTCCCAAGGAAGCTGTTGGTGTTGATCGCTATCTCTCGCAAAGGGGTGTCAGCGCCGGTGATCTGCCCCAGCAGGGGTACCATTAACGGCGTGTTATGCCGCACAAAGTGCATAAGAGATGTTCTGCTTCCATTATTGACCTCAATATATCCTGCTGGGGCTGGTATGTGCTCCAGCCTGACCCAGCTTCCCCCCACTATGCTCGCGGGACGGTAGATTTTCTCAAAGAAGCGGAGGTGCCTACGGTCGCACGCGACTTGAACCACCTAATGTTTCTCAGATCAGGCTGCTTGATGATTTTTGAGGAATTTTCAAGCAAGTCGTGCACCGGGGTGGCTGGGTGGCGGCATCAGACCATATGCTGAAGTCACGCATTCAACACTACATTCAAAACATCAGTCCGGAAATTCCGCAAAATCTGAGGGCGGGACTTCCGAAGCGCATGCGGCTGGCAGAACGCCTGGGCGTGGAGCATCTGATTCATGCCCAGGGGTGAAGTTTGAGAAGAAATTTGCAAGTTATGTGCTTGTCAAAAAGTTATTGGAACGGAAGGGGATAATTTAAGGATAATTTGAGGTCAATAATGGCAACAGATCATTTTTTATGGGGGCCGGGGACTTCGTTGCCGGTCTTCAGGATCGGACAACATGGATTAACGTGGGTTCAATCCCCACAGCGATACACCGCCTTCCATGTACGATCTGACCCAATGGAGAGGATCCTTAACCTTCGCCCGGGTGGGGGTCTTTATAGACCCCCCTCGGATTTTTCCGAAATGACCAAAAACGGCGGCGCGCAGCGCCGCCAAACCTGGTCTAGCTGTTCCCTCATCATTTTTATATTTTTCCTAAATATTTTAGCTCAAGGTCATATCAGGTCAGGTGAAGTGACCTCACCTCAAAAAAATGTTTAGGACTGCATAACTAAAAGGTGGGTTAATTGATCAAGTTGAATCTCATATCACATATTAGGCCTACCAGGAGCTACAACATATGTTTCGGGATTTTTTTATATTCGTGACCTAAGGTCATGTGCAGAGCATGACCTCCCCATTGTAAATACATGGGGAAAATCACGAAATGAGCTTTTTCAGTAAGTATGGATGGAATCAGCTTCAAACACCGGTTACGGCTTGCTCTTACCTCATTTCTGAAGTTGATGCCAAAAATTTGGTTTCTGACCTTCGAAAGGTCACATTAGGTCACATAAGCATTTTGAGGTGTTTTACTCTATGAATTTTGAATAAACAAAATATAACTTTTATTTTATCACTAATGTGTTTGTATAGTCACTGCAAGTCAAATGATATACATCATGACTATACCAGGTCAAGTTGGGTCAGATCGTTGATCTGGGTCAGGTCAAATTTTCAAATCTGACCTGGCATAGCAATATTATATATATCATTCGATTTGTATTGACGAGACGATTGCAATGGTACATCAACTACGGCTGTATCTTGCTTGGTTTGGAATTTATTAGTGAAAAAGTAAACGCCCTTAAGCATGGGTGACTATGGACATTCCCAAGAACATTCCCAATATTCAGTGACCTGTAGCTCCCTAGGCGTTGACATGACACTAAAATGAATCTTACTCTAATGAAAGAACAACTCAAGAGGTTTCGAATGGTGTTAGAGAAATGTTTCTAGCTGTAATATCTTCTGAGATATATGAGGTTTTCTTAGTACACCTCATATTAACGATTTTGACCTATTTTGCCCTCTGGTGACCTTGATATTGACCCGACGAGAAAAATGACCAAAGTATTTTCGATATCATTTTCGAAGAGCTTTCGATTGCCGTTTTGTACTTTTTCTAGCTATCTTAGTTTTTAAGATCGTGGAGGTCTTCTTTAGCCCCCCCCACCAGGGCGAAGGTGGCTCCTACCAGCCACCGGGGCAAGGGTTAAACACCCACGGCAATACTCCCTGTGATTGGACAAATTTGCCTGTTGGGAGTGGCCCTGATAAAAAAGGATGTACATGAGATTTAATACATACTCAGATTTTGTCCAATTCCTTAGTTATCATCCTTTATATAAAGTATATGTAGTTTCACTTTAACCCTATTTCCGTCAGGCTCCCGGCTACCCCTATTTCCGGCAGGGGGCAATATCGGCCCCCCTAAGATCTCGTAATCTAACCGGCCGATTTTGAAAATTCAAAGTGCCATAGATTCCTCTGCTGCTAAACTTTATTTTGAAAAAAAGAAAATTTTAAAATTTTTATTTTTTAGGAGAAGGTCGTGCAAAATATACAATTTTTGTGTATTTTTAGATTTTCCATAACCCTTGTCTCTGTTGTACGATTTTCACAAAACTAGTTCAGATTTACAAATAATTGACCCAAAATTTTCATATACTCGAGTTACGCAAAAATTTGAAATTCAATGGCAGTTCCAGGACCAGGACTATGAGGGAAATATATACAACCTAAAAAGTTTTTGTTACGCGGATTAGAAGCCGTCATATACTGCTTGGCATCTTTGACACATAAATAAATGAGAAAAAAGTGAAAAACTCATCAGGGGCGGATGCAGTAAGGTACAACAGTGGGGTAAAATACATACCAACAATATGCGAATGGTATGCATGAGTATATTAGTCCCTCGACTAGTTGAAATTTAATTTCTGATAATTTTTACCCTCCCATGGCAGCTCTGGGAAAGGGGTGACATAGGCGGATCAAGGACTCGTCGTGGGGGGTGGGGGTGATTGGAAACACATTTTCAATATACAACGATATTGAGTCGCGGCGGTGATACTGGCTGGGAATATACATTTTGAAAATGTGTAGTGACTGGACACGCCTCTGGTAATCTAGAATTGGGTTATAACTATTTTGAATTTTCATATACCCAATTGTATTCGCCCTGACACGGCTGTAAGCAGTCTTCTCACTTACTAACGTTTAGTCCTTCTTGATAACATTCTCCCCATTTTGAACTGCTGTAACCGCCCCTGATGAATACAAATAGTGACAATTGTGAATGCACTATCATCTCACATAAAAAATGATATAATAAAACCATATAACTGGTATCAGGATCAGCAGAGACGGCTTCCCTTACAAAAAACCCATCGCATACGATAATACTTGGTTTGTGGATAGAACCTCCCCAAAAACCCAGCCATAGCTCCGCCCCTGGTAAATATATAATCTTGAAAATTTCAGAAAACCTGCCTGTACTAGTTTTAGGAAAAGTCAGGAAGTTTCAAAGTTCTATCGCAAGCCGTTTCGGAGATATTCTCGAAAAACCTGAAATGCCACTGATTCAGTTAAAACTGTCAGATTTTGTTTCTACGAACCAAAAAATCCAAGGTGTAAACTTGGAAGCAAATCCGAGAGATGAGGGTGTCATGCATTGGTCAATCTGTCGTGGAATGCCACCTCGGCTTTGAAAAATGTCACATGTAACCAAGGTCATTCAGTTCCCACGGCCTTCATGATATCGTCCTCGAACTTCCTGTATAAAAGCTTGGAAGTGGTGCGGGGAAGGGTGACATTATAGTGATAATTTGGGCTTTAGGGTTCACCCATGCCTCAGAGGTCGGAAATAGCTTCTAAGTTTTGCCAGCGGATTTTCAAACCAAACATGAATACCAAGAAAATCAAGCCTTGGCACCAAAAGGGAATTATTTGCCAAACCCTCTCGGTGTCTTTAGATCTTAAATAACGTTTTTGCAGACTGAGCCTCAAGGTGTCACGCTGAGGTGGGCGTAATCGTGCCTTTTTGTCACCGACCGGATCTACTTTTGTCACCAGCATTGTTTCCGAGTTGGCAGATTTATCGACCCCTCCCATGCGTGTCAGCGCAGGTCAAAGTAAAATATAAGATATTCATCAGCGGATCCAGCCGCAGCTTTTGGAGGGGGCCAAAGCAACGTTTGGGGGGCTAAATTGAGAAAAATCGCGAAAACATTTTTTTAAGCAAAACGGCTAAAGTTTGGTCCTTTTGGGGGTGGGAAAAATATACTATTTTAGGCTTTTGAGGGAGCCACGACCCTTTGGCCCCCTTGGATCCACCAGTGAAGAGAGTTAAAATTAGTTGTAAGATTGAGCTCACCAATTTCACTGTTGTGGGTGTGAAAGGCCTGGAGAGTGATGGGTGGCAGTCCCCCATCTTCCACGAAGCTGTCAACCTGCGGCTGTTCTTCACGTGATCCACTCTCGGAAGTTCTCAGGCCACCTGTCTCTGGAGATCTTCTTTAATTATACTCGATTGCTTCCAGGAGAAAAGTGACGGGAGCGTCAGAGTTTCATGTCTTTCGTGTTGACGTAATATTTGATTCTTTGTGATTTGGTCGGTTCGATTAAGCATCCACCTCCTCCGAAGTCACTCCGTCGTGTTCGTGTTCAAGCCCTGCGGATTTCACAGTCGTTAGCCAAATAACACAAATGTATCAGATGTGTCACAGGTTTGAAAAAACAATACTCTACCACTTACGGTTGTTTGCAGGGCTAGATAAATTAAAAATGTAAACCGATCACCAGTGTTTGATTATCACAAAGATAACCACATTCTAATACAAGACAGTAGAATAATTATTTGACATTTAAGATTAAGCAAGAGGTTGGTGGGTCTTTCTTCCTTAGCGGCAGTCAACATGATAATTCAAAAATACACAATAGGGCTACCTCTGAAAAAATAGGAATGACCTTTCAACAAGTTAGAAATGATAATTATCTTAGCTCATTTATGGTAGAGTCCCAAAGTAAGACATTCAACTAGGAACAAACCGGTAAGCACAAATAGCTTAAACATAAAAGTTAAGTATTTCAGCATTTTTAAAATTTTTAGGCTATTTATAACAATCATAATCTGTGTTTTCTCGTAGTCCTTATGTTATACCTAACGTAAGCGATTGCATTTCCGGCTGTTTTCGGAAATAATCCGGTTTGTCAAAGTTTCACTGTTCATTGTTAGCTTTTGTAAAAAAATGTGAGGCTTGCATGACTTCAAGACGATACACTATCTCCGCGAAATGACTAGTACTTCACTTATCTACCTCAGCCCAAACTGATATCATCGGCTTTACTCTTGTTCGATGGCATTATCTTGAGAGCATGGAACTGCTTACTCTCCATAGCAAAGTCGTTATCAAAGCTCTGAAATTGTATCGGTATATCGTGTGCCAATAGTGAATAGAAAGCGTTTACTACTCGGGTCCGATAGGGTGGAGCCGCTCCCCGTCTTAAAATTGTAGTCAGCCCCCCCCCCCATTTTGCATATTCGATAGGAAAAAATCGGTAGGAATCCCAAGCCCGGTATTTATTATGCTAAATGGTAGGTGGCTCCAGCGTGTGTTGCAATTATATATTCCACTGCATTCTTTGGTCGACTGAGCTTAAATAGAAGCAAGCATTTGAAGATAAGCATCCATGATTCTTTAAGCACCGGGACAGCAACATTTGAATTTGGCGATTGAAAAGTCCAGAAAACGTAGGTATTAGAAAAGGCTTGTCTGGCGTTATTGCACAGTTCCATGTCAGGCGAAACTTGAAGGTTAGGGTCTCAGCCTTAATGAAACTGGTAAAGCATAGGTCTATCAATCGTATTAACCCGCTCCCCGGTGGGCCTTCGAGTTACCGGGGCGGGGGGTGGGGTGGTATGTTGGCTGGTGGTAGGGGGTGTTTAAACACCCCCTCGAACTTGGCCCCTACGCGGGATAGCGAAAAAACTCGAATTCTGGTGGATAGCTCATACAAATTCATGAAGAAACTATATCGGTCACTTTTTGGCTCAGGTCAATATTGAAGTCATGACAGGTCAAAGAGGGTGACATTTTGAGTAGAGTTTTTGGGCTCTAGCATCGGACAACGTTGAGTTAGTCATTTTTAGGCACTATTCGCTCTCTCTCTCGTCACGGAGAATCGTATGATGTATCATATGACCATATTAGGTCAAAACACAAAAATGACCTGACCTCAAGTCAGGTTAAGGCCCCTTTTTGACAAAGCATAGTCAATATGCATATCAACCGACTCGCAATAGCAATCCAAATGCAATGGTATCAATGCAATTGACCACTATAATATGCAATTGACCACTAGGTACAATCTTAACTAAATAATTCGAGGGAGGCTTTTATGGTAAAAATATAGCATCATGTTAAAGGGGAAAGTATGTAGTATTTACACCGATCTAGTATCACGTCTACTAGTGCTAAATAGGTAGTTTTTGGTTATCATTTTAGCTGCAGTCGACGGAAAAAAGTAAATCATAAGAACAGAAATATTCAAATAACTGATTAAGGTACTTCAGCGAGTTTTTCATTGTTAATCAAAAGCTAGTGTTCGGCTGAAACAATAGAAAAGTCTGTCACAAATACTGGTCTAGATTTGTTGTATTGTTGGCGTTGCTTTTAGGTTAGAGGTACCAATATCGTTGTTGTCACGACATCCAATCTTATTTTTAACGATTCATTCTAAAAGGCATTTTTGTGTGAAGCTCAATTCGAGGTCTGGCTATACTAGGACTGGGAATTATCGATATTTACTCCACGATTCTGATGAAGGGCTGTGCCCGAATATATAATCTTCAGTGTTTTTTACATTTCCGGATTCGAGGGGAGAGACCAGGGAACATCTTAGCAACTCAAAATAAAAGCTGTATTATCATTTCATGCAAAGTTATAGACCTAAGTTTGAGAACTGCTTAAGTAGACCCAGATGACCTCTCAAAGGTCACAGGTCAAAAATGGCAGCATGAATCTAGAAAGGGGTCCAGAATGCAACGATTTGGAGAATATTAAGGTATTCTCAGTTGTATCTACCCAAATACAGCCCAATTTCTTTTTTTCACATGCATTTCCAATGGAGAGGTCATGATCCGTACTTGGCCTTAGGTCATCGACATAAAAATCCCGGAAATTTTTCGTAACACGTGGAGGGCTCATTATGTGGTAAAAGTTTGAATCCGATAGATTCACCCATGTCTTGCTTATGCCACCTTAAACATTTTTGAAGGTGAGGTCACTTGACCTGCACTGGTGACCTGAATTGAGATGACCCAACATTAAAATTCTGGGAAAAGTTGTGGAATTGATCAACGATAAGGTGTGCCAGGTGAAAAAACCCGAGGCCGCCGGAAAAAACCCGAGGGGTGTTAAAAAACCTCTCTAACGGGCGTGGGTTAAGCAAAAGATTATTAAGTAAAGGAAATTGTCTATTATTTGTTATCTTGCAGAAACATTTTAATTTTAAACATTTAGAAGTTTTAGTCCGATGTTCCCTCAAAAACTGTACACACTCAATGTAAAAGCGTTCAGCCTGGCTTGAATTATAAATATAAGGCCTTGCATCACGTGCTACCAATTCCACGTCCACAAATACCTGTTTAGATCACCGTACACAGCCACTATGTCGAAACTTCTCCAGACTTCCCGCACTGCTAGACTTTCTCCCACCTCCCTCTGCCCTGCGGGCACGCGCCTGTCCTCCTGGCGCCCATCCGATCACTGCCGGCTCCCAGCTCTGACGTCACCAAGCTGCCGGAGGCTGATATCGAAGTGCTGGCGTGATAGGAAATCACACAGGATAGAGCTGCTCACGACCAACATTTTGCCAAGCTCAAAGGGAATGTGGCGCCTTGGTCGAATCCTGGAATTTAGTGACATTAGGCGTACTTTTAGCCAAAAATAATGAAACCACTCATGATTTCTCTGAAAAATGTAAATTAAGCTCAATATTTTGATTTTTAAAATAACCCTCTAGGAAAAGAAATAAACATCCGCCTGTGGATGATGTCATGATCTGGCAACCACTACCATACGCGAAACGCTTCAAGGGCTTCGATTGGCTGATGCTCATCGTGACATCAGCATATGTCGTCACACCAACAGCCATGACAACTGTGGCCTGCTGCTAGGGGTACAGGAGGGGTACATTGCAGGTAGGTTTTAGCTTTTTTTTCTACGGAAATATCGAGTTCCAAGACAAATGATATATTGAGTACCGGGTTTTTCGACTTGCTTTACAACTTGGCTATCTCAGTTAAAATAGCGTTATAAAGGTGTCACATTCCCTTTAACTGCCGTCAATGACACTTGAAAAATTATAATTTTGCATGAGTATATGAGAATTAATGAGGAGAGATTTGCAATGAGTTGAACAGAATTTGAAATATTTTCCGGCGAACTGGTGTTTTAAGCCAACATGTTTTGTTTTACGAAAAATCTGTCTGTAGCATAGGTATACATCGCTTCACTTTAATGGACATGTATTTACTACGTGTTCGTCCAGCAGTGCTTATGCCTACCCCAGTGATTTCGGAAGTGAGTCTGAGTGGGAGGTAGTCCCGTGCAGAGCTCTGATAGGTACAAATCCCGCTAAGAGGAGGCAGCTTAACACACCCACACCAACCCTTGCGACCAAACATAGCACTGGTCTGAGAAGAAAGCTGGCAGTTCCTTCTATCAGGCACTATCGCCAATCTATGGGAGTAAATATACATTGAGATTGTTGGGGTGCAGCAACGTTTGTTGGTGCCGTACACCGTTGCCGATACGCCAGGGATCAAACGACCTAACTCTTGAAGCGGATTTTGAGTGAACACTTGGGGGAAGGGAGACGAGGTGAAATCTTGTAAGCAGAGCATTTTAGAAGGAATCGGTCAACATTGACTAACCGTGGGTAAAATTCGGTGCCTCCAGTATCCACCCATTGGTTCTTCCCCTGCCTAATACGTTGACCTAACTCCTTGACCTCAGGTCGTACGTGACCGCCCGGCACCCGTAAATCATAATTTTTTGTTTCGCTTTTCTCTGCAATGCAAAGTAAGAATTGCCTCACCAAAGTCTAACAAGTAATGTCCAATGCCAGTCGTTGAGGTGTTCTGTGAATGTGTTCTGCACTGCATGCACTGTACATGTATAAATATACTTACCAGTGTGTTCAATAGGTCTACTTTTCCGCCCAATTTGTTTATTCTTCCACACATAGCAACCATATTTGTTGGTTCGTGACACAGGGTCTGGGTCAACTCTGAGTCGACTAAATTTTTGCTTAAATCAGAGTTGAGTCAAATCACTTTTGGATTTTGGATGAACCAGAGTCGACTCAACTGCTCGAAAAGATGATTTGAGTCAGAATCAGAGTAGGTCTCCATGCCACCAGTCAGAATTGAGTCAACTCAACAGCTTAGTTCTTGGGATTTCTGTGCTCAAATCAGTGACGGATCTAGGATTTCGTTAAGGGGGGCCCAGGCTCGGAGGGCGCCGAACCTGGGGGGCGCCGAACCTGAGGGGCGCCAATTTCAGTCGCGGATCTAGCCGGTCGGTTTGGAAGGGACAAACCACAGTCGAAAAGCAAAAAAAAAAAAAACGTCACGCAGTCAAAAGCTGCGCCACCTATATCACTTGCCGGAAGAATTTTGGGGTATTTCAGACGAAAACCCAAAAAAGGGCTCGAGATACTTCTTCCTATCCAAGGCTGGCTATACTATAACTGAGAATTATTGATATCTACTCCATGATTCTGATGAAGGGTTGTGCCCGAATATACAATCTTCAGTGTTTTTTACATTTCCGGATTCGAGGGGACAGGCCAGGGAACATCTTATCAAATTATGTTCTGTTTGAAGTTGAGAGTTGAAACACCAAAATCTTGCTTATAAACTAAAAAGGAGTAGGGGAAAAAGGAGGTCGATCGCTTTGGGGGCGAAAACATAGTTTTGTCCCGAGCTTTTCCGTTTGGGGAATGCCATTTTTGCCCCCCCTGGATCAGCCACTGGCCAATTTACCACCCAAAAGGCGGCCAGTGTCAATGAAAAACGCGTTTAAAAAAGGATTTGTAAATGCTTATTTTCATGAAGGCTTCTCCTTAGTGATGACATCTTCACGTTTACCATCAAGCATATTTCGGGCCAGCTAACGACTGGTACCTTGGTAGAAAATGCTGAAAGCACCCACTGACGTTAACTGAAGCACGATGAGCAAATAATACAGTTATCTTCGGTCATGGCAAAAACTGGGGCGTAGTATCCACCACCTCCACTTATCACAGTTGTCCTGGCTAACGGCTCCATACTGAAATACCCGATTGACGCTAACCTGAGCCTCATAGGCCGCAGAACCTCTGCGGGCCTGGGCCCCTGAGTTTTTGGTGACTTCCCTGAGTTTATATCGAGTCCCCTCAGCTGATCTGGGACCGCTTTAGTTAACTAGGCTCTCACACTGAACTTGAAACCTATATCTCGCCGCTGAAGCCAATTAAGCTTTTCTGGGCCCTTTTATTGATATAGGGCCCCATCAACAGGTCCTGGGCCCTCTGAGCTAAAAACTGGAGCTCTGAGCTCTGAGCCCCGAGCTGGATTAGTGTCCCTTAAGCTGGTCATTGTCCCCTGGGTTGGTATCGTTTTCGTTTAACTGATATAGATCCCTTCAGCCTGTTTGGGGCCCGCTGTGCGTATCTGGACACTAGTTCGGCGAGCCACCCAGCTAGTCTGGCCCTATTAGTTTTATGGGCCTTCTAAGCTTCTGCAGGTTCCCCTCAGAGTGCCTGGGCCCCATGAGTTGAAAACTGAACCCCTGGGTTAGTTTTGGGTCCCTGAGCCTATTTAGAAACCGTTTAGATAGGTAGGCACCCCACGCTGGTCTTGAGAATCCTGTGTTGGCACTGAGGTCAAATGAGCTCGTCGGGCGCCCTTATCTAGGTCCCCCTAACTGGCACGGGCCCCTCAGCTGATTTTGGAGACCCAAAATCCCTCCTACCGGATTCCACCCTCGCCAGATTTCCTGACTCCCTGAGGGCCCCTGGGGGCCAATGCAGATTTTTCCAGGGATCATCGCTGGGGTCCCTCCCCGAGACAAAGCTTACAACATGTCTCTGTCTATATACTCTAGCATCTGCCAGAGTTGAGCTAGAATCATTTTTAGGCACACTTCGCTTCCTCTCGTTACGGCGAATCATCAAATAATGCATAATATGACTATACTAGGTCAAAACATAAAAATGACCTGACTTATGGGTAGGTCAAGGTCACCATCTAGCCTAGCATAGTCAGTATGCATATGAATCAAGTCACAATAGCAATAAAAATGGTATCAAAATACGGGTTTTATCAATATTTCCTGCAAAGCAATTGACCCAAGTCTTAGAACCTGCTTAGGAAGCCCCAGATGAACTCTCAGAGGTAATATGTCTAAACTTGCAACATGAACCGATAAAGAGGCCTAGGATACTATGATTTGGGGAATCCGAAGGTATTCCAAGCGGCGTCTGCAGACATAGAACAATTTTTCGGCAAATTTCCGTTTTACCCCATGCATTTTCAATGGAGAGGTCATGATTTGTACCTGTCCCTAGGTCATCGATGGGAAAAATCCCGGGATAAATCTATTAGTACTTTTTGGGCCCATTATATGGTACAAGCTTGAATTCGATAGGTTCACCCTTTTCTTACTTACGCCACCTTTAACATTTTTGGGATGAGGTCACTTGAACTGCGCTGGTGACCTGACCTGAGATGACACAACCTTAAATTTTGAGGGAAAGTTGCGGAATTGATCAATGATAAGGGGTGACAAGTACTGTGTCGCTTCGCGCCGACGTTTTTTCGTGCCACTGGGAGACCTCGAGGGGGTGTTCAAGCACCCCCCCAACGGGCCGGAACGGGGCGTGAATACTCTAGAACAGGACTGAGGCCAAAAGGGAAGGCTCTAAACAATGTCTGCAATTTTTGAGGTCAAGGTCCTTCAAGGTCATTGACCTATTACGGCACAACCCAACAAATTAGGCCTAATTTACGCTATAACTAGCGCTGTGCCCAAGCTTACCAATGACCTTTGATCAAGCATTGATCATCAAGGCCAGTGACCTTTAAAATTGACCTGTAACCTGGATCTAAACACTGAATAACCTTTACTTTGATGTAATTGCATGCGTCATAATAGGTGTCGTAACATTATGCAACGTCATTTAGGGGCTGTCCAGGAGTACCTGTGCTCATCAGGGACACTTATGCTCTCTGGAGGGGCCTTTGCTTCGATGAGGCCCCTGTGCCACCCAGGGGCGCCTTCGCTCCCCAATGGACGCAACCTAGCTATCCAGGGGCATCTTTGCTGTTCCGGGGGTGCCTTTGATACCCAGTGGCCAAGGGGAGCTTTTTCTTATCCAGGTTCACCTTGGTATTTAGGGGCGTATTTTTATTCAAGGTAACCTATACTACCCAGTGGCGCCTACCCTATGCAAGGGGCGCTTAGGCTATCCAGGGGGCGGCAATTTGCTATACATAGGGCGCCCTTATGCTCTCCATGGGCACCTCATTCAGAGGGTGCCTCTGATATTCAGGGGCGCTTTTCCTATCAGCAGGGTACCTGTGCCATCTTGGGGCTATTCTTATCAAGGGACGCTGCTGTTATTCAGGAATACCTACACCACTGTCGAGGGTCGCCTTTGCTACCCAGAGGCGCCTTTATTTCTCAGGAAGTTTAGCGCCCGTGCTTTAAGGAATGCTTTGGCATCGATTGATTGCTCTATTATTGGGCTTAGGTGCGCGTGAACCTTGAGCTCATGTAGCGCCCATATTGTTGCTAAGGAACGCTTATGCTATCAAAGGGCGCCTTTACTATCCAGGGCCGCTGTTTTATTCAAGGCAGTCTGCTCTATCCACGGGCATCTGATATTTCGGGGGCGGTGCCTAGGTTATTCAGGAGGCGGTTTTTTTCTCCACAGGGGCGCACTATTGCTTTCCAGGGGCGCCGTTACTGCCCGGGGGTGTCTTTCTATCCAAGGGCGCATATGCTGTCTAGATGTATTTTTCAATCACAGACATGATTGAAATACATGCCCCTACGTTATCCTGGGTGCTTTTTGTCTCCGGTGAGGCGCTATTTTTCTCTTTCGGCACCAGTTTATTAAAGGGCACCTATGCTGTCCAGAGAACCTTTGTTATCTGGGGCTGCCTTCGCTACCCAAAGGGAACATTTTACTTTAATGGAGTGCCTATTTCCATCTAAGCGGCGCATATGCTGTCTTGGAGCGCCTTTGCAAACATGGGGCGCACTTTTCTATCCAGGTGCGCCTTTGCACTTGAGGGGGCGCCTCTGCAATCCAGGAAGAGCCCAAAATAGATGGAGAATAAAAATTCTGAAATAAGGCGCTCGAACACTGAAATAAAGTGACTAGTTATCAGAAAGAGGCGCTCATCTGCTTAGCGGGGCGGACTGCTGGTTGGTGAGGGCAGCGTTCTCGGAAACGGGGCGCACATACTGAAAAAGACACCCGGTTGCAGCGATGGAGCACTAAGCCTTCAGTTATAGGTTAGCGAAATGTGGTTTAAGGCAGTCCATGCTCAAATTGAGCGCTCGAGCCCTGTAACAGAGCGCACGACTGTCGGACAGGTGTGCCAAACCATAGACAATAGGGAAGCTGAAGATGGAAAGGGACACCTATGATATCCTGGGGGCGCCTGTACTCTCAGGTGAGGCGCTTGTTTTCTTTCTCAGGCGCCTAGTTTATCCATGACCGCCTATGCTGTCCAGATCATCTATTTCAAGAAGGGTTAACTTTGCTGTCCAGGGGCGCCTTTGCTATCCAAGGGCAGTGACGGATCCAAGGGGGGCCCAGGGGCCCGGGCCCCCCCCTTAGCTCCCAAGCGCCCCAGTAGAGCTTAGCTCATATCGGGCGCCGAAGGCGCCCGATATGAGTGGCGCGCCTGTACCCATCTCGTGCGCCAAGGTGGTAGATACCACTTATTCCACTTGAATTAACACATACTCCTTAAAACCATGGCAAAGCGCCCCTGCCCAAACATTAGACGCCTTTACTGGTCTTTTGCGCCCCAGTAAAATGTTGCAGATGAAATTTAGAAAGCTAACAAAAGCGCCTCGGCAAAGAAAAGGCGCCACTAGATAGCAAGATTGCGCCATGGGGAACTAATACACTCCTGAGTAGCCTAGGCGCCCCCTGGATGAAGCGCCCCCAGGTAGCCTAGACGCCCCCTGGATGAAGCGCCCCCAGGTAGCCTAGGCGCCCCCTGGATGAAGCGCCCTACGGATATCATATGCGCCCTTGGCTAGGAAAGGCGCCCCTGGGCAGCAAAGGCAAATCTTGGTAACATATGTACCCCGGACAGCATAAGCGTCCCTTAGATAGAAGTAGGCGCTTTAGGAAAATAAAATGCTCACCTTGGGTAGAAAAAGGCGCCCTTTGATAGCCTAGGCGCCCACTGAAAAAAGCGCGTTATGGATGTCATATGCACCCTTGGATAGCAAAGGCGCCCCTGGGTAGCAAAGGCGCCCCTAGGACGGCACCCCTTCGATAGAAAATCCGCCTTTGGATAGCCTAGGCGCCCCCTGGATGAAGCGCCCTACGGATATCATATGCGCCCTGTTCTAGGAAAGGCGCCCCTGGGCAGCAAAGGCAAATCTTGGTAACCGAGGTGCTATGGACAGCATAAGCGCCCCTTAGATAGAAATAGGTGCTTTAGGAATATGAAATGCTCACCTTGGGTAGAAAAAGCGCCCTTTGATATCCCAGGCGCCCACTGGAAAAAACGCCTTACGGATGTCGTATGCACCCTTGGATAGCAAAGGCGCCCCTGGACAGCAAAGACAACCCTGGATAACACAAGTGCTGTGGACAGCAAAGGCGCCCCTGGGTAGCAAAGGCGCCCCTAGGAAGGCACCCCTTCGATAGAAAAGCCGCCTTTGGATAGCCTAGGCGCCCCCTGGATGAAGCGCCCTACGGATATCATATGCGCCTTTGGCTAGGAAAGGCGCCCCGGGGCAGCAAAGGCAAATCTTGGTAACATATGTACCCCGGACAAAATAAGCGCCCCTTAGATAGAAGTAGGCCCCTTGGGAAAATAAAATGATCACCTTGGGCAGAAAAAGGCGCCCTTTGAAAGCCTAGGCGCCCACTGGAAAAAGCGCCCTACGGATATTATATGCACCCTTGACTAGGAAAGGCGCCCCTTGGCAGCAAAGTCAAATCTTGGTAACATATGTACCCCGTACAGCACAAGCGCCCCTTAGATAGAAGTAGGCGCTTTAGGAAAATAAAATGCTTATCTTGAGCAGAAAAAGGCGCCCTTTGATAGCCTAGGCGCCCACTGGAAAAAAACACCCTACGGATATCATATGCGCCCTTGGCTAGGAAAGGCGCCCCTGGGCAGCGAAGGCAAATCTTGGTAACATATGTATCCCGTACAGCATAACCGCCCCTTAGATAGAAGTAGGCGCTTTAGGAAAATAAAATGCTCACCTTGAGCAGAAAAAGGCGCCCTTTGATAGCCTAAGCGCCCACTGGAAAAAGCGCCCTACGGATGTCATATGCACCCTTGGATAGCAAAGGCGCCCCTGGACAGCAAAGACAACCCTGGATAACACAAGTGCTGTGGACAGCAAAGGCGCCCCTGGGTAGCAAAGGCGCCCCTGGGTAGCAAAGGCGCCCCTGGGTAGCAAAGGCGCCCCTGGGTAGCAAAGGCGCCCCTGGGTAGCAAAGGCGCCCCTAGGACGGCACCCCTTCGATAGAAAATCCGCCTTTGGATAGCCTAGGCGCCCCCTGGATGAAGCGCCCTACGGATATCATATGCACCCTGTTCTAGGAAAGGCGCCCCTGGGCAGCAAAGGCAAATCTTGGTAACCTAGGTGCTCTGGACAGCATAAGCGCCCCTTAGATAGAAATAGGTGCTTTAGGAATATGAAATGCTCACCTTGGGTAGAAAAAGGCGCCCTTTAATAGCCTAGGCGCCCACTGGAAAAAAACGCCTTACGGATGTCGTATGCACCCTTGGATAGCAAAGGCGCCCCTAGACAGCAAAGACAACCCTGGATAACACAAGTGCTGTGGACAGCAAAGGCGCCCCTGGGTAGCAAAGGCGCCCCTAGGAAGGCACCCCTTCGATAGAAAAGCCGCCTTTGGATAGCCTAGGCGCCCCCTGGATGAAGCGCCCTACGGATATCATATGCGCCCTTGGCTAGGAAAGACGCCCCTGGGCAGCAAAGGCAAATCTTGGTAACATATGTACCCCGGACAAAATAAGCGCCCCTTAGATAGAAGTAGGCGCCTTGGGAAAATAAAATGATCACCTTGGGCAGAAAAAGGCGCCCTTTGAAAGCCTAGGCGCCCACTGGAAAAAGCGTCCTACGGATATTATATGCACCCTTGACTAGGAAAGGCGCCCCTTGGCAGCAAAGTCAAATCTTGGTAACATATGTACCCCGTACAGCACAAGCGCCCCTTAGATAGAAGTAGGCGCTTTAGGAAAATAAAATGCTCACCTTGAGCAGAAAAAGGCGCCCTTTGATAGCCTAGGCGCCCACTGGAAAAAGCACCCTACGGATATCATATGCGCCTTTGGCTAGGAAAGGCGCCCCTGGGCAGCGAAGGCAAATCTTGGTAACATATGTATCCCGTACAGCATAACCGCCCCTTAGATAGAAGTAGGCGCTTTAGGAAAATAAAATGCTCACCTTGAGCAGAAAAAGGCGCCCTTTGATAGCCTAGGCGCCCACTGGAAAAAGCGCCCTATGGATGTCATATGCACCCTTGGATAGCAAAGGCGCCCCTGGACAGCAAAGACAACCCTGGATAACAAAAGTGCTGTGGACAGCAAAGGCGCCCCTGGGTAGCAAGGGCGCCCCTAGGAAGGCACCCCTTCGATAGAAAAGCCGCCTTTGGATAGCCTCGGCGCCCCCTGGATAAACTAGGAGCCCGAGAAGGAAAACGAGCGCCCCACTGGGAAATACAGGCTCCCTCTGTATAACATAGATGCCCCTTATCCACCTTCAGCTGCCCTGGATTGGAGCAGCGCCCCCCAAGAGCAAAGGCGCCCTTGGACAAAAAGCCGCCTCCTGGTATCAAAGGCGCTCCTAGATAACATATGCGCCCCTTAGATAGAAATAGGTGCTCCAGGAAAGCAAAATGCGCCCCTTGGTTAAGAAAGGTGCCCTTGGATAGCAAAGGCGTCCCTGGACAGCAAAGGCAAATCTGGGAAACATAGGTGCCCTGGACAGAATAGGAGCCCCTTAGATAGAAATAGGCACTTCAGGAAAATAAATGCAACCCTTGGATAAAAAAGTGCCCTTTGATAGTCCAGGCACCCACTGGATAAAGCGCCCAGGGATATCATATGCACTTTTGGAGGCGCCACTGGACAGCAAAGACAACCCTGGACACAAGTGCTTTGGACAGCAAAGGTGCCCCTAGGAAGGCACCCCTTCGATAGTAAAGGCGCCTTTGGATAGCCTAGGCGCTCTCTAGATAAACTAGGTGCTTGAGAAGGAAAATGAGCGCCCCATTGGAAAGTACAGGCTCCCTCTGTATAACATAGATGTCCCTTATCCATCTTCAGCTACCCTGGATTGGAGCAGCGTCCCTCAAGAGCAAAGGCGCCGCTGGACAAAAAGGCGTCTCCGTATATCAAGGGCACTCCTAGATAATATATGCACCCCTTGCATAGAAATAGGCACTTCAGGGAAGTGAAAGGCGGCCTTTGGTTAGGACGGCGCCCTTGGACAGCCTAGGCGCCCTCTGCATAAAGCGCCCTACATATATCATATGTGCCCTTGGATAGCAAAGGCGCCCCTGGACAGCAAAGTTAACCCTTCTTGAAATAGATGATCTGGACAGCATAGGCGGTCATGGATAAACTAGGCGCCTGAGAAAGAAAACAAGCGCCTTACCTGAGAGTACAGGCGCCCCCAGGATATCATAGGTGTCCCTTTCCATCTTCAGCTTCCCTATTGTCTATGGTTTGGCACACCTGTCCGACAGTCGTGCGCTCTGTTACAGGGCTCGAGCGCTCAATTTGAGCATGGACTGCCTTAAACCACATTTCGCTAACCTATAACTGAAGGCTTAGTGCTCCATCGCTGCAACCGGGTGTCTTTTTCAGTATGTGCGCCCCGTTTCCGAGAACGCTGCCCTCACCAACCAGCAGTCCGCCCCGCTAAGCAGATGAGCGCCTCTTTCTGATAACTAGTCACTTTATTTCAGTGTTCGAGCGCCTTATTTCAGAATTTTTATTCTCCATCTATTTTGGGCTCTTCCTGGATTGCAGAGGCGCCCCCTCAAGTGCAAAGGCGCACCTGGATAGAAAAGTGCGCCCCATGTTTGCAAAGGCGCTCCAAGACAGCATATGCGCCGCTTAGATGGAAATAGGCACTCCATTAAAGTAAAATGTTCCCTTTGGGTAGCGAAGGCAGCCCCAGATAACAAAGGTTCTCTGGACAGCATAGGTGCCCTTTAATAAACTGGTGCCGAAAGAGAAAAATAGCGCCTCACCGGAGACAAAAAGCACCCAGGATAACGTAGGGGCATGTATTTCAATCATGTCTGTGATTGAAAAATACATCTAGACAGCATATGCGCCCTTGGATAGAAAGACACCCCCGGGCAGTAACGGCGCCCCTGGAAAGCAATAGTGCGCCCCTGTGGAGAAAAAAACCGCCTCCTGAATAACCTAGGCACCGCCCCCGAAATATCAGATGCCCGTGGATAGAGCAGACTGCCTTGAATAAAACAGCGGCCCTGGATAGTAAAGGCGCCCTTTGATAGCATAAGCGTTCCTTAGCAACAATATGGGCGCTACATGAGCTCAAGGTTCACGCGCACCTAAGCCCAATAATAGAGCAATCAATCGATGCCAAAGCATTCCTTAAAGCACGGGCGCCAAACTTCCTGAGAAATAAAGGCGCCTCTGGGTAGCAAAGGCGACCCTCGACAGTGGTGTAGGTATTCCTGAATAACAGCAGCGTCCCTTGATAAGAATAGCCCCAAGATGGCACAGGTACCCTGCTGATAGGAAAAGCGCCCCTGAATATCAGAGGCACCCTCTGAATGAGGTGCCCATGGAGAGCATAAGGGCGCCCTATGTATAGCAAATTGCCGCCCCCTGGATAGCCTAAGCGCCCCTTGCATAGGGTAGGCGCCACTGGGTAGTATAGGTTACCTTGAATAAAAATACGCCCCTAAATACCAAGGTGAACCTGGATAAGAAAAAGCTCCCCTTGGCCACTGGGTATCAAAGGCACCCCCGGAACAGCAAAGATGCCCCTGGATAGCTAGGTTGCGTCCATTGGGGAGCGAAGGCGCCCCTGGGTGGCACAGGGGCCTCATCGAAGCAAAGGCCCCTCCAGAGAGCATAAGTGTCCCTGATGAGCACAGGTACTCCTGGACAGCCCCTAAATGACGTTGCATAATGTTACGACACCTATTATGACGCATGCAATTACATCAAAGTAAAGGTTATTCAGTGTTTAGATCCAGGTTACAGGTCAATTTTAAAGGTCACTGGCCTTGATGATCAATGCTTGATCAAAGGTCATTGGTAAGCTTGGGCACAGCGCTAGTTATAGCGTAAATTAGGCCTAATTTGTTGGGTTGTGCCGTAATAGGTCAATGACCTTGAAGGACCTTGACCTCAAAAATTGCAGACATTGTTTAGAGCCTTCCCTTTTGGCCTCAGTCCTGTTCTAGAGTATTCACGCCCCGTTCCGGCCCGTTGGGGGGGGGTGCTTGAACACCCCCTCGAGGTCTCCCAGTGGCACGAAAAAACGTCGGCGCGAAGCGACACAGTACTTGTCACCCCTTATCATTGATCAATTCCGCAACTTTCCCTCAAAATTTAAGGTTGTGTCATCTCAGGTCAGGTCACCAGCGCAGTTCAAGTGACCTCATCCCAAAAATGTTAAAGGTGGCGTAAGTAAGAAAAGGGTGAACCTATCGAATTCAAGCTTGTACCATATAATGGGCCCAAAAAGTACTAATAGATTTATCCCGGGATTTTTCCCATCGATGACCTAGGGACAGGTACAAATCATGACCTCTCCATTGAAAATGCATGGGGTAAAACGGAAATTTGCCGAAAAATTGTTCTATGTCTGCAGACGCCGCTTGGAATACCTTCGGATTCCCCAAATCATAGTATCCTAGGCCTCTTTATCGGTTCATGTTGCAAGTTTAGACATATTACCTCTGAGAGTTCATCTGGGGCTTCCTAAGCAGGTTCTAAGACTTGGGTCAATTGCTTTGCAGGAAATATTGATAAAACCCGTATTTTGATACCATTTTTATTGCTATTGTGACTTGATTCATATGCATACTGACTATGCTAGGCTAGATGGTGACCTTGACCTACCCATAAGTCAGGTCATTTTTATGTTTTGACCTAGTATAGTCATATTATGCATTATTTGATGATTCGCCGTAACGAGAGGAAGCGAAGTGTGCCTAAAAATGATTCTAGCTCAACTCTGGCAGATGCTAGAGTATATAGACAGAGACATGTTGTAAGCTTTGTCTCGGGGAGGGACCCCAGCGATGATCCCTGGAAAAATCTGCATTGGCCCCCAGGGGCCCTCAGGGAGTCAGGAAATCTGGCGAGGGTGGAATCCGGTAGGAGGGATTTTGGGTCTCCAAAATCAGCTGAGGGGCCCGTGCCAGTTAGGGGGACCTAGATAAGGGCGCCCGACGAGCTCATTTGACCTCAGTGCCAACACAGGATTCTCAAGACCAGCGTGGGGTGCCTACCTATCTAAACGGTTTCTAAATAGGCTCAGGGACCCAAAACTAACCCAGGGGTTCAGTTTTCAACTCATGGGGCCCAGGCACTCTGAGGGGAACCTGCAGAAGCTTAGAAGGCCCATAAAACTAATAGGGCCAGACTAGCTGGGTGGCTCGCCGAACTAGTGTCCAGATACGCACAGCGGGCCCCAAACAGGCTGAAGGGATCTATATCAGTTAAACGAAAACGATACCAACCCAGGGGACAATGACCAGCTTAAGGGACACTAATCCAGCTCGGGGCTCAGAGCTCAGAGCTCCAGTTTTTAGCTCAGAGGGCCCAGGACCTGTTGATGGGGCCCTATATCAATAAAAGGGCCCAGAAAAGCTTAATTGGCTTCAGCGGCGAGATATAGGTTTCAAGTTCAGTGTGAGAGCCTAGTTAACTAAAGCGGTCCCAGATCAGCTGAGGGGACTCGATATAAACTCAGGGAAGTCACCAAAAACTCAGGGGCCCAGGCCCGCAGAGGTTCTGCGGCCTATGAGGCTCAGGTTAGCGTCAATCGGGTATTTCAGTATGGAGCCGTTAGCCAGGACAACTGTGATAAGTGGAGGTGGTGGATACTACGCCCCAGTTTTTGCCATGACCGAAGATAACTGTATTATTTGCTCATCGTGCTTCAGTTGACGTCAGTGGGTGCTTTCAGCATTTTCTACCAAGGTACCAGTCGTTAGCTGGCCCGAAATATGCTTGATGGTAAACGTGAAGATGTCATCACTAAGGAGAAGCCTTCATGAAAATAAGCATTTACAAATCCTTTTTTAAACGCGTTTTTCATTGACACTGGCCGCCTTTTGGGTGGTAAATTGGCCAGTGGCTGATCCAGGGGGGCAAAAATGGCATTCCCCAAACGGAAAAGCTCGGGACAAAACTATGTTTTCGCCCCCAAAGCGATCGACCTCCTTTTTCCCCTACTCCTTTTTAGTTTATAAGCAAGATTTTGGTGTTTCAACTCTCAACTTCAAACAGAACATAATTTGATAAGATGTTCCCTGGCCTGTCCCCTCGAATCCGGAAATGTAAAAAACACTGAAGATTGTATATTCGGGCACAACCCTTCATCAGAATCATGGAGTAGATATCAATAATTCTCAGTTATAGTATAGCCAGCCTTGGATAGGAAGAAGTATCTCGAGCCCTTTTTTGGGTTTTCGTCTGAAATACCCCAAAATTCTTCCGGCAAGTGATATAGGTGGCGCAGCTTTTGACTGCGTGACGTTTTTTTTTTTTTTGCTTTTTGACTGTGGTTTGTCCCTTCCAAACCGACCGGCTAGATCCGCGACTGAAATTGGCGCCCCTCAGGTTCGGCGCCCCCCAGGTTCGGCGCCCTCCGAGCCTGGGCCCCCCCCTTAACGAAATCCTAGATCCGTCACTGTCCAAGGGCACATATGATATATGTAGGGCGCTTTATGCAGAGGGCGCCTAGGCTGTCCAAGGGCGCCGTCCTAACCAAAGGCCGCCTTTCACTTCCCTGAAGTGCCTATTTCTATGCAAGGGGTGCATATATTATCTAGGAGTGCCCTTGATATACGGAGACGCCTTTTTGTCCAGCGGCGCCTTTGCTCTTGAGGGACGCTGCTCCAATCCAGGGTAGCTGAAGATGGATAAGGGACATCTATGTTATACAGAGGGAGCCTGTACTTTCCAATGGGGCGCTCATTTTCCTTCTCAAGCACCTAGTTTATCTAGAGAGCGCCTAGGCTATCCAAAGGCGCCTTTACTATCGAAGGGGTGCCTTCCTAGGGGCACCTTTGCTGTCCAAAGCACTTGTGTCCAGGGTTGTCTTTGCTGTCCAGTGGCGCCTCCAAAAGTGCATATGATATCCCTGGGCGCTTTATCCAGTGGGTGCCTGGACTATCAAAGGGCACTTTTTTATCCAAGGGTTGCATTTATTTTCCTGAAGTGCCTATTTCTATCTAAGGGGCTCCTATTCTGTCCAGGGCACCTATGTTTCCCAGATTTGCCTTTGCTGTCCAGGGACGCCTTTGCTATCCAAGGGCACCTTTCTTAACCAAGGGGCGCATTTTGCTTTCCTGGAGCACCTATTTCTATCTAAGGGGCGCATATGTTATCTAGGAGCGCCTTTGATACCAGGAGGCGGCTTTTTGTCCAAGGGCGCCTTTGCTCTTGGGGGCGCTGCTCCAATCCAGGGCAGCTGAAGGTGGATAAGGGGCATCTATGTTATACAGAGGGAGCCTGTATTTCCCAGTGGGGCGCTCGTTTTCCCTTCTCGGGCTCCTAGTTTATCCAGGGGGCGCCGAGGCTATCCAAAGGCGGCTTTTCTATCGAAGGGGTGCCTTCCTAGGGGCGCCCTTGCTACCCAGGGGCGCCTTTGCTGTCCACAGCACTTTTGTTATCCAGGGTTGTCTTTGCTGTCCAGGGGCGCCTTTGCTATCCAAGGGTGCATATGACATCCATAGGGCGCTTTTTCCAGTGGGCGCCTAGGCTATCAAAGGGCGCCTTTTTCTGCTCAAGGTGAGCATTTTATTTTCCTAAAGCGCCTACTTCTATCTAAGGGGCGGTTATGCTGTACGGGATACATATGTTACCAAGATTTGCCTTCGCTGCCCAGGGGCGCCTTTCCTAGCCAAAGGCGCATATGATATCCGTAGGGTGCTTTTTCCAGTGGGCGCCTAGGCTATCAAAGGGCGCCTTTTTCTGCTCAAGGTGAGCATTTTATTTTCCTAAAGCGCCTACTTCTATCTAAGGGGCGCTTGTGCTGTACGGGGTACATATGTTACCAAGATTTGACTTTGCTGCCAAGGGGCGCCTTTCCTAGTCAAGGGTGCATATAATATCCGTAGGACGCTTTTTCCAGTGGGCGCCTAGGCTTTCAAAGGGCGCCTTTTTCTGCCCAAGGTGATCATTTTATTTTCCCAAGGCGCCTACTTCTATCTAAGGGGCGCTTATTTTGTCCGGGGTACATATGTTACCAAGATTTGCCTTTGCTGCCCAGGGGCGTCTTTCCTAGCCAAGGGCGCATATGATATCCGTAGGGCGCTTCATCCAGGGGGCGCCTAGGCTATCCAAAGGCGGCTTTTCTATCGAAGGGGTGCCTTCCTAGGGGCGCCTTTGCTACCCAGGGGCGCCTTTGCTGTCCACAGCACTTGTGTTATCCAGGGTTGTCTTTGCTGTCTAGGGGCGCCTTTGCTATCCAAGGGTGCATACGACATCCGTAAGGCGTTTTTTTCCAGTGGGCGCCTAGGCTATCAAAGGGCGCCTTTTTCTACCCAAGGTGAGCATTTCATATTCCTAAAGCACCTATTTCTATCTAAGGGGCGCTTATGCTGTCCAGAGCACCTAGGTTACCAAGATTTGCCTTTGCTGCCCAGGGGCGCCTTTCCTAGAACAGGGTGCATATGATATCCGTAGGGCGCTTCATCCAGGGGGCGCCTAGGCTATCCAAAGGCGGATTTTCTATCGAAGGGGTGCCGTCCTAGGGGCGCCTTTGCTACCCAGGGGCGCCTTTGCTACCCAGGGGCGCCTTTGCTACCCAGGGGCGCCTTTGCTACCCAGGGGCGCCTTTGCTACCCAGGGGCGCCTTTGCTGTCCACAGCACTTGTGTTATCCAGGGTTGTCTTTGCTGTCCAGGGGCGCCTTTGCTATCCAAGGGTGCATATGACATCCGTAGGGCGCTTTTTCCAGTGGGCGCTTAGGCTATCAAAGGGCGCCTTTTTCTGCTCAAGGTGAGCATTTTATTTTCCTAAAGCGCCTACTTCTATCTAAGGGGCGGTTATGCTGTACGGGATACATATGTTACCAAGATTTGCCTTCGCTGCCCAGGGGCGCCTTTCCTAGCCAAGGGCGCATATGATATCCGTAGGGTGTTTTTTCCAGTGGGCGCCTAGGCTATCAAAGGGCGCCTTTTTCTGCTCAAGATAAGCATTTTATTTTCCTAAAGCGCCTACTTCTATCTAAGGGGCGCTTGTGCTGTACGGGGTACATATGTTACCAAGATTTGACTTTGCTGCCAAGGGGCGCCTTTCCTAGTCAAGGGTGCATATAATATCCGTAGGGCGCTTTTTCCAGTGGGCGCCTAGGCTTTCAAAGGGCGCCTTTTTCTGCCCAAGGTGATCATTTTATTTTCCCAAGGGGCCTACTTCTATCTAAGGGGCGCTTATTTTGTCCGGGGTACATATGTTACCAAGATTTGCCTTTGCTGCCCCGGGGCGCCTTTCCTAGCCAAAGGCGCATATGATATCCGTAGGGCGCTTCATCCAGGGGGCGCCTAGGCTATCCAAAGGCGGCTTTTCTATCGAAGGGGTGCCTTCCTAGGGGCGCCTTTGCTACCCAGGGGCGCCTTTGCTGTCCACAGCACTTGTGTTATCCAGGGTTGTCTTTGCTGTCCAGGGGCGCCTTTGCTATCCAAGGGTGCATACGACATCCGTAAGGCGTTTTTTCCAGTGGGCGCCTAGGATATCAAAGGGCGCTTTTTCTACCCAAGGTGAGCATTTCATATTCCTAAAGCACCTATTTCTATCTAAGGGGCGCTTATGCTGTCCATAGCACCTCGGTTACCAAGATTTGCCTTTGCTGCCCAGGGGCGCCTTTCCTAGAACAGGGCGCATATGATATCCGTAGGGCGCTTCATCCAGGGGGCGCCTAGGCTATCCAAAGGCGGATTTTCTATCGAAGGGGTGCCGTCCTAGGGGCGCCTTTGCTACCCAGGGGCGCCTTTGCTATCCAAGGGTGCATATGACATCCATAACGCGCTTTTTTCAGTGGGCGCCTAGGCTATCAAAGGGCGCCTTTTTCTACCCAAGGTGAGCATTTTATTTTCCTAAAGCGCCTACTTCTATCTAAGGGACGCTTATGCTGTCCGGGGTACATATGTTACCAAGATTTGCCTTTGCTGCCCAGGGCGCCTTTCCTAGCCAAGGGCGCATATGATATCCGTAGGGCGCTTCATCCAGGGGGCGCCTAGGCTACCTGGGGGCGCTTCATCCAGGGGGCGTCTAGGCTACCTGGGGGCGCTTCATCCAGGGGGGCGCCTAGGCTACTCAGGAGTGTATTAGTTCCCCATGGCGCAATCTTGCTATCTAGTGGCGCCTTTTCTTTGCCGGGGCGCTTTTGTTAGCTTTCTAAATTTCATCTGCAACATTTTACTGGGGCGCAAAAGACCAGTAAAGGCGTCTAATGTTTGGGCAGGGGCGCTTTGCCATGGTTTTAAGGAGTATGTGTTAATTCAAGTGGAATAAGTGGTATCTACCACCTTGGCGCACGAGATGGGTACAGGCGCGCCACTCATATCGGGCGCCTTCGGCGCCCGATATGAGCTAAGCTCTACTGGGGCGCTTGGGAGCTAAGGGGGGCCCGGGCCCCTGGGCCCCCCTTGGATCCGTCACTGGCTCAAATGGAGTAAAACTGCTTTAGAAGAAAATTAAAATAAAGCTTAGTTTCCTTTTTTTGTCGATTTAATTTGAATTGTTTGTAACTGTTTTGAACTTTATAATGCTATTGGATCATTAATACAGTTACCATCTGATAATAGATACCTACCTAAGTTATGGTTTTCATATTTGCACTAGACTCAGTGAGTAAGTGAAGAATGACAAATAATGCCTACCTCAAGGGAAGGGGAGGCCAGCACTGCCATTGCCTACAGGTGACGTAAGCTGTTTTTACTGTGGCATATACAAAGAGAGCTCAAAGACCTTTGGACGCGAGATCACTTCGAGATCACTGGGAGAACGTCCTCAATGTTTATTCAATGTATGTATATTTATTCAATGTACTGCATATTTTTCCCGGAAGCTTACAAAAGACGCTATTGGGACACTTTTGCCCAATTGCGCCTAAGTATGACCCTAATGGCGTCATAGCTTTGTCGCGTGTATGTTACGCAAACAGAAACATATCGCTATTGCTCTCACTCTCACGTATGGTTTGCTTTAGACTCGGGTTAATTGATCTGTTTGTCTCTTTTCTGATAATTTAGCTCAGTCTGTTCCTGCTGTCACATGGGGCCTGGATAATAGGATGCAGGATAAATGAGGATGTCACCACAATTTTTTTCCACGAGATAATTTTGAAGGAAATGATTCATGCGCTCCGGACTAAGGGGGAGGAGGCAGAAGGAGCCCAGCCTCCTTACTGTTCACCCCAAAATCCTTGTTTTCATCTAAATTGGTGAAGTCTTAGGGCTTTACGACGTACCAACTTTTGAGATCATATGGTGCTGCCAACTATCAACCTGTTGACAGGGGATATTGGGGATCAATATTCTGTATTCTCCCCGGGGCTTTAAACCCGGGTCAGCGGCGTGAAAAATAAAAAAACTACCACTGCGCCATCGCAACCCCGGAATCGGGCAGATTGGATGAGGAATTGCGTCCGCTCCTTATACCTACATTTTTTGCGAGGATCTTCAATATGTTGCTAGGAATCGCATCCTCATAGGAATGTAGGGTGTTAGGAATAGTTCCAGATTCTGGGAATGCGCTGTCAATTCCTAGCATCAGTTATATTCTACTGAGAGGTCTATGGATTTCAAATGTTTGGAAACTTGACTTGGAATCCACTAAAGTTGTGTCAAAATGCCTACCTTCGGCATTAACGCAACTTGATGCACTAGTATTGCTGACACCTGCTCATTGCTTTGCGAAGACATCAACGCACTATGCTGAAAAAGACATGATAGTATTTAGTCTGCAAAAATATTATTTGTTCATTCCATGAAAATCAAACGTTGGTTTAGATGTGCCTTATAACAAACTTAAAGATTCACGGTTCAAATAGATGACAACATAACATTGTAAGCACATTCGAAAATCTCAACTTTGCATGCATTGTAAAAAACCTCGAACACACACCTCTAAAAGATAGCCCTCGTCGTACACGAACCTGTCCATGGCAGCCTGTCACTGTCCTGTGGCCGTCCCTCCGTCCTGACCGCGCACGTCACAACGCACTGAGCGACGATCGGTCTAGTGGCCAACCCACTCACTCCTCCTGCCACTGCAGTGGCACACACCGGGTAAACGCACTCACCATCGGCAAACACTCAGTACGAAATTGGTATCAATTGATTGCATTCCAGTCATAAAGTTCGAGCCAATTTCCTAGAGTGGTAATTAGACTGCAACCGCTTGGGCGTCCCGCGTCACGCAGCACGCTGATCGACACCAAGCGCCGCTGAGTTGACGGAATAATCGATCACGGTGCGGGCTGACGCTCGGAAGATCCTCGTTCACGCACTACCACCAGTACTGACTCAGGTAATACACTGATCCCGTCACAACGGCAGTCGTCGCTGATCAGCACGGATCAATGGCAGACAGCCGGCCTCGCTGGCTGGGCCGAGACAGCTCGCGTGGCCGCCGTGCGCGCGATAAGGGTCCGGCTGGCACACGCCCCTGTCGTCGCTGCCGACGCTGTGTTGGCGTTCGACGGCGGCGTCGCCGAGAGACGGGTGCAGTCAGAACGGGAGCACCACACGGCGATATGTCACCACGCATGCATTATCCTGGCTGTGATTTATTCGTGCGAGTGAAGGGAATGACCAAAATGAGAATGTATTAACCCTAGTTCTTTGCGCGAGAGGGGAGGGGAGGGGGTGTTGCAACCATTTTAAGCTTTAGATATGGCCTGGAAGTAGCTGCGGTGTGGCTCGCACCCCTTTCCGTAGCTTACGGGGCAATTGCGCATATTTTAAATAAAGTCATATCGGGGTGGCGTCAGCTCGCCGAACTACCACGTCAACTCCGGAAAACATTCATATTTGACGAGATTTGCATGTTTTGCAACGTTCCGCTGTAAATGGCTGGAGTGCAAGCTATTCTATGAACTCAGTTGATCTACTGTAACTTGTGGGGATATATTGTGACCTTTACCAACCTGTTTTGCCAATTGGTTGACCTTGTGGACTCTTGCAAGGGATTTGTTTTCTGTACACTATATTTAAGTTTTTTATGGACTAAAAAGAAAATCAGAAGGAGGGGGAAGTAAACACATTTTCTGACAATTTAAAGGAGCTGAAATGGACTTTAGCGTCCACATTAATCACATAGAGGTAAGGATAGACATTCAAAGCAGCTTTCACTTTCGGCTTTTGCAACTACAGACTCTGCCCGACGCGTTCCGTAAATGGACCACAGAGCTGTAAGTACAGTACCAAATGGACCGAAGCACCAATATCAGCAGATCATTCTGGTGAATATGTGATTGCTGACCGGCTATTTCGATCAATAGTGCTTTAACGCTGCTCAGCCAGAGTGGCGACGTGGGTCGTGAGAGGCGGAATCCGTTATTTAACTCGGCCTGATGACTGAACTCGGCCTGATGACCTGCAGTTGCATGGGCAGATCCAGGTGAAACTTTTGGAGGGGTCCAAACCTACGTTTGTGGAATTTTCGGGGAAGGGACTAAATCGAGAAAAAAGCGCGGGAACAGTACTTTTAACACGCGCATTGACGGGGGGCGGGTACCCGCCCCCTTGGGTTTTTCGGAGATAGCAGAAAAACGGCGGAGCGTAGCGCCGCCGTACTTGGCATACCTTTTCCCTCATCATTTTTACAACTTCTGTGAAAATTTTAAGGTTAGGTCGTCTCAGGTCAGGTCACCAGTACGGGTCAAGTGACCCAACCTCAAAAAAAGTTTAAGATAGCATACGTCGGAGCAGGGTGAACTTATCGGATTGAAACTCATAACACATAATGGTCCCACCGAGTTCTCTAAAATATTCTCCTGTATTTTTGATATCGATGACCTAAGGTCAGGTACGAGGCATGACCTCTCCATTGGAAATACATGGGAAAAATGTTTTTTTACGGAATAACTCAGTAACGGATGGTGATAGTACATTTATTTTAACTGCATTAGACTCGCCTGGGCTTTGCAGTCCAAATGATATGCATTTTATTTAATTTGACCCTGACCTGACCTCAGGTCAGCTCAAATCCTTGATTTGACCTAGCAAGGTCAAATTATATATCATTCGATTCGGCTTGCTGATAGGATTCATACAGTTCAAGTCGTTTTGCTCTATCTTTACTTGTTCAGATGTAATGACCGAAAAACTGAATTTACATGTTATCCTATGACGGCATATTTTGACCTCTCGTGACCTTAAATGTGACCTGACAAAAAAATGGTTCAAATGTTTTCGATGGAGAAGTGGATGGGCAGCCCAACGCCGTTGACCGTTTTTCGCTACCTACCGTGGTTCTCGAGATCTTAGGGGGGCGGGTACCCGCCCCCCGTCAATGCGAAGGTGGCTGAGACCCCCGTCAATGCGCGTGTTAATAAAGCACGGCCAAAATTTGGTTCACTTGAGGGAGGGCAAAATATACTATTTTAGGCTTTGGTGGGGGCCACGGTCCGTCCCCCCCCACCCCACCCCAGGATCTGGCAGTGTGCGGCGGTAATATTTAGCCGCAATGACGAGTTCTTAGCCGTCACGGCACATATGTACGCTGGGCAGTGAGCAGTGGCCTTCTGGTGCATGGTTGACTCGCAACTCTTCTCCGCGGAGGATCCAAATCGAACAAGTAGCAACAAAGCAGGCGCACGTGCGCGGTATTTTCGTTCTGAATGACCGGAAACAGGGACATCAGTAAATGGCAGGGCGCGGTGCGGCGATGTGCGGCTCTTGCGCCGTAGGTTATATAAACACTGCGGAAAACAGAGTGAGCTTGAGTGGTTATGTTTGAAACTGAGCACAGGATGACATTGCGTGCTGCGCTGGATTTTGTACAAGTATGGATAGAACCATTGAGAGGTAAGTCGCATGAATGTCCTTCAGCTGATTGAGTAATTGATCGATCCAAAGCTTACACCAGCATGTCCTAGTGGTCCCCAGCTCTTTCGGTTTTCTTCACTGGGCAGTGGCGGATCCAGGATTTTATTTGGGAGGGAGGGTACCAGTCTGAGAACGTGGCAGGCGACTCGACGAGGCGCTTGGGGCAGAAAGCCGCCCCAATGGGGCAGAAATTGGATGCTGGGGCAGACTCCTCAACGGGGGTATTTTTACCGAATATGTTTATCTACTCCATTTAAACGAAACACCCAGAAATGAAAGAAAACCGTGCATCAACCGACGATGGCAACGCACGACCCTCCACGCACAGCAGCACATCTGCATTCATGATAAGACTTCAAGAGTACTTTTATTCAAAGGTATATTTACAAGCGAAGTATTTTCCTTAAAGATGTCATTTGCCACTGCTTTCACGCCGTATAATCAATAGTTTAAAAAATATTTTAATTGATAACTAAATTCGATAAAGAATAATTTTTCAACAGCTAAAGCATTTTCCTTCCATTTTTCACATTTGCATGAAAGCATGACAAAATTTGGAATATTTTCAGCCCTAGTTTTCACAAGACCCAAGCGAAGAAAGATTCCCGTACGCTTTTGTGACGTCACATCACTGACTAGCATTTGTTCTTAGGGGAGGGGCTGGCATGATTTTCTTTGAACGGTGGACCCTTTGAACAGTGGACCTTTGACATAGACCCGATTTGCTGGCCTTTGGCGATCAAAACATAGCATAGAAATGCAAAAAACTACATACAGGAAATTTTATTTCGAGTTCTAAGATTGTTTTTGTAACGAAACTAGGTTTAGATTACAAATTTAGAAAATAAATTTAAAGTTAGCTTTAGAAAGGCGCCTGTTGCCTGATTTTTATTCACTTCCAGGAACTTTGACTTTACATCTATTAAAAATTTCCTTTGTTTGGTATCTTTTAACCATATTTCTCTAGACGACAAACATGACGCTTTTGAGACAATTCAGCTTTTTCAGCGCAACTTTAACTAATGATTGTCGTTTATTTTCATTATTTTCTTCTTCCCTCGGTGATTACCCGTAGCGACCGCTGCCCCAAGTACTAGTTCCTGCCCCAAGAGCCCCCATCTGCCCCAAGATCGACCAAAAGCTGCCCCAAATCGGTAGGTCTGCCCCGAGGCTGCCCCAACGAGATCTCGTCGAAATCTGCCACGTTCTGCAGACTGGGAGGTGTAGGGCTCGAGCCCTCACCGCCATTGCTTTGGTTCAGCCTCTGGCTATGTATTTACTACAGGCGCTGGACATTTCACGGGGGGGGAGCTAGATCCACTCTAGCAGAACTGTTCCTCGCTCGGCAAAGGTTTTTGTGCTCTTCATTGACGACAGCTATGGTCCTGTGGCCTGGTTTAACACTCATCCTGGTGGGAGTGTTTAAACAAACCCCTCGGGTTTTTTTCCGACAAGACGATAAAACGGCGGCGTGAAGCGCCGCCGTAATTAGCACACCTTATCCTTGATTTATTCCGAAACTTGCTCCAAAATTTTAAGGTTGGGTCATCTCAGGTCAGGTCACCACTTACCAGTGCAGGTCAAGTGACCACCTCCAGAAATGTTTAACCTTCGCCCGGGTGGGGGTCTTTTTAGACACCCCCTCGGGTTTTCCGAAGTGACCAAAAAAACGGCGGCGCGCAGCGCCACCAAACTTGGTCTAGCTGTTCCTTCATCATTTTTACATCTTTCCTGAAAATTTTGGCTCAAGGTCATATCAGGTCAGGTCACCAGGCCAGGTGAAGTGACCTCACCATAAAAAATACTTAGGACCGCATAACTAAAAGAAGGGTTAATCGATCAAGTTGAAACTCATACCACATATTGGGCCCACCAGGAGCTACAACATTTGTTCCGGGATTTTTGGATATTGGTGACCTAAGGTCATGTGCAGAGCATGACCTCCCCATTGTCAATACATGGGGAAAATCACGAAATGAGCTTTTCTCAGTAAGTATGGATGGAATCAACTTCAAACATCGGTTGCGACTTGCTCTTAGCCCATTTCTGGAGCTGATGCCAAAATTTTTGACTTGTGACCTTTAAAAGGTCACCTTAGGTCAAATAAGCATTTTTTGGTGTTTTTCTCTATAAATTTTGAATAAAATAAGATAGAGCTTTTATTTTGTCACCAAAGTGTTTGTATAGTCACTGGAAGTCAAATGATATACATCATGACTATACCAGGTCAGGTTGGGTCAGACCGTTGACCTGGGTCAGGTCAAATTCTTAAATTTGACCTGGCATAGCAATATCATATATCATTCGATTCGTATTGACGAGAGGATTGCAATGGTGCATAAACTATGGCTGTATCTTGTTTGGTTGGGAAGCTATTAGCGAAAAAGTAAACGCCCTTATGCATGGGTGGCTATGGGCATCCCCAAGAATATGCCCAATATCTAGTGACCTGTAGCTCCCTAGGCTTTGACCTGACACGAAAATGAATGCCACTGTAATGAAAGCGCATCTCAAGAGCTTTCGAATGGTGTTAGAAAAATGTTTCTAGCTATCATAGTTTCTGAGATATATGAGGTTTTCTTAGTACACCTCATATTAGCGGTTTTGACCTATTTTGACCTCTGGTGACCTTGATATTGACCTGACAAGAAAAATGACTGAAGTATTTTCGATATAATTGTCGAAGAGCTTTCGATTGCCGTTTTGCGCTTTTTTCTAGCTCTCTTAGTTTTTGGGATCGTGGGGGGTCTTTTTTAGCCCCCCACCAGGGCGAAGGTGGCTCGTACCCGCCACCGGGGCAAGGGTTAAGGTGGCATAAGTAAGAAATGGGTGAATCTATCGGATTGAAGCTTATACCACATAATGGATCTACCAAGTGCCACAACATGTATTCCGGGATTTTCATAACGATAACCTAAGGTCAAGTGCGGACCATGACCTCCCCATCGGCAATACATGGGGAAACATAAACGTTGGCTGTATTTCTGTAGATACAGCTGAGAATGCCTTCATAGTCTCCAAATCGTAGTATCCTGGGTCCCTTTCTAGGTTCATCTTGCAATTTTTACCTGTGACCTCTGAGAGGTCATCTGGGGCTACTTAAGCTTTTTCAGACTTAGGCCTATAACTTTGCATGTAATTATGATACAGTTTTTATTTTGATATCATCGCGTTTAGATTGCTATTGCGAATCGATTGATATGCATATTGACTACGCCAGGTTAAAAAGTGACCTCGAACTGACCTGAGTTCAGGTCATTTTTGTGTTTTGACCTAGTATGGTCATAAGGCTATTTCATTTTGAAAAAAAAATATTTGATTTTTGTCAGGTTTCATGACTTTTCCCGTCTAGTGTTCAAAGTAGAGTCGTTCAATGTTATTTTTATATAAATCGGATGATATTTAGGTCTGCCTCATGGGACCTAAAGATATCGGGTTTTCGTTAAAAATTGCTATATAGAATATTATTGGCTATATATGGCTATATTTCGTTAAAAATGTATGGGACCACTACGGCTGACGCTGTAATGATCATGATAATTACATATCAATCATATTTTTTAAAGCCTGCTTTTTCAAAATGTTCATACAGTCATGTTGGAAGCCATATAATGCCGTAAACCAAGGGAACAAGGTCTCTGTAAGCTATGGTATAAAGGGTAATTCTCGTTTATGAGCCCTCGATCAGCGGCTTCTTGAGTTCACTGCTGGAAATGCTTTGGGCGGCAAAATACGTCAAAAACAGTTCTGGGCTGGACATTAGATTGCAGTTGCATATGCTGATCATGAAATATATTTTTGGAGTGTCATGATATGAACATGCCGTGTGCCCTTTGTTATTACGGGTTTTGTTTGGTATTTTTGTTTCTGATATATTTTCTGTGAAAATGTTGCTTCATAGACACTAATCCTAACCTTTGGAATAGGAGTATGCTTTTTCCGAAATTTTACCTGGGAGCGGAAGAGGCTGTACATTAGGCCATTTAATTTTTCAAAAATTTTGGATTCTTGTCAGGTTTCGTGACTTTTCCCGTTTTATGGTCCAAATGGAGCCGATCGGTGCCATTTTTATCGAAATCGGACAATATTTAGGTCTGCCTCATAGGACCTGAAGGTATCGAGTTTTCGTAAAAAATGGCTATAATGGGGACCAATACGGCTGACGCTGTAATGGTCATGATAATTCCAAACATGTTTTTTAGCCTGCTATTGCAAAGTATTCATTCAGTCATACTGGAGGCCATAGAATGTCGTAAACCAAGGGAACAAGGTCTCTGTAAGCTATGGTATAAAGGGAAATTCTCGTTCATGAGGCCTCAACCGGCGAATTCTTGAACTCACTACTGGAAATGCTTTGGGTGGTAAAATGCGCCAAAAATAGTTCTGAACAGGACGTTACATTGTAATTGCATGTGCTGATCGTGAAACATATTTTCGGAATGTCACAGCTGTTTTCATGCTGTATGTACCCCGCCAGGTCACGCGCCTTAGTGGTGAGGAAGTGCAGGTGCATGAGGTTGTAGCTACTTAGGGAAGTGCACTCACCCATAGACATGCTTTAAAACTTTCTTGGAGGCTATGGAAGTTTACTTCTGCGATTTTCCACCTGCAGAAGTTATTCAACCTGCTATTCGTATTTTTATCTGCTGGTCAAATCCTTCAGCATACCAATACCTCATTCTGCAACATCATTTGCCCCTTTAAATACAGCGCTTGATAAGGGTATGAATTATGTTGCACTGTTTGTCTGCACCCCATTCCACAAGCTCTTGCCAGTCAGGCCTACCGGGGTGCACACAGCATGAAGACAGCTGTGAAATTTCGAAAATATATTTTAAGGAAGTTATATTTATAAATATAACTTCCTGTCTGGAACTGTTTTCACGCATTTTACCACCAATAGCATTTCCAGTTGTTAGCTCAAGAATACGCAGGTCGCGGCCTTTTTAGTCTAGTTTCTTCATGAATTTGTATGAGCTATCCACAAGCATTCGCCTTTTTTCACTTTCCCGCATAGGGGCCGAGTTCGATGGGGGTGCTCAAACACCCCCTCCCCCTATGGCGAAGGTGGTTCGGAGGCCCACCGGGGCGCGGGTTAAAGGGAATGGACCACCTTGTCGGAATTAAAATTAAAGAACAAGAGGTCTGAAAATCAGGAAATAACATTTCCCCCACTTTCATACGTTAGACACCACCTCCATCACGTAGGTGCATCTCACCCTAGAATACCATCAGAGTGCATGTCAAATGTGAAGCGAAACATTTCTCTCCAGCCTGGCGCTGCTCACAAGCTCAGCATGTGTATTAAAGTTTACTGTGGTCACATAGGCGCAGGTGTCTTTAATTCAGAAAACCGGAATATCATTCCAAGAATGGATGGTACATGATATCGAGAACTGAATGCTGAACCATATTTTACTTATCCATGCCCCAGGATATTAGGGGTATGCCCTCCCCTGGCCCCATGCGCTGACCCCCCTCCAGCCGGAATATTAGCGGGCACGACCTCGTAGCCCACCTCGTTCTTACATATGTGCTTCTAACAGTTTTCTATGGTGGAGCAGATGTGTTTCGTTAGTGAGCTAAAAAAATCAATTTGGAAATATTATCAAAATAGTAAATCAAAAGCAAGCTGATCTCACGAGTTATATTGCACCATCAAGCTTGTCGAACGGATTGCGGGGTAGCATGGAGGCTGGTGCTGAAATGTAGAGACACTAGCCTCTGTCATGACAACGTGGCATTCGTGGCGAAGAACATATTTCCTCGCACAATCATTACTTCGAATCGATCGTCCATGTTCTTGAATGAGCTCCTTAATTGGATGAATACTGCAAAACCTTGAGCTCTCTGTCTCACAACTTGTTTATCAGTGCCCAGAATCAGAGTATGTTATGACCAAGAAAACTCAGATTCGATCCAATCCATATCCGAGATTGCTCCCACAAATCCAGACAAATCCGCTGGCGCGCCATTGCTATCAATACAAAATCAATCGATATCCTAAAAACATAACTAATTCGACAGTAACCGGACTCCGTATCAATATTTGAAACTACCCGAATACCCCGGCCGATCCAACTCAATCCGTCAATGGATAAGACCCCATATCCATTCAGATATCCCATCCACGACGCCGTTTACGTTACTGTGAAGGCAGCTGAATGTCTCTACCATATGCCATATATACCCACTCTTGTGCTCACATGTGCACGTCCATTTCCAGCCTACATTTTAAACATGCATGGTGGGGCACGCGGTATGTATGTACGTGAATATCGACTGTACCGCCGTCAACATTCGTCTTGGAATAACGTTGAGGTATCTGAACTTGTTTACATTATGTGTTACAATGCCGGGAACTGTGCCTGGAGAGCAGCTCGCGACGATCCCCGAAAATGCGGGCCAGCTTCCAGTATCTGATGTTTTCACACGTCCTAAGTATAAAACGCTCTCTGAGATGATTTATCGCACACACTATTTGCGCAGTTCGTATGTGACGCTGAACACTTTGGGCTTGTGCACGATAGAAAACTCCGTTTCTAGTGTGAGATCCTGGCCATTGGGTGACGAAAATTTGAACTTCTGCAACAGGCTGACGAAAATAATGAACAGCTCCATTTTCGCTAACGCCTCACCCAGACAGAACCGCTTTCCCACTCCAAACGGGATGACGTGCTCGTCCTTCCTGAGACTGCCGTCTTCGTTGATGAACCTCTCCGGGCGAAATACACCCGGGTCACCCCAGTACTCGGGATCCGAGTGAATGGCAGTCATGTTCATGACCACCTGAGTGTTCTTGGGAATGCTGTATCCACGCAGAGTGGTGTCGGTCAGGGCGCTATGGGGAACACCCAATGGGACCACATTGCACCTGCGGAACATCTCCATCAGAGTAGCTTCAGTGAATGGCATTCGTGTGTGGTCGCTGTACGAGGCAGGTTCCTTCCCGAGCTCGCGGTCTATTTCCTGTTGAACTTTGGTCTGTACATCCGGGTACATCACCATCAGAAGCATCGCCCAGCTGAGTGAGGTAGACGTCGTCTCCATTCCAGCGACGAAGAAGTCCATGCCGATGACCGTCAGGTTGAGCTCTGTGAAGAGGCGTTTCTCGGCGTCCTCAGCTCCCATCTCCATCAGAAAGCAGTCGATAAAGTCCCGTGGCTGTGCGGGATCCAATGTTTTCCGGTGTTCGTCAATCAGACTCCTGAACATGGCGGCCGTTTTCTCTCGGTGCCTGACAATTCCGCTGTATCCACTCCATTCTGGAGCGACAAATCTTAGCCAAGGAGCATAACTGACGGGCGTCTGCGGACCGAGCAGGTATAGCACTTCATCTACCGTTTTCTGAAGTTCTACCATTTTTGGGTCTTTCCTCTCCATTCTAGTGTTTGTCACAAGCCTCCAGATGATGTTCACCACTGAGCTGTTGAAGTGATTGTTGACCGTCATTAGAGCCCCGGTATCTTCTATCATTTCCTTAATTACTGCCTCGATCTCCTCCTGAACGATGGTCTCCATCGAGCTGCTTCCAAAACCCATGTCTCGCAGATGACGAAGAGCAAATCGTCTGTGTTCTACCCACGAAGGACCTTCATTGAACACAAGACCAAGCTGTTGATTGTACATTCGTACCATGAAGCCATAGGCAGCTGGTCTTCCCACCAAGTCTGCGCTGAAGCATGCTTCTTTGACATCCTCGTATGCAAATAGGTGAACCTGCCTTGAGCCGTCAGAGAGAACGAAGCCAACAATGTCCCCATACCTGTCTCGGCTAGCCTTCATCAGTTCATTCACTTTCCTTCTCATCAGATCGATCATAACAAACACATTACCAAATATCAGGAACGTTGGTGGGCCTGGAGGGAAATTTTCAGGTCTCTGTGGCCTCCGAAACCACAGGAGCAGGACAACAATCACCAGAAGTATCACTGCTATCATTCTGGAGAATCTCTAGTCGTCCTTCCCCTGATGAAGCGGAACAGGAGGAGAAACACTCCTGTTTGTTTGCCGTGCACTATTTCCACGTTTCGGCAGCTCCACCACGTTTCCACTGTGTTGGGATGCGAGTGAATGCGTCGCTAGCCGGTCTGAAGGACGCGCATGGGCGGACCTATGACGACATGACCTGAAAAACGACAATTAATCTCATTGATAACGCCAGTTCAACTTCATTTATGACATACACAGGCTGGTGAGCTAACTGTCGCATAAATTACATGTATCATATCACAAAACGCACGGACAGGATTTTCCATGATTTTCCATTGTTTGTTTAAGCGGTGAACGCGCTTGTTTCGCCTCAGCGAGCCAACGGCGGTTGGAGGCGTCGTCTCGCTTTGCCGCACACTACGAGTGGACTCATAAATACGGAGCGAAGCAGTGGTTCGAGCCGGGTTCAGCGGCGGGCTGCAAATTTAGGCATTGCAAGCTGGATTGGTCAGTGTGGACGATGATGATTTCTCTCACTGATCTGCTGTAATGCTTTGTATGGCCCCTTTTGGATTGGAAAACCGTCATTTTTGGGTGGCTCCTTTTTTCCTTGGGCTTACTCAAGTGCTAAAATTTGCACCCGATATTGGCTGTAGCCCTACTAATTTTTCTGTGAATACAAGAATTTCAGTCATGTCGTGCCGAGAAACGCAAAACATTTGTATTCTGCATTAGACTAAAACCATTAAAGGGAATGTGGCACCTTGGTCGAACCCTGCAATTTAGTGCATTTAGCCGTACTTTTAGCCGAAAATAATGAAACCACTCATGATTTCTCTGAAAAATGTACAATAAGCTCAATATTTTGATTTGTAAAATACTCCTCTAGAAAAAGAAATAAATATTAGCCTGTGAATGATGTCACGATCTGGCAACCACTACCATACTTGAAAAGCTTCAAGGGCTTCGATTGGCTGATGCTCATCGTGACGTCAGCATATGTCGTCACACCAGCAGCTTACAACAACAATGGCCGCCCGGCGGGGGCTGATGAGGGGGCTGGTGTCAGGTAGGTTTTAGCTTTTTTCTACGGAAATATCGAGTTCCAAGACAAATGATATATGGAGTACCGGGTTTTCCGACTTGCTTTATAACTTGGCTATCTCAGTTAAAATCGCGTTATGAAGGTGCCACATTCCCTTTAACACGCGCACTGGAGGGGGGCTCGGAGGCCCCCCACCTGTTTTTCCGCGGTGGCCGGAGAACCGCTTGTAGCCGAAACACGATACTTTGAGACATTAAACAGAATTTAATAGCGCGTCGATTGGTGAATATTTTTTGAAAATCGGTCAAAATGGTTTTTACTTATAGGCTTTTAAAATCAGACCTGCATTTTGAGATCGCCGTAATCGCGCGGTCGGACCAGTTAGCTTGCATTGGAGACCGAGTGGTGAAGTCATAGCACCATATAACCGGGATTATATGTCAAGGTCACCTCAAATGAAGGTGAAGGTCAAGGTCAAAGGTCACAGGTCAAGGTCATATCTGCACTTTCAAGGTCACTGACCACAGTGCTTCCGGTCAAATGACGTTACCCGGTCTGACGTACATTATGCTATGACATCATCGATAAGGTACCCCAATACCAAGGTCAAAGGTCATTTGCAAAGGTCAATCTTCATTTCCCGCCAAACAGTGGCTATAGTGTTAGTCAAAGTGTACATTATAAGTAGTATACTATATTGTGACCTTACAGGTCAATGACCTTGAATGACCTTGACCCCAAAATTGAAGGAAAGGCTCTTTGAGACCTTTTCTATATGACTCTGGTCCGCCTTTAACTTATTCCCGCCATTTTCCCGCATAATCACGGCATTTACCAGTCGGTCCCCAGCATGGCCAAGTTTTGACCTTTATGACCTCGTTTGACCTTGAAGATATTGACCTAGGTCAATAAAAATTGGTCATGATGTAGATCACCATAACCCCCACCACCTCTTAAATTTCGTTTTTCTATGCCTTTTAGTTTCCGAGATCTTAGGGGCCTACCAGGCCCCCTTCCAGTGCGTGTTAGTGCCAGACCCCCTCCAGTGCGGGTGTTAAGCGCGGACGGGGTGATCAAGGAGCGCAGACCTGCGAGATGGCGCTAGTGGGCCGCTGCCATTACCCAGTGATAGGGAGAGGGCAGCACTAAATGGAGCCGGCATGCTTCTGAGGACGGATGTTTGCTGCATCCAGACTTGTTGATGGCTCAATGTTTTTAGTCTACTCAACTCTGACTCACAGCTTAGCGACTGACTCTGAGTCTGACTCAACTCTCCATATTCAACCGGTGAGTTGAATCTGACTCAGTCCAAATGCAGAAGTGAATCGAATCAACTCAGACTCAACTATGTCTTGCGTCAGAGTCGACTCCGACTCAGAATGATGACAAAGTATGCACACACTAACTGCACATTTCCTCAAATAATATATTACTTGCAATGCATATATTTATGACATAAGCCGACCCTGACTCATTAAACCATGCTTATTATGTATTAGCGCGGGTGGACTGTGCTTCTGACTATTATTCTGAATATCAGACTATTTGACTATCTTATTCTTACTATTATCTTGCGTTGCTTATCATGAATGAAAAAGGATGATAATGGCTAACAGGTGAGTGAGATCAAGGGCCTGATTGTTTTTCATTTCGAATGCATGTCCATGGGTGGAGATCCCGAGGGGGTCAGGACCCCCCCTGGATTTTAGGTCTCCCATCTGCTTTGTATAGGGCTTGTATTGCCGTGGAAGCGTTAAGCTGTGCCTCCGGTGGGCCTCCGAGCCACCTTCGCCCTGGTGGGGGGTGTTTGAACACCCCCTCGATCTCGGCCCCTATGCGAGATAGCGAAAAAATGCGAACGCTGGTGGATAGCTCATACAAATTCATGAAGAAGCTATATCAGTCACTTCTTGGCCATTATGCAGTCACACTCCCAACTGCATAATGGTGAAAAGCGCTGTTCTGGAATTAACTATTACTAACTCTTTCAGCGTCATTTCATGGCATTGGCCCAAGCTTGAACTCGAACATTTTTGACATGTGCGGTACTTCACCAAATCGAAATGTAATCATCACATGAATTTAAACGCCACGGGATCACCACAAGCCGATCAGATAAAACTTCGATAGGAAGTCATCCTGCACGAGACTTGCTGAGAACACCCCAGGTTATGTAACGAGCTGTTTTCAACGACGGGAAGCACCTGCAAGATTTCTAACTGTCATGCCAGTGGGTAATCGATCTGACCCATCTGAGTTTCGCAGAAGCTCATGAGATTACCGGGGTGTCTTCGTTTATCCCCCACCCACTGCAGATTATATAATGGGTTCCGGTGAAACTGGGATCCAGGTGCTTTATTCCGCCGAGGCCAACACTTTACATAACTTCGAGCAGCATGGTCAACTATTCGCATACTGGGCAGGAGGTCCCGCGATTCCATTCCTCCCACCCCGTGCTGCACTGTTTCAGCCCGACTCCTGCACTAACCGTCTGCTGCCAGGCCTCCCCGCCTAGGAGCTTTACCTTGACCACCCTGATCTGCATTTCCTATATGTGGAGCTCAAAACTACCCAAATTGGATATTGGATTATGCGAAATGTGTGTACAAGTTGACCGTGTATAATATTTTCCGCCAAAATTATGTTTTAAGCAGATTTGTTGATGACTCAATTTTTTGGAATCGACTCAACTCTAGGCGGTCCTGACCCAAAATTAGGCCAAGACCAAAAACTTCGTTGGGCCATCAGGTCGCACTCTGATCTAAGATAGTCCAAATACAGCCAAATCAATTCGCAATGTCAAAGTCCATCTGTTTCAATTTTGTCCTTTGTTACAATGTCCGTGCCCATCTCCAGCCCAGCTGGGCTTCGACTGGTAAATAAGCTTCCCCAAGCCGGAGCAATCGTCGAAAGCTTTCCCTAGCAAGATCTCGTGGACACCTGTCATGCTTTAACTTTGCAAACTGGCGAGAGACGGTTTGATTATCCACGAATAATAGCTACCTACCTATAGCCCTAAACACGAACCCTCATTGTTCATGCATGGAATAAGCGGAAAGAAAAAATGAGAAGCGGCCACTTCACTACAAACAAGAAGAAGCTAGAAGCACACATAAGAAGAAGCACACATAAAGCTTCATGAACGATAATTGTAGCTTATAACATAAATGCTGCCGTAAAAAACATGTGAAGAAACCGTAATGATAGCCTACGGCTCCTTGTAATCTTGTTTGAGGGAACAACGCAGTCACCAGCTGCAGTCGCTTGTGCTTTAACATTATCACGCGCGCTGGAGGGGGCCTCGGAGGGCCCCCCCACCTGTTTTTCCAAGGTGGCTGCAGAACCGCATGTAGCCGAAAAACAATACTCGGCCACATTTAACAGAATTCATTAGCGCGTCTATTGGCGAAGGAATGTTGAAAATCGGTCGAAAATGTTTTGACTTATAGGCTTTCAAATTCAGACCTGCATTTTGGGATCGCCGTAATCAGGGGTCGGACCAGTTCACTCGCATTGGAGACCGCGTGGTGACGTCATAACGCCATATAACCAGGGTGATATGTCAAGGTCACCTCACATAAAGGTTAAGGTCAAAGATCACAGGACAAGATCATATCATCACTTTCAAGGTCAATGACCTGAGTGCTTCCGGTCAAATGGCGTTACCCGTTCTAACGTATATTATGCTATGACGTCGCAGTTAAGGTACCTCAATGCAAAGGTCAGTCAAAGGTCAATGGAAAAGGTCAATCCTCATTTCCCGCCAAACAGTTGCTATAGTGCTAGTCATTTTGTGCATTATAAGTAGCATACCATATTGTGACCTTATAGGTCAATGACCTTGAATGACCTTGACCCCAAAACCTGTAGCGAAGGTTCTTTGCGAACTTCCTTCTATGATCCTGGTCTGCCGTTAGATTATTCCCGCCTTTTTCCCGCATAATCACGGCATTTTCCACTTGGTCCCCAGCATGGCCAATATTTGACCTTTATGACCTCGTTTGACCTTAAAGATATTGACCTAGGTCATTGAAAATTGGTCATGATGTAGTTCACTATAGCCCCCACCCACCTTCCAAACGGCGTTTTTCTACGCCTCTTAGTTTTTTAGATAGGGGGGACCTACCAGGCCCCCTATAGTGCGCGTTAGTGCCAGACCCTCCTCCCGTGCGGGTGTTATATAAAAGTAAGTAGCTAGCATAACGTTTAAAGTATTTTCTATACATAAAGTGTGTTCAAGTTGTTGCAAGTTTGACTTTTGGAGTCAGAGTCTCACGTATTCTTAGTACATTAAGCTAAAACTTGTACCATACTATTATTCGATTCTGTTTGATTATGAAACTTTGAAGTACCTGCTCGTCAACTGCCCTTGGCTTGCGCAGTTCTCGCCCAATAAAAAATGGAAGAGAGCCCATGAGTCCCCCCTCGTCAGAAGACGTCAAAAAAGCAGGATCCCTGTCCCACTTCGGTGGCTGACGTGATATGTGAACAGCCCTTAAGGGTTTATGTTCTGCTGTATAAATTGATTTATATTATATAATATATTTCTATTATAAATTGAACTAACTATACCACCAGAAGCGCCTATGATTTTGTTTCTACCACCCTTAAGTTTATTTAACCATCTAAATGAATGCTTAGCTTGCAGTGCCGCAGGGTTGCTAGGTACTGCTTAGTGCTTGTCAGCTCTGCACCACCTGTCCTGAGCTGTGCTCGAGAGAAGGCATTAGCTTCATGAAAAGCAGGTAGGATGAGCCCATGGCGGCAGCCTACCAGAGCTTCGGCAGCCTTTTGAAAGCAGCATCTGGGTTCCTGCAGCTCCGGCTCAGCTGAAATCCCGCGTGAGTTTTATGTGGAACACACTATGCTTGACGACTGACCCGGGCCGTGCTTCCGCTTCACTGCTCCCTGCTGGTACTCAGTGTCATACGGAACATTACCCAGCGTGGCCGGATTCTGTTGGCGTGTATGCTGCTTGACTTTAGGGGCTTTGGTGCGTTCATGAGTGAAAGTATAATGTTGATGAATAGATCATTCGGAGGCACAAGACAATTCTTTGCCCACATTTTCGACCAATAGGGACTAACAGAGGCTCCGTCATGGGGGGATGGGGGACTCGTCTTTTCAACTTTTAGAGAGGTACAGATAGCTAGCTCCCCCCGGCTTTAAGCAGGCCCTGAGACAATTATGAAGGTGCTTAAGCTGTCGCAAAAAGCACGAAAGACGATTTTATTCCAACCAAAGGGCCAGCAAGCCAGTGGTTAAGTTTCTCTTAATGACAAAGGGGGATTAACTCTTATAAAAGTCACCTACACATCTTATCAGGTTACATAGGAAGGCCTCAAAAAGCCAAAGAGGTATCATGATGAAAAAAGCTCGCCCCTAGTACATTAATGGTCCTATCTTACGGCGGTACAGGAGGCCTTGGCAATAGCAAATGATAGCAAAAGGTTTTCGCAGATGAGTTTGGGACTGTTACGCGAGGTCGCGATGTAGTACTGTAGACTGCCAGAACCGAGCGATGGAAGTCTCTGAAATAACCGAAAAGCTCCTGTGATAGTAGTATTGAGCCCCTGTTCCCCAACGCAGAGCACGAGTTCGGAAAGTTGGGACAGAAAACCAACAAATGACTCCACGGGCTCCGAAAACCAAATGCGTCTCTAATAGGCTCTCTCTCTCTCTCCCTCTCTCTCTCTCTCTCTCTCTCTCTCTCTATATATATATATATATATATATATATATATATATATATATATATATAATCAAAAACATTTGGAAAATACTACATGAAACAAACATTTCTGCTGTTACAAAAATGTTTTTGTAACAGGGAATATCATATCCCGGGATGGGATGGAAGTTCCGCCATTCCATAAGTCAGACCCAGAAGAAAACTAATTAGCCAAAAGTGACAATTGAAACGGCTTGAACATTGCAGAGAGACCGTGACAGCGTTACAGAAGGTGTTCAGGTCGGAACAAAGTGCAATTGAGCTGTTATGAGTTGGCCAAATTGAGGAAATATGGCAGGTATCGCAGCCAGAAAAAGGAACGGTGGAATAGCCATGCAGTATTGTGGAAAAACGTTTCTTAAGCTCCAAACTTGTATCCTCCACTGATGGAAACACTCCTTAGGGGCAGGAGGCCCCTCAAGTGAAATCCCCTTCAGATTATCCCAAAGCTTGAAACCCTTAGCGCAATCCTTAGCCACTTATTTTTTGTAGCAACCTGTGAGGAGTTTGCAGTCGTGTCATACATATTTGTTGAACTGGAATTTATTTTACCTGGAAGAAACCTGGCTTAAAAATATCCATGTATAAGCATATGTATTGTTCAAGTAAAAGCAAAATTAACGATAGACTTATGCTGGATAACTACAATTCAACATGCTGGGGGTTGGATGGGGTTATGGTGATTGACGGGGAGGGGGCATTCCCCTACGTTTCGTATGACATGATAGTACGTTGACGGAGGATAACCCCCTTCGGGTTATCCGGAGAGATAACAAATTTTCTATTTTTAAGATTTCACATAGGTTTTAGGTTTTCCTATAGTTTTTCACTTCAAGCTGAGACATCTCAAGAAGCTTAGGGCCGATGTTTAAAGCCCTAGCTTTACATGTGAATTCCCAATCCTATTCTGAAGCATGCAAATGATTTTATTTCACTGGAATTACCAATGTCCCGTCGTTGAAGCATCCCATCCCCAAATTGTGACATGGGGATTGTTCGGACAACACGAAGTGAGGTAGGTTCAGATACCGGACTGGTAAGCTAGGTTTTTGGAAAATATTTGATTTTGCCACGATTATAATTTCAGTGACTTTGGTTTATGCCAGGGAGGCGATTAATACCAAATTGAGATGCTCCCAGAGAGTTTAACCGCTAAAACAATGCCGCCATTCAGGGGCGGACGCACACCCAATTTTTTGGGGAGGGCAAACCCATGTTTACCTCTCCGGGGGGGGCGGTGGGACGTGAAATCAGAAACGGCGGATTCCATTTTCGAGAAGGTGGGCAAGATTTTCGGGCCCCAGAGGGCGCCATCATCGCTTGGGGGCGCCTTTGCTATCCAAGGGCCTTCTGCAGAAGCTCTTTGGACTCGCCGTGCGAGGCCACATGGGATGGTTTATTTCTAATTTTCTGAACAATAGGTAAAGGTAAATAGGTAAAAGATCAGCTCGACATAAATGGTGGTGTGGCGGGGAGCCACGCCGCGGCCGCGTGATCCATCACTCCTCTCACGTAGCCACAGGGCCGGACGCAGACCCGAGTTTTGTGGGGGGCCAAACCCATGCCTGCCTCTCCTCCTGGGGGGTGGGGGGAGGGGGTGGGACGTGCGATTTGGGTGCTTGACAGACCTAGTTATTTTTATTGAAAAAACGTTGTAAATCTTCAAACAAGTTAGTGATTTTAAAATACGTTTTCTAGCGTTGATTTGGAAAATGACCACAGAGTGTAAAAGAGCATGTCTCAAAGTGTTAGGATCAAAAATAAAAACTGTGGGTAATTGCTTCTAAACATGAAAAACTACCAAAATATAGCAGGTTTACTTGCTGTCAGCGCACCCCGCGCGGTGCGCATGGCCCGTTTGCCTCCCTCTATACCTTAGATGCCGTGACATTGACCTCAATATAATTTCCGGTGGAGCAAGGGGTTTTATCTTGACAGAAGACCTTTTTCCAATTATTTCTGTTGTTTTTTTTACTCTTTGTTTCAGCGATTGGAATTCCTGTCTTAAAGCTCGAGACATGCCGATTGGGGTGTGAGGAAGTTAACTAGTTAATTAAGTTAATTAAAACACGTGTTTTTCAGTGTTTATTTGAAAACCAGCACGACGGTGTGAAAGAAAACATCTCAGAATGTTGATATCAAAAATAAAAGCCGCGAGTACTTGCTTTTAGGCACGAAAAACCTGCGACATATAATATGGGTGAGGGCAATTGGCGAACACTGTGCAATGCACAGCGCACGCTCACCTCTTCTCTTACCTGATGCGTCCTGAACTTGACCTGAAGACGATGGCTGATAGAATAAGTGGATCGTCAGTGACAAAATATAACCGTTTTATCAATCTGAATGGTCTTCACTTCTGTCTGAACACTGCACATAACTTACCGTTTTAAAAGCGCTAGGTATAAGATGATGACCTAAAGCGGATCCCGAAATGCTTGGCTGTTTGCACTGTGAGAAAATGACTGCATTTGGGATTAGCCAAGGAACTATCGAAATGATTACTGGCATTTTCTTTTAATTACGTGAAACTATTAACTGATGTTTTAATTATTGTTGCTCGTGAGAAATGCAGTACGCATTATAAGATTCTGACTTGTGATCATAAAACGCGCAAATCACAGCCAATAAACGAAAATAAGTATCAAGAGAGTACTTGTGCACGGAAACTGTTGAATTTTTATTCCAATTGGTCTCATTTATGTCACAAATTACACATGGCTATTCCTGCCATGATCTTTTTCAGCATTTAATCACATGGCCACCACAATTCTCTTAACGCCTCTCGAATTTTCACGCACAAGAGCCCTTCCCCCATTCTGACGAATTGAAAAATATAAACAAAGGGCGATGGAAAATGCCCACATATTTAACACGCGCATTGACGGGGGTCTGAGCCACCTTCGCATTGACGGGGGCGGGGTACCCGCCCCCCTAAGATCTCGAGAACCACGGTAGGTAGCGAAAAACGGTAAACGGCGTTGGGCTGCCCATCCACTTCTCCATCGAAAACATTTGAACCATTTTTTTGTCAGGTCACATTTAAGGTCACGAGAGGTCAAAACATGCCCGTCATAGGGATAACATGTAAAATTCAGTTTTTCGGGCATTACATCTGAACAAGTAAAGATAGAGCAAAACGACTTAAACTATATGAATCCTCTTAGCAAGCCGAATCGAATGATATATAACTTGACCTTGCTAGGTCAAATCTAGATTTGACCTGACCTGAGGTCAGGTCAGGGTCAAATTATATAAAAGGCATATCATTAGAACCGCAAAGCCCAGGCGAGTCTAATGCAGCTAAAATAAATGCTCTATCACCATCCGTTACTGAGTTATTCCGTAAAAACCATTTTTCCCATGTATTTCCAATGGAGAGGTCATGCCTCGTACCTGACCTTAGGTCATCGATATCAAAAATACCGGAACATATGTTAGAGAACTCGGTGGGGCCATTATGTGATATGAGTTTCAATCGGATAAGTTCACCCTGCTCCGACTTATGCTATCTTAAACTTTTTTTGAGGTCGGGTCACTTGACCTGTACTGGTGACCTGACCTGAGATGACCTAACCTTAAAATTTTCACAGAAGTTGTAAAAATGATAAGGGAAAAGGTATACCAAGTACGGCGGCGCTACGCGCCGCCGTTTTTCTACTGTCTCCGAAAAACCCGAGGGGGCGGGTACCCGCCCCCCGTCAATGCGCGTGTTAATTCTGTCTTTATCGTACCGTTTTGCCTTTCCGAATATCTGCTTGAGTCCGTCATCTTGTTTGAATATTTATTCATTAGGAGCAATTAATAATGTGGGTTAAAGTCCGGTTTGCATTGCCTACAATGTCAAAGTTCCTCCACTGATATAATTTTCCGAGACAGCGCACAGCCCAGGTTCACACTGGCTGCGATTATTTTCAATGCCTTCTTACCATTATTTTACGAATCTTGGCCACGTGGAATGGCAAAATGATGCTATCATATTTGATGTTTTAATACACTTAACAACCCCTCTTCGCAAATAGAAAAGTCCTCAGATATATACCTTTATGTTCGGCTGTTGTGTCTTCCCAAGAACATTACATTTCTCCAAGACTTAATGGCAGTATACCGTTTTTTGTTTGAAGAGATGCCGAAGAAAAGTGTGAACTGAACTGAACTGTTTAGCACTTCATCGTTTCAATCATCACGCCAAATAGATATCTTACTTTATTCACCTTCCACCACAACGCACACAGGCACAATTGCAATTACGACCAAACCTGACTTTGTGTCTTGAGGCGTGTTGGGAACGAACCCAAAGTGAAAGTATACCTAAGCTTTGGAGGTTGGTAACGATTGAAACATCCTTTTAGAATCAAAATTTGACGTCGCAGTCCACCACCATGGGAACGGCCAGGTACCCCGGCAAATTTTTCAGATTGGGGTATTCGCACAAATGTCTCTTTCCCACCAAGGCATGGTGAAGAGAAGTTACAAAGCCAGCCTTTGTTAGCGAAGGGAAAACATAGATGAAGTATAATCACTTGAATCATTATAAACATTGTTTTATGAATCGTGTTGACGTGCTTCACAAAACACGTGGGTAACTGGGGAGAGAGTGCTTAAACATTTGTAATGGACAGTTATCGTTTGAGTTATTATGCGCTTGGAAACACATTTCCATAGCCTTAGGCTTTGATCTCATAACTTTGAGACGTCCTTGTTCGCGTGCCAGTGTCAGTTTTCAGATACACGCCGAAGGACACATTTTTAACGAACTTACTGGTTTAATGTCTATGCCTAGAGCTTTAACCCGCGCCCCACCGGGGTCCGGCGCCACCTTCGCCCCACCGGGGGCCATCGATGGCCCCCCTCTAACTCCGAAAATATGGGCGTTAGCGCAAATCTGCAAAGTGCAATAGAAAGCTCGCGTGAATTCAGTAAGAAATTACTTCGCATGTTTTAGTGCTCAGGTCAATGGTTTGACCTCCAGAGGTCAAATTAGGTCAAGATCGGCTATTTTCACTCAAATATGCAATGCTTAAGCAAACTGGGTATAACTCCTATGCCATTAGAGCTATTGAGGTCTGGTAAATCACATTTGATAGCAAATTGCCAGTACTTTTTCCGCTATGTGGAACGTAAAGACCTCCCGCCAGTGGTTTGACCGCCAGAGGTCACCTCGTGACCTAATATGACCTGAGGTCACGAAAGGTCAAAAGTGACTTGCCGTATATCAAATGAAAGCCAGTGACAAGACAAACACGATGGTGTTTGTTTCACCGCTCTAGCTCAATTAGGTCAAAGTTATTGTCAAAATACTGTTTTTGACCTCTGGTGACCTTGGATGACCTTGGAAAAGTCAAAGGGCAAATATGACCCCTGGAATCCGTGAAAGGGTGTCCAAAAACGTTGTTCTGAGCAGTCTGAGTATTTGCAATCATTTTTGTGGCTTTTATATCATGAAATAGCTTTTCCCCATGCTTTTCCAATGGGAGAGGTCGCCTCGTGACCTGACCTCAGGGCACGAAATCGAAAAATCCCGGATATACACCTTGTAGACCCTGGAGGGGTCATGAAGTGTAGGAAGTTTCAAATCGATCGACTTTGAAATGTAGCTCTTACAGAGCTCTAAAGGTGAAGTGAGGTGACCTTGGTTGACCTCGTCTGGTGACCTGACCTTGGGTGACCCGGGGTAAAAATTTCAGGGATGATGTGAAAATGATGCAGTGAGAGGTAGAGCCCTCAACCGCGGTGCTGCGCCTCGTCGTTTTTCTGCTATCCCGGAAAAACCTTAGGGGGCCATCGATGGCCTCCCGGTGGGGCGAGGGTTAACCCTCGCCCCACCGGGGGCCATCGATAGGCCCCCTAAGGTTTTTCCGGGATCATAGAAAAAACGACGAGGTGCAGCACCGCCGTTTAGGGCTCTACATCTCACCCCATCATTTTCCCAACATCTCTGTAATTGTTTACCCCGGGTCCACCAAGGTCACCTCACTTCAACACTTCTGAACTCTATAAGAGCTACATTTCGAAGTCGTTCGATTTGAAACTTCCTACAATTTATCAACCCTCCAGGTTCTACAAGGTGTATATCCGGGACTTTTTTATTTCGTGACCTGAGGTCAGGTCGCGAGGTGACCTCTCCCATTGAAAAAAAGCATGGGGAAAAGCTGTCTTATGATCTAAAAAGCCACAAAAACGATTGAAAATGCTGTGCTTACTCAGAAAAGCGTTCTTAGACACCCTTTCACGGATCCCAGGGGCCATATTTGCCCTTTGATCTCTCCAAGGTCATCCAAGGTCACCAGGGGGTAAAAACAGTATTTTGACAATAACTTTTGACCTAATTAAGCTAGAGCACTGAATCAATCACCATCGTGTATATCTCCTCACTGGATTTCATTTGATATACGGCGAGGTCACATTATGACCTTACGTGACCTCAGGTCATATTAGGTCACGAGGTGACCTCTAGAGGTCAAACCACTGGCGGGAGGTCTTTACGTTCCACGTAGCAGAAAAAGGTCTGGGATTTTCCTATCAAATGTACTTTACCAGATCTCAATAGCTCTAATGGCATAAGAGTTATGCCCAGTTTGCTTAGGCATTGCATCTTTGAGTGAAAATAGCCGATCTTGACCTAACTTGACCTCTGGAGGTCAAACCATTGACCTGAGCGCTTAAACATGCGAAATAATTTTGTACTGAATTCACGCGAGCTTTCTAATGCTCTTGGCAGATTTGCGCTAACCTCCATATTTTCGGAGTTAAAGGGGGCCATCGATGGCCCCCCGGTGGGGCGAAGTTGGCGCCGGACCCTGTTGGGGCGTGGGTTTAGATTGTAATTCCAATCGCTGAACATAGAGTAAAACAAACAACAGAAATCATTGGAGAAAAAGGTCTTCGTCAACGCACAACCCCTTAACCCTCGCCCCACTAGGGGCCATCGATGGCCCCCCAAGGCCCTAAAAAGATAAGGTTGGTCCCAGTTTCCTACCAAGCACCGACTAGTACCTCCTGGTAAATTGTTTTAAACTTGCCTAAAACAAAATATTTGCAATGATTTCTTAGAGTAGTTATACTAAAGAAGAATCTTATAGACAAATCGAGTCCTTATTTTGTATTATAACGTTTTAATTGAAAATAGTATGTTTTTTTGGAGATACAGTATATTCTAGGCTGGTATGATGCTAGATTTGCCAGATTTGCTATTTGTGCGCAACTGAGGCATACCTTTATGCATCTGATCTTTAGTGTGTTATTACGGAATTGTAATGAGTGATCGCCTGTGGTTGTGCTTCCTGTGCTGACGGTGAAAGGGGCAAATAATACCAATTGGTTGAAAAATTCACTTTGTATCAGGGGCTACATTTTCTTTGTCCTTAGAAGTCTGGTATTCATGAGCATAGGGCGCTGCTGCGCTGTTCTAAGATGCAGAAATGTCAAGAACCAAGGCTGAAACACTTCGCCAGACCAAAATTGGAGAATGTGTGTTAAAACATATAACACATTTAATATAATTTTTGTAGGTATATGCCCATTATGGGCACTGATTTCAAGAGGCATTCATAGTGTAAACTTCAGAATCTTGCATGTGATGTCCGGTGTGATGATGGGTTAAGCTTTGCAACCACAGAGGATACCTAATAGGAGGCGTGGAGGTCAAGTCCTTTATATTTTTCAGGATCAAACTTGTTCAGTGAGGGGGTTTTATAAGGGTTAGTCCCGTGTATTTTGGCGTCCATAAGGGGTATGAGTGTGTCATTACAACTGAGAGATAACTCAGGTGAAACCAAGGGATAAGGTTAGAGTAATCGGTGGGTATGGTGAGTGTTGTAGTAGGGACAAATAGACCTACGACCACTTTACTCCTTTAGGGGATAAAAAATTATCAGTGCCTGAGACTGTTTCTCGGGGCCCCTTAGAGCAAAACTGAGGGGATCCACTGAGAATAATTCGGGGCTTCTTGGATTAGTTTTCGGGGGCACCCCTGAGACTAACTGTCGATCCCTCACTGTAGCTCTCGGGGTGAGGGGGGGCGGAGGGGTGAGATTGACTTTCGAGGGCATCCAGCTTAACTCTCGGGGTCCCCTGAGACTGACTCTCGGTGGGCACAGAGACTGACTCCCTATCATGTACACGATAACTAGCAATATAGTAACTTTTTGGCGGAAAATGATGATTGGCCTTTGCCCATGAACTCTAACCTTGATTTTTACATTGAGTTACCCTAACTATGAGGTCATATCATAATATACGTCCAACCGGCCAACGCAATCTGACCGGAAGCACTGGGGCCAATGACATTGAAAGTGCTGATATGACCTTGACCTGTGACTTTTTAATTTGACCTTAAACTTTATGTGAGGTGTCCTTGACATATTGTCCCGTTTATATGGTGTTATGAGGCTACCATTCGGTCGCCAATGCAAACTGGTCCGACCGCGCGATTGTGGCAATCTCAAAATGCAGATCTGGCTTTGAAAGCCTATGAGTCAAAAATATTTTCGACCGATTTTCAAAACTCTTACACCAATCGACGTGCCAATGCATTCTGTTAAATGTGGCCGAATATCGTTTTTTTCGGCTACGAGCGGTTCTCCGGCCACCTTGGAAAAATAGGTGGGGGACTCGGAGCCCCCCTCCCGTGCGCGTGTTAAGGTACGCGTGCAGACTTTACCAGTGTTACGTAATTGGTGTATGCACAGTTCCGTTTCGCGTGGTAACCCGGCTTATGCCATGGGATGCTTGAACCTTCTGGCAACAGCTTGTCCTATCGAACCAGACCCAAGAAATTATCATATTTGCAGTTTCTCTGTTTACGCATATTTGTTATCACTAAAACTCGGATTAGGTGCGTTTTACAAGAGCATATTTGTGTATGTAGAGTTCCATTACGGCACATCAAATCATGATGGTTCACATACAAACACAACTTATTCTACATTTTTGATTAAAGTGCGTAATATCCTACAGCTACACGATATACCACAGGGTTGTAGAGATTAAACCAGTTCTAGCAGAGGCGGCTACCGTAAGGAAAACGCAGTCTGTATGCTATGACAAATACAAGTTCAGTGCAGTCTTTCCCTTCCTAATGGCGCAAATGTACTTCATTCACATAACAATAAATATATTGGACGTGCATAGGCGTAGTAACAGGGGAAGAGGGAGAGAGGTAGGAAGGTCATGACCTCGACACTATTCGTTCCTGAAAGCCAATAATCAAATGACATTGACTAGAAAGAAATGACCTGGCAGACACATTGACACCCAACGTTTTGGACGCTTCTGCACTTATGTGGACGTGTCTGGCTCAATGGCTGATGCACGGTGCTCTATCTTGCTGGATATAAATTTTGTTTAACACGCACACTGCAGTGGGCGGGGCGTCGGAGGTCCCCGTCCTTTTTCCAAGGTGGTCGGAGAACCGCTGGTAGCCAGGAACGATTCTCGGAAATATTTGAGATAATTTTACGGCGCGTCGATTGGTGCAACCATTTGGAAAATCAATCCATTTTTTCTACTTATAGGCTTTTAAAGTCAGACCTAAATTTTGAGATCGCCACAATCGCACGGTCGGTCCAGTTCGCTTGCATTGGAGACCCAGTGGTGACGAAATAATGTCATATAAACGGGAAATGCCAAGGTAGCCTCAGATGAAGGTCAGGGACAAATTTCACAGGTCAAGGTTATACCAGCTTTTTCAAGATCATTGGCCCCAGGGCCTCCGGTCAAATGACGTTACCCATTCTGACGTATATTATGCTATGGCGTCATAGTTAAGTTAATGTAATGTAAAAGTGAAGGGCAAAGGTCATGGGTAAAGGTCAATCCTCATTCCCCGCCCAATGGCTGCTATAGTGCCCATTATAATGTATGTACAATATAGGAAGTATGCCATGTTGTGACGTCAAAGGTCAATGACCTTGAATGAGCGTGCCTTCTAAATTTTAGGAAATATACTTTGTGAACCTCCGTCTATGTCCCTGGTCCGCCTTTAACATATGCCCGACGTTTCCCGCATAATTACGGTATTTTCCAATAGATTACAAGCGCGGCCAATATTTGACCTTTATGACCTCGTTTGAACTTAAAGGTATTGACCCCAATAAGTGAAAATTGTTATGATCTAGATCACCATAGCCCCTACCCACCTTACAACGCAACCGACGTTTTTCTAAGCCTCTTAGTTTCGGAGATTACGGGTCTGCCAGGCTCTCCTCCAGTGCGCGTTAGCGTCAGGCCCCTCCCCAGTGCGGGTGTTAATAATATGCCAGGCAAGAAAGGCCGGGAGTTCTGGGTGAAAATGTGTAGGGCATTTTGGACCTCCATTCTGCGTAGGATGAAGCGAACCTGTACGGCAAGAATCAGAATCAGAATGTATTCGGAAGCGTCCACACACGTTGATAAAACAAGTAGGTAGTTGTTCACGTTCCCACGTCATATGATGAAACAGAGTAGGTAAAACAAATGATAAAATCTAAGGATAGAAGTGGACTGTAAAAGTAAGATAATATCACACACACACAACGCGCACGACATAAGCAAGACTAGTGTTGATCAGACCCTCCCAACTGTCTCTCCAATAGAAGGGCTCTCAAAGTGGGTTTGAACGGCATGTCCTCTCCGATGTCCAGCTCGTTTTTTAAAAAAAATATAACTTCAGCAGAGCTGCCCCCCCCGTACGCAAGCCGATGTCGGCCTGCCTCCGTGCGGATTCGCGGCAGTGACAGCTCCGCTGACCGGCGCGTTGCGGGGTTGTGTATTGTGCTGCGTGGAGGGCCTATTGTGTGTACTATTTGTGGTGGCGCGGGAGTGTGTATGGTTTTGTGTACGGAGTATGCAGTGTCATACTGAATGAGGTGTTTGGCGTCCAACGACTTGAGCCGTTCAACAACGTCGAAAATGTGGTCTCGCTTTCGGCGCCCCCTGACACTACCCTTGCACAGAAGTTAATTTTTTTGTGTACCTGAGTATTGTTGCATGTTCCGTAAACACAAAGACAGTAACGAACGACGGAGATCACTAAAGATTGAATAATTTGGGACATGAGCGGAGCAGGGACATGTTTCGAGATGTCTGCCAGCTTTGTGAAAATATCATTGACTAGAAACGCATGTTCCAAGTCAGGAGATTCAACCCGATCAACATCTATCGTTCGTTATGTCAAAACTGCTCAAATAAAGACAAGTATTGTGATGCCTGGCGTGTTTACATTTTGCCGGAAAAATTTTAAGATAATTTTTATTTATGAATTGGAACACCTATGTTTCTAAGCATTTTATGGCAATGACATGCAAGGACCCGCAAACCCGTATAAACTCTCCCTAGCGCGGAAGCCTCCTCGTCTTGTCTGCAACAACACTTGGGCTGCGGTCGGAGCCTCCTTCGTGCCCTGTTTGGGAGTGCAAATACAGTTAAGCGGTGACTTTTTCTTGTTTAGCTCCTAATGCAGATGTAATCTTTATCTCTCACCACCATGGCAAACTTTGGTGTAGTTACATCGCGTTTCAGCACGCAGGCGAAGTGTATGTCCACAGCCAGACGCCGTTTGCAGAAAGTATGTGTGTAGTTTATACAGCATTGTAGCGCGTTTGCTAAAACATATCAGGATCCATTCGATCACGTCTGTTGTGGTGAGTATGACCCAGTTCGATCACGTCTGTTGTGGTGAGTATGACCCAGTTCGATCACGTCTGTTGTGGTGAGTATGACCCAGTTCGATCACGTCTGTTCTGGTGAGTATGACCCAGTTCGATCACGTCCGTTGTAGTGAGTATGACCCAGTTCGATCACGTCTGTTGTGGTGAGTATGACCCAGTTCGATCACGTCTGTTGTGGTGAGTATGACCCAGTTAGATCACGTCTGTTGTGGTGAGTATGACCCAGTTCGATCACGTCTGTTGTGGTGAGTATGACCCAGTTCGATCACGTCTGTTGTGGTGAGTATGACCCAGTTCGATCACGTCTGTTGTGGTGAGTATGACCCAGTTCGATCACGTCTGTTGTGGTGAGTATGACCCAGTTCGATCACGTCTGTTGTGGTGAGTATGACCCAGTTCGATCATGTCTGTTGTGGTGAGTATGACCCAGTTCGATCACGTCTGTTGTGGTGAGTATGACCCGGTTCGATCACGTCTGTTGTGGTGAATATGACCCAGTTCGATCACGTCTGTTGTGGTGAGTATGACCCAGTTCGATCACGTCTGTTGTGGTGAGTATGACCCAGTTCGATCACGTCTGTTGTGGTGAGTATGACCCAGTTCGATCACGTCTGTTGTGGTGAGTATGACCCAGTTCGATCACGTCTGTTGTGGTGAGTATGACCCAGTTCGATCACGTCTGTTGTGGTGAGTATGACCCAGTTCGATCACGTCTGTTGTGGTGAGTATGACCCAGTTCGATCACGTCTGTTGTGGTGAGTATGACCCAGTTCGATCACGTCTGTTGTGGTGAGTATGACCCAGTTCGATCACGTCTGTTGTGGTGAGTATGACCCAGTTCGATCACGTCTGTTGTGGTGAGTATGACCCAGTTCGATCACGTCTGTTGTGGTGAGTATGACCCAGTTCGATCACGTCTGTTGTGGTGAGTATGACCCAGTTCGATCACGTCTGTTGTGGTGAGTATGACCCAGTTCGATCACGTCTGTTGTGGTGAGTATGACCCAGTTCGATCACGTCTGTTGTGGTGAGTATGACCCAGTTCGATCACGCCTGTTGTGGTGATTATGACCCAGTTCGAACACGTCTGTTGTGGTGAGTATGACCCAGTTCGATCACGTCTGTTGTGGTTAGTATGACCCAGTTCGATCACGTCTATTGTGGTGAGTATGACCCAGTTCGATCACGTCTGTTGTGGTGAGTATGACCCAGTTCGATCACGTCTGTTGTGGTGAGTATGACCCAGTTCGATCACGTCTGTTGTGGTGAGTATGACCCAGTTCGATCACGTCTGTTGTGGTGAGTATGACCCAGTTCGATCACGTCTGTTGTGGTGAGTATGACCCAGTTCGATCACGTCTGTTGTGGTGAGTATGACCCAGTTCGATCACGTCTGTTTTGATTAGTATGACCCAGTTCGATCACGTCTATTGTGACGAGTATGACTCAGCTCGATTATGTCTATGGGGGTGAGTATCACCAAGTTCTGTATATAGACCTGTTCGTCTGTTTTGTATACATTGAAATAACCCTCGCTCCAATGGGGGAAGGGGTTTTGAACCCCTAGTTTTTCGAGATTGTGAAAGAACGATGAGGTGGAGCACCGCGAAACTTTGTCTACAATATCATTGAACCTGTTTGTGGCTTTTCTCTTCAAAATTTTGAACTCCCGTCATGTAAGGTCATGTCTCCAGCCAAATTCAAACGACCCGACCTTCGAAAACTTTCATTTTGTGCCCTACCTACATATTTTGAAACTCATGGCGTGTTGTAGGCCCAAACTGATAGAAAAAATGACACATTTTCGCTATTTGGTGACACCGTCAAAAAGTCCCCACTGGAGGGGAGTTTGGCCAACCCCGCCAAGTAGCGTCATTACCCCCGAATCCGGTGTCAATACAGGGTCAGACACCATATTCGAGAGTTTTTGTAGGATTGGGAGAAGAGATGACTCCAACCAAAAGAAGTCATGACCCTCATCAACATGAGTCGTGACACCCATCTGATTCCTTTCCTGACTACCATTTCAAGGGTATCTGACACTGATTTCCGGTGTATTTCTTGCGAAAAACTCTAAATCAGGGTGTCAATAACACATGTATTGATGCTGTATTATGGTGTAATTGTAGATTGACTCCTCACTTGTGACCCCGTATCTTAGCGTCCTTTTTATTGCGACCCCTTTCTCCACCCCGCCAGTCGTAAAAAGTAATGGTGGATGAAAAATTCTGTATTTATATTAGTTCACCAGTTTATACACAATCACCAAACATGTTCTGAACCACGGCACACATTCTATTAGCAATAATTTTCCACATGGATGCCGAAATGATGCACCCATATAAATTTTTTTTAAAGTTATTATGCAGTCACTACATTCGGATATAAACACGTGGGCTCTGTCTTGGAAAAGCCTTTGTATTATCATGATACACACGCAGTGACAAAATGCACAGCCCTTTCACTAGCTTCTACATCATTTTCGACACAATCGGGTCGGGAGACTTATAAGTCTCTCGAACTGGTGACTCAGAACACTCCCGCACGTAGTCGCTGAGATATCTGATGCCTTTTCAACACCTACGATAGGAAGTACTCACAATGTTGAGTGGAATATCTTGCTCATGATTTGGAAATTTGTTTTGGCAAAGACAGCACGTTCAGGTTGTTTACACAGATATGAAAGAAAAAAACATCGTGCTGGTGTTCAACGTTAAATATTACAAACAGGTTCATTCTGCGCCCTGGAAAAGATGGAATTGGTTAGATCAAATTCTGGAAATGCATCGTAAACGTTCGCATGTGGAGCTCCTATAGCACATGGTACATAATGACACGGGGTTCTGAAGAGAAATGGAGGTCAAATGCAACGTAAAGGGACAAAGGACGTGAATAATTACAGGGAATAGAAGCTGTGAGTTTTTGACGTATGACTGCAGTCAAAACCAATAGCCGATTGCTGCAGCCTTAACACGCGTATTGAGTGGGGTCTGAGCCACCTTCACTTTGACGGGGGCGTGTACCCGCCCCCCTGAAATCTTGAGAATTATGCTAGATAGATAAAACGATAAAATGCATTGCATCTTCACTTACCTTACCGTGCTCCCATTGCTTCTGCACACAGAATGGGGCGGTTTTGCGCTGTTTTGCAGCAACAAAAACGGAAATAGCACGTGCTGTGACGTCACAGAAGAGTCAGACTCTCCAGTGAGGGGCAAAATTCTCTACAAAAGTGTTGTGATCACTCGCAAGCTAAGTGCAGAGAGTCAGACACCTTCTTGGAAGAGTCTGACACCCTTCATACACCCTACGAAAGGAGTCGGACACCCTTCTTGAAAGAGTCAGACACCCTACCCACACCCCACGAAAAGAGTCAAATTTATAATTTGGTGGTCGGGACACCCCCGTTACAATGCCTGACACCCTTAATGATGTAACCCCCCATGTGTGTATTGTTTTGACGCCAGAAAGTGGTGTCAGAAATTGTGTTCAAAATGAGGAGTCGCGTTGCTTTCGGAAATGACACCGGCTAAAGGTTACTGGCGCCAAATGACGGGATCTAATACCCAAAAATGGCCATCAGTCCACCAAAAAAGGTGTCTCATTCGGTATATTTTGGGGTCATCTTAAGGCTGCGTGTCATTTTTTTCTTTCAGTGCACCTGGCTGAAAATACGTAAATGCTCTCTGTTTGCTGCAAAATAATCCGTGTGAGCTAATTTTTTCTTTGTTTAGTACTCAGGATAAAACATGTCAAGTATGACACTTTATCAGCTAAGGACATGTCATGACTCCTGGGTCATGTCAGATCATGTTAGGTCAAATCCTCACTTTGGGCTTGAGCACTGCTCCAAAATGGTTACTAGAGTGTCTTTTGTGCAGAATCACGTCCTATTACTATTTTTCTCTATCTTTATCATTTTGACCCAAAGCATTAGGTCATGTTAGGTCGCTTTCGTTCATCATCGATATATCATTGATCTGGGGTAAGTTATTAGGAGTAAACTCCCCATTAAAAAAGGGTGAATACGTCAACACTCCTCTTCACCTAGAAGCGTTCTTTTCGAGCCTGTTTATTATTCATTTGTTATTTTGAGTCGGTGGAAAGCCCAGTAGAACATTTTGTCACTCATTGACCTGTCCTCGATTATGTCGGGTCATGCTGGGTAAAATCATCAATTTAGCCTGGAATATAGCTCCAAAACCATGCCAAGGGGTTTCCAGGTGGGTTAACGTCCTGGTGCCCATATTCTCTACGTTTATAAATCTGACACCTCGCGTTTGATCATAGGTCATTTAGGGTGAACTCATATTTAGACTTACCCTAAATATGTCTAAAACATTTTGATAGCTAATCGCATTTTGATAGCTAATTTCCTCTTCACCAAAGATGATGATGACTGGCTACTAGCTGCTGCTTAATGCTTGATGATTGACCTGTATAGGTATATGTAAACCTATACAGATTGTCCAGCGGGTTTAAAAACTAAAAATTAATCAAAATATGATTATCCGTGTTCATTTCGTTTCCCCTAGTTTGCACTGGGAAGTCCGATAACACCCCAAATGACTATTGGTAAACATTCATTGCCCTTGGATATTTGTAAAAATAATTATCCTTATAAAAGTTACTGAAAATTCAAAGAGCTATCCGATGGTGTTTCGTCCGTCTTTCTTTATCCATCCGTTCCAAAGTTAGAAGGCAGATAGGGGGGTCAAACGAGCCCCCTCCCACTGGGGTCAAGGTGAATCTGAGGCCCACTGGGGCGGGGCTAATATGTCACTGACTTCGAGTGCCGTCTTGCACATAACATTCTGACAGTTGATTAAATACTTTCCTCGGTGGGGTTGAAGGCGGAGACCACGACGCATGAACTCGGCTTTGGCTGACCTGTAGGAGACTTGGTCAGAGATGACTAAAAACTGCAGGAGGACTGTCATCTCAAGCATACGCGTAGGAACCGGGGGAGGGGGGCAGGGCAGGGGGCCGCTGCCCCCCCCACATTTCTGTGATGGGCCCCCGCAACGGAGATAATAATATCAGCAACTGTAATATCAAGCAACAAACCCAAACTGGCCCCATACCAGGCTCGGGAAACCTCTTAAACTTACCTGTGCCCATAAACCTATCTGAGGTCCTATGAGTGGATTTTAAAGCCCTCTGAGCTTTTTGGGGCCCCTGAACTGGCCTCTGATGCCATATGAACTAATCTAGGCCCCCTGAGCCGAACTGAGCGCCCCCGAGATGTTTTGGCCAGCACGAACTGTTCTAGGGTCCCTAAGCTGAGTTAGGAGCCGTGAGCCTGAACGGGGCTTCTTGAGTTGGCCAAAACCCTATATCAGCCAACCTGGGGGCGGGGGGGCTGAGCTAAGCTGGGACCGCAAAGCTAATCTTCGCCCCTGCGCTGCACGGGAGGCCCTAAACTTATCTGGGCCCCTGCACAGTAATAGGGCCCCTGACCTGAACTTGGGATTAAAGCTTTTATTGGAACCCTGAACTGTTCTGAAACCCTATATAACCCGACAAGGGCCCCCTGAGCTGAGCCGGGCCCTCAAGCTAATATGGTCATCTGAGCTAATATGGACCCCTGTGTTGAACTGAGGGCCCCTGAGATGGTCTGGGACCCCCTATAAGGCTTTATAGCTGCTGATCTGGGGGCCGTGAGCTTAAAATGGGCCCCTTGAGCTGTTCTGAGACCCTATACCCGCCAACCTGGGGGTCCCTGAGCTGAGCTGGCCCCCAAAAATGGTCTAGACCCTAAGCTAATCTGGACACCCTGTGCTAAACTGGGCGGCCCCTGAACTGGTCTGGGGCCCCCTGCATAGTTTGGGGCCCCTGAGCTCAGCTGGGGGCCATGAGCTTGAATGACCTCTTATGCTGTTCTGAGAGCCTAAATAGGCCACCCTGGAACCCCTAAGCTGAGTTTGGGTACTAAGCAAATCTGGGTACCCCATGTGCTTAACTGGGGCCTCTGAGCGGGTATAGGACCCCTGAGGTCTTCTAGCGCCACTGAGCTAAGCTGGGATCCGTGAGCTTGATTGGAGCCCGCTGAGCTGGTATGAGACAAGACCTTATATCAGCCTATCTGGGGGCCCCCTGAGCTGAACTGGGCCTCCAAACCTAATCTGGGCCCCCCTGTGATGAACAGGGGCCCTAAGCTGGTGTGGGGCCCCTGAACTGTTCTAGTGTCACTGAGCTAAACTGGGATCCGTGAGCTTGTGATCCTGTGCTGAGCTTCTAGGGGCCCTGTCCTTATGTGGGTTCCCTTGATAAGCTGGTCCCGAGGAGTCATCGTAGCTGCCTTCCACGCAGCCGACCCGGGTTCAAGGCCCGGCGGCTTCCCTGAACAAGGAGCAAGCTGGCTCCCGAGAAACCCTCCCAACAGGGAAAGAGTTGGCGACGCCGTATGACCCTGGTAGTTGGTGCGTCGATAAGCCCCAAATATTATTAGTAAGAGCTATTTAGGTCATTTCGGACTCCTTCCTTAGAGCATTAGGGATTGATTCAGGGAAAGGATTGTCACAATAAGTCAAGCTGTATTTCGAAGCTTAAAATACAGAGTTTCGGATCGATTGCAAATTTCCATCTTCTTGTTCACCAATTAAACTTTGTGCTGCAGAGGATGTTCTGCTTGCTGTTGATCCTGGGCATCAGTTTGGGGTGCTGGGCCCATTGTTTTACAGACGTGGCAGCTACAGCCATGGCCTGCGTGTGGCAGACGAAGTGACGAAGTGTGGTAGATGAAGTGTGAATAATCTCCATGGACCCTGAACCCTGAACCCCCATGAACCCTGAACCCCCATGAACCCTGAACCCCCCATGAACCCTGAGAACTTGGATTTGGTCAAGCTGCAGGTGATGATAGGCTCGATGACCCCGTCCCACTTCAATCATCTTTTTGAGAAAGGTCATCTGTGTGTCGACGTAGGGCAGGGTCGGCGGCCTGACGGAGGTGTTCACCACCTCCTGCTCTCCTCTAATGGAGATGATCTTGTGGAATGTGGTCCTCCTCTCCTCCTCCTCACTGCAAAGCATGCCATGGCCATTTGGATCTCCTCGGAGTGAGCAAACCAATCAGAGGAGCACACGGTCGGCATGACAGTCAATTGCACCATCTAAGGCTGGATCCTGTGGCATGAGAGCAAGAATAGTACGTTTCCGGGACTGTTTTCCAAGTTGTTGCTAACCTTCATCTGGAGTCAGTAGGTAAATTGGAACTCGGTAGGAGATCGTCGCTATCATTACCGAGCCTTAATTTCCCTACTGGCTACAGGTGTGGACTAGCAACTGCTGGCTGGAGGGCCCTCAGGACGTCATGTTCGAGCTGTCTTGCCTTCGTACCCACCCTAAGGTGGTGCAGTTGAATGTCATGCCCTCGGCGTGCTCCTCTGGATGGTTCGTTCACACCCAGGTGATCCTGATGACATTGCTCTGCAGCGATGAGGAGGAAGTTCGTCTTTGTCAAGAGTATCTCCATCAGAGTAGAGCAGGAAAAGAACACCTCCCTCGGGCTGTGGATCATGCCCTACCTCAACACACAGCGTCTGTCCTCAAGAATGTAATCGAACGGGAGGCCACCACCGAGTTTATCATGACCTGCAGCTTGACCAAGTGCAAGTCGCTAGAGTTTATGGGAAAACACATGAAGGTAAAGTACTTCCCTTGCCGCCCACACATCGGCCATAGAGAGAGCTGTAACGAAAGTGACAACTAGAGCCAGTTCAATCTGTAATGCTGAGAGGAGGGACAGATTCATCGGGCAAAGGGCATAGCACATCGAACTGGTGCTCAGGATCAACTGCAAGCTGGACATCCTCGGCATAATAACAATAAATGTTGGGGCTTATCGATGCACCAACTACCAGGGTTATACGACGTTGCCGGCTGCTAACTCTTTGCCAGTTGGGAGGGTTTTTCGGGAGCCAGAGTGATCTTCGCTTAGTGAATCTGGCCGGCCTTGAACCTTGGTTGGCCGCTTGGAAACCACCATAATTGCTGGGGCTTATCGGCGCATCAACTGCCAGGTTTATATGGCGTCGCCAACTCTTTCCCTGTTGGAGAGGTTTCTTGGGAGTCAAATTGCTCCTCGCACAAGGGATCTGCCGGGCCTTAAACCCGGGTTGGTCCCGTGGAAAGCAAGGCTGCTAACCACTATACCACCATGCCCCCCACCTCCTCGGCATCACAAAGCTGGCCATCAAGTACATTGCCCTTGCATTCATGCTCGAAATCTGCATTTTAGGCATCGAAATATAGCTAGGCAGATCTATTGTGACCAAACTTTACCGAAATCAATATCTAATGTTTTAAAGAAGAGATCCTGAATAACCTAAATAAATTTTCCCGTTTTTTGTCATTAAATACGTAAATAAAAGTTGATTAGGCAGAGTGAAGTGAGGTTATTTGGTAGCAAAGCATTGTTAGTAGTTTTCTTAACAGTTTTTAATTTTAATTTTAGGGGCCTAAACCTCTGTCAATATAAAAAACGCGCTCTTGATAAGAAAACTATTGAAACTTCCAAAAGAGCTTAAAAATGTGTTTCTTATTCGAAAAGGCAAAAGTAAAAACCCCAATTTTTTGCATATTTCTATTTATTAGATCATACCTAATACAACCCGAAATCATAGAGCAAAATTCCATTTATCAATTTTTCGTATATTGACAACCTAGTGTGCATATGTGCCTCATTGACACCAAACGAGCTATTTAAAAATTTTCTCATAATCATGGGCCCCCATTGGCTGGGGCCCCCCCTTGAGGTGGGCCCCTCTACGGTTGGCCCCCCACTTTTCAAACCGTTCCTACGCCCCTGATCTCAAGCCTTGTTCTCAATGTGTATCCCTGTAAAACCTGTTCATTTGCTATTGGTGAGGATTCGTTTTATTGTATGGTTGCGATTGTTTTTATGAAATTGACCCTGTAGGTAAATAAGTGAGCCATTCGCTGGATTTTGTCGCGAATGTGCTATTTAGCCCTTTCGTTTTGCAATTCAACAAAACATTAAGAAAAGGATTCAGGTAAGCTCCCGGAGATACCTCAGCGGGAAGTTCTTTTATCTGTCAACGTTAAGGATGGTGAGTGGTGATACATGCCGAGTGGCTCATCAGGACCGCGCTGGCAGCGCGCTGAGCGTTGCAGCGTTGAGGCGCCCAGACGGCGGCGCCTCCCTCTGTTCAAACAGAGCGGAAGAATGGGCTTAAATGCCGGCACCGCCGAACACCGACATGCAACAGCATTCGGTGCGGCAGCTAAAGATTACAGCCCAGACGTGCCTTGCGCTGAGAAAGGCTCTTAGTCCTGCCGAAGTTGTCCTTGAATGCCACTTGATATGAGGTCGAAAGCTGTGGTACGTGGAAGACGAATACAGAAAACCGCAAGTATTAGCCGCGCCTTCAAGGACGGGCAATGTCACCAGGGGCGAGCGGGTAAGCCGCTTGGCCCTGATATCAACGACATCGATGTCAGTATTGACATTTTTACTAGTTCGCTACGGTAACCTTGACTTGGATCAGTCCCTGTTGCTGGAATGAGCCCGTTCCTGGGAAACCACGCATGTATGGACATCACGCGCGGAGACGCGTCTCCAGTGGGCACGTGCTGACATACGGGACTGAGTCTCAGCGCCTGACAAAGGTTCCGAGTCGAGCCGGCAGGTTACGGACACTGGGTGTGCTAGGACATAGCATAATTTTGCATCTGTCGTATTTGTCATTGCTGCTACGTTGACTCGCATAAGTCTGCTCTTTTTGTTGGGATGTATGCTGTATTGCACTCCAAGAATATCTTCTTGCGCGGGTGATCCGTCAGAATATGATGAGTGTCCCTTGAGTATAATGAGGACGTCCCGCTCCGTACAACAGTTTCGGTAAGGAACAGGGGGACTCTGTAATCATGTTCCTTAATCCACCAGCTTTGCTTGACCCAGGTTTCAGAATTTGCGATCCGTGCAATCCCTTCGCCCCCGGGCGCTGGTGATTTAGACCCAAATTTGCAGGCTCTGCAGCGAAGTGCCGCTATACTGGTGATATTTTCGGACTTTAAGCAAGCATTCCTGCTATTTGACATATTGTGCTTGGTTTTTCCTTGAGATATGACAAAGGATATCCTGGCCTGTAAAATGTCATCAATGTATTTAGATACTTAGTCTATCAACGTCATATTTAAAAAATAGCCACTTTCAGAATTGTCAACCAGTAACGTGGCTTCAGCTTAACCTCTGAATTTCCTGGTGTTTTATTGTGGGGTCGTTGCTCTTAGAAACATTTCCTACAAGCTGAATCTCTTAGAAGTTGTCAGGTAAACCCCATCTAAATGGTCTGGGCAAACACCGTTACGGCTCGTTATTTGGGCTACTTTCACCGCTAAAAACTTGGACAGTCCTCTTTGGTATTACCACAGACCTGTCTTGGTCAGCTGACAACCTGGGTCATCGCTCGGGGCTAGGATTTTAATAATGCTAGGATTTTACTAGGATTTTAATAATGCTCCCGACTTGAGCTGAAACAAGTACAGATATACATGATACTCTAGAGACTGTCACATACGGATGCCCGTTTACACCCACGCAAAACATGTTAGGACGCACATTGACGGGGGGGGGCGGGTACCCGCCCCCACGGGTTTTTCGAAGACAAGAGAAAAACGGCGGTGCGTAGCGCTGCCGTACTTGACATGCATTTTCCCTCATCATTTTTACAACTTTTGTCAAAATTTTAAGGTTAGGCCATCTCAGGTCAGGTTACCAGTACAGGTCAAGTGGCCTGACCTCCAAACAGTTTAAAATAACATTAGTCGGAACAGGGTAAACTTATCCGATTGAAACTCATATCACATAATGGTCCCACCGAGTTCTCTAAAATATGTTCCGGTATTTTTGATATCAATGACCTGCCAGGTCCGAGCCATGACCTCTCCATTGGAAATACATGGGAAAATAGTTTTTACTGAATAACTCAGTAACGGGTGGTGATAGACCATTTATTTTAGCTGCATTAGAGATGCCTTGTCTTTGCGGTTCTAATGATATGCATTTTAAATGATTTGACCATGACCTGACCTCAGGTCATGTCAAATCCTTGATTTGGCCTAGCAAGGTCTACTTATATATCATTCAATTTGGCTTGCTGTGAGGATTCATATAGTTCAAGTCGTTTTGCTCTATCTTTACTTGTTCAGATGTAATGACCGAAAACCTTAATTTACACGTTATCCCTATTACGGCATGTTTTGACCTTTCGTGACCTTAAATGTGACCTGAAGAAAATGGTACATATTTTCGATGGGCAAGTGGATGGGCTATCCAACGCCGTTTACCGTTTTTCGCTACCTACCGTGGTTCTCGAGATCTTAGGGGCGGGTACCGCCCCCCGTCAAAGCGAAGGTGGCTCAGACCCCCGTCAATGTGCGTGTTAAGGACCATGAGGAAAGACAAAACAGACTGATAACTTCTTGGATTTTATCCGCATTCGCATGGGACTTGTGAGGGTGAATGGCAGTGGGACCATATTAATGTCAGATACAGCATCTGCCCGCATTTCTGCTTCCTGAAAGCAACACATGTCGACATGTCTTTGTATTTTCTCCTCGGAAAATCCTTGTGTCCACATGAACTATCGCCCTTGCGAGCACACTCCCCGTCGTCTTTGTCAGAAATTTCCCGCTATAGGATTCGTGCCAACCTTACTGCCGCCCGAACTGCATAAGCCGAGCTCAAGTGCTGTACGATTTTCAGCTCTGAACATCCCGACATTCCCCTTTATCACGTTGCTGCTCTTCGAAGCTCACGCATATACTGGACAAGGGCGTCGAAAGCAGGAAGAGGTGCAGACACCCATCTCTAACTAGTGATCCAGTTGGAGAGGAGTTCGCCCCCAATTGTGAGACGTGGTTGTTGACCTTTTCTTCCCATTACCTGCGTGGACCTACGTAAATGTTCCCATCGTTAGCGATGGTGAAATGCATCAGTAGTGTTTCAAGCACAGGTCCTATACTCGCAATTTGAAGTTCCCTTCGGTCATTGTTAGGTCGGCGACCAACCCCCTCCCGTAAAAAAATCCCTGACGATGTTCCTGGTCAGGATTGCGGATCTCTGGATCCAGCAGGGGTCCTGGATGAGTTAATACTGACAAGGTAATGCAAACTCGATGAAAACAAAGGGAGACTCAAAATCCGGGGTCCTGGTCCCTCCCACCTCCTCTGGACCTCCACTAATCTCAAACAAAGGGAGACCCAAAATCCGGGGTCCTGCCCCCTCCCACCTCCTCTGGACCTCCACTAATTTCAAACAAAGGGAGACCCAAAATCCGGGGTCCCGCCCTCTCCCATCTCCTCTGGACCTCCACTATCTCCCGCTCCTGGATCCACCTCCTTCGGTGTTTGCCACCTTCATTTCACCGAGGAATGTGAGAAAAGGTCACGGCGGGCTGCACAGAGTGGGAGGGAGGCTCCAGCAGGAAAACAGCTTTCCGTTAGCGCACGCAAAGCCAAATAACTTAACCGGTCTTGTCGCCTAAAGATCATAGCCTTTATCTGCCCTGCTTCGTAAAGTGGACACGGCATGACTTCAAGTTTCTGGGTAGGTGCTACCTTACACGGTCACACCCACCGGAGAAAATTAAATCATGGTGGTTCAGTCGTTCACCCGGCACCGCCTGCACTCTTTTTGTACACACTACCGCGCGGGAGGGGGGGTCTGATCGGACCCCCACGATCTCGGGAACCGGAAGTGATACAGCAAGACATTGAAACGGCGCTGGATGCATCTAGTCGTCTGCTTCTCTGGAGCCCAGTTTGAACCATATCCATTGACCGTGAAGTCACAGTGGGCCAAAATGTGTCAAACCTAGACCCAATTATACCTAGAACAAGACAATATATTTGTTAATGTGTTCGTTTTGACCGAATGATTCCAATTATTCCCGGGATACCCTTTTAAAGTAACATTATGACCTTCAACTTAGGTTAAGATCCAATGATGACCTTGAACGTACGTCATGGTCCAATTTGAGGCCATACTGCGTGTAATTCAAATTCTTGACATGCCATAATATTAACATATCAGACGTGAATAACATCAAATTTAAGACCGTATCTTGTTTCGTTTAAAAGTTATAGTCATAAACAATTCCCAAATTCGTGGCCTTTGATGACCTTTGGTGACACTGGTATTGAACTCACCTCAAAGTTGATACCAGCTTGGAGATTTAACGTTAAAAGGGCTTTCGAATGATATTAGAAAAAAACATGATCTGGTTCTTCTAGAAGCCGACTTATACTCTGGTTTTTCAGCATCGTTTTAGAAGGACAGAATTGCCTTACGTAGGTTTATAATTGACGTCATGATCCGTTGACTGGACCTGACCTGGTGCCAATTTTTCGTCTTAAATTGTTAAATTAATCATCCTCCAGGCCTGCAAAGCAATGCGCGTCTCATTGGAATCAGCTCAGAATTATTCACGGAAAATCTGATCGGTTCCCCAGGCGATGAAGGGTTAACAAATGATACGAAAGTCAAACGGAAAATAGCGCCCGTGCTCTACGTCATTGTATTTCATCATTGTCATTGTCATCATGTACGTCATTGTCATTGTCATCATCTACGTTATTGTCGAATCATTCGGGCTTCTTGACGCTCTAACTGATGTGGATCCTTAGCTCTATTTGAGATATATTGATTTTTCAGCTATATAACATGATTATTTTCTGCATGTTTTCATATTTTGATGAGTAAGTTGTATCCTCACTTTGCAAGTACTTTGGCTGGTATTAAAATAGAGCGGAGACGCACTTGGTTTTTTTAATATAATGTTACGCTCGTGTGCACATTCTTTGCGATCAGAATTTGGAATAAATGTAAATTCTGAACATAGCAACCGTGCCCCCTTTCCGGGGAAAACTCTAATCGTAACTACATACAAGCCACCTGCGTGCTTGATTTGGCCTGTGCAATGTAGCTGACACCCATGGCAAGGATTATCTTCAAATACGTCAGAAACGTTACTTGTTGCGTCAGTACGTGCCATGAACTCTTGCGAAAACAAATCAGCTTAGCGTGACCAGAAATCTGTGACACCCCAGTTAGTAGGGCAGGAAAGCATGTGCCCCTCTTAGTCATCAGAAGCGGTGCACCTCGCTGGCAGGAGGTGTTGGCTAAGGGCGTCATCCAACATGCAACCAAGGCGTCATTGGAACGCACCTATCCTCAGGTTTTGGCGATTCTTGCTCTCGACCGGGGGCCCGCTTATGGAACGCAGTAAACCTCGTTCCCGCTTCATGCTGCAAACATGCCTGCATAACGGTATTTGTTTAGCTTTTGAAGCTGTTTTTCAATTTATTTTCGAGTGTGAATTATATAATGCTGCAGGAGACGTCCCTGGTTCTGACTTAAGTTATGAGTGTTCTAATTGTTACCTACTGATATGCTATATTTGTGTATTTTCTATTCAGCTGTACCATAGCCCGGTGATAAGTACTTTAAATCAGGGCCGTGGTTTCAAAAATAATAGGGGTGCTCAATTTTGAAAATAATGTAAATGACCACCATCCCCAAGAAAATGACGCAATATTACCATTGTTTGATTAATGACAGTTATTTTTCAATCTTGAAAATAATAAACTTTTCCAGATTTTGTTCCGGGTGCCCGGACACCACCACAGAGACATAAGTCCACACCCCTACTTAGTATCACTCATTAAGGTCCGTTCAACAACCCATCACTATTTGAGATCGTTCGTTACCGTTTCCAGTTACTTGTGCCGTGCTATGAAGATTTCACAATCTCATTTTTAACAATTTGAACGTGCTCAAAACGTTGCGCTAAAAAACTCCAACCGTTCGAAATAACTCATTTATAGTTTTTTATATTTAATTAGTGACCTTTCCCATCTTCGGTGGTGGATCCGAAGGAGGGACTAATTTCGGCCATGCCCCCCTCAAAACGATTAGAGGGGGCTTAACACTGATCTGGTCCCTCCCCTACGTAAACTTGTGTTTCATAATTAATCGATTGGGAAGGACCTGTCTGTAGAAAAGAAACATGTTCAATATTTTCGTCTGTTCGTAGGCTAGTTCTTCGAATGTGAGAAATTGATTCACTGCACCTGGTTAAATTTTATGCCCGCCGTCTACAACGCCGAACGTTTTTTATCACTGATTTTTTTCTCGCCGACATGGGTTTGCCTTCCCTCGCAGATAATCAAGCTGGAGCCGCCCCTGCTGCCCCCGTACCAACCCTTGGTCAGTACGGCCAGTTTTGTCCTGAATCATCAACAGCTACCAAATGAGTTTTGTTGTTGCTGGGATCCAGTGGTGGGATACTAGGGGACCTAGGGGCTCAAGCCCCGCCCGAAATGTCTATAATGTCCAAAAGTAATGTAATGTAATGTCTAATGTATAATGTCTAAATGTCCGAAGTGTCTGTAGTTAACGCATAGACGGAGGCTGACCCGAAGCAATGGTGGTGGAAGCGCGAGCTCCCTGCCCCCCCCGAAAAGAAGTTCTGTCTCTGGCACTGCTGGGAGCCACTATTTTCAATGTCTTCAGTTCCAACAAATTAGGTATAATTTGAAAGCTGGCTGTTAAGCATCTCGATCTCATAACGGTACACGACTATTGATAACTCATGATAATACATAACTAAGTAGGAACGTGATGTCACCACCCGGAAGACTAATAGTGAAACATCGTAACACACCCTCTTTCGTGGTTTTGAGCGCTGTTTTTTCACGGATGGTATTTTTTTCAAACGCTGGTATTTTCAGAAAGCTAAGACGCCAATCAACCAATTTTTAGGCACAACAACTGGAAAGTCGGACAATACGGTTAGACGGCCATGCACGCAGGCTTCTGGCTTTGGAGGCCGGAAGTGGTGGTATCAAAAGGATGTGATGGGGGAATGGTCAATTCTAAAGGCATACGGTGATGTTTACCGCAGATGCAAACCCTCCCGCTTTTGGGTGTCAATCTAGAACATGAAAAATCCTTCGGTATGTAAAGCTCGGTAAGGACTACTGTGAAGTCTATGGAGGAAATTGTGACAGATGAATTTGACGCGTCATATCTTATATACCATGGCCTGCACAGGAACACGATCATGCCTTTCGGAAATAAAAGGACGCAGCCCAATTCGTGCTGCGTCCTGTAAAATAAATTTTAAGCATGACATGTCTATAAACTCCGAGGATATCGCAATAAAACATCTATATGTCAAACTGCAGCTTACCCTTTATTGTGTCATTTTTTAAACGCTCCCGGCAGCATGCTGGTCTAGTATTCCTAGTGTTCAGAGTTCGAATCCCGGTTCATCCATCGTTTTGCTTTTATGTATTATGACTATTATATCATTACTTAGGTTTGTATTGGATAAATGATACTTAAGATGCAGCTACTTCCTCCCACGTAAAACAAAACACCCTCAAAGGCCTGTTTGTTGTTGTCGCTCGTGCTGCCGTCTATATGCTAATGTTCTTGATCATTAAACCAATTATTTTTAATGAGCCCCACAAAGGCATCCCAGAAATCAACCAGGATTCCATACCAGGTATCTTTATTCCATACAGCGGGAGTCGCGACCTTTCAGTCTGTACTAATTCCACACATCAGACACTCTCATTTGGCCATCCAAAATCTGCATTCTCAGATGGTTGCGCCGAACAGTATAAAAACCTGTAAAACTTTTCAATAAATATCTGTCACTATCAACCGAATTATGGCACTGAGTGTGAGTGGTACTTTTTCGCCACTTCATACGGAAAAATGCGTGTGATGGTATCGGTGGCTCTGTGAAGTGTGCTGTGTACCTTGCGAGTCTTAAAATCCTAGTAAATGAAAAAATGTGATGAATAAAGTTTTGCTGGCTGGAAAAGGGGCCTCAGGGATAATATATTAAGTTATTTTATCTGCCGAGTGCTGCTATAGCCAGTCCGGCCAAGAAGCTGGAAAAGCGCTACCGTGGTTCCAGGCTGCTAAAAGGCACCATTTCACTGCATCGTTCCTGTGGGCATGACAATAACTGCTGCGTAACCTATGTCGTCTTCTGACGAGCACTGTGTTCCAAGTGTCCAGGGCTGAAGTGTGCGTGGAAATGAAAAGTGATGAATGAAATGCTTTACATATTAGATCTGGAAACAAACCGTTTTTGTACTAATTTTGAAGCTTGCTATCGTATCAGATGTGGAAAAGTATTATTCTATTTTGTCCTTTGATATTTTTATAATTGTATATTTATTGCCGCAACGCATACAACTCAAGACAAATTATGTTGGGGTGTGCCAGTTGTGTGGAGGTGCCCACGTCACCATTGGAGGGACTCAGCACGCCATTGGGGGTACCGCGCCTCCCAGATATGTAGATAGAAATCCCCACGTCTGCTTTAAATGATTGAGGGAAAATAGCTATCATAACAAACTTGGTGGAACTCTTTTACAGCTCTGTCGCATCCGTCGCAAGTACATCGTAAATTGCCTTTGGTTTGCGTGAACCACCAAAGGAAGAAACAATGTATGGAGCTATTCACTATACGAAAGTAATGGGTACAACAGTATTGGGTTGACTTCATAATAACCCAACCCAACCCAACAGTAATGGGTACCCAATATACCTAATATCTAGTAATAACCCAACAGTAATGGCGCTCCCTGGCCATGGAAGTGGCGCCCCCCATCGCTGCGGCCCCCTAGCGAAAAATCCTGGATCCGCCCCTGTTATATCAGAGGCACATATTGTGGCTAACATCAACTTCTTCCCCTTTTCTTCAGTGTTTTTGGGCTATCTTTGCTCGAAATGTCAACAATTATGTCCATCCTGCACTGAGAGAAATTTGTGTTCATGTCTTGTCTATCTAAGCCGGAATCATGGTCTGTTCGAGCATAAAATGATTCCAAGAAACGTTATTCAAGGAATATTTGAGCATGCTTGCTCTCACTAGATCTTTTCCCAACATAATTCCAGTAAAGGAAGTGTTTATGTAAGCCTTGACAGCCTAAAATGATTATTGGCTTCTAACGTAATGGAAAGAAGCGTGATATGATACCAATATGGTGTTGCATGTGGGAGGTCCATTTATACCGTAAATCATCATTTTACCGTAGTTACTCGATCTATTTTAGTCGCGAAATTCAAAGAGCTACTAACATCATCATCAAATTGTCATATTATACTAGGAATTAAAACATTCTCTTACCGGAAATAAACTGGAATATAAACTGGAGTATCAGCTACATTATCATTCGAAACCCCGGTGTATTTTGATCCAAATCAAGGGGTATTCAGTATTCAGTTTTCGTAGCTCGAGTCCCATCCAATTATTGGGGTTTTCAGGTATCGTTACAAATTCCATCGTTATGTATAGGTATTCCCAGATACCACACATTCGTACATCAGTTGTCGTATTGCCTTTGACACACAGGTGATAAGCATCACACATAAAATACACGCTATAACTAAGCTTACCGTCCAAGTTATTATGCGTCTTCTAGTTTTCTTTGAAAGTACTTTGAAGCATCCGGGGATTGCGTGCACACGCTCCGACCCGCGCCTGAGGAAACTTGCTCGCCGTTTCGCGCCATCTTCAGTGTTCCCGCCATTGCCCGTGGAGCTGGCCACGAGGCTCCGGCGTCGTGATGCGAGCGAAAGTCCGAGAGGAATAGCTGACTTTTTCACCTTACGTCAGTACCTGCTCCTGCATCGATCCGACTCAGGTTTTGGCCTGAGGGGCCTGAAGAAGCTACCCAGCCTATGGCATGATGTACGGGGAAGCGACATACCTAGTGTGGTGGTAACGGATCAAGAGGAGAAGCTTACGCTGAGTCTGATGACCGACAGACTCCGCTGAGAGCTAGTGAAAGTGAAGAAGCATACTGGGGCTGCGACGTTCCAAGCCTTCATTATACTGGTGCCCTGAACCAGCAGTCCATGTCTGTCAGCTAGAGGACAACATGCACTGAAGCCCCAAGTTTGGCCGCGCAGAACAGCCCTTGCTGTGCAAAGTTGATGATAAGCCTCTGCCACTGTTGGATACAGCGACACATGACGTGTACAGAATGATATTTGCTCAGTCATGGGGTAATGCTTTGAAGCATATATTTCTACAATTGTCTCTATATCTCCAAAGTGAACGAGGGATGCTGTTGCAGGAGACAGCAGCATGCGCTTGAATTGTCAGCCTTGACCGCTCCTGGGTGAGATCGGTGATAATTTTTTATGAAAGGCATTTCATGTATGTCCGAAAAAACAGTGAAGGTGATTGTTGTTTAATGTTTGTGTCCTAATACAAAGTCATGATTACGTTTTCTTTTCTAGACTAAAGAAGACTACGGTAAACAGAGTGGATCACCCTCATTAACATAAACAAAGTTAACACGCGCCCTGCTGGGTCCCTGTCATGACGCACCCCGCGGGGGGCGTGTGTTTCGCCCCCCTCCCATCCGTATCTCGTTTCCCAGGAAAGCTAAATAAAAGTTACGGACTGCGTTCGAAAGCTCTTGACGAGGCAAACCTAAATTTTAGGTAGTATTTTTATGTCAGGTCAATATTGAGGTCAGCATAGGTAAAAAAGGTTTCATACGCCTACGACAGAGCAGTGTACGCTTCCCCCTCTAGATTTTTAGTCAGCAGAGCAAGAGCAACAATAAATGCATCATGGGATGCCTCTCATCGTGGAGAATTGACTAATTGATAATATGGCCTTGCTAGGTCAAATTGTGAACATGACCTGACATTGAGCTAGGTCAGGGTCATGGGGTGACCTGGTATGGTGATGTTGCTTATTCATCCACTCCCCGTGATAATATAAACGCAATGTAAGCAAAATAGGAGCTTTATCTTTCTCTTCAGTTAGAAGTTATTGGCAAAACAATCACTGTATGTTCCTGTGACCTGGCATGACCTTTGAGGGTTCAGATGGTCAAAAACTCAACTTTATGGTCAATATCGTGGCAATGATACACGATTTGAGGATTTCCAGCCTTATCTATTGAACATTTGCTGAAAACGAGCAATTTTTATTTTTCACCATAGACTTATAATGGCGTGACCAAAAAATCGACCCCTTCCTCAGGTAAAAACTATCGGAATTCCGAGATAGCATATTTGTAGACCCTAATGACATCATTATATTGCAAAAGTTTCAAGCTGATCCGTTGGCAGATGTTCCTTAGGCGCCGCTTCAAACTCGTGATTTTAGGTTTTGAGGTCGGGTCGCTTGACCTTGAATAGCTCCTGGACCTGACATGACCTCAGATGCGTGAAATTGATCAGGAATAAGGTATTGTAAGTTTCGTTGTTCTTCGTTTTTGCGTTCTTTGGGGAGAACCAGGAGGGGATGAAATCCCCTCGCCCCCAGTGGGGCTCGTGTTAATGTAACAACAATGCCAGTAATATGAGTACCATGCTTCAGAGAAAGTTTTGATTTAATAAAAACACACAGACTAACGCGAAACATTCAGTGGACCCCATGAAATTCCAGGCACGATGAAAATTATGTCACATAGACTACAATTATACCAGCATCAGTTTTGCCACTGGGCTACTTTTTACGCCAAATGCAGTCTCAAAAGAGGCGGCTTCGTTTCATGCTTGCATAGGATTCAGTTGCCATTTTAACCCTCGCCCCGGTGGGGTGTTTGGAAACTCACTCGGGTTTTTCCGGCGGCACAAAAAACGGCGGCGCTTCGCGCCACCGTACTTGACACACCTTATCCTTCATCAATTCCGCAACTTTCCCCAAAATTTTAAGTTTGGGTCGTCTCAGGTCAAGTAACCAGTGCAGGTCAAGCGACCTCATCCCCAAAAATGTTTTTAAGTGGCATAATTAAGAAATGGGTGAATCTATCGGATTGAAATTTATACCACATAATGGGCCCACCGAGTGCTACAAGATATATGCCGGGATTTTTTTTATATCAATGACCTAAGGTCAAGTACGGATCATGACTTCTCCTTTGGAAATTCATGGAAAACAGAAATTGGCTGTATTTGTGTATAAATGCAGCTAAAAATACCTTCATATTCTCCAAATCGTTGTATCCTGGACCCGTTTTCAGATTCATGCTGCAATTTTTTACCTTTGACCTCTGAGAGGTCATCTGGGGCTACTTAAGAAGTTTCCAGGCTTAGGTCAGCAACTTTGCATGAAATGATGATACAGCTTCTGCTTTTATTTTGATACCATTGCGTTCGGATTGCTATTGCGAGTCGATTGATATGCATATTGAATCGGCTATGCCAGGTAAAAAAGTGACCTTGAGCTGACCTAAGGTCCTATCATTTGTGTTTTGACCTAGTGTGGTCTTATAATACATCATTCGATTCGCCGTGACGAGGGGAAGCGAATGGTGCCAAAAAATTATTCTAACTCAACTGTCTGATGCTAGAGCCCAACAACTCTACTCAAAACGCCACCTTCTTTGACCTGTCATGACCTCAATATTGACCTCAGCCAAAAAGTGACTGATATAGTTTCTTCAATAACTTGTATGAGGTATCCAACAGCCTTCGCGTTTTTTCACTGTCCCGCATAGGGGCCGGTTTCGAGGGGGTGTTCAAACACCCTCGACAAGGGCGAAGGTGGCTTGGAGGCCCACCGGGGCGTGGGTTAGGTTAGTTAGTTAAGGGCTTTTTATTAGGCGTTCTGTGCAAAGCACTTTTGCCCGCCTCTAAAGTGTGGGGGAGAATTTTCCGGGAGGGGTGTTTACTTTAATGTCGCAGAACAAAGGGACGAATCTTATTTCAAGGAATGGGTCCCGAAGTGTAGCAACACTTGCGAGGGAAGGGGATTGCTACGGCAGAAATGTCGAGCCTGGGGCACAGGTAGGATTTAAAAGGGTACGTGAAGAGGGTTGCCAGTAGATTAGTTTTTTAAATTTTGTTCCTTGTTATCGAATGACCGTTTTGCTTACGTTACTCGAGTTCCTCCAGTTCGAAAAAAAATTTGGGTTATTAAAAACACCCGCAAGCACCAGAGATGCCGCGGGTCTACCCCAACCAGGAGGGAGGTTACAGCACCCGGGGGAGCCACCGAAAGAAGAGAGAAGGGTAAAGAAAAGAAAAGGTTAGGAGGGGGAGTTGGTTAGTTGTAGTCTTAGATGTGGTTAGTATAGTTAGTAGTCCTTACGTTAGGGTTAGTTGGTTAGCAAACAGAACCGATGGTTATATAGGTTAGTTGGTCAGTTGAACTTTTGGTTTTGTTTTTCCTATGGTGGGAGCTATTCGAGTCTATCATACCGTAGGACCAGACAGTTAAAGCCTAGTTTGAAGCACCTATTGTTTAAATTGTCAGAGGGACGTTTATAGTGTAATTGTTATTTCTAATATGAGGGTGCTCTTCGGATGCAGGTATTTTTCATACCTGCCACCATAGACGTTCAGATAAAGCTCTCGAGCCCAGAAGCCTTCAGGAATGTAAAGGGCTTGTCCAGCAGCTCAGGTGATCATTGCCGAGAAGAGTGGAAAGGTTTATTGGGATATTTCTGATGCGGCAATAATCTAGCATGGCTGCCTATGGGCATCGTGCTGGGGACAGTCGATGAGGATATGGTAGGGATGTTCCATGGCGAGCAGGTACCACAGGTACCTACACGCCCACAGGCATTTAATTTGGTGTGTCCGCTTCGAGTCTGGTCAGGATGACCTCACGCCGGCGACTGTTTGATTGGAGCTGGGCCAGTAGCCGATGCTAGGCTTTTATATGGAATACATGGGCGCTGTGGTTAGTGGTCCAGTCATTTTGGATGTACTCCAGATATGGTTCTGGAGGAGAGCTTGCTATCGTCTCCAGACCATTTGAGATGTTACGTCTCTGAGTTCTAGAGATTTTTTGGCCTGTTCGTCGGCTTCTTCATTTCCGAGAATTCAAGACAGTCTATTGGCGAACTTTTAGGGATTTGCAATGAAGGACCGATAGGTCCAGTCAAAGCCCCCACCCAAGAACCAGAGGTTCAACAAGTGAGGTCACCCAGGCTAGACCACCGCTCGGTTTCAGGCCGAAGAGAAAAGATAGTTGAAAAGATGTGGGACGGGACTGAGCGGAGTGGAACAAGGTGGCCGGAATCCCAGAAACCAACACCACCTAGTCCGATAGAGAGTATATTTACAGGTCAGCTGTGGAAACAGCGATAGGCAGGGCGGTACCACAACAGCGCCGAGCAGGCGGTCGCAGGAGCCCAGAAGCCGCCAGCAGCTTCAAAGGCAGCCGGGCGAAGGACGCCAGACAACCAACCGTCGGCAGAGCCAGAACGTAGTGTTAGCGTCTCCGTGTAGGTGGGGTTAGGTGGAGGGGCATATTTTTTATAACCCATGCTTCGTGGAGAGTTGGAATGTAATAAGACCGTGACGATTTCGCTGGTTGTACATTGATGCTGTGGAGTTTTCCTAACCGAACGAAGAATCATTTGAAACCAGTCATCATGAATTTTATTCCCCAGCTTATGGTGATCATTTAAATGATCCTAAAAAAACACTACGTCCTAGACTCAATCTAGCCCAAGAGACTACATTGGGTGTACGACGGGAACAAAATGAGCATGATTCTGCATGATTCCAACCGAGCTTGACACCAGAATCCGGTTCACTTTCAGCACCGACTCTGTTTATCCGAAATTAATCAATTTTCTCTCAGTGTGTACTGGGGGCATTTCTGAATACTGTTTTGTCACATCCTAGAGTCATATTGTAATTAAATGGCATTAAATGTTAAAAGCTAAATTGCGGCATATGCTTTTGGCCTTTACAGGCCATTACTTTTGTTCCCAGGCATTCATAACGGTCGCACTGCAATAACTAGGGAAAATTACAGCAAACACATGGACTGAAAATCAAATCGCGCATATATAGACTAGAGTCGAGGTAATCCTTCTCCGCCGCGCATCAGAGGGATGATGAGAATTCCAGTACTGGCACTGCTATTGTGGTATATTTGGAGGAATGCAGCCTAGTGGCCGCATTCGCATTAGCGATTTAGTTATCTCTAAAACGTTCTGAATGTTCAGCCCTCATGAATCGCAACGTCTGTCTTCTTTACAGCCACTGAAATGGACGATTCGTGCTGGCATGCTGGCACCTGATCAAAAGGGGCATCGGCATAGTTCCAGTGATGCGGATACAATCGTTCGTTGTCAGGGCCGTGGCCACCCCTCAAAACCAGGTGGGTAATCTGGCGCGTCCAGTTACAATTTCAAGCAGAGCGTGGTAGGTGCAATGGTTGGAATCATGAGTTCATTTAGATATTGATTTGATACGAAATTTTAATGGACATACTTGTATAGGCCGTTGTTAAGCAGCAGTTTCAAGTGGGAAATTATGTGTGAAATGCTTGTCAAATATTCTCTCGCCACTCGCTAATGGGAACTTATTCTCCGCTGATCTAGATAAGATGGCGTCTAGCTTATGGCAATATTTTCCGAGTTCTTGGGAGGGTGAGTAAATTGGGCTGAAACGTATTGTGGAAAGAGCATCTTTGAGAGGATCTTTGTCAATAAACAAGTTAACTGCTGCACCACTCGGGATTTTAAGACATCCGTTCTTTCAGTGCTTTCAACGGCTTACCATATTATGCCGATAGCGTTGGAAATACCGATTAAACTAACTACCATCGGTTTCGGTGCGTTCTAATAGCAAGGAAAACGGCTGCTAGTTCTGAAATAATACCTTGTTCTGGATCGACAGCACGGAGCGGAATCCGCTAAATTGCAGCCTTTTACAGGAACACCGTGCTGCAGTGGATCGAAAACGGGATACGACACCACTGTCTCCACCCTGAGACATGCGTTGAAATGTTTGTAGAATATATTTAAGTATCCCCGTCGCTGACAGCCGTGGTGGGTCGAATTGCTGTGATGAGTGGCTCTCGTCTGAATGTCATGGCCGCCTGATTTCGGGAAGTCACTGCTGTATTGTTGCACAATCCTTCCCGATTAACATTGCTGCAGGCCTGCCGGGTTGAAGGCGGGGAAGTTGATGACATTGGATAAGTCCCCTCGTTCGCGGAACTACCCGGACGATCTGACGTGTCCTCATTTTACTGATCGGAAGAGCGTGATGCTGCTGCCATTATCGCAGTTAACGTGCAGCTTATTGAACGGTTTTATCTTGGTAGATATTGATGTCAAATCGTACAAGTACCTAGTTTACAGTGCTCCATTAATTGAGTTATATATTTTTTTGTTGCTGTGCAGAGAAAAGTCGGTACTAACAGCAGCATGATCTAAAAAATTGTGGGCGTTGCTCCGTCATACATGAAACCTATTTTCAATTTATTGCTAACGATTTTGTTTTTTTTATATGTGATAGGCTTGTCTTTGTTTTTCATTCTCTCACCTGTCTAAGCTTAGTGAGGTTTGTTATTGTTTTCATTCACTCACTGTTCCCACCTTAGTGAGAGTGCATTCGAACTTGATTATTTTGACTATGGCACTGGACAATGCAAACTTGCATGTAGTCATGTGAACTGATAATTCAGGCGTGCAAGTCAGGCTTTTTCAAAAGGGCTCTAGATTTTCAGATTTGTCAAACTGAAAAATGCGTGGAGCAAATCCATCGTTTCCTAAAGTGGGCTTAGTTTTTTGATATATACATAAATACATACAAACTCACACAAATTCCCTTATGTCAGGAACACTTATAAGACTGACCTTGTCGCTCGATCCACCATAATGTGAGGATAATTTGATGTTTTGACTGGTGCACCAGTCCCACAATAAATGTTAACCTTCGCCCGGGTGGGGGTCTTTTTAGAACCCCCTCGGGTTTTTCCAAAGCGACCAAAAATGGCGGCGCTCCAAACTTGGTCTAGCTGTTCCTTCATCATTTTTGCATCTTTCCTGAAAATTTCAGCTCAAGGTCATATTAGGTCAGGTCACTAGGCCAGGTGAAGTGACCTCACCTCAAAAAATGCTTTGGACCGCATAACTAACAGAAGGGTTAATTGATCAAGTTCAAACTCATACCACATTTTGGGCTCACCAGGAGCTGCAACATTTGTTCCGGGATTTTTGATATTGGTGATCTAAGGCCATGTGCAGAGCATGACCTCCCCATTGTAAATACATGAGGAAAATCACGAAATGGGCTTTTCTCAGTAAGTATGGATGGAATCAACTTCAAACATCGGTTACGGCCTGCTCTTAGCCCATTTCTGAAGTTGATGCCAAAAATTTTGACTTGTGACCTTTAAAAGGTCACCTTAGGTCAAATAAACATTTGTTGATGTTTTACTCTATGAATTTTAAATAAACTAAGATAAAACTTGTATTTTGTCACCAAAGTGTTTGTATAGTCACTGCAAGTCAAATGATATATATCATGACTATACCAGGTCAAGTTGGGTCAGACTGCCGACCTGGGTCAGGTCAAATTCTTAAATTTGACCTGGCATAGCATTATCATATGTCATTCGATTTGTATTGACGAGAGAATTGCAATGGTGCATAAACTATGGCTGTATCTTGTTTGGTTTGGAAGCTATTAGCGAAAAAGTAAACGCCCTTATGCATGGGTGGCTCTGGACATTCCCAAGAATATGCCCAATATTCAGTGACCTGTAGCTCCCTAGGCTTTGGCCTGACACGAAAATGAATGCCCTGCAATGAAAGCGCATCCCAAGAGCTTTCGAATGGTGTTAGAAAAACGTTTCTAGCTATCATAGTTTCTAAGATATATGAGGTTTTCTTAGTACACCTCATATTAGCGATTTTGACCTATTTTGACCTGAGGTGACCTTGGATATTGATCTGAGAAGAAAAATGACCAAAGTATTTTTGATATCATTTTCGAAAAGCTTTCGATTGCCGTTTTGTGCTTTTTTCTAGCTCTCTTGGTTTTTTAGTTCGTGGGGGTCTTTTTTAGCTCCCCTAGGGCTGCCCATTTTACTGGCACCCCCAAGTTTGCAAAATAGTCCACCAGACTCCCATTATTTGGCCTAAATGATATTTAGAACTGGTTTTGGTTTCCTCGAGACTCGAAAACTGACCATGCGCAGCGGGGATGAACATAGCCCCTATATCGTACCAATACAGAGTGGTGCAGGACGCCGGAAGAAAACGACATGAAAGCTCTAGCTCAAAACCAATTACGATGGAGCGATGATTTTTGCTCCAAATGAAGGCTTTTATTGTGTGGTTCAAGCAAGCACGGGCAATGCTGGCTTTTAATATTGGGCTTTCGACAAATGACCATTTAGTAATGTTAGTAGAATATAATCGTGTATTGGTGATAATTACTTTATTAAGAACTTATGACGATAGAACGCTGATGTTTACTTCAATTCATAGCTGGTGGTCAAATTGTTTGAATAAAAAGACAAAATATCAGTTTTCGATTCCGGATCTCGAGAAATTATAATAAAGTGATGGTATAAAAATGACACTCTACGTTGGTAATGCCATTGACAGATTGACGGATCCAGGGGGGGCAAAGAGGGGCAGATGCTCTCCCCCGACCGACCGTCGGCGCCCCCTAAAATGGTCACGGTGCTCCTCGGAAGGGTCGATGGTGCCCCCTGAAATATGTCGCTTCCTCCCCCCTCGGTGTAAAAATCGGCGACCCGCTACAGGAAATGGCGCCCACCTAATGGGATTTTCCGGCCAAGGGGGCCAGTTTTTACCCTCGGTCCGGATGAGACCTCCCTTGATCCTTGGTCCGACTATGGGTAACGGTCCTTCTTTAATCAAGGGCTCAAAACGATATAACATTGATTTTTAATTAACTAGAAGGCCTTTCGTTCAATGGTTCAAACAGACACCAAATAAACTTGTGTTTTTAATTCAGGTTACCGTCAAATCACGCTTTGGCCACGCGTAAAAACACCACAGTTTCGCCTTGCTGACGGCCATTTTCGGTTGCATCACAGAGACTATTGAGGGTATTTGATGACTCTGATGCTCAGTACGATTGACCCAAATGACTGCATGGCCGTGAATCTGACTAAAAGCAATAAGCTGAATAAAACTTACGATTTATACCGAAACGTGTTTGGTTTGGAGCATATCGACAACCGTAGCCAATGACATGTTCCATGCTATTAAGTAAGCTTATGTGTGAATCTGACATTTTTTATCCTCCATAGTCTTTAAATGGTGAAATCATTAGGTTGGCATCCAACGACCGAAAACAAATTACGAAGATTTTTGTCCTCCGCTAATTAGCAGTAGGACTAAAACCGTTATAACTTGTTTTCGGTCGCCGGATGCCAACCTGATAATTCCACCATTTAAAGACTATACAGTACACTTCCTCAACTATTCGCTATAATATTAAATCTGATCCTGATAGTACATTTTTGTAGGTTTAAAACGTGATTTGTATGGGCATCTTATTTTCAAAACATATTGTAATTAAAATGGTCTCATTATGTTGTTGGGACCAGCGAGAGCCTTATTTCTGTGACCAGAAGATCACATAAATCTGAAAGGTAACAATGGTATACTTTTACCATCGATGGCTAGATGGTAAGCATTTTCATAGCATTTTCGATTCTCGTTTGAAATCATGTCATTATTTTTAGTAATATTCCGGTATGTTTTTACATGGAAAAAGTATCATGTTTCAGCAGCCGTGAAACCGATGTGGCACAGTAAGTGAAGGAAGTAAGCAAGGCTTCCCGTGTTCCAATAAATTCTTAAACGTATCATATCCATTTGATATCATTCCTAAAAAGTCACTTTGAAGGATTTCATCCTGTTGTTTAGGCCCGCTGCGTTCAGTTCGGTCTTGGATGTGAGCTCCATGGAGCTGGGCTTCTCGAGAGAGTACTGCAGAGGGGTTTGTGGGCGAGGATAATGGTTGACTCGGCGGTGCCTGCCCAACAATTTCCCTGAGCACTCACTACTCCCTCGAGAAGCCCAGCTTCAAAGACCTCAGCTCCAGGACCGAACTGGCCGACCTGTGCGACCAAAAAACCATCATGCTTTTCGCCATCCTGTGGGTAGACCGCAATTGACTGGCGAGGGATTCTGAACTGTGTGCTGGGGACCATTAGCACAAGTAAACTGATGATTTTTTGCGGCCTGTCAAAGTGAATAACAACCTGGCCGAGAGGTGCTGCTGCACCATCACAAAGTACTGCAAGATTCTTACCAGGAAAGACAGGCTCAGAAGAAAAAGAAACTATTTCTGGGTATGGGGATGTTCTGGAAGGTATATGCCAACTTTACCAAGACACTGACCGACAAAAACTACTAGTAAATAAAGTTCGAAGGTTTGCACCGCATTAAGCACTTGATGTCTAAACTGAGAATATAGGCCGGCGGTGCCGGTGGCGTCAGCGGCTTAGAGGTGCTGTGAAGGGAGAATCATCAATGCATCTTGTGAATGACTGTGACTTGGTACTGTGTTACACGTGAAGCTCCTTGTTGCAATCGTTCTCAATGAAGCGCAATAAATAAGGCGTGTGTATATAAACACTAGTCTTTTTGCTAGATATATTTTATAGTTTATAGGTTCCAGAATCTAGTTTGGGGTCTTAGTGCGATGTAAGGGATAATATCACCTATACACAATTATCACCAACACACAATTATGGTATTCTGCTGACATCTTTAAATGGTCACTTGTCGAAAACTTAATATAAAAAACCAGCATAGCCCGTGCTTGTTTGAACCACCCAATGAAGACCCTTCATTTGGAGCAAAAATCATCGTTCCATCGTAATTAGTTTTGAGCTAGAGGTTTCATGTCGTATTTCTTCTGGCATCCTGCACCACTGTGTATTGGTACGATATAGGTGCTATGTTCATCCCCGCTGCGCATGGTCAGTTTTCGAGTCTCGAGGAAACCAAAACCAGTTCTGAGTAACATTTAGGCCAAATAATGGGAATCTGGTGGACTATTTTGCAAACCTGGGGGTGCCAGTAAAATGGGCAGCTTTAAGCCCCCCCCCACCAGGGCGAAGGTGGCTCGTACCCGCCACCGGGGCAAGGGTTAAGTGGAAGCCCCCGTGCTACATTTTCTATGATGACCGGTTGTTTTCTGAACACGGGGTTCGTTACATCAGGCATAATGTAGTTGTTACACCGAACTGTGGATTCTGGTAAAATGACGAGTCCGACAGGGAGTGGAATTCTACTTCTTTTAAACAAGCCTGAAAAGTTTGGATTTTACCACATGGGGAGTACTTGCCCTCGGAGAGTGTAACTTATCATTTTAGTGAATTACGGTCAACTGAGTGTTCGTGCTATTGTAATATACTGTTCTGCTGCTAATGCAGCTTAACATGAGACCCTATACATATGACCTGCATCGTTTCGCTGAATACATGCGTCGAATTTATGGCTTCTCCCGCTTATGCTGTAAATCAGTTCGACAAAGAACATTCGCCTAGCTAACCACAGTAAAAAAACGCATAACCGACAGCGTTTAGTTTGACCAGCCAAAGTCTGGTCAATGCCACACAGGATGGCGTGTCCGTATACAGGAGGGCTCAGAGGGGCAGCGCATGCACCGCACGTTACGCGAATCCTGACCTTTTTCAGACTGTCACATCTTCCAATAGCATGGTACTTCGCTCATACATCTAGCGCTCTGTCACCAGGTGGGCGACGAACGCCAAAACCACAACCAAAGTCCTATAAATGCACGACATCCGTGGAGAGCCGCATTGGCGTGATGTATTAACCGTATTTTTGCTGTGGTCAGAGTCTTTTTGTGGGTCGCAACGCCGCCAGTTAATAATAGCGGGGACTAATCCAAGCTTCCATTGTCAAACGACGGGCAAGCGCCAATAAACCCGTGTATACGAAGAAAGAGTTTTGGGTGAAAGTTTGAAGGCATGACATTACATAAAAGGGCACTCGAAGGAGGGCTCGATAGATGTATTTTTGTAAAGGTTCAACTGGATTCCGTGCAGTATTGCAGTTTTCTGAACAAAACACTTTTTTGCACTGCAATGGCGGATTGGAAAAGAACATCCATCCAACGCTTTTCTCCTATAACATGGAAAATTAGCTGGAACGGGTCGTTGTTTACCCACAGACATAGCTGGGACATATCAGGCGATGATAATAGCACTACATAGGATCATACTTGGTGAATGAAAGGGTACATACCTACCCCCGGGGTAAAATAAAATGTGATTGTTCACCCTTCAGGACCTCAAACACTGTAAAACATGGCGCGAAATGTTGGGAAAAATGTGGTACTTGATTACAAATAGCCGTATCACCGGGCTCACCACTGCCAAATTGCAGGGTCTTCGTTGTCCACTGAACAGTGTGTATTTACTGTGGCCTTCTTCTTTTCTAAGATCGTGGCTCGTTGAGCACGCTCAGCAAATAATTAGGATTGGTGGTGCGTAGGGGGTACTCTGCAGGCAGTTAAGTTCTCTAATATTTTTGGGGACTTAACAACGAACCACTGTTATGGGCACATGACGTCGGCAGCTCTGATGAAGAAAGGGATTCTGAGATATCAAATTAAACCTTGCTCATGGTACGCTCTCGGACTTGACCCCGACTCGGCAGGGTGGAAAGTGCGCGGCACGCGAACCACCTCATCACCATCAGTCAGGACCTTTTATCAGTCAAAATGGTTCTTCCCACTTAACCAGTGTCCGGCAAACTGATGCCCCTGTTGTCATCCAGAGTATGGGGGAAGGGGGGGCTGAGGTGCTCTGCCGATGACTTGCACGTGCTGCCGAGAATGTGTGCTGAATGTTTTTGTCAATCCCACAGTCACTGATCACACATTAGCCCGGAGCATCCGGGAGACTGTCCTGTCTCCACGATGACATCAACCTGTCTGCTCGTGTTGTAGGAATGAACAGCGCTGAATGCAGGCTCACCTAAAACATCTGGCATTCATGGTATCTGAGAATGTCCGAAGTCAAAATAGCAATCCTTGCCTGTTACCGATATTTGCACATATTCCTGTGTCGCAGTCTAGCGCTTTATTTGTTAATATGTTTTTCTTGCTTCTGTTCGTCTTAAATCTTATTCGTTAATATCTCCACACTGTCAAATATATTTTAAAAGCTTAAACGATATATATATATATATATATATATATATATATATATATATATATATATATATATAGATATGTTGTGGTCATAGTGACAAATATATATATATATATATACATACATACATACATACAGTGGTGTATACAAGAGAGTGATAGGGGGTTCAAGCCCCCCGCCCCCGAAATGTCAGAAGTGCATAGTATATGCATAGTCGAAGACTAATCCGAGGCAATTAAGAGGGAGGCTCGAATCTCCTGCCCCCCCCCCCAAAATGAAGTCTTGGATCCGCCACGAGTCTTCCAGATAACTTTATTTGCATTTGTTTGATGGGACAGCTTACAGTGTGGATTTGAAGCGTTTAGGTGTAGTTTTTTTGCCCTTTTAACTTCATTGGTAAAATTTGCAGGATCTCCTATTTCACCTTTTAAGTGAACCTCCTTTCCTACTTTACATCCCCTTTTTCGATTAGTGATTCCCTTTCAATTCTATGAATTTGCTAGAGAACATATTACAACAGGTCGAAATTCGTATACAAACCTAATAAATTTCCCTCCGCTAGTGTAGATCAAAGTACTGCGTCAGACGCCGTGGCCAATTTGGTCATAATCAACATATTTGTTCTTGCCTGGCGGACTTACACCTGTTTTGCCCGTAAATTATGTTCCAATGGCTGCATGTCTTTCTTTCACACCTTACTCGCACTTCTTCCTTCCATTTCTCAGTGACACTGATAATACAAGAGTATCTCATAAAATTTACGTAGCGTTTTGGGAGACCTCATGGGGAGCTTGCGATGCTGAGAGCCCGTTCATTTTCCATCAGATCCCCTACGTAACGGGCAAAGTATGTGTGGCATGAGGAGACCGAACGATCTTGGCAGTATGCAATTGCACAAATGGTTATAAATCTAGTGCTAAAATTTGTGGTGTGCTCTGTATCAAGCTTCCGAAACTCGTTAATCTGAAGTTTAATCTTCCAGTCTCCTATTGAACAATAACACGCAAACCATGTACCCTATATCATGAGTTAGACCACAAGCTTACCGTTTTACGTCATCGGCATCAGGCGATTATTATAGTTTTTCTTAATACTTCGAAAACACTACCGTTTAAACACGTAACTGTTTTAAGATCTCGACTCCTGTTGAGGATGCCGTGCTGCCAGTGTATACTTTTTCAATGGATCAATTATTGTACATTTTTATCAGATCTTATCTTGCATTAACATTCTCCTAATCCAGCTTTAATGTGAGCCTCGTAAATGTGCCTAATTTCGGTTGCACGGAAGCTTCCGTGCTTAATACATTATCTCACCACTTTACCTGTGGTTTTGGAGGCATCCTCGTGCCCGTTAGGTTTGATATCAGAGAATGAGCAGGTTGCCGGGCCGTTAAGCATATTACACATGGAATAACAAAAGTAAATTTTCATGTTGACAGGCTGTGCAAAAATTATTGTAAGATCTGATTGACTGATGTAACCGCACGACTGCGTACTACGGTCATTTACCTGCTTGTACTGTGTTGGGAGTAGCGTAGAAGTTTTCCACTGCGCTGAACCGTACTCCTAGGTTTGAGCTCCTTTGTTATCAGTGTGCTACACATGTTAGTATTGTACTGTTTCCCGGCCCCAGTCAGGTGGCTTCACGTTTGCTCAAATTCAACTTGGGCCTGGATGTTTTCTGAAAAGTTGTAAGGCCTCACTGACCTTCGAAGTGAAGTTCTTATGCTGCACAAGCCTTCTACATACCGGTAGATCATTGCAGCCTATTTGCATTCTTTGCTGAAACCCTAATATGAGCCAGTAACTATTCCAAGAAATTCAACCCCCAGGCATTCGAGGCATTCCAGACATTCCAGACATTCAACCCCCATGGCACTATAGCATTCCATCACTGCGTCAGAACCATATTTGCCTTAAACCAGTCGAGCATGAATCAATTTTATTGTCGCTAATTATGTTTTGGTATACAGATCATAATCGTTGGGCAATTAAGAAAATCATGCATTTTGGGACCCGAGAACTGAGCAGGGAACTAGACAAAATTATTATGAGGTAAGCCGTGGCGCTTGAGTTTTATTTGTTGTTTCTCTCAAAGCTTGCAAGACGCATTTTTCCTGGTTTCCTTTCGGACACAAATCATGAAATATGCTAGGAACAACGCAGGAACAATGTAAGGGAATTGATTTCAGATATTGAAACTGATTTAGAGGCCGGTAGTATACGGTGATCCAACACACAAATACATGAGACAAGGGAAATTGAAGGGTGCATATTGAGGTGGTAATTCGTAATTTATGGTAGATTAGATAAAACATTATGATACAGACGTATTTACAGATAATAATTAACATGCACAACAATGATAGAAAACCCCAAAAGTGGGTATATGGTATTTTAATGTGGTGTAAAGAATCCCCTCATATGGACTGTAGAATATAGTTGTGTGTGTGTTTTGTCCATGTTATCATGGCTGTTGAAATATGTCGGGCCTAAATATTTTGAAAAGCTGCAAAAACCACCTGTTGCGATATCTAAACAGCCTAGCGCGAAGCTGGATGCACTTTTCCTGGATGAGGAAACTTATTGGTGTAGAACCGATGTTTTATGGACTGTAGGATATAGTTTTGTGTGTATTTTGTCCATTTTATCATGGCTGTTGAAATATGTCGGGCCTAAATATTTTGAAAAACTGCAAAAACCATCTGTTGCGATATCTAAACAGCCTAGCGCGAAGCTGGATGCACTTTTCCTGGATGAGGAAACTTATTGGTGTAGAACCGATGTTTTATTAGCATTGTGTTAGGTTCCTCGAACAATGTGCAACCAGATAACTCATTCCAAATATTCTGCTCCTCAATCTTTCACTTAACGGGTGAAGAAAACTATTTTATGCCGCTCAACGAAATACGTGTATGTATATTTTTGTGTGTGGGAAGCAGGACATATTTTAAGCTAGAGTGGTTGACATTTTTCCCACCGGCTCCCCATGCTGCGCCTGCCATTGAGCGGCCTAGTACCCACCAGTGATTTTTGCCCATACTTTTAGGTACTAGTTACCAAAATCCAAGCGGTATGCCCTGTCGCGTCAATTGCATTTCACTCGTCCGTTTCCAAATACTTACTGCTAGGTTTTACAGCCCACCCTAACCTGCGTAGTTGCTCGTCTCTATCTGACTGCCCAACATTGCCCAGCCTTCCCTTCCGATGTGCACTGTTTGACGGCCCACCACTGTCCTGCCCTCCTTTTTTCCTAGAAAGGTCCACCGCCCCATTTTAAGAGGCAGCCAGGCGTGCCTTTTGAATGTTTGAATGAGGTTCCTTCCTTTCCTATATACACTGTACAACCATAGCTGACTACCCACCAGGGTCTTGCCCTCTCTTCTAGGCTAGGTTAAGTTAGGTTGGGTTAGGTTAGGTTGCCGCATCTGAAGAACACCCAGTAGGGGAAAGTGGGGGGGTCACGGACACCGTAACGATGGTGTGAGTTTTCGATGACTTAATGAGCTTGTTTCGTTCCTATTTTGGCTGTAGAGATACTTCAGACATTTATCTACCACTGTGCAATCAGCCATGTGTCTGTAATTATCATATCAAAATTTGCGCAAAGTTGAGAAAAAAGTAGCAAAAGTCAATTTCGCCCATTTAATGGGGTAACATGGTCACCCCATGGGGAAAGATGGACAAGATGAACAAAGTGATCGAACCAGGCCTTGAATATTTCCATCTGCATCCACCCACTAGGCGACTGTCGTCCGCCGCGGGGAAGGGGGTATTTTCTTAGTTACCGTCATAGGGTCAAAGGGGGTCATGCCTTTTCTTAATTTTTTAATGACGGTGGATAAAAGTATCAAGGGCTGTCGTGGAACTGTGCATAGGTTGATCCAGGATCGCCGATCAGGGGCGCCATCCGGATCGGGGGCGGGCGCGCACCCAGGGGGAGGCAGCGGGCCCGGTCCCCCCAAACGCTTTGGCTCCAAGGTGCCGCTCCCATCCATGTGGAGCGCCGAAGGCGCCCATCGAGGGGAAGGATGAGCCTTCACTTGACTTTTAGAGGCAGTGCTACACTGACTGCCGCCCCTCTACCCAACATGCCGCCCCCTACACCGACTTTGCTGCCCCTGCACCCAACAAGCCGCCCCTAAAAAATTACACTAGGTCTGTGGAGCAAACAATTCACCGCTCTTACCCCCCCAGGATGCGAAAATTGGCCGCGATTTGGGCGAACAAGTGCGTCCCCTAAGGCAAAATACCGCTCCCTCTACCGGCCTGCTGCCCCCTCTCGTCAGCCGCCCCAACCCCCCCTCTCCCCGCCCCCAAAAAATCCTAAGTGCGAAATTCCCTCGCAGAGGTTAAGAGCGTTCGGTCTCCGGCTGTGCTCGTTACGTGGGGTCCCATCAGGTCACGTAGAAAGTACGGTCTCTGACAAACGGAGATATAAGCCCAGTAGCTAGACTCACTCCAATGTAACAAGCCCACTGCCCACAATGCAAGGCACCAGCGGGCGTGCCCGACGGCTGTAAGCTGCGATGCCTGGTGACCGACCGGCCCAGCACAGCCGGGACGGGTAGGGAGGATGAAATGTCAGCGCAGTTTGGGATTACAATATGTTTTGCCGTCTCAGGGCACCTCACCTGTGAGTATGTTCAGAAAAATTGTTGTAATACAAAAACACCATTTAGAGTTTTCCTGTGTGCTTCCCTGCTCCATTCGGTGGCGGCAACCAAATAATTCATAAGTCGCGATGTTACTTTGCATGTACACTGCCAAAGTGAAGAACGTCATCACGCTCCTGAGGGGAGGGGTTGGAAGTGACACTTTAGGGGGCCCATCAATTTCTCAGGGGGCACCATGACCATTTCAGGGGGCAATGATGGTCGACGGGTACACCTGCCCCTGGATGACCCCCAAATTTAATTATATGTTCTCCAGCATTTCGGGCCATGTGTCCCCGGCCCCCAGCCATCAGCCTTTACTTATTTAAGCTTATATTATATGAAATCAAATATACTCTCGTGCGGGATAACATGGACACCATGTCCATATTGCCCCACACGTGATGTCCGTCTTACCCCACTTTGCTCTTCCTAAACAAACTTGGATATGAATCGGACGCTATTGCGATTACACAGTCAGCGACTGCGGTGAACAAAATGTAACATCTTGAAAAACTATATTACGTAGTACCAATAAAGTAACTATAGAAACATCCGTGCAATGACCTTACGAATTCCATTGTAAAAAAAAACACATGAGTTGCAGTTTTTACTATTATGAAAATTGTATGAAACCTAGAGAGCTCACCGGACCCAACGTTGCTATGCGACCGATGCGTGCTAAAAGGAAGCGTATTACACGCTTTTCCCGGTCGTGACGCTGTCAGTTCGTCCCAAACAGGGGGGTGTCCGTCTTACCCGCAGTGTCCATGACCCCCCACTTTCCCCTACCCTACCCTCCCTTCTCTCCCTTTCCGGCGGCCGTATCTGACTGCCCACCAGTGCTGTGCCCTCTCGTCCTCTGTCCTGTCCGGCCGTATCTGACTGCCCAGCAGCGCCTTACCCTCCCTTCTTCTCTGTCCTGTCCGGCCGTATCTGACTGCCCAGCAGCGCCTTACTCTCCTTTCTTCTCTGTCCTGTCCGGCCGTATCTGACTGCCCAGCAGTGCCTTACCCTCCCTTCTTCTCTGTCCTGTCTGGCCGTATCTGACTGCCCAGCAGTGCCTGACCTTCCCTTCTTCTCTGTCCTGTCCGGCCGTATCTGACTGCCCAGCAGCGCCTTACTCTCCCTTCTTCTCTGTCCGGTCCGGCCGTATCTTACTGCCCAGCAGTGCCTTACCCTCCCTTCTTCTCTGTCCTGTCCGGCCGTATCTGACTGCCCACCAGCGCCGTTTCCTCTGTTTCTCGCTTACCCTACCTGTCTGTATCTTTTCACCAGTTTTACTTATACTTCACCTGTAATATTCTTTTAACAAATGTGGATTTGAAGTGAAGAGTTGTATGGAGACATTGGCGGATCTAGATGAAACGTTTAAGGGAACCAGCCCAGGCAAAATCACAAGTGAAGAAAATCGGCCAAAATCTACTCTGGTCACTATGGGAGCCATTCTCTCCCCCCCGTGGATCTGCTAGAGAATGAAGAGAGTACATTTGCAAGTTAAAGGGAATATAGTTCCTTCGTGAGTCTTGAGGGGAGCTACCAGTCGCATAGAACATGCCGAAAAACCCTAGGTATATTTTATGTTTCTGTTGGAACTCCCATTTGGAGGAATAACGTTTTCTTCTGAGAGCCGACCGATCTCATCCTCCTCTGGCCCTATGAGCCGTCTGGACACGCGACGTGTTTTTTGGTGGTGGCTTGGCCGGCGCGGGGAGTAAGGGCTCGGTATCCGCTTTTGAAATCCGACTTCTCCGCAAATGGTGAGCTCTGGCATAACGGTTCGAAATTTTTTCTTTCTTTTCAGACTCGAACCCACTTTTTCCCTCATTATATATTAAATTCTGATTTCAATGAGCCACATTCCAAGCATCTACGACAACGGGAAAGATCACCTCAAAACGGTTAAAGATTTCAGGTTTCAGATGCCAGATTGGCCACCCGGCGTTGCAGTCTCCCCTGTTAAATTGGGATGAAAGGGGTGCATATCCTACCAGTAAAGACAGCGTGGCATGTGCGTGCCTATAAGAGCGGTAAATGGGATTTAACATGCGAGCATTTACTTGTCAGATATATTTGCAGCGCAATATAAATGCATGTTATTCCACAAAAGACCTGATATTAAATGGTTCAGCACCTTAGTACTCTAAATCCCCACAGAACAGGAGTGCCTTCCGGAGGTGAACCTTTCTCTGGTAACATTAGTTGGAGAACGTCGTTGGGGCAGGTGCCCTCCCTATTCTCCTGCAAACTATGTATAAAGAGCTCTGATACTGCTAGAAGAAGACGCTGTTGCATATTTTTACCCTTTGGATGGCTCACGAAATCTTCCACCAGCTTCACACCACGATGTGGGATCGTTCACCACATCAAGTTCTGGAATACCTTGAAACAGGGGAAGTTATACCAGTCACCAGCTTCTTAACGGATCCATTTCTGGTCAGAATATTTCAGATTCAGGCAATCGAATACCAGCCAGCTGTCAGGAGTGACAAGCTGGCTGAGGCTTAGTACCGAGCATCCACCGAGCTCTTTATAGCCTCTATCGGAAACTTGAGCCTGCCCTAGTCAAATGTGAATTTTTTGTTGTTTTTGCCAATTGTTATGCGAGTGACTCCTTATCTCCAAGATGGTGGTTCTCACCAGCGGGACAGAATATAACTTTCTGTGCACAGATACCACAGCTGATGGCAAATTGACTTCAGCACATCCAGGGCGATTTCTATTTCAGCTTAATGAAAGCACCGCTCTGCATTTTATGGGTAGCTTTGATGCTCATCGAAGGCTCTAAAGCTGACTACCGCGACGGAGAAACCCAAATGCATGGTTTAGAACAACTTACAATGAAAGCCGCTAACTTTTTTCGGGGCCTGAGTGGCTCAGTCGGTTAGCGCTTGCGCTCGGCTCAGCCAATGACATTCTGTATGCACTGGGCGTCGTGGGTTCGAGCCCACCCAGAGGCAGAACATGCCGCCCTGCGCTCTAGCCCAAGCTAATTGTTTCCCTCTCGCCTCTGATGACATATGACCTGAGCAGTTGATGCATCGTTAAACTCCAAAAATTATAATATTCAGTCTTTAAGTATATTCTGGAATGATGAACGGAATCTGACTCAGTAGTAGCGCGCACTTCATGCCATAAATGTCCTATATTCCATGAATATGGTTCGCTGGTGGGCTCCGGGCCTTCTAAACAGAAATTTCTTGGAGACAACCTCTCCTGACAGTCACACGTAAACCAGCTTGTGCGATTCGTGATTATCTTCTCAAGGAAAACAGAGCTGGCATGTCTTCCAGAATCAAAGCACTGGCGGGGCCTGATGATCCAGGGATGTTCCTTGATAGGTCTTCCGATAAAAATACTCCGGTATTGTGTAGAGGCGCTGAAGTCAATGTGCAAATGCAACTGTTATCCGTGACCAGAGTAATAATCGCAAATAAGAATCACAATGCTGAAAGTAAGAAGGCAGTAATACAGAACCTGGCCTAAACAGCAAAACCATCCACATTTTTGTTGGGTAGGCTAAAGTTTCCGACAGAGGCTACGGAGAGCTCGGCTGGGTACCAAGCCTCTGCCAATTTGTCATTCCTGAAAGCTGGATGGTATTCGAGCGCCTGAATCTGAAAGATTCTGACGTGAAATGGCTCCGTTAAGAAGCTGGTGACTGGTAAAGCTTCCCCTGTTTCGAGGTATTCCAGAATATACTGTCATGAACGGTTTCACAGTGTGGTGGAAGCCGGTGGAAAATTTCGTGAGTCATCCAAAGGGTAAAAATATGCAACAGGGTCTTCTAGCAGTATCAGGGCCCTTAAATAATTCACAGGAGAATAGGGAGAAGCACCTGCCCCAACGACGTTCTCCAACGAATGTTTCCAGAGAAAGGTTCGCCTCCGGAGGGCATTCCTGTTACGTGGGGATTTGGAGTACTAGGGTGCTGAACCATTTAATTTCAGGTCTTTTGTGGGACAACATGTATTTGTATTGTGCTGCAAATACATCTGACAAATAAGTTCCTGCATATTAAATCCCACCTACGCACATGCCACGCTGTCTTTACTGGTAGATTATGCACCCCTTTCATCCCAATTCAACAATGGGAGACTGCAACGCCGGGCGGCCAATCTGGAGCCTGAAACATGAAATCTTTAACCGTTTTGAGGCGATCTTTGCCGTTGTCGTAGATGCTTGGGATCAGGGATGCGGAGCCGAGACAATTTTGGACGGCTCCGGCTCCGGTCCGGGGTTATGATTTCGGCTCCGGCTCCGGCTCCGGGTTCAAGTGTCCTTCCGGCTCCGGCTCCGGGCAAAATAGTCGGCTCCGACCAGCTCCGGCTCCGGCTCCGGGTTCAAGTGTCCTTCCGGCTCCGGCTCCGGGCAAAATAGTCGGCTCCGACCAGCTCCGGCTCCGGTTCCGGCTCCGGCTCCGGCAATGTACCTATATCCAAAATGTGATCGAAACGTTCTCAAGGGCGTGGAAGTCCATCAGATACAAAGTGACTATGTATTTGTAGGAATGAAAAATGGCGACTGGATGAACGAACGCTCTTGACCAGATGCCAAAGGCCAGTGAACCTCAAAACTGGACCAAACTTCACTGCGGTGCAGTCGTATGGCAAACTGTACTGCACTGTTATGACAAACAGAAATATGGGTCAGACATGCCCGCAAACCCACATAAAAAATTGAAGACACAACGATCAAGTAAAGCATGGACAGCCCGCAAAGAAAAACTTCGATGAGCTAACAGCAGGGTCGTTCAATTTTTTTTTACTTTTCAGATTCGAAGCCACTTTTTCCCATTATATGTTCAATTCTGATTTCAATGAGCCACATTCCAAGCGTCTACGACAGCGGGAAAGATCGCCTCAAAACGGTTAAATATTTCATGTTTCGGGCGCGATTGGCCACCCGGCGTTGTAGTCTCCCCCTGTTAAATTGGGATGAAAGGGGTGCATAACCTAACAGTAAAGACAGCCTGGCATGTGCATGCGTATAAGAGCGGTAGATGGGATTTAACATGCAGGCATTTACTTGTCAGATGTATTTGTAGCGCAATACAAATACATGTTATTCCACAAAAGACCTGAAATTAAATGATTCAGCACCCTAGTACTCTAAATCCCGACCGAACAGGAATGCCTTCCGGAGGCGAACCTTTCTCTAGCAACTATCGCTGGAGAACGTCGTGAGGCAGATGCTTCTCCCTGTTCTCCTGCGAACTATTGAAGAGCTCTGGTACTGATAAAAGAAGATCCTGTTTCATATTTTTACCCTTTAGGTGGCTCACGAAATCTTCCACCAGCTTCACACCACGTTCTGTGGGACCATTCACGACAGTAAGTTCTGGAATACCTTGAAACAGGGGAAGCTATACCAGTCACCAGCTTCTCAATGGAGCCATTTAATGTCAGAATCTTTTAGTCCAGTCAAATTAGGATTTACATGTCATAAAATTCTAGCCCCCCATAATATACACAATTGTGTTCGCAATTGATAGGGGCGTAACATATCCAAAATCCGCAAAAATTTACCGAGCGGATATTTTATAACAGGGGTGCAAAGTCCACGTGCCAGAGAAAAACCAGATGTTTCAAAGTATAACATTGTGGTGTGTCGAGCCTGCAACATCGTCCCAATGGCTATAATTTTTGGGAAGTAGGTACATATGATACTGGGCAATTCATAAAACCTTTGCCGGCCGGTGGCTTACCCTCGGTTTGCACGTGCTGCACGTGCAAAGTCAAAATTTTGGAATTTTGTCTTTATTTACATTGCTTTCGTTAGTTCTCTTATCGATGTTTATTGTCAGATTACTTTGTTTGTTTTTCATGTCATTATGCACTATGTTTTGAAGAGGCACACACAAAATTAGGTCTCTAACTGTAACGGTTTGCTGCTGAAGAGCTTATTTGCTAGGACATGTCGGGATCCTTCACTTTATGGATTGCGCATGCAGCACCCATTTTGAGGCCAATTAAGCCTTGAAAACGTTTAATCCGGCTGCATAATTACGTGAGTTGGTTGCTTATTCTTCACGTGTCTCATTCCGAGGTGGTTTCCAATGAAATAAGAACCACTAGGCCAGCAGGTCCCTGGGCTTACTGTAATGATCGCTTCAATGTGACGATATATTTCTTAAGGTACCTTCAGGGTGGGGATTGATAAGTTCGCTATATAGTTCTGGCAGTTGAAGCGCCCTAAAATCCCGAGATTCTTAAGTCCTGGATTATTATTTTATAACAGTAAATAGTAGAATTTGACGTGCCGGTGTGGTCCGGTTCGAGGCAGTTGGAGTCTCACGGTGTGAGGTGGGATACCTTCTCGTGATCTCGATTGTGGTACCAAGGATTCTTGGTAACGATTTACTTCAATTTGAAATTTGAAATAGAAGTGTTAGTATTTGAAAAAGTAATGACGAAAACATTACTTCAAAGTTACAAACTTAAAAAAATTTCACGAGAAATTCATCAAATTGCTGTCAATTAGGGTTGGGGCCTTTTGGTGGATAGTGTAAATCACTGACACATTTTTGGGCCTGTAAAATTATAAGTCGGTTGACTTTGATTTATAATTTTTTTCAACTGGTGACAATAATTCCCGACCATTGATCACACACATTAGGTCACACATCAGTCAGGTCAAGGTCACTATCTATTCTAGCATAGTCAATATGCACATCAATCGACTCATAGTAGCAATTTCAACGTAATGGTATCAAAATAAAAGTTTTATCGTCATTTCCCGCACAGTTATTGACCCAATTCTGAAAATATGCTTAAGTAGCCCAGATGACCTCTCAGAGGTCAGAGGTGAAAACGTTGCAACAGGAACCTAGAAAGCAGCCCAGGATACTACGAATTAGGAGTATGAAGGTATTATCAGCTTTGCCTAAACAAATACAGCCCAATTTCTTTTTTCCCCGTGCATTTCCAACGGAGAGGTCATGCTCCGTACCTGACCTTAGGTCATCGATATGAAAAAAACCCGAAATATATGTTGTAGTACTCGGTAGGCCCATTATGTGGTATCAGTTTCAATCCAATAGATTCGTCCTTTTCTTACTTATGACACCTTAAACATTTTTTAGGATAAGTCACTTAACCTGCACTGGTGACCTGACCTGAGATGACAATAAGGTCGTTAAAAAAACATTTTTTTTACTTTTCAGACTCAAACCCACTTTTTCCCATTATATATTCAACTCTGATTTCAATGAGACACATTCCAAGCATCTACGACAACGGGAAAGATCGCCTCAAAACGGTTAAATATTTCATGTTTCAGGCGCGATTGGCCGCCCGGCGTTGCAGTCTCCCCTTATTAAATTGAGATGAAAGGGGTGCATAACCTTCCAGTAAAGACAGCGTGGCATGTGCGTGCGTATAAGAGCGGTAGATGGGATTTAACATGCAGACATTTACTTGTCAGATGTATTTGCAGCGCAATACAAATACATGTTATTCCACAAAATACCTGGAATTAAATGGTTCAGCACCCTAGTACTCTAAATCCCGACAGAACAGGAATACCTTTCGGAGGCGAACATTTTTCTGGTAACATTCGTTGGAGAACGTCGTTGGGGCAGGTGCTTCTCCCTCTTCTCCTGTGAACTATTTAAGAGCTCTGATACTGCTAGAAGAAGACCCTGCTGCATATTATTACCCTTTGGGTGGCTCTCGAAATCTTCCACCAGCTTCACATCACGCTGTGGGATCGTTCAACACATTCTGTCGGGATTTAGAGAATTTAATAAAATACCATTTAATTTCAGGTATTTTGTGGAATAGCATGTATTTGTATTGCGCTGCAAATACATCTGACAAGTAAATGCCTGCATGATAAATCCCATCTACCGCTCTTATACGCACGCACATGCCACGCTGTCTTTACCGGTAGGTTATGCACCCCTTTCATCCCAATTTAACAACGGGAGACTGCAACGCCGGGCGGCCAATCGCGCCTGAAACATGAAATCTTTAACCGTTTTGAGCGATCTTTCCCGTTGTCGTAGATGCTTGGAATGTGGCTCATTGAAATAAGAATTGAATATATAAAGGGAAAAAGTGGATTTGAGTCTGAAAGGTAAAAAAATGTTTTTTTGAACGACCCTAATGACCCGGCCTTAAGATTTTGGGGAAAATTGCGGAATTGATCAAGGATAACGTATGCCAAGTACTTCGCGCCGCCGTTTTTTCGTGCCGCCGGTAAAACCCGAGGGGGTGTTCAAACACCCCTCACCGGGGCGAGGATTAAAGTATGAATGTGTGAACAAAATGTTGATATCGTAGTTCGATATATTTTTACTAAAGCCAACGACTCGTCGCACGATACCCCGCAAAACGGACAAAGCACCACAAATATGATTAAAAATACATCAAAATCGGCACTCACAACCTTGCGGACCACTGTAAAAAAACTTTACTGGAAAACCATAACACACACTTTCGCAGACATATCACGCAGTAATGACTGCTGATCTCGGCACCTCTACATTTACAAAGCTCTTATTCCAAGAAAAGCTCATGCACATGGGTGGAGCTGGGGGATCAGGACCCCCTGATTTGGAAATCGAGAGAACCTGGGGGGCTCAGCTCGGGTCCTACACCTTCTGCTCTCACAAAATATTTTCTGATCAATGAGTACTGATAGTTCTATTCGCGGCATTTGTGAGATCGGTTGAGTCATAATTTGACCTCTGTCCCTTTGGATCTCCTTTGTAGAGGGTTACTAGAGACCAGGGGCAGCGCCACGGCTTCCCGTCACGACTATGCGTCAGAAAAGTATATTTTCACTGACAATATATTTTGCAGAAGGTTTCTGACTTGACCTCGGGATCCGTGAGCCAGTGAAGGGCCCCCTGAGAGACCACCAAATTGGGCGTCTGTACCCACAGTTATGTATCGGACCGAATTTGTAGTTGTAATTGGTGTGTTTGCAGGAGGCCCGCTCTTTGTTATTCCCTACGATTTAGTGCTCGGGACAACGTGATGGAACCCTGCGTGAAAAGTGGTGGGCGGGGGGGGGACAACACATACTCCGTCCTCCAGGGGCGTAGCCAAAGGGGGGGGCAGGGAAGGCCCCCCTGAGGGCCTTAGGGCCCCCTGAGGACACGATTATGTAAAAAGCAGGGCTCTTTTTACCCATCAAGGCCCTTTCCGTCCCCCAGCGGCGGGTCCATGATTCTACAGACGAAAAAGTACCAAGAAAGTCGTTTAATGAAAACTATTAAATCTGCACATGAGTAACAAATTCAAGAAGAGTCCATGAAACAACGTGAGTCACCATGACAACCCCGCGGAAAAGCAAAGCTCCATCACTTACAGCGAATAAAATATGAAGTTTTATATACTTGCACTGTCAACATACGCCAAATGTTAGAATCCACAAAATTTCATCCAGTTAGTCCGTTCCGACAATATATTGGCGGACATTATACTGTGCTAGAATATGACCCTAAAAGGAAGTTTCGTCCCATTCCATTTCGTTATGGCTCGAAAGTTTCAAAAACCGATCCAGTTCGGAATTAAACCTGGAAAACATATCTCATCCCGTCCAATTCTATGCTGCCTTGAAATGTGTATCCCGTTTTCTATCCCATGCATATTTTCATGGCTTTGGCTGGCCCAAAAGCCCTTGTAGTATGCAGTATCCCCGAAATGAAGGATCCCGACATGTCTCATCAGTTATGCTTCTCAGCAGTAAACCGTTACAGCTATATACCTAATTTTTGTGTGTCTCTTAAGCACATGTTGCGTAATGAAATGACAAACAAAAACAGTAATCCGACAATAAACATCGATAAGAGAGCTAATGGAAGCAATGTAAATAAGGACAAAATTGCAAAATTTTGACTTTGCACGTGCAGCACGTGCAAACTGAGGGTAGGCCACCGGCCAGCTAAGGTTGCTTGAATTGGCCAGCATCATATGTACCTGCTTCCCAAAAATTATAGCCATTGGGACGATGTGGCAGGCTCGACACACCACGACGTCTTACTTTGAAATTTCTGATTTTTCTCTGGCACGTGGACTTTGCACCCCTGTTATAAAATATCCGCTCGGAAGATTTTTGCGGATTTTGAATATGTTACGCCCCTATCAATTGCGAACACAATGGTGTATCTTATGGCGGGGTCCGAATTTTATGACATGTTCCCATTATACAAATGCTAACTTGACTGGACTATTTCAGATTCAGGCGCTTGAAATACCATCCAGCTTTCAGGAATGAGAAATTGGGAGAGGCTTGGTATCGAGCCGGGCTCTTCATAGCCTCTGTCGAAAACTTTAGCCTACCTAACTGAAACGTGGATGGTTTTGCTGTTGAGGCCAGGTACTGTATCACTGCCTTTTTACCCTCAGCATTGTGAGTCTTATTTGCGAAGCAGATTATAACTTTCTGGTCACAAATAACAGTTGCGTTTGCACATTGACTTCAGTGTCTCTACACAATACCGGAGTATTATCTCGAATTGCGCAAGCTGGTTTACGTGTGGCTGTCAGGAGAGGTTGTCTCCAACAACTGTCTGTTTAGAAGACCCGGAACTCACCAGCTAGCCATATTATGGAATATAGGACATTTATGGCATGAAGTGCGCGCTACTACTGTGTCAGATTCCGTTTATCATTCCAGAAGATACTTAAAGACAGAATATTCTAATTTTTGGAGTTTAACAACGCATCAACTGCTCAGGTAATATGACATCAGAGGAGAGAGGGAAAGAATTAACTCGGGATAGAGCAGGGCGCCAGATTCTGCCTCTGGGTGGGCTCGAACCCACGACACCCAGCACATAATGAATGCCATTGGCCAATCCGAGCGCAAGCGCTAACCGACTGTGCCACTCAGACTCCGGAAATAGTTAGCGGCTTTCCTTATAAGTGGTTCTAAACCATGCATTTGGGTTCCTCCGTCGCGGATAGTCAGCTTTAGAGCCTTCTATGAGCCTCAAAGCTATCCATAAAATGCAATGCAGTGGTTTCATTAAGTTCATATAGAAATCGCCCTGAATGTGCTGAAGTCAATTTGTCATCAGCTGTGGTATCTGTGCAGAGAAAGTTATATTCTGTCGCGCTGGAGAGAACGACCATCTTTGGAGGTAAGGAGCCAGTCGCACAACAATTGGCCAAAACAGCAAACGATTCACATTTGACTAGGGCAGGCTTAAGTTTCCGATAGAGGCTATGAAAAGTTCTGTAAATGGTCAGTACTAAGCCTCAGCCAGCTTGTTACTCCTGACAGCTGGCTGGTATTCGATTGCCTGAATCTGAAATATACCAAGTGACCAGAAATGGCTCCGTTGAGAAGCTGGTATAGCTTCCCCTGTTTCATGGTATTAACTTACTGTCGTGAACGGTCTCACAGAACGCGGTGTGAAGCTGGTGGAAGATTTCGTGAGCCACCTAAAGGGTAAAAATATGAAACAGGATCTTCTTTTATCAGTACCAGAGCTCTTAAATAGTTCGCAGGAGAATAGGGAGAAGCACTGCCTCACGACGTTCTCCAGCGATAGTTACTAGAGAAAGGTTCGCCTCCGGAAGGCATTCATATTCTGTCGGGATTTAGAGTACAAGGGTGCTGAATCATTTAATTTCAGGTTTTTTGTGGAATAATATGTATTTGTATTGCGCTACAAATACATCTGACAAGTAAATGCCTGCATGTTAAATCCCATCTGCCGCTCTTATACGCACGCACATGCCACGCTGTCTTTGCTGGTAGCTTATGCACCCCTTATATCCAAATTTAACAAAGGGAGACTGCAACGCCGGGCGGCCAATCGCGCCCGAAACATGAAATATTTAACCATTTTGAGGCGATCTTTCCCGCTGTCGTAGACGCTTGGAATGTGGCTCACTGAAATCAGAATTGAATATATAATGGGAAAAAGTGGGTTCGAGTCTGAAAAAGTTTTTTTTAATGACCCTAAGCTAACAGTGTTCAACATCAAAAAACACATAAGATAGGCTGATGGCATAATTCCATTTCGAGAAAAATCGGAACCAACCACCCTACTGCCCTGGGCCCAGCAGCTGGTTCGCTCACTACACCACCCAATCGAGGTTCAAGTGGAGCAGCAACATTGCCTCCAATATGTCTGCTCTTAGTCTGGACCTGAGATCAGTAAGCAGTAACTTCATTGTGGAGAACAACCTCTCCACGGACACCTGAGTAACTGGTAGCGCGACCATTACCAGGCTAGCCGGCTGGATGATGGCTGGATATCTATCTAAGATGTCGCATACGGTCGCCCTCTTTAGACGACCCAGGTTTTTGAAGTCGGCTAGTGCCGCATCGAGTGACGGGGATGCTGTTTTCTGCGCCTTTTGCCCTGGGTTCTCGACAGACTTAGTATAAACTACTTCTCGGAGTACATGATAGCTCTCCTGGGGGGGGAGGAGCAAAGATTTTATTGCTCGACAGACCTAGTGTAAACACCTTTTTCAAACAATTTCTTCGGCCTTTGGGGGCCAAAAGATAATCTGCCCCCCTTCCAGGGCTTTGGGGGGGCATAACCGGAATGGCATCCCCCTGTGTCTTTCAACAGGGGCGGATGCAGGCCGACGGTATGGGTTAAATCGTGAAAAACATGTTTTTTAAGAAAATCGCCAAAATTGGGCAGTTTTGGGGGCAAATGCCTTTTTGCTCCCCCCCATGGATCCGCCAGTGTCCACCATTTGTTGCCAATTTCTGCCCATGCTAAATTTCTGGGGCGCATCACCTGCGCGAGAGTGAGGCCGTATACGGAACACCCTTGCTGCAATATTTCACTAATCTCGATATACATAACATATTGAGAAAATGTAATATTTCAGGTGAATAAAGGTGTTTCCATGCGACATCTCACAAGGTAAAATGTGCCCATTTCACGTTTGATTTTTGGTAATTTTAGAGCTCTTTGGGAGCCGGAGCCGGGCCCTTTCTGACGGCTCCGGTTCCGATCAAAAGTGTTTCGGCGGCTCCGGCTCCGGGCAGAATGGTCGGCTCCGACCGGCTCCGGCTCCGGCTCCGCATCCCTGCTTGGAATGTGGCTCATTGAAATCAGAATTGAATATGTAATGCGGAAAAAGTGGATTCGAGTCTGAAAAGAAAAAGTGTTTTTTAACGACCCTACTCTGGCATTCTCCACTTTGGGTTATATGGTATGCTCTACATTTTGGCTGTCAGTTGAGATCCCACCCTTTAACAAAGCTCCTCATAAGCAGACTTGATCATTGGATGATTGAAATTTCGTTTGTTTGGTTATCTATGTGTGAGACAAGGGAACATTTATGTTTGACTTTTGCTTTGATTTGAATGGCAGGTAAATTTCGTATACTTTTGGCCGGTGAACCTTGAAGAATATTGGCCGCGGCTGGAGCCGGGTGGAAAAGTCGTAGCCGTACCGTACTCTAGAAGACCATTCGGTTGGGTTTAACTGTAAATTTATATTTAGGATCTTCAGTTATGTTTGGCTAATGTTTGGAGCTACGTCCATTTTAGAAAAGTTTACTTACTATAAGCACAGATTAATTGTCTCCTGCCCGGCGCCAGGCCGGTGCTTCAAAATCATTCTCGCCGCCGGTCCGGCCCGGCATAATGTGGAGTCGGCACGGTCCGATTCCCGGTGCGCCGTCTCTCCCTGCCTGTGTGACCGGTTTAGGATCGGACCGGTAGCCGGTGGGCACATTTAACGAGCATGCAACAGTGTCGTGTCTTAATCCAAATCTGCGTTTCCGTTACTGATACGGTGCGTAGCCACGTAAGTTTTTGGCCTGACCGCCAGTGCTAGCTTTAAGATTTTGATAAGGGACGGAGTGGGGACGAAACATGAGGGGTGACGAAAGACCACATACCTTGCCGGCGCTTTTTGCGCATTTGCACGGGTGCCATCCCGATTCAATTTTTCAAAGGGGTGTACTTGGAAAGCCTTCAAAAGCCTTACTTGGAAATAACGGAAAAAATTTTACCAGACGAGCGCCGGTGGCTTAGAAGACGCCGGAAAAGGGCGCATGAGTCAGGCTTTCCCTTTCCTTCCCACTTTCCTTTAACCCTATTAGTGTAAAGGGGTAGGGGGCTCCAGAGGCCCCCTGACGATTTTTCTCGTGGCGTGGTTAAACCTGAATGGATATCGCTTTCATTTTTTGTGACTTTTTCCTAAAAATATATTTGGCATCAAACAGAACTTAAAATAAAATTATAAGTGCTCCATGGGTGACTCCAGGGTCATGTTGTGGGGGGGCATGTTAACCGACTATGAGAAGAACTAGCTCAACAGTGACTTGCTCTATTTCTGGTACAAAATCCCTTGTTTTTTTAGCGCAATGCAATGATTGCTTCGTTACTTTATCAATGTGGTCATATCCGTGCTTTTTTGCGGTTTTGTGTTCTAAGAGCGGTTCCAGGGGTATATAATTGGGTGCATTACATATCACTTTCATAATACTCTTTGATCAGAAGTAATTCTTTTTTAGCAATGCGAAAGCTCTTGATATATGGTTGAAGGCAGATTTTTGTGCTTAGTTTCGTTTTTGGAATCAGTGGAGGTGGCAGAGCGAGGTTTGGGTGGGGCAGTTGGCACGATAATGACTCGTAAGCCTAACCGTATTATTCTGTTGAAATTTTTGACTGTGAGGTACAGAAATAATAAAGATGTATGAGAGATGTTGTATGATTTATTTCGCTTACATCGATGCAAATCTACATTTTACACCAAGGGCGGATCCAGGAGAAAACTGGGGGTAATTTTTATGTTTTACGAGATATGTACATACATCGATAAGGTGATTTCAACCGAACTTTGGAGATTTTTTTGCCTCTGTTTTGTATCAAAATCTAATATTTTCTGATGATTTTCATGCCAGTGGCGATGTCAGACCATATTTTGGGTCGGGAAACTGGAACAAAATTCTTGCTAGAAATGATATCGTACTGAAACAGTTGATTATGAGTACATGAGGGTTTTGAGCCAAGCTAACCACAGTGTGGATACATCTTACTCTTCGTAGTTCCAGACGCTTGGTATAGCTTACATTTTTATATTGGACATATTGAAGTACAAAGAGTTACCACGGCTCTGTTTTCGCACTGGGGCAGTATTGGCAGCGGCGCCATGGGACCCTGAATTAGCTTATCTCACGCCGGCCCACTAACCCTTTGAAGCTGTTATTTTCCCCTTCCAACGTTCGCACGCCGGCAGTGTTGACACTCAGCGGCGGATCCAGGAATACATTTCGGGGAGAGAGGGATTAAGGGCGTGGGAGCAGCAATTTATAAGGAGATGTATAACAATTAAAGTTTATGATTTCATGAGTTTGCTTCGTTTTACTGCTCCTGGAACAGCATATGAATTAGCATCAAAATACGTACAAAATTTCAGTTTGTATCAGAATCAACATTTCGCAGGTAAAATTTGGAGAACCAAGCCCCTCAGTACGAAAAACGGTAATAAGCAAAAACTTTGCTCAAATGTCCCCCTTTTGAAATCTCTTACATCCGCCCGTGGGAATAAAACGGCAAAAATAGGCTCCTTACATCGCTCAGTACAAGTCACAAATGTCAAGTCACTTCAGATAAGAAAATAGCGTCAAAAACATATATCCGAAAATGTCCGATATTTACCCCTCCTGACTCCGCCCTTTAATTTCGAATATCAACAAACCCGAAATATATATTTATCAGCATACAATTATGAAACTACACATGAAGCTTCATACAAATCCAATAATAAATGGAGGCGCATGAACCAGTTGAAAAAGTTCATAATCTTCTATTCTTCTGCCCCTTGACCCCCTTCTGAAATTTTTGAAAATGTATATAGCTAAACAGAGAGTTCACATCAAAAAAACAAACTGGTTTTGTTTCATTTAAATCGGTCGAGAACTTTCCGAGATATCAGGGGGGGCAATGGAGCCCCTCCCCTACCAATTGACTTTTTACAAGGGTGGCGCAATAGGGTTAAAGAAAACTTCCAAGGTGCACGTACCGCGCATAACATTGAAGTACGTTCACTGCGCATTCAGCTCCCGAATGGGCGTCCAACGTTCACGGGCGCAGCACCACGGACCTAAGGGGATGACCGCCTCCTTCTCTCCCCTGGACCTGCCCCTATATACTGCGATGTATGTTGATAGCATACCATTTCCAGCACGCACGGGGTTTTCCTTGGTGAGGTGGAGGGGGAGGGGGTGGTAGCTTTTGATACGCAGAGACCACGCTCTGATTCAGATCGCGACAATTTAGCACCCGTATGATGATCTCGAAAATCAGGAGTCATTTGATTCAATTTATTAATATATCGGTTTGGTAGGTTTGAAGAAATCCTTTGTCATTTGCGACATACATACATACGTAGATAGGTGCGGCAGACGCCAGACATTTGTTGTTTTGTATGCGCGCGTTTGCTTGCTCGCTCACTCCGTCTGAATATCTTGATCCATTGAACGAATGCATCAACGAAAAAATATCACTGAATCACTCATTTTTCGCACTGTCGAACACGGACCTACAACCTAGAGCAATCGTTATCCCTTGCCCCGGTGGCGGGTAGGAGTCACCTTCGCCCTGGTGGGGGCTACAAAAGACCCGCCATGATCTCAAAAACTAAGAGAGCTAGAAAAAATCGGAAAACGGCAATCGAAAGCTCTTCGGAAATGATATCGAAAATACTCTGGTTATTTTTCTCGTCAGGTCAATATCAAGGTCATCAGAGGTCAAAATAGGTCAAAATCGCTAATAAGAGGTGTACTAAGAAAACCTCATATATCTCAGAAACTATGATAGCTAGTAACATTTTTTTAATACCATTCGAAAGCTCTTGAAATGCTCTATCATTGCAGTGGCGTTCTTTTCCGTGTCAGGTCAAAGCCTAGGGAGCTACAGGTCACTGAATATTGGGAATGTTCCTGGGAATGTCCATAGCCAACCATGCATAAGGGCGTTTCCTTTGTCGCTAATAAATTCCAAACCAAGCAAGATACAGCCATATTTGATGCACCATTGCAATCTTTTTGTCAATACGAATCGAATGATATATATAGTATTGTTCTGCCAGGTCAAATTTGAAAACTTGACCTAACCCAGATCAACGATCTGACCCAACTTGACCTGGTATAGTCATGATGCATATCATTTGCCTTGCAGTGACTATACAAACACTTTGGTGACAAAATAAAAGTTATATCTTTGTTTATTCAAAATTTATAGAGTAAAACACCAAAAATGCTTCTTTGACGTAAGGTGACCTCTCAAAGGTCACAAGCCAAATTTTTGGCATCAACTTCAGAAATGAGGTAAGAGCAAGCCGAAACCAATGTTTGAAGTTGATTCCATCCATACTTACTGTGCAAAGCTCATTTCGTGATTTTCCCCATGTATTTACAATGGAGAGGTCATGCTCTGCACATGACCTTAGGTCACCAATATAAAAATCCCGGAACATATGTTGTAGCTCCTGGTGAGCCCAATATGTGGTATGAGTCTCAACTTGATCAATTAACCCGCCTTTTAGTTATGCAGTCCTAAACATTTTTGAGGTGAGGTCACTTCACCTGGCCTGGTGACCTGACCTGATATGACCTTGAGCTAAAATTTTCAGCAAAAATTTTAAAAGATGAAGGAACAGCTAGACCAAGTTTGGCGGCGCTGCGCGCCGCTGTTTTTTGTGACTTCGGAAAAACCCAAGAGGGGGTCTAAAAAGACCCCCACCCGGGTGAAGGTTATACCTTGGATTTTCCTCACTATAGTCAGGAGCATCCTGGTGGTCCTGGGCTGCTATTTAAACCCCTTTATTTTTATATTGGCAACGTGCCAACTGACGAGGTCAAATGGCATTACCAATTTTTCCCATGTAAAGGATCTTTTGTATTGTGTACAAACTATCCTGAATCATTTGCCAATTATTAAAAACATTGATGCCATGTCAAATCATTGTATCAATAGCGTTGCTAAATCTCAAACTCAATCATTGTAATGATAAATTTTTCAGGGTGTTCAAAAGCGAGTGACATAATGGTTTTGCTATTTCTAATGTAATTGCTGTCCTTGCGTCAGGAAATAATCACATCAGTGAGGTAAACATAAAATAATGAATGACAATAAATAACATAATAAACGAAGTATATTTAATTTGCTAATTTTCCTCTTGGGAATTATTCACAGTATCACAGGGGCCCTTTTTGCGTCCCCTCCCTCTGAGCCAAATCCTGGCTACGTCCCTGGCACGTTGAAAAATATGCCGTTCCCCGGCGCTTTTTTGTCAGTGCTGTTTGAAATGGCATCGACCTCAGGCAAGATTATTGTCACAAAAAACGCCCTTTATGATACCAAGGGTCGCCCCTCCCCCAGAAGGTAGATTAACCGCCCCCTCCCCGAGACTTTGTCCTTCCCTCCCTTAGCGAAATCCTGGGTCCATTCCTATGCTCAACGGAAATAAGCCGTTGTTCAAATATTTTCTGTCTTGAAAACTAGAATATTCCATAGCTACGGCGCATCCCTCTCGTGAAGGTACCTTGTGTAAAGGCAACCCCTGTTCACGAGCCGCCATGTTGTGACGTTAATGGGCGCCAGAAAATCCCTTCACTCATCTTCAACACAGAAAACTTTCTCAAGTTTGGAAGTGTTTTGCCAGCAGCCAAAGCGTAGACAATATTCTGCAATTTTTGGTCCTCTTTGTACTGGTAAATAATCCTTTGCTTGTCGTGTTTGGATTCATTCTAAATTGTATCGGTCTTCAAAAAATGCCCTGAAAAGCAGAAGAGGAGACTCTCTTCACAGAGCTAAAGTTGTTTTTGGGTGTTTGCAAAAGAGGAATCTGTTCGCTTCATAACGCTGCAACCTTATGAGATCAATATTGCAGTTACTGGTGCAGATCATTCCACTATGGCACAAAGTGTTAGCGCTGTTTTTTTCTGCTTCCAGTAAATAAGTGACTTATTGATAAAAAACATTCATGTAAATGCAGATAAAAACATTGAAATTAAATAAATGCAAGGCTACTGATTTATTATTCGTGTTTATTAAAAATAAGATTAAAATATAAGTTCTTTGTAATTTGTAAACCGAAATATTGCATATCTTGGGTGCATCAGTTTTGAAGGTTTTCGCGTGAACGTACCTTGTAAAGTTAAAGGTATCTTAGTGTAAAGGTTACCTGACGGCATTGAGCATCTATCGATTTTAGGGAGAAATGCCTAAGCGTCTATTTTTATCACTCCTCAGTCGGAACTCAATTTAGATTAATACTTAGTATGATGAGAAAAAATCACAAAAAATTGTGTTTCGCATTATACAAAACACATATATGTATCCCGCCCATTTCTTCAGAAATACTTCAGAATCTTCAGAAATATCGAATGTGTCACTCAATAATCAGAGAGCTAGTATACCATAGCTGGTATATGTATAACCATAGCTATTATATGTATCAGACAGCCTCCTTTCTCAAGTCCCCAGTCTACCAGATTCCTGATCTCGTATTAGAGAGCACATGACATTGAAACGATGTTTACCTATGGCAGACAGGTTAATTTCAGAGTCTACTCACTTGATCCATAAATAGTATGCTGAACATAGCTTGAATATTTGGGAGCAGTGCGCCGGTACTACCGGCTGCTTAACTCGCAAAGTTCAGCAGTTAGTCAACAAGCTACAAAAACTGACTTTATCTACAAAAGCACCGCTGAAGACTGATGCACAGAATGTAGATTAGAGCCTAATTGAGAGCTTGTGCTGAAAAGGGAGAGCTACTTAAGTCTAGATAAGAATACAAAGCCGAGGTGTTTAACGGTATGTGTAGAACTAATCATCTGATAAAGGAATAAGTCCTTGGTAAGAACTGTAACAATCTAAGTGAAAGGGCTACTTGATGCGATCCTCCAATCTCGAAAAATCCATGCTGAAGATACGTTCTGCGTCTGGCTAAGGACAATACGCTTCAAATGTTTAAGTTGGTCACTGTTGCTAAATTTCAAACCAAATTAATACCAACGTCGCTATTTATTGACTACCAAAACTGTTATTACAAAAGTGTCCTACTAGAAACCAAATTACCTTGCCTCGCATGCAGTGTGCGTACATGATGATGCCTTCCAGTCACCAATTGTCATAAAGCAGACATACATAAGTCATAGCATAAAAAATGTCAGACATAGCTCAGATTTATGAACGGACAGAGCCTTGGCTCATTTACCCTGACACCTTTTCTGTTGCCTGTCAGCAGACCTATAACGCGTGTCTAAAATGGTTACCGTAAGCAGACGGGGTTGGAGAGCTCGCTCGTTTCCCCTCCTCCAGATGTAAGAGATCCCAGGCCCATCGCCTTTTTCTCGGTCGAGTCGCTAACAGCTGGCACGTTGATGAGTGGGACCTATTTGACTACATCAGGACGTCACTGAGCAATACTCGGACGTCTCCATAGGGGCATAACGTTTTTTTACTTGTCATTTAGCTATCATTCGTTGCATTTTTATATATCTCCTGATTTTTCGGTGCTAGTTTTTAGATAAGTTTTGCTCTCGCTTGATGGTTGTGGATATGCTGATATATCGCATGTCCTCGACCATAATACCTAAGGCTAGACGTACTTCTTATAAAGTGGATCAGCATTTATACCGGGCTAAATTGGGATTTCTTTCTCAGATGGCCTCCAATATTCTTGTATTGTATCTCTTATCTCGGCGTTGTTTGCACGATAGCATGGTTTACATATGCTTCAGCTGTAAAATTTCGTCGCAGCTCTTGCCTGTGGCTGATGGGCAGAACATAACTCAACAGCGCTGGCCACAACATTCATCCGCGCCAGTAGAGGGGCTGTTGCAAACCTAAGCTTTTCAGACATGGTCCGGAATCGGCGATCTCGCGCCACTTCACATAGCTTATAGGGCGTTCATCGCTCATCTTTTGAACACAATTGCCCGGGCTACATCAGACCACTGATCTGTGACTTAATTTTCGAAAGCATGTAAAGTAGACTCCCATTTTGTAGGCTTTGTCCTGCGTTTTGTCGGATGAAGCCAGAATATGAGGCATTTTGTGACCTCAGTTGACCTGTAACATTTTGTGCCATCTCGTGACCTTAACATACATTTTTGGCCTTGAAAGATCTTTGACTTTTGTGTTGCTTCACAAGTTGCATCATACATTTTACCTTTCATGGAATAAAAGCAAACTCTTGGGATCAGCAAATATCCTTCTATATTTTGTTGTGTTGGACTCGACTTTTGCTGGTAGTCATTATAGAAGTGAAAACTTAACACGTGTACACTTTCCATTTTCGACCATCCTTGAACTTTGTGTCACTTAGATGCAGAATATTGGTAAATGAAACGAACTGCAAATTCTTCTCAGTATTCTACCTCTAAATCGTAGCGCTACATGTGATCGTTTTTGTCTGGTCATAAGGGGCACACATAATATTTTTATTAGACATGCAAGGTGACCTGCTGACCCAAGGTCGCAAAATTGGCAGAGCAGTCGTAAAAGGCGGCACGCTGGTATTTGTCACAAAACCTTGGGTGCGTGAATTAGGGGTGAATCCCCAGGGAGCAGGCTGCATCAACCCTCCTGTAAGGGTGCAGATGGAAAAGCGAAATAATTGCGAGGGTTATTCAGAGCCGCATGACGAAATCCATGGAGCGAAACGGATTGATATTTCTCAATAGGCTCTATTCTGGCCGCTTGGCGGTTCTGACAGTTGATGCAAGGTCTCTGCAATAGTGACCCAAAATAGGTTTTGCGCTAGGGTGTCGAGTGGAAAATTAAGCTCGGAATGTATGGCGAGTGAGTGGAAAATTCCCCTCAAAATGTATGGTGGCGTAAAAAATTTCCAGTTTTGGGTACTGACGTGGTAAACTCTTGGAGCCCTTGTTTGAACTGAGGGATGGATATTTCCTTTAATTTTCTCAAAGTAAATATTTTGACATCGTCCCCATTGTTTGACTATTACCATGTGAAAAATTTGGCTTAGCTGGTAAATCGTTCCCAACTGAAACCCCTGATGCAGTCTCCAATTATTTTTAAGGCATTGGTGAGTTGCCACAAAAGCTTTGGGGGGGCCCTGAGACCAACCTTTGGGGGAAACGAACTCTGGGAGCCACCAAGACTAACATTTGTGGGATGAAGACCAACTCTTGGGGGGCTTCCCTAGAACAACTCTTGGCTAACCTTAAATAAGACGTCCACTTTCCCGAAATATTTTCTATAGAAATGATACATTTTCAGAATCAGCAAGACATCCTCTTTCCAACAAGTGAGGTCCTGTGGCGCCACTCCCACTTAAACCACGATTTTCAACATTTGACCTGAACGTCGTAATCACACGCGGTCCATCACAGTAGATAAAGAAAGCACCGGAATTGACAAAGACAATGGCAGCTGATCATCAGTCAGCATATGGAAACCATCAGCTGACTGACAATTGGTACCTTTGTACCAGAGGTAAGGCACCGTTAAGGCTGGCTCGCTAAATCGAGACATGGTTAGGTTAGGTTAGGTTTGGTGTGGTTCAAATTAGTGAATTTCTCTTTTATTAATCTCTACCCATATTTTGTACACGTAACATCACGCATCTTTCTTTTGAATTATTGGTTCGGAACATGTGGACGTGTCGATGCGATAGTTATTGTTTACATTTTGACTAAGGTCGTGGAAGTGCGTGTTATACTTTGATTTCTGTCTTATTTCATAGCTAAAACATGAAGAAACACTCTACCGTTAAGTATGAACCACGTTTTTGTGATTTTACACATTTTTTTGCAGTTGGACGGTTATATGTAGGTGCGCCCAACTCTTGTCCCCTCCTCCCCTCTCCCACACGACCAGCTCTAAAGGGCCCCTGAGACGAAATTTTGGGGCCCCCTTAGACCAACTCTGCAGAGGGGGCCTCCAAGACCGGCAGGTGGTGAAAAATAAAGAAGGGACTTTTCATTCAATACTTAGTGCCTAAATTATCTAGGCATACACTGAATAGTTTTTTTCTGTCCGAGACAACGCCCCTCCTATACCTATACCTATAGTTATCCGGATTTTGGAGGCCACTCCTGACCTCAGAATCACTGCACCTCGCATACACCTATGCTACGGCCCAGCAGAGCCTTGGCTTAGGCACTTAACTAACCCAGACGAAACTACAAACCTTCTATCATGGCAGTAAACTCTTCCAGACTCTTGCTAAAAGTTTATCTTCTTTACCGGGCAAATCCCCGCTCCCCTTCACATATATACTCACATTCATATGAATATGCTGCTCTCTATCAATCTAACCGGCTACTGCCTTCTTTCGGTTCTTTCTTCCTTGTTCTGATAGGCGGTCGCCTGAGCTACATAATTTACATTTTAAGAATTGCTCTAAATTAATTTTCTAAATCATTTTAGCATAGAAAATTATACAACTTAAAGAACGCAAAGAGGAAGACTAGCAAGGTTTTGTCAATAACGAATATGCAACGTACCTTTCAAAAATCCTAAAGATGCCGCTTTTATATACTAGATGTAGACGGCGTTTTGGTAATTTCACGCCGTAGACCAGCCGTACAAAAAAGTGCCGATGTTTGAAGGGTAACTGAATGCATTCTTCTTGCCAAATAATTCATTTAATGAAAATGTAGAGTTTACATTTATTCAAATACCGGACACTTTCAGTTCAACTTAAATATCAGCGTATTTATGCCTATGGTGTCGTAGGGTGTCATGAGTGGATTTGGGTGTCACACGGCGTGGACGCAGCAATGAAGGGCTGATATGGATAAACATTATTTTCTTCGCAATAAATGGTCAATTTTCTACAGTACAATACAAAAAAACATGCTGTGTAGCATACCAATTTCAAGATAATTAATTTTAAAGGGAATGTGGCACCTTTGTCGAATCCTGGAATTTGGAATAATGGAGTCGGCCAGCTGACTTCCAGCTGGTCGGCCGGAAAAGGAGGCTCCGTGTTTTTGCATTTTCTAAACCATTTTTAGCTTTTTACCTCATGTCAGTGCAGTCAAAATGTACCTTATCGTGCATGTTGCTCATCTTGCAAATATAACGGCTATCATTGAATCCGCTGGCGAAAAGAAGTCTAAGAAAAACTGGAGAGAAGAAGATTCTTCTGAGAGACAAATCTAAAACAGGTGCGGCAAACTCGACACTTGAAGCAAAACTGACCTCAGTTCCTCCATTTTCATTGGAAGAAAAACGTGACGTCTTTAGCAAGACTCCACCGGCAAAAGATGTTGTATAATACTCCCATCAGGAAGCCTCATTGAAGCTGATTTCTAAAGATAACGTTATTATTGGTATTTATGCATACCTCGTGCATACCGTGCGGAGGTAATTTATTTATCCCGCAATATGTAGAAAATATCAGGCTACAAGATTATAAGAAGATAATGATAGCTTTATTAACTCATATCCACAAGATCCAGTTACTTGTATAAAAACAGGACCAACAAACTCGCGAATGCATCTCTACTTAGTCGACCAAACCGACCACCGAAAAGACTGGGCCGACGGCCAACGACTAAGCCTTGGATCACTCAAAGTGATCAAGGCTGCAATTCGGGTATCCCAGCCCGGGCAATCACCACGAAAACGGTCCCGAAGACAGCCACCCCCGGTCCCGAGAGGGGCCAGGTGGGACCTGACGGCGGGGACGGCGCAACGGCGCGAGTCCTCGCCACAAATCGGCTGTCATCCAAACCGGAATCGCCGAATCTTCGTTCGGCGATTGGGGCGACTTTAACGAGGCGCCCCCATATGGATATCCTTATTCAACGGCCGGAACCATCATCATCATCAATCCTGGAATTTAGTGTAATTAGGCGTACTTTTTTAGTAAAAAATAATGAAACCACTCATGATTTCTCTGAAAATTTTACAATAAGCTCAATGTTTGGTTTTTAAAAATACTCCTCTAAAAAAGAAATAAATATCAGACTGTGGATGATGTCACGATCTGGCAACCACTACCATACTTGAAACGCTTCAAGGGCTTCGATTGGCTGATGCTTATCGTGACGTCAGCATATGTCGTCACACCAGTAGCTCACAACAATGGCCGCCGGCGACGGGGGCTGAGGATGGCTGGTGTCAGGTAGGTTTTAGCTTTTTTCTACGGAAATATCGAGTTCCAAGATAAATGAAATATGGAGTTCCGGGTTTTCCGACCTGCTTTACAAACTTGGCTATCTCAGTTAAAATCACGTTGTGAAGGTGCCACATTCCCTTTAACAACAAGATGACCAAAAATGGTTTTTCACAATTCTCGGTACCAGAAATACAAAAACAGCTTTTCAAGGACGTAAGCGTAGAAATCATGTTCACAGATAAACTGATTTCCAGAAATGTATCTTTCAAAGCGGTCAGTTCATTGTTTTAGCAACACAAGGCCAAGGTGTCTAATTTTCCACTCACCAATTTTGTGAGTGGTGGAATTTAGTGTCGGTGTTCACCCATTGCGACGTTCTCCGGTGGGGCGGCGCGGGGGGCACTGAGCGTCTTGCCCGCGCCAGAATTTCGATTCTGTTGTTGCACTGAAATCGGTGGGAATAAGGATGCCAGGTATAACTGGCCAGAAAAATAGAAATCGCCAGATTTTCTTGCAAAAAAAGCGAAAAAAAGCGCATAAGAGCCGAGTTAATGGCGATCTTCTAGTCGATTCTGCTGATCTCTTTTTCCAATGGACGTTGGTAGAGGAGGCAATGCAACTGGCCCTTGTAGTAAGTATTGTTATCCTACGACAGCCCTATGTGAAGAGAAGCTGACGAAAGAGCGCAGGTGGGCGCAATATCGGTATGGGGTGACACTGAGGAGGAACATAACGGCGGAGAGACTCATTGTGAGCGCAAATGACGGAGAGAGCCTCACGATCCACTACATTTACGCAGCAAGGGTGCGGAGGGAATTAATGGGAAAGCCAGTCACAACCGGTCCTTCCTAGTGCCTCCCTTCCCCCGGACACATGGCATGCTGTGGTGAATGTTTGGTTAAGGCCGTCAAAGTGTTGACGTTGCATCTAAAGGATGGAGCCGACCACCCAAGTATCAAGTAGGTAAGTATCTATGATGGGCTGAAGAAGAAGCAAGATAAACATCATTTTAGATATAGTTGAAATTTATTATTATTTATTATTATTCACATGATCGTGAAATATATGGAATACAGTGCCTGCTTTCAGATTTTTGCGCTGCTGCTATTGTCTTGCAGTCTCCTATCCCTGCCGTTGGTATCTATATTCTGTGATGCCCGCGTCGGATGCAATTTTTAATGGGATGACAGGGAAAAGGGCGTTTTTGGGCGTGTCGACGGCAGGATGAAATGTAGGGGAAAGGGAACACAATATAATTTGCTAGTGGTCAGTTAAGGTGGCTGAGCAAGACATGGGAAGTGGTACCTTTTCACTGAAACCAGTTAGATAGGGTAGATCATTTTCTGTACAGATGCCATCTACCACTTCTGACAGCCAGGGAGCAGGTAGTTGAAAATCTCCTTAATCATTACATGACAAAAGAATATGCCTTTTGCCCTTATGAATATTCTGATATTATTTGCATGTGCTCTCGACAAGTTGATTCGTCTCTCGAAATACTGTGTTCTTTATCTATTGCACATGTTTATATGTTTCCATTGAGATTCATATGTAGTCACTTTGAAGGACTCAGATATGACTTACATATGTATGATAAGTAGTGAGAAACAAGCAGCGGGTTTCATCCACGAAGTGAGCTTTATTTCCATGTTAAGCTATTTTTAATGCATAATTCATGTACCAATACTTTCTCAGGTCCAGGACAAAAGACAGAACCATGTCTACAATATTTGTATGTTTGTGCACATGTTGCAGGTAGCCACTTGAGGAAGCTGTTGTCTGTCCACCACCAGCTGATATGCTTCCTATAAAAAGAAACAGAACTTTGAGAATTGTGTCTTTGGTGACTAGAACCATAATTGAGAAGTGAGTGGAATATTCAGCAAAAAAAGTGAGTGGAAAATTCCGCTTGACTGGGTGTCGCTCTCCACCCAGCACCCCAGGTTTTGGGACACTGCTCTGCGATTGTGTAGGGTGATAGCCCTTTTACGCTAGACGCCCAAACTAAGGCCCCCGAATCTAGATTTAAAGTAGTCTTTGATATATTTTGGAACAAATGTTTCCAATATAGTATTTTTCTCATTTTTATTTCTTAAGCGACGAGCTTGAAATCTGCCTCCTTTTGAATAAGCAACAGGTGCCACCCAAGAAAAAAATCTGAACTGGTCCGATTAAATTTATTACGCCAAAACGCAGTATTTTTGATATAAGCAAAAAAGCTATTGAAGTTTGATGGTCGAATTATAAGCTCGAAATTTCAGAAAGCACGTTTCAATTAGTTTAACCCGCGCTCCACCGGGGTTCTGGCGCCACCTTCGCCCCACGGGGGCCATCGATGCCCCCCCCGAACTCCGAAAATATGGGGGTTAGCGCAAATCTGCAAAGTGCATTAGAAAGCTCGCGTGAATTCAGTAAGAAATTACTTCGCATGTTTAAGCGCTCAGGTCAATGGTTTGACCTCCAGAGGTCAATTTATGTCAAGATCGGCTATTTTCAGTCAAATATGCAGTGCTTAAAGGGAGATACCCGAAAAAATTATCATTGTGGTTTCTTGCTATTTCAAAAATCCTAATTATGAAACTATCAATTATTTTTGTATATTCGGCACAACTTTGGGAGGCCATTCACTTATTATCGAAATAGGTTAATAGTTCCGATAAAATGCTGAAACCTTCACCCATCACTTACTTTTCGAAAACTATTTTTATTTGAAAAGCAGTGTTTTTTGTATTACAAATGTCTGTTCTCCTGTATTTGTGTTTGAATTAATTAAAAAAAGCTTTTAAAAACTACAAAATGAATTAGTTAGCCCTAGAAACGAAAAAAACATCATTACTCAAGTCTTCAGCCGTTTCATGCCTCGGGTCTTGAGTCATTTTCTGCTTCAGCCCCAGGATGACAAAACTTTTGCGTGAGATAGGTCACGTGACCCCGGTTTGAGAATTCCTAGACTTCTGATTGGTTAATTGTGATTTCTTTTAAGCCCTATATTTCTGTTTCAAAAGAATTTTGGAATGTTGTTTTTCTAATGTAATTTTTTTCTGTAGTAGTCCAAAGTTCTACATCACTGTTTAGGATAGATATGACCTAATTCTTAGAGAAATTGATAGCCTTAGCCGTGTGTACGTCATATACACCGATATGAGGTGTACCGGTAAAGACGTCTAGAAATATTGACTTTGAGAGCAATTTTAAGGCATTTGTAAGCCGAATGCGCAAAAATGAGAATAGGGCTTCTGAAACAACCTTTTGTGACCTTTTGATCTAGCCAATAATTTTTTTCGCGTATCTCCCTTTAAGCAAACTGGGCATAACTCTTATGCCATTAGAGCTATTGAGATCTGGTGAAGTACATTTGATAGGAAAATGCCAGACCTCTTTCCACTATGTGGAGCGTGAAGACCTCTCGCCAGTGGTTTGACTTCCAGAGGTCACCTCGTGACCTAATATGACCTGAGGTCACGAAAGGTCAGAAAGAGACCTTGCTGTATATTGAATGATAGCCAGTGATGAGACATACACGATGATGTTTGATTCAGCGCTTTAGCTTAATTAGGTCAAAAGGTATTGTCAAAATGCTGTTTTTGACCCCCTGGTGGCCTTGGATGACCTTGGAGAGGTCAAAGGGCAAATATGGCCCCTGTGATCCGTGAAAGGGTGTCTACGAACGCTTTTCTGAATAAGCCGAGCACTTCCAATCGTTTTTGTGCCTTTTAGATCATAAGACAGCTTTTCCCTATGCTTTTTCAATGGGAGAGGTCACCTCGTCACCTGATCTCAGGTAACGAAATATACAAATCGCGGATATGCCCCTTGTAGACTCCGGAGGGGTGATAAAGTGCAGGAAGTTTCAAATCGAACGAGTTCGAAATGTAGCTCTTATAGAGCTCAGAAGTTGAAGTAAGGTGACCTTGGTTGACCTCACCTGGTGACTTGACATTGGGTGACCTGGGGTACAAAATTTCAGAGATGGTGGGAAAATGATGTGGTGAGAGATAGAGCCCTCAACCGCGGTGCTGCGCCAGGTCGTTGTTCTGCTATCCCGAAAAAAACTTAGGGGGCATTAGGTGTTTCATTGTTCCAAAATGCAATATTTCGACGCATATCGATGTTCCCCTCAAACCTCATCTGCTTACAAGCTTCTGTGCGAAATTTCCATGCATTTTGATGGTATTTAGAGGTCGCGCACTTTTGCAGCTTTTTATCAAATGTATTCAAATGTACACATAAGCGTATGAACGTCCAGAATATTGGGGATGCCAATGTGCATTTGGAAGTCATTTCTTTACAGTCAACGCCAGAGGGTTAAGGGTTAAGAATCAAGAATATTGGGGGGGCTATGGCTCCCCTGCCCCCCTCTGTTCCTACGCCTATGAATGTACACATTTCCACACTGATACTGGCACTGGTTTTCTTTTGATTGGTTTTCTATTTCACATCTGAAATATTCTTCAAATTAAGTAACACTTATTACTGCACAATGACTAGCCTGAGTATAAAACCCGACCGATTTCGGGAGCATCCCGCCCCCGTTTTCAAAGGAGATGAAGATAACACTATGACATGAACCTAACTAAGCGAAAAACACAAAGACAGGGTACACTTTGAAATAATAATCTTAGCTATGCACATGACGAATCATTTTAGAATTATTAGCTCTAAACACGTGTTATTTTGCAATTCAATCTCTTGTTTGGCTGGCGTTTTAAGAGGTCCAAAAACCCAGAGAAGATGGTAATGTTGCCGATATTTTTATTCATTTTTAATTTCGTGGTGGTTTGGATGTAAATTGTTCCTTTTATTTCCCGCTGTTTTTGCCTTGAGTCGAAAAGTAAAGTTGTTGTGGCGTCCCATTTGATACAATGATCCTTCTTGAATGAATGTTCTGCTGTGGCCTCCGCTGCTCTCTCGTCAATTGACCCTCGGATTAGTTTTGTCGAGATTTTCGGAGTTCGTCTTGTCGGACTTCCATCATCCTTTGCTTTCTCCAACGTATATTTTTGGACAGTCATTACATTTCATCTTGTATACTGGGCCTGGTTTTTCCGGTTGTCTATCCTGTCCTTTGGTTTGACCAGTAATTGTTTGATCGTTTTATTCGGCTTAAAATATGTTATTACGTTGAATTTCGAACATATGCGTCGAATCTGTTGCGATAATCCTTCTACATATGGGAAAGATCATTATATCAAATGGGACACCACAACGACTTTAACTTTCGACTCAAGACAAAAACAGCGGGAAAGGGAGATCGCCCTCATCAAGAGGTTCAACAGATTCGTCAAGGACGAGAAGCAGAAGCAGTTCCCTGCTCCGGGTGGTGGAACTCCATCGGAGGGCTCTACCCAAGCGCACCAAGAAAGAATGCGCCTCTTTCAAGTGTAATGGTTTTTGGTGATAAAAATGCGCGACCTCTAAATGTCCTTTTATTTTGCTTTTAAGGGTGTCAATCGATTCAGTTTTACGTATAGAGCTGGGGAAAGTCGATATAGCTTCGTTCCAAACAAACAAAATTTTACTATAGTGGGCTGAAACACCCTAGGGGGCATTGATGACCCCGGTGGGGCGAGGGTTGAAATGTCAGAAGGCACGCTTCACTTAGTTTAAAGACACACCTGGAGGAAGCTTGTTCAATTTTATTGTGCTTAGGCATAGTTTCCAGTGGAAAACGTAAAGTTCTTACCTAGTTTTTGCCATTCTGCCGGAGGACTGCATTTTTGCACATTTTTTTATAAATTTTGTTCAAGTTGTTCCTAGTACGACTGGTGGAGTCGGAGTCTCACTAAAGTCATCAAGGGACTTGGCACGCAGACCCCGACCCCACCACCCGAACGAGCAGCTCCCTCAATGGAGGGTTAATTTAGAAGCCAAAGTTTAACGTCCCACAAAGCACAGGGACGGCCGCCCCGCTCAGGTCACCCTCTCACCAGTCAGTTGCCAGCCGGCCTGTACGTCGGGTAAACTATTGAGCGCCGGAGCGTCTCAGGGGAACCGATCCCAAGCCTGGGCATGCCCTGCCACTGCATGCTTCTGAGCAGCGGGCCGGAGCCCAACGCCCTGCCAACTGAGGTACCGGGGCGGCTACATTCATATCTTAATATCTCGCGATCTAATGCGCCGATTTGACTTCTCATTCCAGATAATGAAAGAACATTGCTTACGCCTGATAATATTTGGAGATGGATTTCATGATATTGAAATTCATTGTTTTATACGTATGAATATAATTTGATCAGGGGTGCCCGGTGCGAATCCGGGGTTGACCGTGAGCTATTTATTAGTTATTTTGTTTATTTTTATAAGAAAAGAATGACAACACTGACCTACAGGATTACGAAGAGATACATTGAAAACGAATGATGGTTTGATTTCAGCACATTGTCTTGCGGCTCTCCTGCGCCAGTGGGGCGTTAGCCCAGGTCGCAGACCGGGGTATTACCTCTGCGTGCGCCATGCTTGATGAACGACGTCGCCGATCTCACCAAACCTGGAATTCAGGCTGTCTAGACAAATTGATAGGATTATACTCGCCGGTAAAAATAAGTCCTCTGTGGGCTGCTAATTCTTAATCTGACAGAGGTAAAAATATTTGGCACATTCGCTTCGGGCTAATGTAGGGAATATAGTAAATTTCATAGTCTAATCCCTATGAAATTGAATTTCATAGTCTAAATCTCTAGTCCATTCAGTTCATTCTAAACTAAAAGTATGGCATATTGCGGCACAAATTAACACTTCTCTTTGGTACAGGGATACAATTTACTACTCTTTGGTACAGGGATACAATTTGCTACTTACTATGTTGTGCGCGAGAGTAGTCAGTTCTAGTTTAGTTCGACTGTAGATAACAATTGTTTTAGGATTGTTTTATATTTGGACAACATTGTTCAGCGATTGGGCAAATGCTTAGTTTTTCTGACCTCTGGCTTAGTCCCTGAACAGCATGGTTTCATGCATGCCTCCACCAAGCCAGCACTATGGGTTCTTGTAAGCGGGTAGATATGACGGTTAGAACTTGCCGCTAATGTTAGAGTGCAACACGCAGTGAATGTCCAAATGGATCCCGAACCACTGGCGAATTGGTGCCGGTTGACTGGACAATTGGAAAAGTTTGGATCTGGTCAAGGCTGTGGGTTCTCGCGTGTTTTCAAATACATTTTTCCTGTTTTCTACAGAATGTTTTATTGAAAGTATTTTGTTATTTGTTCGAATGATTTGCAGAAACTGTGACATTTGTCGGACCTCAGGAAGCGGTAAACAGATGTAAAAAAAGTTTCAATCACAATTGGTAAAAATCTTTAATATTTTTATTTGGTTGAATATTCTTGGTTTCCTAATGATTGGCCGGAATTGCCAGGGAAAAAAACTAGATCATTGAATTTCCTGTGGCAGATTTAGATCATTGTTACGGATCTTCCAGAAAATGAAGATCATTAGTCAGGATTTTCCGGGGAAACATTTAACCATTTGTTTGGATTTTCCGGGTAGTTGTAGATAATTGGTCCGGTTTGCTTAGGGTAGCTTACGATAATTAATTTGGATTGAATCTGAATTTCCTTGACTACGCCTACCGAAATATACCAGGACAATGTTTATTTTGTCAATAATGTAATTCTTGTCATTTCTTAGCCGCAACTTGTTCTTTCGTACTTCAATTCGGCTGTGATAAATACATTTTCTGCTCCCGCCGCAGCTTTTTTAGGGGGGGGGTTAAACGCCTTGCAAAACTGCACGATAATGCCTCAAGCCATGCATGTCCAATTAAACGGTCATTTGTACCAATACCAAATCGCTGAATCACCTTGCTGCGACTGCGGTTATAGCTGGGAGGGAACGGAACATTTTTTTCTACAATGTCCAAAGTTTATTATACAGAGACAAATTATGAAGAACAACATTAGCTCAATAATTAACAGACCGCTTGAAAACCTACACCGTAAGCTTAAAATCGACGTTATTCTTTCTGGCTTCTTTTCACCCGGACAATGAGCGCGCAGTAGCTCGGGAGGTTTTCTGCTTTATAAGCAGCAGCCGGAGGTTTGCCTGAACTGGCAACTGGCAGTCGTGCGCGGCCGACCGTTCAGCCGGCCCGGCGTAGTGCGTGGCCCGTGCGGGAGCGGGGCGTGGGCGGTGAGACCTACGGCGGCGCTGCCGTGAATATAGCTATGACACCCAAGCGATGCCACGATCTAAGCGCTTCGGCGCTTTTGCACCAATTGGGGTTGCACATTAAATGATGCTCTTGTTCGGTAAAAGAAGAAATAAATGAGTATGAGTATAAGTAGTATGCAGTGTCAAAGTTCTACCACTGCAACTCTCGCCGGCCGGAGCTGGTACCGTGTTATCTTTCGCAGTCATGTGTTATAACAGGTTTTTAGATATACCGGTGCAAGCACGCTAAGAAGAAGGTATTCAACACTTGAAATGGTTTCGATGGGCGTGCTGGAATCTGGGGCCTCTTTCTGGGGAATGTCGACATGTACGAGTTTCATTGCAGACGAGGAGGGAAGGGAGCCGGAGAACACCCATATAACGGCTACGAGCATAGTTGTAAAGATTGATGTGTTGTCGTTTTAGGTTTGAATTTAATGCAAAGCCATTATACACTACGTTGAAAAATGATAAACCTACCATTAAATGAACAGAATATTTGGTCCGTGACTGAAATAGTTTTTGGCCATCTCCCTCTTCTTCAGTGACGGATCAACCTCCAAATGTGAGGCAGACCTGCAACGGTCCAACCGGGCAGGGTGCTAGAGAGCCGATATTCTGATCTGACATCAGGCCCTAACACGCGCATTGACGGATGGGGACGGCGAGGGATGGGGGGTGTTATCCGCCCCTAATTTCTTCACCGATCGTAGAGCTCCGCCGTGTTTTGAATGGAAAGCTTTATTTCCATTGCATCCTTACTGAGACAAGATTTGACTTTTTGGGGCCGCAGATTTGACCTGACGGAAAATTGTTCTAACATTTTATTCCGAGATAACCCTAGACTGTCTGGCTCTACCTTATGATTTTTCTCCCTAGCCTGTTTTCTTAGAACTTGGATGGGGCTTGCCGGCCCCCGGCAAGGTGGAAGTGGCTGAGACCATCGTTAATTCGCGTGTTGATTAAGCATATACGAACACAGTTTAATGTCACCAGTTTTTTTCGTGAACGCGGTCCAGCGTTGTATGTGTTCAAATATATTATGTTTTCTCAATAAAATCGGGATCATCTCGAAATCACTATGCAACAGCATACAGAGCACAACACATTCTAGCTGTTTGCGAGAAATGCACGCTAATCTTGCACATAAGTGGGAGACTTCTATCAGGTAAAGCTGCTTGCGTCTGGGAATTTTCAGCGCGAGGACGGGCAAAATTGTATTATGCAGAACCACTAAGATTTCCAATCGTAATCGTAATGAATCGAGCTAGTTCCATGTTCAGGGCTTTTCATTCTTTCACGTCAGTAAGAAAAGATAAAAGGCGGTAAATGGGATAAAATCACATCACACCACCGCAAACTACACAATCGTACATACAGCCTCGCACGCACAAAAAAAGTAAAGTTAAAATAGCATCGCCTGACTGGGGTTCGACAACTACATCGTAAATAACAAAGCATCAGTCACCCTGCATCTCGGACCATCACCGCTCCCAGCTTTGCTCTTAAGTGCTCTGTTCCCGGCTCCACTCCACAAAAATTCAGCCAAGAGACGCCGCGATGGAATGCATTTTTCTTACGATGGCGAGCAGGGAAGCAGCGTATGCAATCGTAACACTTACGGTCACACCCATCAAAACAAGCAGCCGTTGACTTGATATTGGTAATGTTTTTTACATACGTATGGTACAATGTGAATTTTTCTGCTGCCCAGGCTATACATATAGGTAGGTAAATTGGTATCGTTACGATAATCTGCTGTGGGGAAATCATGTCATGACGTTGTTTCATTACACAAATGCAATGCCTATTTTTGAAAAAAGTAATGTTGAGGAGAAGGAAAATACAGTAACAGTGCTTCAAAATTTTTCCCTGTGCCAAACTATCTAATACACGTTCTAGGTAGCATCTCCTGCCGAGCTGTTCTGGTTATTGCACTCTACTGGAGTTTTGCTTAGAGCCGTCTGGCTTAACATCGATCAAATATTTTTGTTATCATTAAACCCTACCAAAATTCCCACACGGTAACCCTCAGACCGCAGGTCCGGGTTCCCTGGAGTGCCTTCAGCTCCAGGGCCCACATCCAGGAAGAGAGCTTTAGAAGCTCGCGATAACTGGCACATTGGGTGCCAAGGCCTCCGTGGTTGGGTAGGCATTGAGCGAGGGTAAAAGTGCATATTATTGTGCTTGACTTGACTGAAGTCGTGACTTGGAAACTCACGACTGCGGTGAGCCGGCGGCGAGACCATGAGACCAGCTGAACGTCTTCCTATTTGACTGCATCAGTGGCGTATCTGACGCAGAACGTGATAGGGGACACACATCAAGGTACCGCTACAAACGACTTATAACGACGACTTATACGTCCGAATTGCCTGTCCGGACCTGTTTAAAGGCGATCAGAAAATATTAAAAATGACTGATGCTATGACATTAATTTCACGGCTTGATAAAAGCCATTGGTCCAGTTTTCTCCAGTCTCCCCGGCTGTTGGGTTTTGCACGCCGATGATGCTGCTGCAACTCGTACGTCAGCCATAAATACAATCTGCATTGGTAATATCATCCACGATATTCCGCCTATCATACATTTGAATTGAAATTTATTTTCATGCGCACCCCTGGGGCTGTGGATTTGGTTTGCCTCTGGATACCTCTGCAGGTGCAAAACCACACAGCGACGGCACGGCGCGGGGAGGCAGGCAAAAGTATGGTCCACCAACCGCAAGCCGTGCATTCAAGTTTAGGCTGCCACAGAGGATTGCCATCAGGCTGGCAAAAAATGACAGCTTCCCAATCGCGCTAGTTAGCTGTGCTATCCACGGGGTATTTGTCCTCGTTTATTGCGCAAGTTGATAAATCGGCAGTTTTATCAAACAGATTCGACGAAGGTGTTATTTATTGAGGGTGTGCAAAATGCTTCCGCATTTTAGGGGAAGGAGTCGTTCGCTCATGGCGCTTGCAGGAGAGGGAGTCCTCCGCCAGATTAACGTGGAAATTATCGGGTAACTTCTAGCTGTGTGGCGCAGCCCATATTCGGAAATGGGTTGTTTGGAATTGGAATCCTTGCAACATCGGGGGTCCTCCATTGAGAAGAACCCCCAATCGCCTTTTCCGAAATTATCTGTCGTACACTATTTACCACCAAGTGACTGTACCTGCACCTAATTGTTTACTTGATGGTCCTCCACCACGGAGATCATTAGCTTATACAGCGATTAGCTACATATTTTATAAAAGCACCGATTTTGTCTCAGAGTTAGACCAAAATCTTTTTAAAAAACATGGGATTGGAGTAATCGCCAAACTGCATCCTTGTGAGTAACGTGATCCCGTGACTCACACGGGGCACCCTCAAATAAAGTCACAGTGACTATCCGTTCTCATCCGAAAAATGTGATTTTGCTTTTTCAATGTCCATGGACCCTGCTCGGTGCGCATACAAAATGTCAATGATATATTTCCTTTAACACGCGCATTGACGGGAGTCTGAGCCACCTTCGCTTTGACGGGGGAGGGCGGGTACCCGCCCCCCCTAAGATCTCGAGAACCACAGGAGGTAGCGAAAAACGGTAAACGGTGTTGGGTAGCCCATCCCCTTCTCCATCGAAAAATTTGTACAATTTTTTCTCAGGTCACATTTAGGATCACGAGAGGTCAAAACATGCCGTCATAGGGATAACATGTAAATTAAGGTTTTCGGCCATTACATCTGAGCAAGTAAAGAAAGAGCAAAACGAATTGAACCATATGAATCCTCGCAGCAAGCCGAATCGAATGATATATAATTTAACCTTGCTAGGTCAAATCAAGGATTTGACCTGACCTGAGGTCAGGTCAAGGTCAAATTATATAAAATGCATATCATTAGAACCGCAAAGGCAAGGCGAGTCTAATGCAGCTAACATAAACGCCCTATCACCATCCGTTACTGAGTTATTCAGTAAAAACATTTTCCCATGTATTTCCAATGGAGAGGGCATGCCTCGTACCTGACCTTAGGTAATCGATATCAAAAATACCGGAACATATTTTAGAGAACTCGGTGGGCCCATTATGTGATGAGTTTCAATCGGATAAGTTCACCCTGCTCGGACATATGCTATCGTAAACTTTTGAGGTCAGGTCACTTAACCTGTACTGGTGACCTGACGTGAAATGACGTAACCTTAAAATTTTCACAGAAGTTGTAAAATGATAGGAAAAAGGTATACCAAGTACGGCGGCGCTGCGCGCCGCCGTTTTTCTGCTTTCTCCGAACAACCCGTGGGGGCGGGTACCCGCCCCCCGACAATGCGCGTGTTAAGTAGCATCGTCGGTGTCATACGTAAAATATTAAGGCCGGTGACCAGTATACAAGTGTGTGAATGAGGGGAGGGTGGGGCCATAAAGGTGCCAACAAAGTTGAAATAGATTGGTGAGGCTGACAGATAATCATATCCTGGCGGACAAAGTGAGCAGAGCCACTTGCTTGCAGTTACATTGCAGGGAAGCGATCGGGAGACAAGCCGGCACGAACCGGTGCAAGTCCGTGAGCAGAGCGAGCAGACCGAGCAGACCTGAGTCCTGAGGAGGGCGCTGCGAATTCGCGGCCGACGAAGGTGATACTTGCCCCGCAGGATAGGAGCGCTGCAGCAGGGTTGGCACTGCCCACTCCCCACTGCCTGGGTTTTTGGATTTGCTTTTTTTAATGGATAAAACCCACCCGGGTTTTTTCAAAAATCATTTTTTTAGATGCCCCTGAGCAAAATTTTGGCCTTTATTGTTCTTCACATCACTTTTAAAGCTACTAAGCTTTGGTATATGTAGAATATTTCAAAGTTTGACAGAATTAGTACCATATGGTACCTCATACAACCCGTTGGAAAAATGCATTGGGAAATTCTTACCACCTTACCAGGAAAGTCATTCCCAAAAATCCACGTGTCTAAATTGCATATTGTGCAATACAGTTTTTATCATTTTCTCGCCACGGGTAAACGTCGCTGGATAAGGCGAATGCTGCCTCTGAATATGACGTTAGTTTTCTGTATTATCTAGTTTTTTTCCAGAATTCAACCTATATATATATATATATATATATATATATATATATATATCTTCATTAATTTATAAACATCTCTGCAGGGTCAAAATATGCCAGAGTAACCGTGCAGTCTCAGATTATGACTCTTACTGAATTTGATCTAAGACACACGAATAGTTTTTTTTGCCCAGCTCATGGAACCTTTCGGGCTTATGATGGTGGAATCACATGGTGTTGTACTCCAGTCGCGCAGCCAAGATGGGGCGACCGCCCCTCCCCTTGGCTGAGCTTAAGCACTGTAAAGAGCTTCCCGCACGGCCTCCCGTCGTTTTCTGATTTATGTTCCCAAAGTTGATTATAAGAAGACGGACACCATCAGAATGATTGTCTCGGAGAATCTCAATAGTAAGTCTCGTGGGCCCAAGCGTTGGTCTGGTAGGATCCCTCAAAATTTTGATTTGGGGCCCCAGATTCGGCTTTCGGGACATCAAATTTTATCTCTGGGCCCCCAGACCTGGTCTCTGGAGCAGCCCCAAAAGTTTTCCCGGGGGCTGCCAGAGTTGGTCTGGAGGACCCTCAAGAGTTTGTCACGGAGGGGGAGGCGGGGCGCCCATAACTGATCTCTGAAGGCCCCCACAGTTGGTCTCGCCTGGCCCAAGAGTCTGACTTGGAGGGATCCAAAAAGTTTTCTCGGGGAGCCCAGGGTTGCTCTCGGATGGTCTTTAAGAATTCGTCTCGGGGGCCTCAAAGTTGGGCTCCAAGGCATTCGAGGGTTTGTCTCGGCGGCCCACAGAGTTGGTCTAAAACCTGGCTGAAAGTTGGTTTCGGGGGCCCCCAGATTCGGTCCTGGGGCCCTCAGAGTTGGTTTGGGGGGGTAAGAAATGTTCTCGGGGGGCCCCAGAGTTGGTCTCGAGGACCTTCAAGAGATGGGGGGCATAACCTGGTCTCGGACCTGGCTGAAAGTTGGTTTTGGGGTCCCCAGATGTGGTCCTTGGAGCCCCAGAGTTGGTTTCGGGGAGGTCCAGTAATTGTTCTCAGGCCCCCAAGAGTCGTTCTCGGGCGACCCAAGGGTTTGTGCTGGGGGGGAGGTTTTGTCTCAAGCCGCCGGCCAATTTTTCTCAGATTGGCCAAATAATTAGTGTTCGGGGTACCCCAGAGATGGTCCCTGGAAAATGAGCGACTGATTTAGAAAACGAATTTAAAGTAAATTTCTGTGGGGCGCGGTGGTATGGTGCTTATCACACCTACTTTCTACGGGGTCGCCCGGGCTTATGACCAGTGGATTTCTTGAGTACGGAGAGTAATAATAATTTTTGGTCCTTATCTACGCACCAACTGCAGGGTCATGTGGCGTCGCCAACTCTTTCCCTGTTGGAGGGGTTTCTCGGGAGCCAGCTTGCTCCTTGTTCAAGGAAGCCGCCGGGCCTTGAACCCGGGTCGGCTGAATGGAAGCCAGCTACGCTGACCACTCCACTACTGCGCCCCCGAGAGTACGGAGAATCCGGCTCCTGAGAGAACAACATGAACAAGAGTCGACGACGCCGTATAACCATAGCAGTGCCGGTTGATAAGCCGGTTGATAAGCCCAAAAATGTTTTATTCTGATCAAAAGTCAATTCCTTTTTCTTATCCATGGGTGACCATAAAACTAAGAAGGGTTCTGAACGCTGTCGTTCATCGGGTACTTCAGAACAGCTTGGGGAATATGTGCTTCCCCTCCCCTCCTTTGCCTGAGACAAATACTGGCCCCTGATCGGCAACTAAGATTCTTAGCTAAGACAGAGCATGCGCAGTACGTCTCACACCACCCAGCTAGCCACATAGCGGTAAGACTTGCGTTAGCTCGTACATGGACTGTCTTACTTGTCAGCCAAGACAGAAAATAGTGACTGCCCGCAGACTGAAATATCGGCATATCTGGCGCCCATGGGATGATTAGAGCAAGTTGCGTTTTGCGGTGCGGCAATCTGGTGCGAGTGGTTCTCAGTCGTGGATAACGATGTATGTATGTACCTTTTACTCACCGTCTAAAGGTAGAAGAACGCGCAAACACTACCGGGGCGTGCCAACTGCCCTCTAGTGCTAAGAATATGAACCAACAAATCGACTTGCCTTCCACCTGGTGCTAAGACTGGCGTTACACCGATGACGTCACTGTTCATGACGCACTATGACGCGCCTAAGCCGAAGAATATTCTTAGATGCCGATCAGGGCCCAGATAAGTAATGACGATTTTGATAGCATCACAGTCTTAATGCGTGCTCAAACAATATAATTAATCCACAAACGGTGTAACGAAAATGGTACAAAAAAGACGAAAAAACGCAAAAAAACAGACCATGTGCTTTTCATACAAAAAACGAGTTTTTTCCAACCCTGCGCCGTAGGCCGGCCTGCTGAATCAAGACATGGTTAGGTAAGGTTCGAGTATGTCATGACAGCTTATCCAATCGAAACGTAAGGCACAATCGGCACGCCAACTCGCGGTTGCCGGTAGCGTTTGCAGAATTGCTGGAACGGCTGCTGAGGGGCAGGCAAAGCAAACCACAGAAGTGAAGGGAGGGGAAGAACCCGGCACCGCTGGGTGGGCCGTCTAGGGAAGATAATAACCCAACAGTGCCGGGCGGGCCGTCTAGGGAAGGGAAGAACCCAGCAGTGCCGGGCGGGCCGTCTGGAGGGAGGGGAAGAACCCGGCACCGCTGGGCGGGCCGTCTGGAGACGGTAATAACCCAGCAGTGCCGGGCGGGCCGTCTAGGGAAAGCAATAACCCAGCAGTGCCGGGGGGCCGTCTAAGGAAGGTAATAACCCAGCAGTGCCGGACGGGCCGTCTAGGGAAGGGAAGAACCCGGCACCGCTGGGCGGGCCAGGGGAAGAACCCGGCATCACTGGGCGGGCCGTCTGGGGAGGGGGAAGAACCCGGCTGCGCCGGCAGCGCCGGCAGCGCCGGCAGCGCCGTCTAGTAGCCTTCTGATTTTCCAATTTGTCATGGCCATCGACGTTCCCTCGGCCCCAACGATGTGACGTAGATTAGTATCGTCAGTTGATAACTGCTCCAATTGGCCCCCAGGAAATTTCCAATGCTGATTGAATACCCGGTCACTGCCACTTTTTCTACCACGTGCCGCAAATGTACTAACGTAACGTTTATACGTGTGGGGGCCGTGAGGTAGTGGTGATGCACTAATTAATTGCTTTGGGTCAAAATGGCATTTGGCCTTGTAATCACTCAGTGACACAACAGGGAGAACCGAACCATTAGGAATCTGAAGATGCACCAGTCTGAAGATGGACCATATTTGAGCCTTTCCCTTAAGATGACAGGCGAAGTTTCCTTCGTTCTATGGTGGGCAATTCCTGTCTATGTCTGCACTGCCGTTGCAGGCTTTGGCTGCACAAGTGCACATGTCTTTTGTCAGCTGCCGCCAGGTAAAAATCGTGATGTTTCCATCAAATAGGCTGAGGTATTGTTTTTTTCCGGAAGTGGTTCCTTTATTGATAATTCACATTTTTATTTTTATCGAGGTCGGTAATTTTCCGACATTTTACACAGCCGGGGATTGCTCAGGATCAAAGTTATACTGTAAGGCATTATCGGACCGGCAATAGTAGTTTTTAGTAATCTTTACACCACTAATAGCGAGAGTAAGACTAGGTTAACATTCGTAAACGCGTTTAAATCTCGGCGGCGGGATGTTTCTAACTTGTAAGTGCCGTAACTTACTGGTTATCAGACGTGTTCGACCACACACTGTGCTAATTAACCACTAGGTGTGCATTTGCGGTCGTTGACGACGACCATGCACATGTATCCATTGAACTCTAGCCGTGCACCTGTGGTCATCGACCGCAGACCTCGCAAATTTATGCTTAGGTGACTGTTGATCCAATACCTTCACAGTTCGTGACGGCGGAACCACGCACCGTCGGTTTTGGTAAGGTTTGACCACTCGCCTGTGTTTGGGAAGTTTTGACCGCGTCTTTGCGTTTTGTGAGATTTAACCGTGCACCTGTGCAGAGTGCATGGTCAACCATGCATCTTGAGTGAAAATGTCACCAACTTCCGCGGTTGGTAGCATCTGGTCACACATAGGTCTTATAGATGTGCCGTGTGTCTAAGGGAATATTTGAGAGTAAACAACATTTCTCATCTGGTGTTTAACTCGAGCTTTGCTGTGCTGACGCCAAATAATCATGCTTCCCACCACAAGTTCAAGCTTCTATAATAGTTTGCATATCTGGCCGAATCAGGCAGCAGTTGTAGCGGTTCTCGCTTGGGATGCGACTCATCTGCCACTGCCGTTTGCGGTGAGGTGCCGCTGTGATCCATTAGGCTCCGCGACCGGTCTGGTTCGCGTCGTGACCGCCAGATACACTGGCCAGGTCCTAGAGCCGGCTACACTGAGCTTATCTGAACCCAGCCGGGAGCTCCTGGTTCCTGTCTGTCTCGGCTGGCTGGGTTGGGCGCTGGGTGGAGCCTGGGACCAAACTGGCCCGCTCAAGCCGGCTTTCTTTTTACAGGGATTTGATTACATAAGTTTTTTGTTTCGACGAAATGTCTGCAAACATAAGCGTTTGACATTGAACGAAACGGTGATGATGGTGATTCTACATGTTTTTACCTTAAATGTTTTGGCATTGGGTACCTTTACCATCAATAGGAGATATGTCATTGTAAATACTCATCTAGTGTTTTCTTTTATGTCTATGATTTTAACTGCAATTGGGGCAGATACCGGTTGCTGATCTAACTGAATAAATACAAATACAAATGATGCTCTGTTCTTGCGGATACAGCCCAGTTGTCTAAAGCCAGAAACTAAGTTTTGCTATTTTCTTCATCGATCCAAGCAATTGTTTGCGACTGCGCTGTGCATACATACGACTGTATACTCGTGTATGTCGTCCATACGTTTCTGCTCCTATCCACCGAAATGTGTGGGAGAACAAGAGTGACAAGATAAGTGGATCTATTTCATGAAAGATGTGACTTTCAATGCAAACATTCTACACCAAAAGCAGCGCATGAGATGGAACATAATTGTATCCAACACCAGTCTTGAAGACAACCCAATGCAAACCAAACGGGGAACCTCAGAGAAGAACAATGTATGTACATAGATAACTATATACCTACCTATTCATTGTGTTTAAAATGCTGGTGCTCTCATCAGCCACCCGGTAAAATACAACGATTTCGGGGTTTCCTCAGGCTCGGCGTCATCTTTTCTAGGAACAAGCCAACAGCAATATTACATCCGCTGGTTTCCCAGGACTTCTTCCGTTGCGGTACCAGTGAAGGCTAGAGACTTCTCCTCGATTCAATTGGAAACCAGAAAACACAGTTTTGACTTCTGGCTTGTTCCTCAACTGCTGCTACAATACGAGTTGCGACAGTCATAGGGGTCACTGCGGAGATCAATATATCTGTTCTTTAATTGCATGTAGGAATTATGAATTCAGTAAATTTTGAACAAAAATTGAAATTTTTGACGGCGGTGTAGGTAGGGGAAGTCCGTGCAAGAGTACGCACTTAACTTTCTAAAGGCTTTGACTTTTCTCCTATAAGTCTAACAGCTAATATTTTTATGTGGTTGTTTAGCCCGAAGAATTGTCTATGTATGGTCCATGTTTTAACTCGATGTCTCTGAAAGGAACTCGCCACGAGCCCATCAAAAATAAAATCACGTGCGTACTCTTGCCGGAGTGGGTCGGTAAGAGTACGCAAGAGAGAAGGCTGGAGTACGCACTGATGCCCCGCTGTGCTTTAGGTGCATAGGCCATATTGCGATTTTTTTGTCGCCAAACTAGGCGATTGTATGATTTTATATCGTTCTGAATATACAAGAACTATGTAACAACGTTTGGTTTTCCCAATATGAATGACGGACTCTGTTCCGAGCGAAAATTAAATTTTCCTATCTCTTAAGCATGCGCACTCTTGCCCAGTGGTCTACTGCGTACTCTTGCCGGACATGCTCCCTTGGGAAGACAGTCTTCATAAACATGCTGGCAGGCATTTTAGCGTGAGCTCCGGTCCTGCAGCACACTCCCAGCTCAGCTTTCTTACTGAAGACAGACCATAATACAATACTTTTGATAATTGAAGCATGGTCTACAAATTTACCCAGTTAAGAAATATTGCTTCAAGGGTGCCCAGAAACTTATTTTGCTCTGAACTCCCGCGGAAAGAACAGGAGCACGTTGAATTTTGGTGTGCAGCCTAGGCACTGACCTTGCTTTTTTATACCAGGGTATCCACCATCTCAGTGGTTGCTAAGCAACCAAAACAGCTGCTGCGTACTCTTATCTCCTGCGTACTCTTACCCGCCCTTACCCTATAGTATAACAATGAAACACATCCGAAGTCGTAGTTAAAAAGTGCATCGTTCTCTGCGTGGGGGAGGTTGGGTGCCTCCTTACGCTCTAATCGGCGGTCAAACGCCCACGAGTACAGCGGCTGTTGTAATCAGCCTGGTTCTGTTTGACAGATAGGTGAGCAACGGGACAGGTCAAGTGAACCACCAAAATTAGTGGTGAGGTTTGAACGTTTAGTAGGGGTGAAGACAGAAGGTTCTAGTAGGTGCTTTACAGGCGGCAGCTTCAGAGAGACAACCGAATTAACAAAAATCGTTCCTTAGTTTTTCCAAGGTGATGACGAAAACAAATATTTCTGGACCAAGGCGACAACAATGCAGCTACTATCTAACTAGATATCAAATGAATGTTTCACCAGAAAATCCATGCATGATTTTTTTCATGTACACAATTTAAATCAAATAAAACTCAACCATAAGAATCTATTGAAACAAAACGATTCTGCCCTGCAAAGTATCCGGATACTTGTTCCGGAATGTGCTAGAAAACTGGTGACGTGGGTCTGGTCTGGTCAGCTGCTCACCAGCACGCGAAAAGTCCCTGCACACATATGTTTTTCCAAAATGCTGAGAATCAGCAATGCTCATTCATATACATATAAAGAAGACAAAACAAAATCCGTCAAATAAACGATATTTTCAACTTTCCCCTATTTGTTAGCAGTCAAGTCCAAATACACCATTGATGGTAGGCCGTTTAGTATGTCTCCATTCACATGCTGCCTTAATAAATACATAGTCATTCTCAGTAAATCTGCACCATCAGCCTGGCGATCCACAGAGCGGGTCTGGGAACCATCTAAGGCTGCTGGTTCTCAGGCGGTGTTAACTTAACTGGTTAAGAAGGATCACCACACAGGTGACATCCCCCAAAGTGAAGGATTAACACCAGCTGGAACGGCCCACTTCATGTACACAATTTAAATCAAATAAAACTCAACCATAAGAATCTATTGAAACAAAACGATTGGAACGTCACAGGGCGCGTGAAAAGACAAGAAAGGCCACACTCCTCGAAGTATTTGCCGCCTATCATGTTCAGATATAGCCATATCCAGGGTTTCAAATTGGCAAAATCAAATCCAATCAAATGTCTCACCTTTTTGCTGGAGTTCAGAAATACTTCTGGTCCACTGGAGTAAATTATAGTTGTAATATTACCTACCTGCATTAGCTACTTCAGATGTGAACTCAGTGTGAGGGGAAATATGTACTTTCTATCTAGTCTATCTGTCACCTACAATATTTTTAATATCACCTACAATACTTCCAGAACTCCGATGTTTTCCACGACGGGGTGCATTGTAATCTGTCACTCAGCTCCAGTTTTGAACATTGATAAAATCTGTGCGTTCTATGGTGTTTTGACGCCCAGATACACTAAGGGTTTACCTCTTCTTGGGTAAGCTCCAGAGGGATATTTTAGTGGAATGTAATCGCGTCCCATTTTTTGTTCAGAAATTTGAGCTAGCTGTCATACCTTCTCCTGCGAGGTCAGAATTTTCCAGAGCAATTATCGCCCCACCAGTTGCTGCTGCAGAATTTCCTGCACGGCGTTGCTCTATCCGGTGGACTATAGAGGCTTCAGGATGTAAGTCCTTCACTTTGACCTTGAAGGGCGCTCCTGCCCAGACAGATTATCACAATGACAATGACTCAATGCGGTACAAGCGATTCGTGATACGGGAGTTATCCCAGGCACAAAATTTCTTTTTGTGTCCGAATTCCAGTCCTTATTATACATCACGCCAGTGAAGCACCTTAATTGTGTACATACATACATACTCACACGTTCATTTCGACTGAACCCAGAGCGAGAGTTACAAAAGACCTGTTGATGGTGATTTTGGCAATTCTTTCCTGTATTAGTATACAGGCTAACAGTTCCGAGCCATTTTAGCTGCACTTTTGTGAACACAGTCCATTAATGGGTCTACATGCAGGTGTGCCCGTCTAGTTATAAGATAGTGTCATTTGGGTTGGCACTGTCAAATCCTGCACCGATCTACATGATCTAGATGATCGAGATGTTCTAGATGATCGAGATGATCGAGATGATCGAGATGACCGATCTAGATGATCGAGTACGACTGACGACATCCAGAAGCTGGCTGCACCAGCATTCTGGACACAAAGTATTTTCTCTGTGGGACAAACTTTTCTTTAATGATTTATGAATCCTATTCTTCGCCGCGCGAAGGCTGCAAAATTCGCAAATTGTCTGGGAAAGTGTCTCCCCGAACACGATTGACTCTTCTTGACAATCTCAAAAATGTTTGCAACAAAGACAAATGCTTGGAAAGAACATGGAAAGTTGGTTATCATAACGATTGACACTGGGAAGCATCCTGCCGTAATTCCTCTGCAGACTTTCCAATGCCACGTCTTGTCCAGCACCACGGTCGTGTGAGCTTCGGTGGCGCGGGACTTCTGTGCTCACTCCGAAGATTTAACCAGCTCCCGCTAGCTTCCAAAGTAAAAATTGTTATACATTAATTTAAAGTAATGTAAAGCTCATATTCCCAGCCACGGCATGTCATCCGAACATATTACGTTCTCTTTTTCTCATCTCTTGACAGTTTGTGGCTCATTTGTGATAAGTGTAGGTATGTATGTACTCGTACATACATACACAATAAGCATTTACCTGTCCCGCGTGACTTTGCGTGCTTGAGATTTTGAAGCCGAGTAGAAGTTTGTACGTGGACATGTTCTCAATAATGTTTTGCATCCAATAAGGTATTGAGCTAATACTGATATTGCCATGTTTGACACAATACCACATGCCATAGGTCAAGCATGGTAGGGCCATGCTTGACTCATGCCTCATGCTTGACTCAATACATGTACTGCGTAAAAAAGTATTGAGTCAAACATGGGCGGTTCTGGCCATTCGCGACAGGGTATACAAAATCTTACATCTTGCACGGCTTCACCTGCGCTTTCAAGTTACCTGGGTGGCTGTTGAACACAACACCAGCCAGGGACCACAGAACTGCGGCAGGAGTGCAGGCTGCAGTGCAAGGTCTTGTGCAGTGCGGTGTACTCGCAGCAGTGAGTCAGTCTTCAAAACGGCAGCTCTCGCTTGAAAGCTCCGACCCGTGGGTCACGCCCCTCCCCCCACCCCACCCATGGCGCACGGGATAACTGTCCTGGCGGCCAGTTGGGACTATAGATACGGATAAGAGGTAAAATACTCGTAATAAGTGCGCCTATATTGTAGCAGTTTTGATAATCTGGATCTGGAAGATTGGCCAATGATTCTGGTCTACTAAAAGGTTTTGCAAAGTCTTAAATCTATATTTTACTACAGAATCAAAATGGCACCCGATTTTTTACATAATAGCAGATTTTGAATAAAATTCCGGAGCAAAATATCTCATTTAAAACCTTTCAAAAATTTCATTTCCTTAACTTTGTTTCAAACTAAAAGATCGTCCTCATACCATAGCATTGAGCTTCTGGCTTGAAAAATGGAATACACTAGGATTTTGGTTGGTTTTTCTAATGGCAGGGTAAACAATTTTTCAGTAACTATTTTTGGAACTTTAGAGTAACTGGCAGGCAAAAGTATGGCTTTTTTGGGACATTTTTTTCTTCCTAAAAATGGTCTTTTCGTGCCTTTCCGTGCAGTCATTGGCTTATATTGCCAGATTGAAAACCGGCCTTTTTTGGTGTTGAATAGGGAAATGTGGTGCTCACAAAACCAGAAAAGGAAAGCAGAAAGTAAATTAAATTTACGTTGAGAGAACACTTTGCTGTGATATAACTTTCCATGATTTTGTTCTGAAAACACCATTTTTGTGGGTATTACATGGCTTTTTACCGATTGATTATCTTAATTTTCCGTTTTAATGTCCCTGTGTTGTCTTTGATTCTGCAAGGAAAATTGGGTAAGCAATGTTTACTCTGCTCACCCCCTAAAGCCGGCCCTGGAGTCAAACATGATACTCCATAATGATTAAGTAGACATGCTTGATAAGCAAAAATAGCGATGAGTTTTGCTTTCAAACCCTCAATCAGTCTCCAGGTCTTTTGGCTTACCACCTTCGCGGAATGGCACCCCTTTGGTTCCAAAGACCTGCAGACCGTCTCTCGTTGAGTGAATTTTGTGCGCTATTTACCGAAAGCCTGTACGATTCGCTGACTAGACGTATGCAGTAGTCTAAAAAATAACAAGAGCATACAGCACCACGAGTGTCCTTGAGTGCTAAAGCGCGCCTTCTCGCCCATTGATCGCTTAACACGCGCCCCGCTGGGGTCCCTGGCATGACGCGCCCCGCTGGGTGGCGTTTTTCGCCCTTCCTCTGTGTTTCATTCCCCACAAAAGCTAAAGGAAAATTACGGGCGGTGTTCGAAAGCTCTTGACAAGACGAAGATATTTTATATGGATAATTTTTATTTCAGGTCAATATTGAGGTCAGCATAGGTCAAAGAAGTCCCCATAGGCTTACAACAGAGCAGTGTACGTTTCTCTTTCTAGATCTGCCCTCAGTGGAGCTAAAGCAAATTTTTATGTATCATTGGATTCCTCTCATCGTGGCAAATCGAATGATGTATAATGTGACCTTACCTTGCTAGGTCAAATAGTGAAAATGACCTAACCTCGAGCTAGGTCAGAGTCACAGAGTGACCTGGTATGGTCATGTTGCATATCAATCGACTTCCTGTGACAATATAAACACAATGCAAGCAAAACGGGAGCTTTATCTCAATTCAGTGAGAAGTTATTGGCAAAACAATCACTCTATGCTTTCGTGACCTGACATGACCTTTGAGAGGTCAGATGTTAAAAAATTCAACTTTATGGTCAAGATCGTGGTAAGAATAGATGTTTTGAGGATTTTCAGCTTTATCGATCCAGTATTTACTGAAAACGAGCCCATTCTATTTTTCACCGTAGACTTATAATGGGGTGACCAAAAAATTGACCTCACCTTAGGTAAAAAATATCGAAATTCAGAGATAGCAGATTTGTAGACCCTAGTGACCTTATCATATTGTGAAAGTTTCAAACGGGTCGGTTTGCTGATGTTTCCTGGGCGCCGCTTCAAACTCGTGATTTTAGGTTTTGAGGTCGGGTCACTTGACCTTGAATAGCTCCTTGACCATTCCAAAATTACTAACATTTACACTTACTTCTATTTAACTAAAATACTACTCACTATTTTTACTAACAATCTTACTACAAACATTATTCCTCTTACAACTACTAAAAAACATAAATATAATATAAATAATTTTATTTTTCTTTTTAAAAAATTCTTTCTATTTCTAATATACTCATCTTATTCACTTTCAAACAACAATAAATTCACAAAATCCCCAAAAATTAAAACAACTAATTCACCACTCAAAAAGAAAATTAACACCCTACTTTTCAAAAATACACCACTTTAAAATACATTTTAACATTTATTTCACATATTTTACTTATCCTTAAAATTTTTTCATTTCTGGTACGAAATATAAAAACCATTTATCATATATTTTAAAAGCAATTATCTTAAATTTTATCAACAGCAATTTTTACATTTATTAAAAATTACCATTTATTCAAAAAATATTTTTATCATATACTTTCATTCTCTCACCCCTTACACCCAAATCCACTCAAACACCCACACCCTAGCATAAATACCTATATTTAATTAACTAAAGTTACTACTTAATACATTAAACTCTACATTTATTAAATATTTTTTGGCAACAAAATCATCATTACCTAAACATCGCACTTTTTTATCTGTTACCTACTTACAAATCCCTCTTTACATCTATAAATAAACCATCTTTACTTTTAAACCCTTTTATTTTTATACAAAAATTATTATTCCTTGTCTTTATTTATATTTTTAGTTATAAAACTAAAAATTAATTAAACAATTTTAAATCAAATTATTGCTCATCACACAAGCCAGGCATCAAAATTTAAATATATCTTACCTTAACCCCTTATTTAACAAAAAAAACAACAAAAAAGGCTTAGTTTATTAATTATAAAACACATATTCATATAAGGTAGTATATTGAAAAAGCAGGAATTACAGGTAAAGAAAAGCAACTTTAGCAAAGTCTGAAGAGTTTATTGCCATGAAAGAAAGTTTAAGTTTTGTCTTTAGTTAAGTGTAAACCAAGGCTCTACTGGGCCTACATTTATCAGTCAGTATTAGGTCAGAGTGGCCTCAAAATTCGATAACTATAATATAGAGGCTTGTCCCGAAAAAAACTTACAGTTTGGTTAATAATTAATTTTGGCACTAGTATTCATAAAAATCCTTTTCATTTTCACCACCTGCCGGTCTCAGCCCCTCTCAATTGTCTAAGGTGGCTATATTTCTCTCAGGGCCCTCAGGTCCCGAGCTGTTTAAAAAAGGTCACAAATTGTCTGGAAGCCCCCAAATTTATCTTCATCCACAAATTTATCTTTGCTCCCAAGTTCTTTCCCCAGGGCTGGTCTCAGAAAAAAGTTTTTTTGTGCAATTCACCAATTCCTTTAAAATTAACTCTCAGTTTCAGTTGTAAATATTTACCTCTTAACCAATTTTCACATATAATTTCAAACAATGCAGCTTAGACGATTTAAAATATTTACTTTAAAAATTAAAAAATATCCATCCTCAGTTAAAAAGCTTATGTTTACACTAGTACCAAATTGGAAAATTTTTTCCCCATACATTTAGAATTTTCACTACATACATTCACTAATTTTCCATACATACCAAAACCTATTTGTCCTTGACCTGACATGACCTTAACTAAAAATTTGGTTAGGTATGTAAAATTGATCAGGAATAAGGTACTGTAAGTTTCGTTGCTCTGCGTCGCCTCATTTTTTGAGCTATCTGTGGAAAATCAGGAGGGGGTGAATTTCGCCCCCCCCCAGCGGGGTGCGTGTTAAAAAACTGTCCCATCTCTCCTTTGGTTCTCCGAGAAAAGGTGAGAAAAATGCACTGATTGTGTGAATGATCCATCAGCACTATCCGCAGTAGGGTCTAAGGAGTCTCGTGAGTGTCAGGAATGGCCACTAAGCGTGCATTTTGTTGGTGCGCAGAGTCTGGTACGTTGCATTACTTCAGCATTGTTAAAAACTTACAAGCAAACGGGCAGCATTCTATGAATACATCGACCAACACCTACACAATTTCCTAGCTACATCCTACATATCACACACACATCGTCTTCACACTCATCGACTTCCTAAGCGGGGGAGAGGTTAGATACGTCCCTTCAAATAGTGAACCGGGAGGGACACTCCCTCACACCTTTTGGAACACATCCCAGGTTCGTTTAGATTATTTCCCTTTTGCCCTCCTGGACTTCCGTATTTTTTCCAATGCTAATGTTGGTAAATTGCATCGGAAGCGTTTTCCAATACAGTAAATACGCTCAGACTTTGCCTTCCTTTCCCTTACAGTCTGCCCGTCTGGCATCTGCCCCTAGTGTTCCAAAACTGGTTGTCCATTAGGTCGCTGATTGTAAAATTCATACCGGAAAATATAGTCGGGGAGTGGAAAATTTAAAGGTATAATACTGTGTGAGTGAATTAAAAACCTCCATTTAAAGACATATTAAAGTCGCTATTTATCGTTTCGGAAGAAACACTTTTATCAAATGCCCTGCCTACCACATTTTTATAGACCTTGCCAACATGATTATTTAATTGTATTACGAAAAGCTCCTCTTGAGGATTGAATGGAAAATGGAAAAAGAATAGCACAGAAGTGAGTGGAAAATTCATCTTGTCTGGTTGTCGCTCTTCACTGGAACACTGCTGCCTCCAATAAAATTTCGTGGCAACGCCTTGTTCACACTCGTACCCGCCAGCACTCCAAGTGAAGAGGACAGATAACGAGAACGATATAACGAGCTGGTTCCACCATTTTTTTCTCCAGAGAAGTTAAAGACGATTGGAAATTCGTAGTAAAGAGGATAAAGTCGGATGCGGAAATGTATCGTGAATGTTGTTTCCTTTTCAATTCCTAGCAAAATGCATTACCCCCTGCCCGAGTGGCACTTATAAGCCACCCTCGCCCTTGTGGGGGTAAAAAAACACTCTCGAAAAGTAAGAGGGCTACAATAAAAAGTGGAAAAAGTGATAGAAAGCTCGTCGTAAATGCAGTTGAAAGTACCTCGGTACTTTTCTCCAGTTCAATATTGAGGTAACTAGTGGTCAAATAAGGTCAAAGCTGCTGACATAAAAAGTACTTCCTAAACCTTAATTATATCAGGAACTAACAGCTAGAAACGTTTTCTAACGCAATTCGAAAGCGCTTGAATGACTCTTTCATTAAAGCTTTATTTATTTTATTATCACGTCAAGGGTAAGGCGCTGCGGGTCACTGAACTTTGCAAATTTTAGTGACACCCTTTGGCCAAAATGTGAAGCATGCTCGACTTGGACGCGATATTTCCTAAGATGCAATATAGGACAATGCTTCCGCGTCCAGTTGAAACTAGCGTAAGCGCGATAGTGGCTACCAAGTTTAGGTCAAGCCTAACGGTAGCGGTCAACGGAGGTCAAGGACGGCACGCTACCCATGATTTGGGGCAGGGCATTTTTTAAGGAAAAGTCAGTGGGGGGGGCATTTCTTGTGCTGGCCATTATAGTGTCTTCAGGGGATCAAGACCCCATTTTGAGGGGGTTTAATAAAACTTAGACGCGCTAGTGTTAAAAAAATGTTTTCAGTTTTTGTGTTATTCCATGTTATTCCAGATTATAAATGCTGCCCAAGGCTGGCAACTTTTTTCGGCGGAAAAGGTGAAACCGAGTTAGAAAAAGGGCCAAAGAGGGGCAAAATTTTATTTTCATTAAGCTAAAGTAGCCAAATACATACCACAAAAGCCAGATTTGAGGCTAAAACAACCCCTAGCGGTATTCATAAACCCACAGAAAAAGCGACTTGTATCACTGTTTAAAACTAGTTGTTGACAGTTTGATATTGACTCGACGCAATATTTTTTAGCACACTACTCATTTAAAGGGAATGTGGACCTCCATAAGGTGATTTTAACGGAGATTGCCAAGTTGTAAAGCAAGTCAGAAAACCCGGTACTCAATATATCATTTGTTTTGGAACTCGAGATTTCTGTAGAAAAAAGCTAAAACCTACCTGAAATGTACACCTCATGTACTCATAGCAGCCGGCCACAATTGTCATGGCTGTTGGTGTGACGACATATGCTGACGTCACAGTGAGTATCAGCCAATCGAAGCCCTTGAAGCGTATTTAATATGGTAGTGGTTGCCAGATCATGACATCATTCACAGGCAGATATTTATTTCTGTCCCTTGAGGAGCATTTTAAAAATGAAAATATTGAACTTATTTTACATTTTTAAGAGAAATCATGGACGCCTCCCTGATTTTGGGCTAAAAGTTCCCCTAATTACACTAAATTCCAGGATTCGACGAAGGTGCCACATTCCCTTTAAAGGGAATGTGCAAACTTTGAATAAGTTGTATACTTTGAATATTTTTGTTCACTTGACATGACCTAACATGACCTAGACGTGAAATTTGCAGGGAATGTGTAAAAATGAATATTGAACAGCCATGCGATGTAGGGCGTCGCTGCGCGCCACCGTTTTCCGGTGATCCTTGAAAAACCTGGGGTGATAAAAAGACCCTACCGGGGCGAGGATTATTATCATATGTATTGGTCAGAGTCCAGTCCGGAACGCATACGAAGCGTTTAAGTTTCGCAGAATTGCCTTTCGGAATCGGATGCTAATCTCACCAAACTTTCATAGCACCGACCATCTCACCAAATTTCTCACCAATTAACTATCTCACCATCCGCACCACCTCGTATCAGCGCGAACCATCTCACCAAACTAGCACCAACCATCTCACCAAACTTGCATTTCATTTCAACTTCCACATTTAATGCGATATTTACTATGTGTTTATCATTGACTTTAATGTTACAGCTTGTATTTGTATTTGCGTTTTTTCGTATTTGTTCCGTTAGATCAGCAACAGCTATCTGGCCCAATTACAGCTCAAGGCATGGACAAAAAGAAAACACTAGATTAGTATTTGCAATGTGTTCCAATATAATACAATACGCAATATAAGGTGTTCCAACCGTTTGAACGAATGTTGGAACATCGCTAGGAAGGCACCAGTTTTGTTTTCACATTTGCTGACTCAGATGCCGTATCATACATCTAAGCAGTGAAGCAAAAACTGGAGAGCTAATGAGCCACGACATGATGGATGATACCAACTTTGCTTTTACCTTCGCCCACTCGCATGCCGTGTCATTTGTCTAAGAAGCGCTGCAAAAGCTGGAAGTAATGTGCCACGGTATGATAAGCCATCGTGTTTGCATCTCTGATGAGAGACAATGCATGACACATATTTCCCGCCGCGTGCATCGGTCTCAAATGGGCCCTGCAGCAGCCTTCGGAAAATTAATTTAATGACGATGCGAGAAAGCTCTTGCGGTGTGAAAGAAAACAAGTAAAAGTCGCCTCAAACTTAGTTGGAGCAAACGATCAGTAGGTGAAAAGGCCAAGACAGTCGTACTTAGCTAGACACGATGCTCAATTATTCCTCCTTAGCTTTAAATGGCCATGAGTTATCCATGACATGGGTATTTTTAGGTGTGCTGATTCAGTTTGCTGCAAATTTCTCAATGCATTGTAAGGCTCTTTGCCAGCCACTAGTTAGTTCGGTACATTTTTTAAGTCTTTGTGCTACTGATTCAATTCCATGTATGTGCCTTGAAATTTAAAACGAACACTAAACTGAGAATTATATACACAGTAGACAAAAACAATTTACAATTGGCCTAACATGCCCATGCATAGGCGGATCCAGGGAAAGCAAGGGGACACTTATCTCTCCGATTGACTCTCAGCGCCCCCTGAAATTTTCACGGCGCCCCCTGAAAAGTATACGGCGTCCCCTTGAAATGTCGCTTCCAACCCTCCACCCTCCCCCAGGACACTAAGTATCGGCCCACGATAGGATTTGGCGCCCAGAAGTGGGACCGCCTGGTCTGGATGGCGCCCCCCCCAACCATGTTCCCCCATAAGAAATACTGGATCCGCCTATGCGCCCATGACCTCAGCAAGCAAGCAGAACTCGTTCAAGGCTGCTCCGTGACTCCGGCAGGATGCTGAAATGCTGATCCGTCGCCAAATGTGAGCCCAGGCCATCTATATTCGATCACGTAGATGCAAATGCTACTTTGTTACATGCCTGCTGAATGTCGGGAATATATTGAGCAGATGAACGTTCAGGAGTCGCATAGCTTCAGTGGAACATTTGTCAAAATCATTACTGCTGACAGGTCTTTAACCAACAATCTTATTTTATTGGTCTGCGGCTACCACTTTCTGGTTCAGCAGGCCAACGAGCTTTATATACGGAGTGTGAAAAATCGTTTATTGAGTCTCTCAACGGGTAGTAAAAGTGTACTCAATCATACATATATATCTTTAACGAGAAGTAGCTGCCACCAGGGCGCAGTTTCCGAGCCCAAAGATCGCTTTAACAAAGCTTCTACTGAAATAGTGTGTCCTTAACCTTTATGTGAATTTTTCATCGATGCAGTTTCACCAAATGTGGGGAATGGGGGAGGGGGTAGTGTCCCGTCCCACTCATTTTCGACGTCCATGTTTATACTATATTGCTGCTATTTTGTTGTATTCATTGAGGCGCTGCTCCCATTATCATTGACCCTTAGTTGACATAAACCCCTATCAACTGTTCACACACCGATTTGTGTGAACGTCATGCTTCTGAAATCGGAGCGCACGTCAAAGCATTGAATGATGAATATTACGGGGGATGTCAGGCATCCCAGGGACATGAAAAATTGTATTTCTGCAGTAGCCGCCCCTCCCTGTACCAATCTCTATTTGGCTTATTGATATAAGCATAAGTGACTTTTTCAATAATTATGCGAATGATGCAGAATAGTTTGTCTTGCTGGCGTCCGATCTTATTTTCGATATGCAATACACTAGCAAGTGCCTGATCACCGATGATTGGTAGGGATGAGTTCACTTGGTCTGACGGTGAAATCTGAACTCTCCCACGCCGTAAACTTCGTTGGAGTGACAACATTTTACTGGCCACGCAGGCTCAGGATAATCCCGTCCTTTTTTGTCACAGGCCATGTGGTCAGTCTCCAACTGCTAAACGTCAGCAGCCAGCGTTGTTGCCTGTCGCAGCCAGCGGACGTGTACCGAGTTTTTAGGACCTGTAGCGATCGGTGTACCCTGACGCCAGCGTCTGACGTTGGTAACGCTTACTGACGTCACCGGGGAGTACCGGACCACCAGCTGTTTAATACCAAGTGCTCATTTCCTATTCAGTTTGGCAGCAGCGCGATGGCTTAGTTTTCAGAACGGAATGCTATATGATTGTGCTGTCCCTTCTGCTTCACCTTCCATCACAGGTCGGCCGAGAGTTATGTCTTAGGTAGACGTGTGAAATAATGTAGTTAATTTTTTTGCAGCTTAACGGGAGTGTCTCACTTTTGTAATGGGTTTTGAGCTGTGATGGAAGTTGTGTAGAGCGTGTCCAGAACCCGCTGTTATATTACGTTTCACCCAAATCTCTCTGTATAAAATTTCCGCACGCCTTAAAGTTCAATGTAGGGGGCTTACTACCTTATCTCAAACCATGAAATAATTTATTTCGATCTGACAGCACATGTCCCGTAATACATGTTAGAAAATGGCATGGTCACGCAACCTTACATGTCGCAAGCCGCTACAAGCTGCCAGATCCGCGATCGCAGGCGATGCTGGGGTAAACCCAGCGTAGTAAGACAAGAGGCGATATCTTTGTTTTGAGCGATTGGATGGGAAACATTTGGTTTCCTCATTTTCACACCTATTTTGCACATAAATCGCCCTTTTCAGAATTTAGATAAAGTGACTTATTCTCTTTAAACAGAGCTACGTTTATGAAGTTGTAACTAAAAGGGAATGTGGCAACTTTATAACGTGATTTTAAGTGAGATAGCCAAGCTGCAAAGCATGCCGGAAAACCCGGAACCCAAGATATCATTTGTCTTGAAGCTTGAAATTTCCGTAGAGAATAGCTAAAAACCTACCTGAAATGTACCCAAAATGTACACAAGGAGCCGGCCGCAGTTGTCAGCTGTTTGCGTGACAACATGCTGACGTCACGGTGAGTAGTCAGCCTATTGAAGCCCATTGAATATGGTAGTAGTTGGCACATCATGACGTCATGCACAGGCATAGGCTTATTTCTTGCCATAGAGGAACATTATAAATATCAATATATTAAGCCCACTGTACATTTTTTTAGAACAAGTCAGGGACATTTTCATGATTTTCGGCTAAAAATATCCCTAATTAAACTAAATTCCGGGATTCAACCAAGGTGCCACGTTCACTTTTAGCAATCATCAAGGCCTCTATGCAATTGAATCGTCGGGCGACATATATATATATATATATATATATATATATATGAAACAATATCTTTACATTCTATCTATCGTCGTGTTCACCAAAGTCCAGAGGTTTCACTTTTTGTTGTAAAATTTTTGTTTGAGCAAGGTTTGAAAACAAACTGGTCAGCCTCGGGTCATGCAAGATCACTAGGTACCGAGCAAGTCGATTCGGGTTCTATACCATCTCTCCGAATTCTATAAACACTAACTGGAAGCCCCTGAGTAATGTTCAAAATTCGTCAAACACTTTACTTGTGGAGGTCAATATCAAAGTCCGCATAACAGAAATGACTAATTTACTGAAGTTATTACGGAACCAGTTGATAGTTCACTCGGAAGGAGTACGGTGCAATGTGAAGTACTCGACGTTTCAATAATTTTGTACCGAATGTATACCTCTTCAGACTTAATTTATTTAGGAAGCTGATGAGGTTATGTATGTATGTATGTATATAATTTTTGGCTAAAAAGCGGAACGCGTGGGCAGACCACTTGCCTTTTGAGCCAGAGGTCGCGAGTTTATCTTCTGGCAGAGCCTCTGAATGAGAGGATCTGATCCCAACAGGGTGATAGTTGGCGATTCCGTATACCCCTGGCAGTTGGTGCGTCGTTATCCCTCGCCACACCAGGTCCATTTGGACCCCTCTCGTCGTTTTCCACGATAGCAGACAAACTGCTCGGTTTAGAGCAATGCCGTCTATGATATGGCAACGAAATTCAATTTTACAAAATTGCACAAACTTTAAGTCTGCGTCATCTCAGGTCATGGAGATATGAGGTCATTCTCAAAGGCCTGCACAATATCCTGGTCGTCTTTCTCGCTGATAGTGATCTAGGAACACCAGTATGGTTTGAACTGGATGCTTACATAGGCTTCAAGCTTCATGACACGTGCATTGATGACCCTTGACCTCTTGAGCATATGCAATGTGAAAGTGGCCTCAAGTGCCCTCATCTGACGCAGGTGAGGTCAAGTCAATATGCCTGGTCGTGCAATGAGAAAATGGCCGCTATTTGGGCCCACTATGATTTGGTCAGTGTCTAGCACTTACCTTTGTGATCTTCTTATGTCTGATCGTCACGAGGTCAACTGAAGTCATGACCTAAGGTGATCTAATCTCCTAAGATCCTAATGCTTGAGTGTGTTTTTACAAAGTCAATCAATATCACGGTCTAGAGTGGCCCAAATAGTCAGTCACCAAGCTGTTATACGTGGTATAGCTACAAAAAAATTAAGTCAAGATCAGAAAACCACACCAAAGATCAAAGCAGGCTACTGACCTTAATTTGGCTTCACCAGTGATATATTTTACGCAAATCTTGGCTTATGCTTCTAGAAACTTTACTTTTGCCTTTGGACACTTTCTGGATGACGATCGCCTAAAAATTGACCTTTGACCTTCCAAGGTGATCCAAAGTTAGTCACCTAGAATTAGCAAGTTAAGCATGGAACCTTATATGCTGAAGCAGTCAAGCCCGATTTGAAGCCTTTTTTACTGATAATGCAGTTGACCACGTGCTTGAAGAGGTTAAAACTCGCTGGGCTATATTGGGTTCAAAATATAAATTTTTGAGCTTTTATAATGTTGTTCATTTTATGATAAGTACATAAGATTTAAATTCCTCAAAACACGACTTTGTAACGTTTGGCTACCAAGCGTGGCGTAAAGTCATGGCGTGACTGTGTTTCACTTGATTTTAGCTTGACCAGGACATACATGTGACCTCTTAACGCGCGCATTGACGAGGGGCGGGTACCGCCCCTGGTTTTCCGGAGAGGAGCAAAAACGGCGGCGTGTAGCGCCGCCGTACTTGGCATGCCTTTTTCCTCATCATTTTTACAACTTTTGTCAAAATTTTAAGGTTTGGTCATCTCAGGTCAGGTCACCAGTACAGGTCAAGTAACCTGACCTAAACAAATTTAAGATAGCATAAGTCGGAACAGGGTGAATTTATCTTATTGAAACTCATATCGCATGATGGCCCCGCCGAGTTCTTTAAAACATGATCCGGTATTTTTGATATCGATGGCCTAAGGTCAGGTACGAGCCATGACCTCTGCATTGGAAATACTTGGGAAAATGTTTTTAACTGAATACTTAGCAACGGGTGGTGATTGAGAGTTTATTTTAACTGCATTATATTCGCCTTGTCTGCGGTTCTAATCATATGCATTTTATCTACTTTCACCTTGACCTGACCTCAGGTCAGGTCAAATTCTTGATTTGACCTAGCAAGGTCATATTATATATCACTCGGTTCGGCTTGCTGCGAAGTTCAAGTTGTTTTGCTCTATCTTTACTTGTTCTGATATAATAACCAAACAACCTTCATTTATATGTTATCCCTATGGCGGCATTTTTTTACCTCTAGGGACCTTACATGTGACTGGACAAAAAATGGCTCAAATATTTTCGATGGAGAAGTGGATGGGCCACCCAACGCCCTTTACTGTTTTCCGCTACCTAGCGTGGTTCTCGAGATCTTAGGGGAAGGGGGCGGATACCTGTCCCCCGTCAAGGCGAAGGTGGCTCAGACCCCCGTCAATGCGCGTGTTAAGGTCACCAAGTGACCAAGGGTGAACAATCGTTTACCATCGGGAAGTTCAGGTTACGGGCAACTTGCGACACTTTACTGCATCATTCTATCTACCTCTCTTAGTTTCCAAACGGCTGTGGAGGTCCATATGGATCCCGGTATGGCGAGGGTGTAACCCGGTAGGGCGAGGGTTAAACCGTAATAACTATTTTTCGGCTGATATGCCCCATATTTGAGTAGGAAGCTGTGATATTGTTTCAGCTCATCAATAAAATGTCCGTGGCTGCCATATTTCAGTGTTTGTATTTATGTGTCACCTTAGCTAATCAAATTGTAACGGACAAACTCTTAGGCTGGGGGATCCGGACGCGCGGTAGACAGCGCGCAGCTGCGCGGGGGCGTAAGTCGGCGCGCAGCGCCTTTTGGAGGGATCCATCGGTGCGCAGCTATGTTGTGGCGGAAGTAGTGTCGTAACTTGCCGTCTTACGCGCTAACTTTCCACGTCTTCTCAACAGCGCGGAAGACAGCGCGGAAGCCTGCATGGCCCTTTTGAAGTACCAAAAATATGTTGGAAATGTCAGTGAATCCAAGTTATATGACTTGCGTTCGACAAAACATGTATTTATAATAATAATCGAGGCCCACAAACTCCCAGCATCTCACTGGGAATCCTCAGAGGAGACACAGGCGAAGAGAAACGTAGATCACTGCAGCTGTGCCAGTGGACCACCAGCCGTAATGCTAACTGCCCTCCAATAAACCTTGTTGTTCGCCCAAACACGTATCTCACGTTTCGTACCACTCACCATCCCCGAGTGGTCTCGTCGAGGCTGGCATGGAACGCCAGCGATAACCCAGTTCACCCTGAGAACCGGGGCATATTTTAAGTTACAAGTGGTGGGCATTTTGCCCACCAGTCCCCCATGCTATGTCCACCAGTGAACGGCCCTGGACGGCCCAGCGCCCACCACTCACCAGTCATCTGGTGCTCTAAGAGTGACCTTTTAGTGGGAATTTGTGCCCTTTTCAGCCGAATGCCCACCAGTCCCAATTCCTTAAAATATACCCTGCTGAGAACTGTGAGCGTGTGAATTCTTTAATATCTGGTGCTGTGTCAAAGGCAGAAAGAAAACGAAAATGGGGTCAAATTCATAGGCGGATCCAGGATTGCTGATGGGGGGGCAACTTCCGGGGAGGTGCCACCCGGACCAGTGGGACGCCACTTTTGACCCGCAAAACATATCAGTGGGGAGCAAAATCCTCACGGTGTGCGCCGATTTTCGCAACCTGGAGGGGGACGGGTGGGGAGCAGCTTTTCAAGGGGCGCCATCGACCTTTCGGGGGCGTGACGATTTCAGGGGGCGCCGAGGGTAGATCGGGGGGGACACCTGCTCCCTTTGCCCCCCTCGGGATCCACGTATGGTCAAATTTTCCTGCATTTTGAAAAATCAAAGGTTACTTATTTTATGAATGACTTTAAGGACGTCGATGACAACAAGCGACTTGATGTAAAACCAGTAAAGCAAAAGACAAAGACTTGGGAACATAGGCGTAGGAACCGGGGGGGCCAGGGGGCCACTGGCCCCCCCACTTTTCTGGGATGGTCCCCCGCAACGGAGATAAGAATATCAACAAATGTAATATCAAGCAAGAAACTCAAACTGTCCCGATAGCTTGCCCCGGAACCCCGTTAAACTTACCTGTGCCCCTAAACTAAGTTGAGGTCCTATGAGTTGATTTTAAGGTCCCCTAAGCTTCTCGGGGCCCCTGAACTGGCCTCTGATGCCATACGAGCTAATCTGGGCCCTTTGAGCTGAACTGAGCGCCCCTGAGATGGTTTGGGCAGCATGAACTGTTCTAGGATGCCTAAACTGAGCTAGGAGCCGTAACCTTAAACAGGGCACCGTGAGTTGGCCAGAACCTATATCCACCGACCTGGGGGGCCCCTGAGCTGAGCTGGGACCGTAAAGTTAATATTGCCCCTTGAGCTACTCTGGATCCCCTGTGATGCACAGAAGACCCTAAACTTATCTGAGGCCCCTGCACAGGAATAGGGCCCCTGCTCTGAAATTTGGTTATTAGCTTTAATTGAAACCCTGAACTGTTCTGAAGCCCCAAATGTGCCGACAAGGGGCCCCTGGATGAGCCGGGCCCTTAAGTTTATCTGGTCATCAGAGCTAATATGGGCCTCTGTGTTGAACTAAGGGCCCCTGATATGGTCCAGGACCCCTATAAGGCTTTACAGCCACTGACCGGGCGGCCGAGAGCTTGAATGGGCCCCTTGAGATGTTCTGACAGTGGTGTAGCAAGGGGAGGGTGGTCTCAGGGGTCCGCGGACCCCTTAGGCTGACCTTATGCACTAAAAACACAAAAATTTATTTCGGGGGCCCCTGAGCCTGGTCTCGGGGGGGCTCCTGAGCTTGGTCTCAGGAGGCCCCCGATAATCGGTATTGAGGGCTCCAGAGTACCGAATATTGATCTTGGGGGACCCCTGTGCTCAGTCTCAGGGGGTCCCGAGCTTGGCCTCAGGGCCCCCGGCTTGGTCTCAGGGCCCCTCCCCCCAAGTTCGGTCTCACGGGCCTTTCGATCTTGGTCTCACGGGCCTTTCGATTTTGGTCTCAGGGGCCCCCGAGCTTGGTCTCAGAGGCCCCGAGCTTGGTATCTGGGGGCCCTCCGAACTTGGTCTCAGGGAGCTCCCGAGCTTAGTCTCAGGGGGCCCTTCGAGTTTGGAATCAGGGCCCCCGAGCTTGGTCTCAGGGGCCCCCGAGCCTGGTGTCAGGGAACCCTCCGAGCTTGGTCTCAGATAACCCCGAGCTTGGTCTCAGGACCCTCGAGCTTGGTCTCAGGGGACCCCCGAGCTTGGTCTCAGGGAGCTCCCGAGCTTGGTCTCAGGAGGCCCTTCGAGTTCGGTCTAAGGGCCTCCGAGCTTGGTCTCAGGGGCCCCCGAGCTTGGTGTCAGGGAGCCCTCCAAGCTTGGTCTCAGATAACCCCGAGCTTGGTCTCAGGGCCCCGAGCTTGGTCTCAGGGGACCCCGAGCTTGGTCTCAGGGATGCCCCAAGCTTAGTCTCAGGCCCCCTCTCCCCGAGCTTAGTGTTAGGGGCCCTCGAGCTTGGTCTCAGGGAGGCATCCGAGGGCATCTGATGCATAAGGCTGACCGTATGCACTGGAAAACACGAGCATTGGTCTCGGGGGCCCTGATCTTGGTCTCAGGGGGCCACCGAGCTTGGTCTCAGCGCCCCCCGAGCTTTGTCTCAGGGGCCCTGAGCTCGGTGTCAGGGCCCTCCGAGCTCGGTGTCAGGGGCCCTCCGAGCTTGGTCTCAGGGAACGCCCGAGCTTGGCCTCAGGGGACCCCTGAGCTTGGTCTCAGGGGCCCCTGATCATCGGTATCGAGGGTTCCAGAGTACCGAACATTGATCTCGGGGGCCCCCTGAGTTCGGAGGGGACCCCGATCATTGGTATCGAGGGCTCTGGAATACCGAATATTGATCTCGGGGGCCCGTGAGCCTGGTCTCAGGGGCCCCTCGAGCTTGGTCTCAGGGGACAACCGAGCTTGGTCTTAGAGGGGGAGCAAGCTTGGTCTCATGGCCTTTCGATGTTTGGTCTCATGGGCCTTTCGATCTTGGTCTCACGGGGTCTCGAGCTTGGTCTCAGGGAACCCCCGAGGTTGGTGTCAGGGGCCCTCGAGCTTGGTCTCAGGGAGCATCCGAGCTTGGTCTCAGGGTCCCCTCGAGCTTGGTCTCAGGGGCCCCGAGCTTGGTCTCAGGGGTTCAGGGCCCCCTCGGGGTGCCCCCGACTATTGATATCGAGGGACTCGTGAGTGAGGCACGAGCATTGACCTCATGAGACCCAGAGTTTGGTCCCAGGGGCCCCCAGGCCTGGGTTCAGGACCCCCGAGCATCGGCATCGAGGGGCTCCAGAGCACCGAGCATTAATCTTGGGGGGGGCTCGAAATATTGATCTTGAGGGCCCCGGAACATCGGTGTCGAGTTACTCCTGAGAAAAGCGCGAGCATGGGTGTAAGGGTGCCCCTGAGACTGATCTAAGTGGGACCCCGAGCTTAGTCTTAGGACCCCCTGGGCATCAGCATCAAGGGGCTCCGGAGTATTGGTCTAGGGGAGCAATTATTTTAGGGGCCTCCAAATGGTGATTTCAGAGGGCCCCCGAAAGTTTGGATGCAGTGGTGTAACTAAGGGGGCCCTAGGTGTCCGCAGACCCCCACCCCTTGGGCCAATCTGAACCACTGCGAAGGATTCTCTGATCACGGGGCCCCCAGAGTCAGTCTCAGGTGCCCCTGAAGATTCGTTCTCAGGGCGTCCCGAGTCGGCCTCACGGCCCCCGCCCTGAGAGTCGGTCTCAAGGCCCCCCGAAAGTAGATTTTAGGGGTCCCAGAGGGTTGGTCTCCAGGGGCCCCAAAATTCGGTATCAGGGGCCCCGGGAGTCTGTCTCAGGAGAGGGGGCCGAGCTAGTCTCAGGGGGCCCCCAGAGAGTGGTTCTCAGGGCCCTGCAACATAGTCTATTTCAGGGGGCCCCTGAGAGTCAGTCTCAGAGAACCCCAAGAGTCGGTCAAGGAGACCCCAAGAGTCTGTCTTAGGGAACCCCGAGATTCGGTCTCGGGGTCCCCCTGAGAGTCTGTCTCAGAGAACCCCAAGAGTCAGTCTCAGAGCACCCCAAGAGTCGGTCTCAGAGGGCCCTCATAGTATCACGGGCTTCTCTCTCAGGAGTCAATATTTAGTTTCAGGTGGCCCCGAGAGTTAATCCGGGGGTCCGAGATTTAGTCTAATTTGATCCGCAGAGTGCTGGTTTCAGGGGGCCCCAGAAGGGTAGTTTTGGGAGCCCTCAAGATTTAGCCTCAGGCTGTGCCCCCCCGAGTTTTGGTATAAGCGGCCCCGAGAGTCAATCTCAGGGAGCACCCAAAAGTTAGTCTCAGAGGGCTCCCGGTTGTCAGCCTCAGAGACTTCCGAGAGTTAATCTCGGGGTTCTGAGAGTAATTTCCAGAGGTGCTCCCGAGTTTTGGTCTCACGAGCCCGGAGTTAGCCTTAGGCCCGCGAGAGCTAATCTGTAGCCTCCGAGTCAGTCTCAGGAACGCCAAAGACTCAGTCTCAGAGGTGATTCCACCCCCCCCCCGGGTGTTTGTCTCAGGGGCGCCCTAGAGTAAGTCTCAGAAGGCTGTCGGAAGTCATTCCCAGCCCCCTCCCCCACCCCAAAGACAGCCTCAGGGGACCCCAATAGCTAATCTGGATGACCACGATACTCAGTCTCAGCCCCCCCCTCCAGAGCAAATCTGGGGGGCCCAATAATTAGTCTCAGAGGTGCTGCCGATAACTAATCTCAGGAGCCCCGAGAGATTCTCAGGGGCCCCCAGTTTTGATCAAGAGGAGCCGTGAATCGGTCTCCGAGACCCACTGAGATCTAATCGGGAGAGCGGCCGAAAATTAGCTTTGTGAGCGCCGCCAAGTGTTGGTCTTAGGTGGCCCCGGAGCTCAAATAAAAAAATTCAAAATCATATGCCTCGGAAAAAGTGTACCTACCCCTATTGCGTACTAAAAAAGCACAAATTGAAACATGATTATCGAAGGAAAGGCAAAAATTAATCTCATTTTACCATAAGAGCAAATCGCACACGGAATTGGGCACTTAAGTCAATTTTTAATATATTAGCTTAACACCAATAACTACATTCTTAAATATTCTGAAATAAACAACTTTCCAATATTTTCGTAGGAAACCAGACAAACAAGGGTAATGACAGAAATTGATGAACATAATCCCAAAAAGAAAAATAGGTATGAAAGGTTGAAAATAACAATACCAGAGTGAGCCAAGGCGTTAGATATCTTGGGCGCCTTTTGTCTTGGTAATTTGCTCGTTTACAAGATAGCAAGGGTAAGAAAGTAACTGGATCTCAACAGGATCTGTCGACGGAATAGAGGTTATGTAACGTTTGGGACACACTACCATATCCCTTGTATCTTTATTGTTTTTTTCGTTTCTTTGGAAATTTCCTGATTAAGAGTCCATGGATTCGACACCGGGATATAATTGCTAATCATTTCCCGTAGAAGATAATTTCTTCGTACTCAAAACGACTGACCTCCAATAACTTCATGTCTGATTACCCGAGTGAATTGAGGTAGACTCAGGTTTAACATCATGCGTGCATCAACATTGAACTTCCCGAAATATGGCTCAAAGCTGTTATTATAGCCACGCTACCATATAAGGTATGGGTCATCCTTAATATTTGGTGACCTTAGTTTACCAACACTTGGTCGGATCGAAAAAAAAACAAACTATAAACAAAATAAGAATGAATGCTTAAAAAGGCACAACAAAATTTCCTTCGTGTGAATGTTATAATGTTAAAATACTATACAAAAGATATAGGAGATGGGCCCGGTTACTAAGGAGACCCCCGGCCTGGGGCCCCCCGACGGTAGTCGGACCCCTCCTTGGCTGAATCCTGGCTACGCCACTGTGTTCTGAGACTCTATATCAGCCACCCTGGGACCCCTAAGCCTAGCTGGGGCCCTGAGCTAATCTGGGTACCGCTGTGCTTAACTGGGGCCTCTGATCTGGTATGGGGGGCCTGAACTGTTCTAGCATCATTGAGCTAAGCTGGGCTCCGTGAGCTTGAACAAGTCCCTTGAGCTGTTTTGAGACCCTACATAAGTCGACCTGGGGACCTCCGAGCTGAACCGGGCCTCTAAGCTAATCTGGCACCCTGTGCGAATCTGAAACTCCCCTGTGATGAGCTTCTAGGGGTCCTGTGCTTATGTAGGGTCCCTTGATAAGCTGGTCCCGAGGCTAATGCACTGGTCTAGGCCCTTGAGCTGACTGATCTGGGTTCCTGAGCCATGGTCTGGACCTTGGGGCCCTCCGAGATAATTTAGCGGCCCCTGGGTGGCATAGGCATAGGAACCGGGGGTCAGGGAGATACTGCCCCCCCTTTGAGGTGGGCCCCCGCAACGAATATACAACTATCAGCAACTGTAATATAGAACAAGAAACCCAAACGGGCCCGATAGCTTGTCAGGAAACTTTCAAGTTCGGTAGTACGCTGCCTGCAAGCCCCTGGAGGAGGAGCGCTTCGTAAAAAGGCCAAGGCACCTACTGCCCGAGTGTTGCCAAATGAGTTCCGAGAACTGGGCCCAATCAAACTCCATCCCAATCCCAACACAAAATATGAATCGGACACAGACCCCGCACCAAATGCCGAACAACAGTCGTCCCTGAGCCATCGAAAGGCGCGACGTCTTTCGATGCCAGGGTTATATGGCATCGCCAACTCTTTCCCTGTTGGAGGAGTTTCTTGGGAGTCAAATCGCTCCTTGCACAAGGAATCTGCCGTGCCTTAAATCCGAGTTGGTCGCGTGGAAAGCAAGGCTGCTAACCACTATAACACCATACCCACACCTCCTCGGCATCACAAAGCTGGCTATCAAGTACCTACATTGCACTTGCAGTCATGCTGGAACTCTGCATTTTAGGCATCGAAATATAGCTAGGCGTATTTATTGTGATCAGGCTTCACCTAAATCAATCTATAATGATGGCAAGAAGAGATATGTAATAACATAAATAAATGTTCCCATTTTCGTCATTGAATAAGAAAATACAAGTTGATTAGGCATAGCGAAGTGAGGCTATTTGGTATCAAAGCATTGTCTGTAGTTTTCCAAACAGTTCCTAATTTTGTAAATGTGATGAAAAGTTTTGTAGATGTGATGTGTACTTAGCCGCGCCAATTTGTTTCAGTAACAAAATTGTCCCATTTTGCCCAATGGCTAAGTATCCTTGGACACCATGCAAACGTTACAAGCTTGCTTATGGTCTTGCGTGATGTCCAAGGAGATACCTGATTTAATGCTGAAGGTAGGAGGATGCCCTTTGTTCATAAGCGTATTTAAATTTAAAAAAAGAAAAAAAAAGAAAAAAAGGGCCTAAACATCTGTAAATATAAAAAAACGCGCTCGCGGTAAAACATGATTGAAATCCTCCAAAAAAGCTTAAAAATGTATTTCGTATTTGAAATAGGTCTTGGTAAAAAAACAAAAAATGTTTTTTTGGTGTTTTACTATGATTTGGTATCAAATAGGTACAACTCGAAATCATAGGGCAAAATTTAATTTCTCAATTTTCCATATATTGACATCCTTGTGTGCATGCGTGCCTTATTGACACCAAACGAGCTAACTAATTTTTTTATAACTATGGGCCCCCGTGGACTGGGGCCCCCTTTGATGTGGGCCCCCTCTAAGGTTGGCCCCCCACTTTTCAAACCGTTCCTACGCCCCTGCTTGGGAAGATATAGCTAAGGCCTTCAACCTTGACCCCCGTGTCCAAAAAAGGTCACCCAAACACTTGCAGCATCTTTGGCGTGACTTGAAGGCCACTGTAAACAAGATAAGTCTCAGCATACGCATGAAAGGCTAATGTCAGGCGGTGGACCCCACCGGAGCCGATAGATGATAACAGGGGGCAATTTACCGTTGTGCCTACCCCCTCCCCTGAATCCGACAGTGGGCAGTACTTGGCCGCGTTTGAGAAAATGTACCTAATAGCTGTTCGATTCCTGAATAAATTTTAACTGAATTGCGCTGAATTCGCCGAGCCAGGCTTCTTGGGTCCTGCCCGGTTCATCTCTCCCCCAGTCAGGGGCGTAGCCAGGATTTCGCTCAGGGGGGGCGGGCGGCGCCCCGAAAAGGGCCCCTGCGACAGCGCCAAAAGGACCCTGATGGGTAAAAAGGGCCCTGCTTGTTACAGAATAGAGTGCTGAAGAGGGATTAAGAGTGTCCTGTCTTGTAGGGAATTTCAAATTTGGTCCCAGCATAATGCAGGCGAACCGGGCTACGCGCGGCCCGTGTCCTCAGGGGCCCTTTGGACCCTCAGGGGGGCGGCTGTCCTTGCCCCCCCTTGGCTACGCCTCTGCCCCCAGTGCTCTGACTAATCCAATGGCACCATAGTACAACGAGGCAAAAGTGTGTTGCGTGAAGCCCCTGTCCTGCCCAGATAAATTGGCTTGAGGAAGGCTTAACCCTTGCCCCGGTGGCGGGTGCGAGCCACCTTCGCCCTGGTGGGGGGCTAAAAAAGACCCCCACGATCTCAAAAACTAAGAGAGCTAGAAAAAAGCGCAAAACGGCAATCGAAAGCTCTTCAAAAATGATATCGAAAATACTTCGGTCATTTTTCTTGTCAAGTCAATATCAAGGTCACCAGAGGTCAAAATAGGTCAAAATCGCTAATATGAAGTGTACTAAGAAAACCTCATATATCTCAGAAACTATGATAGCTAGAAACATTTTGCTAACACCATTCGAAAGCTCTTGAGTTGCTCTTTCATTACAGTGGCATTCATGTTCGTGTCAGGTCAAAGCCTAGGGAGCTACAGGTCACTGAATATCGGGCATATTCTTGGGAATGTCCATAGCCACCAATGCAAAGGGGCGTTTCCTTTTTCGCTAATAACTTCCAAGCCAAACCAAACAGCCATAGTTGATGCACCATTGCAATCCCCTCTTCAATACGAATCGAATGATATATAATATTGCTATGTCAGGTCAAATTTAAGAATTTGACCTGACCCAGGTCAACGGTCTGACTTAAATTGACCTGGTATAGTCATGATGTATATCATTTGACTTGCAGTGACTGTACAAACACTTTGGTGACAAAATAAAAGTTATATCTTAGTTAATTCCAAATTTATAGAGTAAAACACCAAAAAATGATTATTTGACCTAAGGTGACCTTTTAAAGGTCACAAATCAAAATTTTTGGCATCAACTTCAGAAATGGGATAAGAGCAGGCCGTAACCAATGTTTGAAGTTGATTCCATCCAAACTTACTGAGAAAAGCTCATTTCGTGAGTTTCCCCATGTATTTACAATGGGGAGGTCATGCTCTGCACATGAGCTTAGGTCACCAATATAAAAAAATCCCGGGACAAATGTTGTAGCTCCTGGTGGGCCCAATATGTGGTATGAGTTTCAACTTGATCGATTAACCCTTCTTTTAGTTATGCGGCCCTAAATATTTTTTGAGGTGAGGTCACTTCACCTGGCCTGGTGACCTGACCTGATATGACCTTAAGCTAAAATTGTCAGGAAAGATGTAAAAATGATGGAGGAACAGCTAGACTAAGTTTGGTGGTGCTGTGCGCCGCCGTTTTTTGGTCACTTCGTAAAAACCCGAGGGGGTGTCTAAAAGACCCCCACCCGGGCGAAGGTTAACATAAGAACGTATTCGAAGTAAGCCAAATCATATCGTTTTCACCTGCATGCCTCCTTTATGTGGAAATCCCACCTGCAAATTGCCGTTTACGGTTAAGTCTTTTCCCTTTATCCGATCCGAGCACTTTTATCATCACCTCACCTCCTAGCGCGGGGCCGTGTCTTCCCCTCATCCCCTCATCCCCACAGTCGGCCAGGAAATCTGACACCGTTCAGCAGTCCGCAGGCTGTAACCCATGATGTGAGTTTACTACGGCCAGAAAAGCCAACGTATTCAATAGGAATTTAAGCCTTAGCGTCCATCTACTATGGTCGCTAGCGGTATTCACCGCATCCTCGGATTGCCCTCGATGCACCGCGCTAACTTGCGCCGCCGCGGAGCTCCGCGCGATCGCTCTCTCCCGAACATCCCTCCAAATCGCTTACACGCAAAGTTCCGCCCAAATCAGCGCGGGCGTAGGGAGAGCGCGGGCGGAAGCTACGCGCAACTGGATCCCCCCAGCCTTATTGTCAGTAGGCAAGTGTAAACGTCACAAAGCACAAGCCAGATGGGGGCGATGTTAGCAAGGTTATTTCTCCTATCACGGTGTTTCCGATGTGATAGGGATCCCCAAATCCCTTGAATCCATATCTGGGAAACCGGCCTAACTACGACCGGATGCGGAGAGTGGGAGGCAAAGCCAAAGGCTCTCCGTCAGTTCGGTATCCGGACACTCAATCCTGATAATCGGAGCTTCTAAAATGTCGAGCACCCCATTTTTTTAAGGGGGCATCCAGTGGTTCGCAAGCTGGGAGGACGAGTTCTCCGCATTCGTAACTCAATGGGTTCCGTTGCGGAATCTTGAGAAGCAGTCAACCCCACCCCACTCAGTAACTCATGCTGAGTGACCGGTGAAGGCAATGTACTCTTTGCCCTTCTGGATCAAGCCGGCGATAATCAGCGTAGTCTTGGCGTTGAAGGATACACATCAGCACCGTTGTCGGCCAAACATGTGCACCTGCCATCGCCAAGCTCTTAGGACAAGGCCTGCTACTCACGATTTATTTTGTGAATAATAAATACAAATTGTCCTTTAGCCTCTCTCTGACTTAACGAGTACATGCATGTCACAGAAATCGTACACGACCAGATCAACCTTCACTATCCCATACATTAAAGCTGCAAACACAACGATAATGCCCAGTTGCATTATGATATGAACACTATGCCTGCAGGTACATACATTCCAAAAATATACCCAGCAATCTCATGTTCAACAAGCAGGTCTATTCATCTCACCCGAACAGACCCGCTACATACATCTCATTAGAGCCACACACAGCCATGGTCCACACCACAAGGCTGCCCGTTTTGGATATTCTGCGGGAGCTCCGCAAAGGATACCACCAAAGTCAGGACAAAAGTGATGCTGAATGCCCGAACGCTACCAAATATGCTGCACTGGACTGACAACATATTCATGCCCACTCGGTTAGTGGAGAGATCTTTTGTTGCTACATGCTCCAGACAAATGCGTAGTTGCAACAGCGAGTGAGCGCTGGACTGACTGCAAAATTAAAAATGTATTCGAAACGTCGTGGGTAAAATATGTTAGTCCTTACGATTGTAAGTAGGAATATTGTAACTGTCATCATTTACGCGACACTGTACAGCCTATTTTCGTTAATATATTTTTTCCTGAAGGATAGGAAAAGGACACCGTAACATAATTTAAGGTTTTAAAAACATAATTTAAGGTTTTAGAGAATCAGTATGTTTAGGGCATCTTTTTATTACGAAGAAAAAATTAATCAAATATTTCTGAAAATGTAACACAGCTGAACCCGCACGAAAATAGTCGTCTCGGGCCCCCAACTATCAAAGAGCTTAATGAGGGGTTGTCATGGGCACAGTGCAGTCCAGCTTGAGGGAAAAATGGAACCACCTCAGCAGTTGCTAGTGGTACATCCTGAATGTCGGGCACATCCACACTCTTCCCAGATAGCCTTAATTAGAAAAGTGGGCCAGTTCGGGAACGACACGATCCATAGAATGGTAACACCATCAACGGCAGTCTTCGTTCCTGGATGCACACAAGTTTCCGTTCAAGGCTAAACGCTGTTCAAGGTTAGAGTGTGGCGGAATCCTTTCACCAAGGACTACCCAAAAACCTCTTATCAGATCAGCTGCACCAGCCATGCTCTCTATAACGGAGCCTGTTTCCCTGCTTAACAGTGGTCTTTAGTGACGCACGCTCGTCTTCAAAACACCTACCCCAAACGGGCACTACGCGATGAAGCCGCATCCTGGTGGCGGGGGCGGCGTCTTCAGCAGCAAGTCCACATCGTCCTGGCACTGCCGCAGTCTGCTGTAGAAGTCGGGCAGCGCCTGCAGCCGCTGCGGCACCGTGGACTGCGTTCTGTTGGAGCATCCCGCAACACCATCGCGCAGCAGCACGCCAAAGTCCCAGCAGGTGATGCTGCCGTCGCGGTCGCAGTCCGACGCCGTCATCATCATGTAGGTGCGCACCGCTTCGCCCGAGCACTCGAGGTCGTTGGCACACGTGCGGAAGTTGAGGTAGCGGAACCTTGTGGCGAAGGTGCTGCGGCTGTAACGAGCGCGCCTCCACGCGTCTTTGGTCAGCAGGAAGGGTCCACAGCGGACCTGACCCAGCAGGCGGCGACACCCGATCCCGGCCGCGCAGTTGGTGGCGGCGTTGCAGAGACAAGCAAGACAGTAGCGATCGGGTGTCACCCGTAGACGGCTGGAGGCTGCCACCATCACCGCTGTCACCAAGACCAGTATGGACAGAGCAGCCGCGCGCATGCTGACCTGCTGAGCCTACCGAGTGGAGCGGAACGGTCTGCAGCCGTCCGGCGCGCAGCTACGACTGGACCGGCGGTGAGGGGACAGGAGCAGATCTCTGCCGCCGCCGCCGCCGCCGCCCCCGCCGCGCTCAGCAGTCTGGTTTAGCACGGTCGGATGGCTGACGCCACCAGTACCAGCCCCCGTTTGTCCCACCCGACTCCGTGCCGGTTCATCGGCCTCGCACGGCACGTGAGAATAGCGGGCGCGCCTCCCGTGCAGACACGGCTAAGGTCGCGAAAGAGGCAACCCGGAAACGGCCGAGAGGCACCGGCTGGTGTTACCTCCCTGTTGCACTCCCCAACAGTCCACACGCCAGGCTTAATGATACGATATTGATCGTGCAGTCACGTTTAAGTGCGCGGTTGCACGCACGGGTCTTAGTCCGTGCCACGAACTGAATGGTCCTATTGACGCACCCTAAACGTCAGAACGTAAGTGGGGATAAATACACGTTTTGGCAAGTCATTCGCATAGGTTTTTGTTGCATGCACATGAATTCCACATATGTGTGAACATTTGGGAGGGCAAACAGAGGTTCTAATATGAGAAAATGTTCGGTACTAATGCTTGTAGACATTCGACTACTTTTGCTCCGAAATAAAAGTGTATCCCAGAGAAGCAGACAATGGAGAAGTGAACAGAGGATGAGGTGGCTAACAACCATGACAAAGGCAACAGGGTACACTGTTAGGGCTTTATGTAGTTAGGCTTCCAATGTATTCTTGGTCCACCTGAGATAGCAAAGCTAAGCCGCATGAACGGTTCGATGTATTGGGTACCTTAAATCCATTTCCAGCAATGTTGGTAAGTTGGTATCTGTACTGATCTCAAGCACGCCGCCGCGCCCAACACATTTTCTGAGAATTATTGTCATAAATAGAATGGTTCTGTGCCAGCAAAAATTTCGCATGACAAATTGACACAAGGGGCACACAGAGGTACCCAAGGCCATAACAAAGTAGAGAAAATCAACACAATGTTGAAGGGAATTTTCGCCATAAGGTCAGATCTAGGTGTTGTAGCGGGGTTCGATCGCCCTATTTCCTCCGAAGAAGATGGCTTGTCACCCGTGCACCGGGCAAGCCTAAGTAATACGTAGTGTAAAACGCATCTGGCAGATAATGAGGGCATACGAAGGGATACTTACGTATTCCTCCTGATTTTTGCTTCACTGATAATGCGAGGTTCATCTAGCGGCCTAAGTCGGCAATGCCACAGTCAACATTGTGCAGTGGTTGATGTGCCTAATTGTCTTATGTAATCAGCATGTGACCTTGATTTGTTATAGCTTCAAGCCATCTTCATATATTGACTTTTCATTTCATTTATTTGGTGCATTGTCTACGGATTGTGTCACCTATTCACAGACCAATTCAATTCCTAAAAACGTAGCTAGAGCATTAAACATGATAGTCATAGAACTAAAGACATATTCTTAGTGCGATACTAGAGAGGTCATCTGGGGCTATTTAAGCAGTTTTCAGACTTGGGTCAATAACTGTGCAAGAAATGATGATACAGCTTTTATTTTGATACTATTACGTTTGGATTGCTATTGCAAGTCGATTTTTATGCATATTGACTATGCTAAGTTGAAAAGTGAGCTTGACCTGACCTGCGGTCAGTTCATTTTAGTGTTTTGACTTAGCATAGTCGTATTATACATGATTTGATTCGCCGTGACGAGAGGAAGCTAATGGTGCCTAAAAATGGTTCTAACTCAACTCAGACACTAGAGCCCAAAAACACTACCCTAACATGCAACCTTATTTGACCTGCCATGACCTCAATATTCATTCAGCTGAGCCAAAAAGTGGTCGATGCAGTTTCTTCATGAATTTGTATGAGCTATCCATCAGCCTTTATGTTATTCACCATTCCGCATGGGAGCCGAGCTCGAGGAGGGGGTTTGACCCCCCCCCCCCCACCAAGGCGAAGGTGGCTCGGAAGCCCACCGGGCGGGTGTTAAAGTCATGTGACCTTGACATATAATCCCAAATATATGGCATTCTTAGGTATGCCATTAGGTGCTGGGCATGCCAGCTGGTGTGACAGTGGCGTTGCACTGATCTTAAAATGTTTATCTGACTTTGAAGCCTCTAAGTAAAAAATTACCAACCTATTTTCAAAACTCTTTCATCAGTCGACGCGCTGATTAATTCTCTCAAATATTAGCAAGTAGAGTTTTTCTGCTGCGAACCGTTCTGCGGCCAGCTTGTAAAATAGCACGAGGTCTCGAAACTCTTGTCTTTGCAATGCGCTTGTTGAGCAAAATCTGGGCTACGTGTCTATTCGGTAGCTGGTGCTGAGGGATGAGTTTATATATCTCAATCCCTCATGGTGTGCTGCCGGTAGGACCGGACATCCGGAATTATACGTATGTACAGATCAATCACACCCGTGTTATGCCTCTTTGAGATCAAGTCGTTTTCCAAATAGTCCAGTAAAGTTAGTATTTTTATAATGGGAACATGTCATAAAATTCGGACCCCACCATAAGATACACCATTGTGTTTGCAATTGATAGGGGCGTAGCATATCGAAAATCCGCAAAAATCTATCGAGCAGATATTTTATAATGGGGGTGCAAAGTCCACGTGCCAGAGAAAAACCAGAAATTTCAAAGTATAACGTTGTGGTGTGTCGAGCCTGCAACATCGTCCCAATGGCTATAATTTTTGGGAAGCACGTACATAGGATACTGGTCAATTAAAAAACCTTAGCTGGCCGGTGGCCTACCCTCGGTTTGCACGTGCTGCACGTGCAAAGTCAAAATTTTGCAATTTTTCCCTTATTTACATTGCTTCCGTTAGTTCTCTTATCGATGTTTATTGTCGGATTACTGTTTCTGTTTGTCATTTCATTACGCAACATGTGCTTAAGAGACACAAAAAATTAGGTCTCTAGCTGGAACGGTTTGCTGCTGAGAAGCGTTACTGATGAGACATGTCGGGATCCTTCATTTCGGGGATACTGCATACTACAAGGGCTTTTGGGCCAGCCAAAGCCGTAAAAATATGCATGGGGTGGAAAACGGGATACACATTTCAAAACAGCATAGAATTGGACGGGATGGGATATGTTTTCCAGGTTTAATTCCGAACTGGATCGATTTTCAAAACTTTCGAGCTATAACGAAATGGAATGGGACGAACTTCCATTTAGGGTCATATTCTAGGACAGTATAATGTCTGCGAATATATTGACGGAACGGACTAACTGGATGAAATTATTTGGATGCTAACATTTGGTGTATGCTGACATTGCAAGTATATAAAACTGCATATTTTATTCGCTATAAGTGATGCAGCTTTGCATTCCCGCAGGGTTGTCATCGTGACTCACGTTATTTCATGGACTCTTCTTGAATTTGTTACTCATGAGCAGGGGTGGAAATTTCTTTTCAAGCCAGGGGGCTGGGGGTCCCGGTCTGGTCGGGGCCGCATGGGAGTGGATGTTTTCGTAAGAAAATGAATACACTAAAATTCGGGCAATGCCTATAAATACCATATGAAACCGTATGATGGTAGGATTTTTCACGAGCCGGATCCTGACCTACTCGGGAGGTAAAACCGACATGCACATTTGAACACACTTTGAGCATGTATTTGCACATTTCAACACACTTTGAGCATGTATTCAGATTTTTTCCAGACACCCAAAATGAGATACGGGTGTAAACCTATGCCGTTGACTCGGTCTTTGAAAGGATAGTGCTTTTAATGTACCACGTGCTTTTTAATCTAGTTCTCAATGAAAACGTGTTAGCAGCAGACAACATTAGCCTGTGAAATCAAAATACCATTCAATGCTCAAGTCTAGCGTATTCCCTTCTGAGAAGTCTTATGATCCCAGCAGTTGGCGCATCATTATAACTGAAAACAATCATTATAATATAAATATTTTGATGATATAAGCAAATTACCCAACAATTCTGAAGCATGCTACAGTATGGTGATAGCTAGGTCCTATATGCTGTTTCCGTAAAATTGGTTCATTGCCTAAGCTCTTTCTCCCCCTCTCCCTCTCGATGGTTTTTTCCCCTTAATTCCAGACAAAAACCGCACCATACATCAAAGGGAATTTTATGAAAAGAACTCATGCCACTAAAATTCGTTCCTTGAATCTGTGAAAAATTCAATAGCTTTCATTAAACGACTTTCTTAATGCTTTTTCATGTATAGAATCATGGACCCCGCCGCTGGGGGACGGGGAGACGCGTCCCCCCCACTTGGAAGAGGACGGCAGGGGCGTAGCCAGAATTTCGCTCAGGGGAGGGGCGGCGCCCCGAAAAGGGCCACTGTGACAGCGCCGAAAGGGCCCTGATGGGTAAAAAAGAGCCCTGCTTGTTACTTAATCGTGTCCTCAGGGGGGTATCCCTGCCTCCCCCTTGGCCACGCCCTTGGAGGACGGAGTATGTGTTGTCCCCTCTCCGCCCACCACTTTTCACGCAGGGTTCCATCACGTTGTCCCGAGCACTAAAGCCATAGCGAATAACAAAGGGCGGGCCTCCTGAAAATACCCCAATTACGACTACAATGTCTTTCCGATACATAACTGTGGGTACCGACGCCCAATTTGGTGATCTCTTTTTCAGACTTGGGTCAATAGCTGTGCAGGAAATGACGATACCACTTTTATTTTTATACAACCTTTATTGCTACTACGAGTCGATTGATGTGCATATTGAGTATGCTAGATTAGATAGTGACCTTGACCTGACCTGATGTGTGACCTGATGTGTGTGATCAATGGTCGGGAATTATTGTCACCAGTTGTAAAAATCAAATTTATAAATCAAAATCAACCGACTTCTAATTTTACAGGCCTAAAAATGTGTCCGTGATTTAGACTATCCACCGAAAGGTCCCAACCTTAATTGACAGAGATTTGATAAGTTATCGTGAAATTCTTTTAAATTTGTAATTTTTAAGTATTTTTTTGGTCGTTACTTTTTCAAATATTATCACTTCCATTTAAATTTTCAAATTAAAGCAAATCGTTGCCAAAAATCCTTAGTACCACGATCGAGATCAAAAGAAGGTATACCACCTCACATCGTGGGACTCTAACTGCCTCGAACCGGACCACACCGGCACGTTAAATTCTACTATTTACTGCTACAAAATAATAATCCAGAACTTATAAATCTCGGGGTTTTAGGGCGATTCAGCTTCCAGGGCTATATAGGAACTTATCAATAGGGGTGTGACTTAAAATTTTAAGTCAGAGGTTTCCAAGTTCACCCTGTTCCAAAATATGCTATGTTGTATGCATTGTTCAAATATGGCCTTAATTTGGATACATTTCTTCGATAGACACCCTGTACATGGTGTCTGAAGTTTTCAAGAATTGACTCTGGAGTTAGCAAGTGGTTTTACTGCAGGACGAGTAGTTACTGCCCAGAGACGAATTCTGGGGCCTCTTCTTGCGTAATATTTGCTTGGAAAACATATTACTACATGTCAAAATAGTAAACATCAATCGAAGGGTGGGCCTGCATAAAACGAGTCGGGGATTCCAGCCTTGATTTAAAAGTAAAAAACGGTGTTTTTTTAAAGAAATTTGGTCGAAATCGTTCAAAAGTGGGTAAAACGTGCCTGCTTTGAGGACCATGGTCAGACTGGCCATACCAGTATCCGCAAATGCACCTATAAGCATGACTAATATGCACCCTGAGAAGCAGTAGAGTATACAAGGGGGCTTGGGGGCTCAAGCCCCTCCCCTGCCCCTCGGTTGCAGACTACCTATAGAAACTGCACAGCCGAAGACTGCTCCGAAGCAATTTCGGGGTTGCCCGAGCCCCCCAGCACCCCTCCCCAAATGAAGAATCCGCCACTGCTGAGAAGGGTAAGCACTTATGCAATGCATTATGCACTCTTGCACTATATGCAAGAATGTCTGGGCTTTCTCCCATTTTGACTGAGATCAGGAAATTTTTGGCCAAAAAGTGTGGGGGGCAGGCCCTGGCCCCGCCGTGGCGACACCCTGCAAACAAGTGCCAGGTGGACCATTCACCAAAGCAGAATGCAGCATTTCCTGGATGCTAACTCCTTATTCTAAGGAGTTAGCCGGCCAGAAGGCTAGTGGAAGTCGGCTTAGGAAAGAAAACAATAGGCAGCTATCCGAAAATGAAATAGACTCCCTTACGCTATGTTGAAGATTCACATTTATCCCGTTATGATTTCCTGCAATTGCTGTTGCAACTGGCAATGTTACGTTTGGAATTTTTTCAGATTGCTATGATGGTATGAAGTACGCTATGCTCCTCTGTGGTACTGAACAGTCAAAGTATGCTCCTATCGCAATGCGAGGCTGTTAAACTGATGAGTATTCAATAGTTTGCCATACAGTGTGATGTCTTAGAATCACGAACATAAGCAACCAGGCCTCTAAAACTGGTATTCAGTCAGTAATGGCTTGACCGCAGCGGGTCCAGTGGGTGGTTTTGTGACAAAAAACATGAAAACTTCAGACCCCATGTACAGGGGTCTATCGGCGTTATTTTGAGAAACTTAAAACGCAGAGTGTCTTGAAATGAACTAAAACATCTTTTTGTTGACCCGGGTGATCAAAGAGTTGGTCCTAAGACACACCCCCATTATCAATCCCCACCCTGAGAAGGTACCGTAAAAATATATCTTCACCTTGGAGCGATCATTACAGTAAACCAGGAACCTGTTGGCCTAGTGTTTCTTACTTCATTGCCAACCACTTCAGAATGAGACACGTGATGAATAAGCAACCAACTCACGTAATTATGCAGCCGGATTAAACGGTTTTATGGTTTAATTGTCCTCAAAATGGGTGTTGCATGCGCAATCCCTAAAGTGAAGGATCCCGACATGTCCTGGCAAATAAGCTCTTCAGCAGCAAACCGTTACAGTTAGAGACCTAATTTTTTGTGTGTCCCTTTAAAACATATTGCATAATGATATGACAAACAAAAACAGTAATCCGACAATAAACATCGATAAGAGAACTAACGGAAGCAATGTAAATAAGGAAAACATTGCAAAATTTTGACTTTGCACATGCACCACGTGCAAACCGAGGGTAGGCCACCGGCCAGCTAAGGTTGTTTGAATTGCCCAGTATCATATGTACCTGCTTCCCAAACATTATAGCCATTGGTACGATGTTGCAGGCTCGACACACCACAACGTTATACTTTGAAACATCTGGTTTTCTCTGGCACGTGGACTTTGCACCCCTGTTATAAAATATCCGCTCGGTAGATTTTTGCGGATTTTGTATATGATACGCCCCTATCAATTGCAAACACAATTGTGTATATTATGGGGGCTAGAATTTTTATGACATGTAAATGCCAACATGACTGGACTAAAAGTGGTGTGAAGCTTTTCAGCCGATTTATTCATGAAAAACAATGGACATAAATATGCATAGCATCTGCTCACCGTATCCCTCATTGTTGAAAGTATGGCAGGAGGCCAATCAAGTTGTGACATCTATAACGCACCACTAGCCACCTACAATTTCCACTGAACTTGGGAGACCATCATTTTTAATGGAGTAGCAGAGCATGAATGCCGATGCCTCGCTCACTTTTGTTGCCGGCACTTCCTTGACCGGGGTGTCGTTGACGTAGTACCATCGATCCTCCGACTTGTTACAGCAGAAGGCAGTGTAGTGACCGGTCTGGGCGTTACCATGGTGTTCGACCACTGCGTAGAAGTCGTACACAAGGCTGCCCGAGATCTGCGGAGGCCCATTGGTCAGCCGAGATCCATGCTGCTAAGGGGGAAGGAGACATGATCGTGTGCCTTATGCAATGTGCTAGCGGTGTACGTTAGCCGTTTAAGATGGATTATCAACACGGATGGCAATCGCCAGATGCTACACGTCTTGTGGGCTTCATGATTTTGCCGGCAATTTGGACATTTCTAGCCCGAGATAATATCGCCGCGAACGTGCTGCTGGAGACATTGGTAGAGACTGCTCTGTGAAGACGACTCTCACCTGAGATAAGCGGCAAAGACAGCAGAGTGAAGTTCTCGAACGTGGGAGATTCGTAGCCGCATCTGGTATAAAGTACAAAATTCTTTTGTTGTCCGTGGAAGAGTCTTGATATGATGGAGTCGCTATCTTTATAAGACGGATGCCAGGCGTGGTCAGCAGCCGCATGAACCTCCGGGTCTTCACTGGTAAGCAATGGTGCCATCGATAACGGGGCAGCCTTTAAGTCTTCGTGCAGCCACTCCAGTAAGAGCAGAAGAAATTCATGCGCATCATGCATGCGGTTCCCTCCAAACTCCCAAAATGTTCTGGCGTTCTAAATTTTAACGCAGATATTTTGGCCGTTTAACGGTCGGCTAGACATCGCAAATCCCCAACTGTTATGACAACCGCGACAAAAGGAAAGAGGAAGGAGGGGGTGGGGCGTGAGATAGTGATTGTCTTATCTATGTCCAGGAATTGAAGTGCTTGATGCGAAAAGTAAAACACCAAGAGGGGTACCGTTATCATTGTGTGATGTGCATGTCTGTGTTTCACATAAGGATAGAGAGGGGAAGGTTCGGGGGAGAGTTTTTGATCAAGCAGCACCGCGGATGGTCGCGTGTTGGGGGGGGTGTCCATTAGTGTACTATCTGCAGGTGCAGATGCTGCAACCGTTCTATTGTATTGTATTGTACTGTTGCATGCAATGACGTGTATGGTGTGGAGAATAATGCATGTTGATTGTTGAGTTACCAAATATTGACTGACCTGCTTGAAGATCACGCTTTCCCATATTCTACTCTACACAATACCTGAAGCCCTCTACTGTGGATGTGAATGGAAAAGCTGTTCGCTTAGAATGTGGAGTCAGCCTCTTTGTTCGAGTTCGAAGCGCATACTTCCTAGAAAAAATGTGTTGAGGGGCTGATCCTAAAAGCCGATAGTGCTGAGACTTAGATAAAAATCACTCCGTAAAAATGAGGGGATTGCAATATCCATTTTTGGTTTTGATTAGGTAGCACGGATCACTGCTGCCACCGTAATAATTAAGCTTGACCTGACTTCTCTTCCTCGACGCATAAGGTGAGATTAAGGACGACTGAGTCTCCACGGCTCCAGCTACTGTGTGCGGGTCTCGCTTGGAACGCAGACGCGATGTGTGGTGAGCCAGAACACGTGGCTCTGCGCGACCACCCTGTACGCAGGCCGCCGCCACCGGATGAATGAGTGACGTGAGACGGTGTCGGTATGTGCGCCACGCACGTGGGAACTGGTCTCGGACATGTCGGCTACCTCCGTGCTGCACACCTGATGCAATATGCACCTGATGCATGAAGCCTTCGAACTCTCCTACATCCAGGAGAGTTCGAAGGATGACGACGGTGAACGATGAGCATGATGATGGTGATGAAACGCTCCCCTGAATATTTTCACCTTGCACTGGAAGGGGGAGTGCGGGAGTTCCTAAGCTTACTGAACTCAGAATATTTAGCACTGCTTGCTCACTACGATCTCGCAAACTAGGTGAGGTACAAACAAGAGAACTTGTATATGGTAGTAAATACTCTTGGTTGTGTTCAATATTTTAAGAATCGCAAACGTGCTGGCCATCGACGAATTTATTTTGTCGATGGAAGGGGCACTTCGGGGGCGGGGGAGGGGTTGCTATTTAGCATGGATTTTCTTGCACTGCACTGATAACAGCTGTGGGGTGGTGGGCCCTCTGGTCAGACCGGTCCAGGGCCTGATTCGGCTAAGCCCCAGCGGCTTACTGGCTGGAGCTTCATGGAAAGGCTTCTTTGGCTCCCAGGTGACTCCGGATCATCGGCGGAAGTTAGGTTTTCTTTTCTGGTACTTTCATGCAGCTGGGCATATTTATGCGCACTAGCGTGATTCAAGAAATTTGAATGACATTTTTATGTCGTACAGTATTACTCCATACGTGGGATTACTCTTGGGGTGTACTTATAGCGGTTTCCTTTAAAAATATAATTTCAATGTTGACCCTCGCCCTATCGGGGGGGCATCGATGGCACTCCCTAAGTTTTTTCGGGATAGCAGAAACACGGCGAGACTCAGCACCGCGGTTGAGGGCTCTATCTCTCACCCTATCATTTTCCCACCATCCCTTAAATATTTTACCCCGGGTCACCCAAGCTCAGGTCACCAGGCGAGGTCAACCAAGGTCACCTCACTTCAACTTTTAAACTCTATAAGAGTGACATTTCTTTGTCGATCAATGTGAAACTTCCTACACTTCATGGCCCCGCCAGGGTCTAAAAGGTGCATAGCCGGGAGTTTTCGATTTTGTGGCCTGAGGTGAGGTCACGAGGTGACCCTCTCCCATTGACAACGCATGGGGAAAAGCTTTATTACGATCTAAAAGTCACAAACACGATTGCAGATGCTCAGCCTGCTCAAAAAAGCGTTCTTGGACACCTTTTCACGGATCCCAGGGATCATATTTGCCGTTTGACCTCTCCGAGGTCATCCAAGGTCATCAGGGGTCAAACACAGTATTTTGGCCATAACTTTTGACATAATTAAGCTAGAGCACTGAATCAAACATCATCGTGTATGTCTTGTCACTGGCTTTCATTTGATATACGACAGGGTCACTTTGTGACCTTTCGTGACCTCAGGTCATATAGGTCACGAGGGGACTTCTGGAGGCCAAACTACTTGTGGGTCGTCATTGCGTTCCACATAGCGGGAAAAGCTCTGGGCTTTTCCTATCAAAGGTAGCTTACCAGACTTCTATAGCTCTAACGACATACGAGTTTTGCCCAGTTTGCTTGAGCATTGAATATTTGAGTGAAAATAGCCTATTTTGACCTAACTTGACCTCTGGAGGTCAAACTATTGACCTGAGCGCTTAAACATGTGAAATAATTTTTACTGAATTCACGCGAGCTTTCTAGTGCACTTTACAGATTTGCGCTAGCCCCCATATTTTTGGAGTTAGAGGGGGGCATTGATGCCTCCCGATGGGGCGCGGATTGAGCTGTACAAGATGAGGCTTAATTTGTTTTTCTTACTCGTATGAGAGTTTCGGACCTAATTGAAAAAGCTATGTGCATAACGGTAGTTGTCTAAGATTCATTTACATGTGATGTTTTTACATTGGAGTTTTGTCAGATAGAAAGTAACCGCCCGTACCTCCTAAAATATTCACCTTATCATCAATGCTAGCACGAAAAAGGACAGGATTTAGTACTTATCAACCTCACAAAACCTTCGTCACGGATTTTGGAGCGGATGGAGGGGATTAAGCGATGGATGGAAACTTATGTCCATCTGTCCCTATGTTCGGTCGACTAAATAAGGAGGTGAAACATTTTTGTGATATTAGACACCAGTGAAGTCTCATGAAAATAGCAAAATGGAGCTTTTTCATCCTAAAACTGTCACTTTTAAACAAAACCCTGGTCAAGAATGAGCTTCTTAACCCTCGCCCCACGGGGGGCATCGATACCCCCTGAGGTTTTTTCAAGATAGCAGAAAAACGACTAGGCGCAGCACCGCGGTTGAGGGCTCTATCTCTCATTCCATTATTTTTACACCTTCCCTGAAATTTTTTACCCCATGCCACACAAGGTCAGGGTCACCAGACGAGGTCAACCAAGGTCACCTCGCTTGCACTTTTGAGCTCTATAAGAGCTACATTTCGTGGTCGATTGATTTGAAACTTCCTGCACTTCATGACCCCTCCAGGGTTTACAAGGTGCATAGCCGGGATTTTTCGATTTCGTGACCTAAGGTCAGGTCAATAGGTGACCTCTCCCGTTGGAAAAGCATGGGGAAAAGCTGTCTTATGATGTAAAAGTCACAAAAACGATTGAAAATGCTCAGCCTGCTCAGAAAAGCGTTCTTTGACACCATTTCACGGATCCCAGGGGTCATATTTTCCCTTTGATCTTTTCAAGGTCATCCAAGGTCACCAGGGGTCAAAAACCATATTTTGCCAATAAATTTTGACCTAATTGAGCTAGAGTGCTGAATCAAATATCGTATATGTCGTGTTACTGGCTTTCATTTGATATACGACAAGGTCACTTTCTGACCTTTCGTGACCTCAGGTCATATTAGGTCACGAGGTGACCTCTGAAAGTTAAAACACTGGCGGGACGTCGTTACCTTCCTCATGGAGAAAAAAGGTCGGGAATTTTCATATCAAATGTAGTTTACCAGATCTCAATAGCTCTAATGGCATAATAATTATGCCCTGTTTTCTTAAGCATTGCATATTTGAGTGAAAATAGCCTATCGTGACATAACTTGACCTCTGAAGGTCGAACCATTGACCTGAGCGCTTAAACGTGTCAAATAATTTCCTACTGAATTTACACGAGCTTTCTAATGCACTTTGCAGATTTTCGCTAATCCCAATATTTTCGGAGTTAGAGGGGCCATCAATGCCCCCCGTGGGGCGAAGGTGGCGTTGGACCCCCGGTGGGGCGCGGGTTAAGATGGTGACCCCTGCAATCTCATACTTATATCACGAAAAATGATTTAATATATCATGTTAAGAACCTATTCGGCGAGGTTTGCCAGACTTTTGTTTTAGGAAGGGATGAGCATCAGTTCTCAGCTATCAGCTCAGGCCCATACCAAACTATCTCTCCTGCTGAATCCGAGCCGAGTTCGCTGCCTCCGTTACCCCTTTGACTGCAGGACCCTGCCGTGAGTGGACGCAAGTGTAAGACAATTCTGGGTCTGTAAGTGGTCTTTGGTCTACAAACTATTCTTTTTTCGTCTGCTGGCCTGTTTCTGTTGAAGATTAGTGCTCAAGGTATTGCAAGGATATAGTGTAAAATTGCTGGGGACTTTCAACATGTGTAGAACACAGATATCACCTGGGTGAGAGATAATCTTAGGATGAACATGCATTGAATGAACAAACATACATACAGACAGACAGACAGACACAGACAGACAGACAGACAGACAGACAGGCAGCAGGCAGACAGACAGACAGACAGACAGACAGACAGACAGACAGACAGACAGACAGACAGACAGACAGACAGACAGACAGACAGACAGACAGACAGACAGACAGACAGACCGACCGACCGACCGACCGACCACCGACCGACCGACCGACCGACCGACCGACCGACCGACCGACCGACCGACCGACCGACCGACCGACCGACATATTTCACAAAAAATGCAATGCATTCATACTTGTTCGCTACGATTGGCGCAAAAACACCGAAGTTAGCCCTCGCCCCGGTGGGGGTGTTTGAACACCCCCTCGGGTTTTTCCGGTGGTAGGAAAAAACGGCGGCATGAAGCGCCGCCGTTTTTTGGCACACCTTATCCTTGATCAATTCCGCAACTTTCCTTAAAATTGTAAGGTTGAGTCATCTCAGGTCAGGTCACCAGTACAGGTCTAGTGACCTCACCTTCAAAATTGTTTAAGGTGGCATGAGTAAGAAATGAGTGAGTATCGGATTGCAACTTGTGCTACATAGTGGGCCCACCAAGTGCAAGAAAATTTGTTACGGGATTTTTTTCATATCGATGACCTAAGGTCAAGTACATGTCATGACCTCTCCATTGGAAATGCATGGGAAAACGGAAATTTGGCTATATTTGTGTAGGTACTGCTGAGAATACCTTCATATTCTCCAAATCGTATTACCCTGGCCCCTTTCCAGGAACATGCAGCAATTTTTGACCTGTGATCTCTGAGAGGTCATCTGGGGCAACTTAAGCAGTTTTCAGACTTGGTCAATAGCTTTGCATGAAATGATGATACAGCTTTTATGTTCATACATTTGCGTTTGGATTGTCCTTGCAAGTGAATTGATAATCATCTGACTATGCTAGGTTAAAAGTTACCTTAACTTGGCCTGAGGTCAGGTAATTTTTGTGTTTTGACCTACTATTGTCATATTATACATAATTTGATTTGCCGCGACGAGACGAAGCTTATGGTGCCTAAAATGATTCTAACTCAAATCTGTCGGATGCGAGAGCCCAAAAACTTTACTCAAAATGCCACCTTATTTGACCTGTCATGACTTTAATACTGACCTGAGCCAAAAAGTGACTGTTATAGTATTTTCATTAATTTGTATGAGCTATCCACTAGGGTTCGAGTTTTCTGCTATCACGCATAGGGGCTGAGTTTCAAGGGGGGGTGTTCAAACGCCCCCCACCCTCGGAGGTCCACCGAGGCGCGGGTTGATATAGCTGTTCTACGTCAGATGTGACTGAATTTCCATAACATCCAAATATACCTTGTGGTCAGGCGGATCCATGGGCAAGGGGCATTCCCCCTCCAGTACAACCATCGGCGCCCCCGGGAATTGTCGTGGCACCCCCTTAACACGCGCATTGACGGGGGTGTGAGCCACCTTCGCATTGACGGGGGGCGGGTACCCGCCCCCCCAAGATCTCGAGAGCCACGGTAGGTAGCGAAAAACGGTAAACGGCGTTGGGCTGCCCATCCACTTCTCCATCGAAAACATTTGAACCATTTTTTTGTCAGGTCGCATTTAGGTCACGAGAGGTCGAAACATGCCCGTCATAGGGATAACATGTAAATTCAGTTTTTCGGCCATTACATCTAAACAAGTAAAGATAGAGCAAAACGACTTGAACTATATGAATCCTCTTAGCAAGCCGAATCGAATGATATGTAATTTTACCTTGCTAGGTCAAATCAAGGATTTGACCTAACCTGAGGTCAGGTCAGGGTCAAATTATATAACATGCATATCATTAGAACCGCAAAGCCCAGGCAAGTCTAATGCAGCTAAAATAAATGTTTTATCACCATCCCTTATTGAGTTATTCTGTAAAAAACATTTTTCCCATGTATTTTCCAATGGAGAGGTCGTGCCTCGTGCCTGACCTTAGGTCATCGATACCAAAAACACCGGAACATATTTTAGAGAACTTGGTGCGGCCATTATGTGATATGAGTTTCAATCGGATAAGTTCACTCTGCTCCGACTTATGCTATCTTAAACTTTTTTTGAGGTCGGGTCACTTGACCTGTACTGGTGACCTGACCTGAGATGACCTAACCTTAAAATTTTCACAGAAGTTGTAAAAAGATGAGGGAAAAGGTATACCAAGTACGGCGGCGCTACGCGCCGCCGTTTTTCTACTATCTCCGAAAAACCCGAGGGGGCAGGTACCCGCTTCCCCCGTCAATGCGCGTGTTAAAGGTCTATGGTGCCTACCTGAACTGAAGCTTCCGACCCCTTATTCGCCCAGGATGCCAGTATCAGCGCATTTGCGATAGGATTTGGCGCCCACTTGATATGTTACATCGTGTAGAAGTGGCGCCCACCTGGTCCGGATGGTGCCCCCGAACATGTTCCCCCACCCTCCGATCGGCAATTTTGGATCTGCCTATGCTTATGGTGAACTATTGTGGCCTCTGGTAACCTTGGATGTAACCGGACACATTTCGAAGACCACTTTCTTTGAAACTCAGGTCAGACCACCTGACGCTGTGTATCGCCTTTCGATAACTAACGTGTTTTTTTATTAAAGATATTAAGGGGAGGCGGTTACCCGCCTCTCTCCGCTAAAGTAAAGGTGGCTCAGACCCCCATCAATGTACGTGCTAAACTAGAACACCACAAAACTCTTACTTGAACATCACTAGCGTTCTTTTAGTCACAATAAGTCTTTTAGAGTTGTTTTAATTTCCTTCTCTGCAAAATCCAACGACTGTTAAGATAAGAATCATATCAGCAAAACCTACCCACTAACAATTTGCCCTCCCCCCTGCGAAAACCTAACGAGCGGCTGAAGTCGCTCATCACCATATCCAGGCTCGCATCGGACTATCGTTCTTACTGAAGCACACATAAAATCCAGGACAAACTCATATTGGGCACCCATTCACAGGGTTGATCTGCATCTTTACTTTGACAAGGTCGTCTGTCCCTCGTGACGCCGCACGTGCACGTGATCGTGATGACACCGCTGGGTGGATGGATCTCTCAGCGCTCTGACAGTCATCCTTCTCTCGCCAGCAAGGCAAAGTGCTACGTGCCAGGAATATCCTTCGTGATAAATCGGGTCACAGATGTTATCGTTCCATCCGGACCCATAATCTCAGCGAACTTTTTTACCTTGAAGAAGGCTTAAGGTTTCAGGGCCATCAGACCGGTCAGTGACAACGACGTCACCCGCGGTTCAAAGTGTAATGATTGCTCCCCGGGGCTTATATCTGCACTTCTGTTTCGCTTTTAGTCGGCTCGCCAGTGTTGTGTCTGCACACGTTTCTTTCTTCACCCGTCATTATTAGTCTAGTCACGTCCAAAATCAGTGGACCGCGAGCAGCATTCATGTGTCATTTTAGTTCCCGTTGCGATTTATCACCAATTTCAGCTCATATGTAATTAGGAGCTCATCCCAGGCAGATATTAGGTGTTCCGCTTAACCAGTTCAGCATGACCCGGGGCGGGGACACGGGAAGTGAAAGAGGCGACCGCCCCCTCGTCTGGAGTAGAAAGGGTGGAACCCTGCGAGGGAAGCGCAGTGGTAACGATTTGTATCTATTTCCATGGCACAGTTTTTGGGAAACAGCGCGCATGCGGAGTGATGAAACGAACAAACAAAATGCCCTGACATGATATGAGGTATATATGAAGTCCAGGATGGCACGGTGTTGCATGGAACTAGTGTCTATGAAAGATGGGGAATTGATTTGAAAATACAAGTCACGCCTTGAAATCAGGGCTCCACTTCGTCCCCAACAACTGCGTCCCCTGATGCCAGTCACTCATTCGTCTGGAAAATCGTGGATTGGCCCCCTAGCAATAGCACACAAATTTTTGAACGGAATACACAATTTACGTAATATTCGGAGTTTTTCTAATTCGAATATTATGTCTCTCTAGCATAGGAACAATGAAACCGAAAATGTAATGTGAATATTGATGCTCAAACTATCCATCTAATTAGCATTTTCAATTAAATATCAGGTATCGGGTCTTGTTTTTATCATTCTATCGTGCAGTGGGCTGATCGCCGGAACGGAGGACTTATCAAACGGCGCGGAATTACTGTCAGTTGATAGGACACCCAGAACCCCGGGCGACAGGGTATTGTACTGCACTGCACAGCAGGCAGCGATAGTGCAGCAAGTGTGCATACCAAGTATGCTTAAGTATACAGCAAGTATACCACCGTCCATTGATCGATGTTGGCGCTAGTGGAAGTAATCGGTAGTGTTGATGGTGGTGACGCAGTGAGCAGAAATAAATTACATATTGTCAGAAGATGCCGTCATTGTTGTTTATTTACCTTGAATTAATTGGCACCGTGCTCTTACAGGTCAACATATAGGGACGCCCTGTGGACCCTGTCTTCAGTAACGCCGGTTTGGAACATGAAATCATCGAAACCGGAAGACTATCTCGAGGTGGTTTTTATATCGGAGGTGCGCTACAGATACCACTATGGCGGTGAGTAGCCTAGCTCTGCACCGAGCACATTGCAGATGATTTCGGCTGATCGGAAGATATGATTCAGAGGATTGGGAGCCGTCAAGCCACACTTTTTTCGATGACATCACCCGTTTTAGTGGACCGTGTCGTGGCCGTCCATAGGAAATGCTGTTGGAAAAAAGGATTTGGGATACATGGTACTTAGACTGTATCAATCACGAAAATGTCCCGGGGGGGGTCAGAGATACATCAGACATGGCCGATAGCATATTCCATGGTTCTCGCCTTAAATTCAAGGTTCGTTTTCTATATCGTGAGCTGGTCTCCTGCGCGAATGTCTGGTTTTAGCGACAGCGCATCTAACTAACGGAACGCCTTTATAAACTTCATAGAAACACTAAGCATTTATTATGCGTAAGGAACATAAATTACAGAGGGCATGCTTTTGTGATTTTAGGCTCCCTCCTTCCCACATATAACGCTGTTTAATGTCCATGTGTAGCGTTTGATAACGCTGTGGCTCACTCACTCCCACTTTGCGTTGCGTAATTTATGGACCACCCCTAAGTAATCTCGTGTATTTTTATTGTCCAAAATCGAGATGTTTCCTTCTAAAAAGCAGGCTCTCGCTTTTTAGATATTACGCGGGGACTGCGCTTTATTAATCTTTAGTCACTTTTAGTTATTCAAATTGGTATTCCTAGTGGTTTGGCTGATCAGTGGAAAAAGGATGTTTAGATTTTGTAACACCGTGCTTGTAGAAGACCCTTAACCTCACCTTTGTTTTAATGGCAGGGAATTTAGCACTGAAAATATGCTGATGGTCGTGATAGGGGATAGGCATCATGACCTTGCCCGCGATCTGTTAACCTACATGGTTGCAAAAATATCGATGCCGTAACCGGCGACGCATCGAACATGCTGGAGGACGGGTAAAACGTCGGCCACTTTCAGAGCGCAGTCGACGCGGTGGTGCTGTCGCCCTCCTCCCTATATGCATGCGTTCTGCATACACACGGCTCGGTCGCGCATTAAGATCACAAATTTAATAGCATTACTTGACAAGGTAACTGGTAGGTTGATATTTATCGACTCGGGTCTAAAATATAATCCTTCTTTTCCTTCGTGAACCGTAGCGAAAACACTTACTGGTTGTTGATACCATATCACCAGTATCCAGCAGTCCCAGCCACCGGACAGGGCTGGTGAGTACATTCCTCTCACCATTTCACAATTGTCATGTCGACCACACTACAGCTCAGTCTGGTTAAATACGACTGAAGAGCTATATGACCCGTAAGGTGCGATGACGGGGTAGGCAGACCAATAACAACAATGGTGCTTCACATTCACTTCCTACTTAACTTGTTTTTTGTTTTTCTTTTTGGCTCTGGTTTCCGCCAACGCCTGAGGCTATTCGTCCAATTCCCACACGTAGCGATAGAAATGCGGGACATCGACGTTTTTCATACCACAACGACAGGAGTGTGGATTTCCGAAAGTCATTGGGGGTGCCCAAATCTGAAAAGAAGTAATTGACGACCAGCGGCTGATCCAGGACTTCACGGGGGCTCGGGCCTTCTCCGCCATTGCTTCACAACAGGCTCCGGCTATGCACTTACTACAGGCACTCGGGAAATTTCGAAGAGGTTTGAGCCCCATTCATCTCCCCTTGTATTCGCCACTGCCTCAGCCTCAAATAATAATTGTATCACCAGAGGTCAGAAAAAGTAAATTGGTTCCCTAACGCAGACCAGTTGATGCCCCAAGATGAGAGGAACGTTCCCCAGAGGCAATTATCTGGCAATTTTAGCTTGTGGAGCAGAAGTCTGAGCACATGGGCTTTATTGGTCACATTCAAGTAATAAAAGTTTAGTATTTATTAGGGGATATTGTTCAAAATTAGTTAAGATGTTATTTAGGCCATGAAAGTTTTTCAGGTGAAACATAATCCAAAATTGTTTACCACTTTTTTGACACACTCGTAAAGGCTTTCATGTATAACCCAATATGTCTCGTAGTTTAAGCTCAATTGCTTTCAAAATTTGTATTGATACGTTTTCTGACATTTGTATTCAAAATCTGTGCATGAAATCTAAATTTGATCTAAAATATAAAAATATTTAAAAAATGGATCATATTTTTACAAGATTTAGTTCTGGTCCAAGAATTTCAAAGGCAGTCTAAAACAAATTCAAACACCAAAAAAATTCAAATCCCTAATAATTCTAAAAGTTATACATAGATGAAATGTGTTGTCCCGACAAGAGTAAGAGCGAATCATTACTTTAAAACATAGTTCAATTGTAATGTTCAGCTCATTTTTCCAAATCATGGAACTTAACTGGATGGTTTAAAAGTTTGCAAGTTTCAGCTTCATGATAAATGGTGAGTGAAAGACTACAGAAAATTTTAATATACAGGCACTTCCTACCTACAGCATGAGATGCTGACTGTAAGTTACAACTGTGCCCATTGAAACACCTGAAGCAAACTTGAGTTTTACTTGCAAGAAGGTAGGTAGGTACCTAAACTAATGCATGCTTACATTGAGATTTTACCAAATGTCTAATAGGTAAATCATTTTATCAGTAATTATATGTCCTACCCAGGTAGCAAATCTTTTTGGTAGGGCCTGGGTAGCTCGGTGGCGGATAGGATTCGATGATCCGAGGTTTACTAGTCATAGACGGCAGAGCGAACGCTGCCCTGTCAATTTTAGCTCATCTGATAACCTCCCCTTTAATGAACCTTTTACGATGGCGGAACTCCGGACAGCACTCTCACGAGCGAGGAGCACAGCTGCTGGCCCAGATAGCATCCACATCGACATGTTGAAAAACCTCAGTGAACGTTCTGCTACTGCTGCACTGTCCTTTTTAACTGGATGTGGGCTACGCACGACTTCCCCAGTGCCTGGGGAAATGCCACTATTATTCCAGTTTTAAAACCTGACAAGGATGGCAGTGACCCTTTACATTACAGACCTATCGCCCTGACATCTTCTGTCTGTAAACTCTTCGAACGCATGGTGAACGCGCGCCTGATGTGGTACTTGGAGAGCACTGGTTTCTTCTCTGACGCTCAGCGTGGGTTTCGTGCGGGCCGTTCCACCACAGACCATCTCGTATCGCTAGAGTCATCTGTACGCCGCTCTTTCGCCTTGCGGCAACACGTATTCGCTCTGTTATTCGACGTTGAAAAGGCCTATGACACGGCTTGGCGCCACGCAATTTTACAGAAAGTACGAAAAGCCGGTATCAAGGGCCACATGGGGTATTTTATAGACAATTTCATGAAACGACGTAATTTCAGAGTCAGAGTTGGAAACTCCTTGTCTGACAATTTCTGCCAGGACAGTGGGGTGGTCCAAGGTGGAGTTTTAAGCGTGACACTGTTTGGCATTTTGATAAACGATATCTGCGACGCCCTGCCCCCCACAGTTGAGAAGTCTCTGTTTGTGGATGACTTTGCCGTGTGGATAAGTACTTCCACGTCGATCTCAGCCCAAAGACAACTACAAATATGCATCGACCGGCTTACCGAATGGAGTCTGAGGAACGGTTTTAGGTTTTCGACCGAAAAAAACTGTGTGTATGCATTTTTGTCGCCGCCGAACATGCCCTGACATCAGCCTCCGTTTGTACGGTCGAAGAGTCCCAGTCGTGTCGGAGGCAAAGTTTCTTGGCATGACACTAGATAAGCACTTGACATACGAACCACATATATCACTGTTGCGTGACAAGTGTTTTAAACGCATGAATGTGTTAAAAATGGTCTCTCGTACATCATATGGCGCAGACAGAGTGTCACTTATTCGACTTTACCGCGCCCTGATCAGGTCTGTATTAGATAACGGCTCAGTAGCATACGACAGCGCTCTTAAAAGCGTCAAACATCCCTTAGACGCTGTTCACCATTCCGGCATGAGGATAGCGACGGATGCGTTCCGAACCTCCCGCAGAGCTAGTCTCCTCGTCGACGCCAACGAACTGCCGCTAGATCTTAGGCGTAAAAAGTTAGCACTCGCATACACCAGCAAGATCCGACAACATCCCTCCCACCCAACTTACAAATGGATATTTGATGAGGCGTTAACAGCCCCTCTCGGGACAGCGCGGCACTCGTCCTCACTTGCACTCTGCACACGCGTTCTACAATGGCTTGAGGGCTCTGAAATACATCTGGAACAGATCGCTGAAACTAGACCGCAGCGCATAGAACCGTGGCCACTCACTACTCCCAAATGTGACCTTGACTTGCTGGGCTATAAAAAATCCTCGATCCTGCCCACAGAGTTCTTAAACTTAGCTCTGCACAAAATAGGAACCTACATAGAACACAGACCGTTCTATACCGACGGCTCTAAGGGCGCCAGAGGCGCTGGCAGTGCCTTTATGGGGGATGGTATCAGCCGGGGCTTCAGTTTTCCAGCGACTGTTTCAGTTTTTACCACGGAACTATACGCTATTTTGCGAGTTTTACGACACATCAGACGCACCCCTGAAGAACGATGTATTATTATAACAGACTCAGCAAGTTCTTTGACAGCCCTCCTGTCTCACCACACACAGCAGAACTGGCTCCTACTGACGATCCGAAAGCTCCTGACAGTGTTTGCCTCCCGAGGTACCGACGTGTGTTTTCTTTGGGTGCCGAGCCACGTTGGCATTTTAGGAAATGAACAAGTTGATAAATTAGCTAAAGACGCAAGTGAGTTGCCCCCCCTCACGCAGGTTTAAAATTCCAGCCACAGACTTCAAACCGTCGTTTAAGATGTTAGTTGATGCTGAGTGGCAGACCAGGTGGACTGCGGAGCCAGATTGCTTTTTGAAACGTCTGCGCCCATCGATTAAACCCTGGGAGTCGAGCAGCAGGAGAAACAGAAGGGAGGAGGTAAGCCTCACTAGGCTGCGAATAGGCCACTGCTACGCGACACACGCCCATTATCTACTTAACACCGGCCCAAAGCAATGCTCGCACTGTGGCAGCCGCCTCACTGTGCAGCAAGTTTTATCTGCTACTGACAGCTGCGACCAGCTGAAACGAAGTCAGCTCCGATTCTTTCCTCCGGTTCCGCTGGTACAGATCCTAGGCGATGACGCACTCGTAGACATTGGAAAAGTTTTGTCTTACCTGAGAGAAGAAGATTTTGACGTAGTATACACACCCGTTAGAGATTCTTAGATTTCACAAGTTCTGTATAACCCACTTTAGCTAATAAGGACAATCTTAGGATAATGATATAAAACACTGACGGGCACGTATAGCCTCTGCAGCTGCAGTGCCCTAAAACTCTAATCATCATCGAGGGAAGCACATGCTGCTTTGCTTCTTGTTGGATGGTGAACAACAATGGCGGATAAAATGGGCAGTTTATTTACAAACTAGCAGTTTATTTAAATTCATTAGAATTGCTCCAGTTGAACTGCTTCCCACGAACGCCTGCTTCTAAAAAAAATAACGTAGAGAGCGTGATGATAAAATCGAATTCGAGATATATTTCCCGTCGAAAATACGTCGAGGTTTGTCCGGTGACTCCGGATGCATCGACCTTGCTTTGGTAATAGCTGGACTCTTGTGCCTGGTACTAAGCATTTTAACGTAAACCTGAAGTTTGTTGATAGAATATTGTTTTGTGATGTGTTGCGCTATTGATGGCTGATAAAGTGTTGTGTGCATGCTTTATTTTGTTTCAGCTGTTATCGCCTTTGACTGTATTATTCTCCTGACTTGAAAACCCCTGTCATTGTCATAAACCTTCGTCTAAAGTACTCGAGACTTAATTCCTAAAGCCACCTTAGGACTTTCCATATCGCCATCGGCTTTTCTCATGAACAGACACATGTTCCTGTAAAGAATAATCTCTGTTACATTTGTTTGTAGAGGCTTTTACTAGAATTTCAAACTTGAATATTTAATATGATTCAGAAGCTGCTATAGGGGTACTCGGGAGGTCAGCAGCTTTTCACTCTGTAAGTGGAGACGTTTCTACGTTAGTGTAGTGTACGTCTTGTCACTGGTAGCTTTTTGCGCAGGCATCTCACCATACGGAACCTTTGTAAGCGTCTCGTTTCATGGAATCCCCTGGTTTTCGCATGAAAAGCCTTTCGTCTCATCGTGCCTTTGACTTTTCCGTGTAGAATTGCTGTAGCCGTTGATTTCGAGTAATTTATGCCCCTCCTTGAAGGTCGGTTCAATGAAACCATGTTCGCTAATTTCTGATCGCTAATTGGTGCAACAGACACACATACAATGATTGTGTGAAACAGTAGAAGCTAGCTGAAGTTAATGAACTTTTCGGCAGCAATCTTTTCCGCGACAAGTATGAGTGAACTGTTCATTGCAAAAAGAAAAATAAAATTCCAATGGCGCTATGCCAACAGTGAGCAAATATTTACTTTTGATTTTAACCGGAAGCCTACCTTTGAAACCAGTAACGGCATTAGCACGCACATTGGATAGGGGCCTGACGTCAACGCGCAGTGGAGGGGTCCTTATAGTGCCCCCTACGATCTCGGGAAACCAAGAAAATGTTTCGTTTTGAGGGATTGTTCGGCTGTGGTGATCTACATTATAGCTAACGTTCATTGAACTAGGTCGGTGGCGGATCCAGGACTTTAGTTGAAGGGGGGGCTAGGTGCCTCGAACTTGCCTCACCATCGCCTCGGAACAGCCTCCGACTATGCTTTAAGTTTGGACACTCGGATATTTGGGGAGAGGAGCTTGAGTCACCCCCCCTGCATTCGCCACTGACCTAGGCTAGTATCTTTAAGATCAAACGAAGTCGTGAATTCAAGTCTGGACTATGCTTAACTTGTTGGGAAATCCTATTGTTATTGTTATGCGGAAAAGTCAAGAAGCCACCGAAAGAGGACTAAGGTCATGGAGGGAAGGTCTAATATAATGTGTTTTGAAGTTTGTGGTGGCAAAGTTATGAACCTATGACGTCGGAGTATCATAGATTCCCCATTATTCTCACTTTAGCAATCGTTGAGTGGGGAATAAAGTGACCCTAACCCATGACCTTTGTCTACGACCTGTGACCTTGATGTCAACATTAAGTATCCATAACTGTGACGTCATCACATAATACACGTCATACGGGGTTACGTTGTCTGGCCGGAAGCACTGTCATCAATGGCCTTGAAAATGAGCTTTGACCTTGACACTCATGCTAGGTCACTTTGACGTATAATTCAATTATAGGAGGTTATGACGTCACCACTCGGTTTATTATGCCAATGAACTGGTGCGACCGCGCGATTGGGGCGATCTTAATTACAGGTCCTACTTTAAAAACGCCTAAGTCACAAACTCTTGACTGATTTTCAAAACTCCTGCTTGTGAACGCCCTCACCAATTCTCTCAAATGTAGCCAAGCTGTCTTTCTTCACTGCAGATGGTTCTTCAGCCACCTTGAAAAACTAGGTGAGGGGGCACTTCAGGAGCCCCGGCTCCACTGCGAGTGGTAGTCGTGAAACGAAGTTTTTTTCCAGTTCTGTAAAGCCATTTTGGGAAATATGTATTTCCAGCGCTCTTCGGGTAAAAATGATATTCGTAAATCATACAGATCAGTAAAGTGCGTGTAACAACTACTGCGGTTTGGCGATTGCGTGCCGCTCCCCTCCCCTGCCCGTGCTCGCGAATCCGGTTTCTTTCCTGTTCAGCCACAAAAACCTGCGGTTTAAGCGTGTCAAATAGTGGGGAGTGGAATATTCCTGAAAGTTTCATATGATCGCTCGCAGCTCTTGGAGGATTAGATACAATATTCACCTTTTTATGTATCATGCACATGGTCCATGGGCGGATCCAGGAGCAGCTTTCGGAGGGGGCCAAGCCAACGTTTGTGGGGGAGGCTAAATCGAGAAAAAATCGCGAGAACAGTATTTTTTAATGAAAAATATATACAAGGTTTGGTCCATGGGGGATATATACTATTTTAGGGTTTCCTGGGGGCCATGACCCCTTTGTTCCCCCTTGGATTTGCCAGTGTCGTGCTCTTTTATTTTTTATCGCCTGTTCCTGTATTATTGGATTTCCTCAAAAGGACGTTTCTAGCCATTCCCCTCCCCTTTCATAGCGGGGCGTTGGACTGAACAGCTCTCTTATCATAGTTTGAAGACCCTATTGGAGTATTAACATTGTACAGGGAGTCCCACGTCCTAAGCATGTTAAGGGAGGAGGGGCGAATCAACAAAATTGTGGAGCATATTACTAAAGAGAATATGCTAGTTTTGGGAGGGCAAATACCCTTGATGGAGTTTATTGTGGCGCGATTTCATTTGATCTATGTTTTCGAGGTGGATATATTGGCCACTCGTGTCATTCTAAACGCCTGTTTTTGTGAATATACTTATACCTTTTCTTAGTTAAACACAACATCTTAAGCTACCTCTCCAAGTGCATGATCCCTCTCCTGGGGGAGGGGGATGGAGCGAATATTGTTCGCTCGACAGACCTAGTGTAAACTCCTTTTTTTCAAAAATTTATCCGGCCTTTGGGGGGTCAAACGATAGTTTGCCCCCCTCCAGCGCTTTGGGGGGGATGGCCGGAATGCCCCCTCCCCTGCGTCCGCCAATGTGGGGGAGGGGGTGATAGTAGAGTGGTAAGCGCAGCTGGCTTCCACGCGGCTGGCGCGGGTGCAAGGTCCGGCGACTTCTCCCTTAATAAGAAACGAGCTGGTTCCCTAGAAACCCTTGCGGCAGGGAAAAAGCTGGCGAAGCCATATGAGCCTGGCAGTTGGTGCATCGATAAGCCTCAAAGATTATTGTGATTGAATTGGCGCTTATTTTGTTACTATCCTTAGTAATTTAGTAATGTCGACATTTGACGACTATTTAAAGCTGCTCCTCGTGTTGACCGTTTTATGCTGATACAGGTAAACATTCTGCTCCCTCTTCTCCCCATTCGTCACAGTACATATGTGAAGCATTCATGGGGATCTGGCCAGGGGGCGCCCTTTGGACCAGAGGGGCTCCTTTTGAACAGCACGACCGATTAGGGTGCCGATTCTCTTACCTGTGAGGGGGGAAGCCCCAAGGCCTCCTGGATCCTATGTTTCAGAACTGGATGTTCGGAGTCCGGAAATGGTAGCTAGTAGCGCCGTCTGTATGCTGGTCGTGATTGTAATCGCATCGCTAATATAGAGGACGCTGCCTGTACGCTGCTTCTTCCGTTTCCGAAGTATTAATTTTGCTGTGGTAAAACACATTATGCAGTGTATCCTTTTGGGACTTCTTTTTTATTCTGTGGTTCACACGATTTTAAAGTAAAACATCGCTGTATCACAATGGTAGTAGCCTCGTATAAGTAGCCTTAAAACCATTCGAGGGCATGCTAACTACCATACATGTTGCTGTAGGGTGTCCCAAAATTCACAAAGTTTTAAAAGTTGGTATTTACCTTTGTTTTTTTCGTTGCCTGCAGTCGGGAACCAAAATATGCAAAAACCCAGGCATTTATATCTATATTTGACCCCCGCGCAAATCACTTGAAGATTTATGTGTAGCTGGCAATCGAGACTGCAACGCTGGAACAAAATGGCTGTTTGCCACCTTTGTACAGCGCGCAAAAACATGAGGAAACCAGATCGGGACGGTGGTGTGAGGAGGAATTCGGGAAAAACAGTTGAAGGATACATGCCGGCAATGCTTTCTCACAAAAAGGCGCGAATAGTGACATACAGTTGTTTGTGATTGGTGCTGTAGAGCGCGCGCCTATAGTGGCGACATTATCTCCGCTGATTGGCATTGCATCATCGGATGGTTGTAAGACACGCTTTTGCGTAAGTGTTGGGTCTGTTGCTTATTTTCCTGCCTTCACGAATACATTTTTGAATTATACAATTGCGATTTTTTTAAATATACAACACTGTTCCGCGCACTACTGCCAATCCTATTTGACCATGATCAATGAAAGTCATTCCAATACAGTACAGTAGCCTACTCTGTCATCCAGGGTGATATGATTGGCGCCCTGGACAGAGGCCAGTATCTGTCAGGAGTGCCTCTTGCCTGCTAGCTTCAGTGGTGAAAAATGGTGACGGTGATCTCCAAAAATTTTCGTCAGTAAATCGACAAAACATCGACAGCGGCCTACAGGCCGGCAAACACAGGCGGAGATCATACGTGAAAACTTCGCCCCGTCGCGTCGTTGGACGCTGTCATTCACTGGGACGGTACAATATTAGATGGCGGCAGTGGTAGCTGCGACAGGCTGGCCTTCATGGTATCCGGCAACACTGAAGAATGCCTCCAGGGAAAAGTTATGTCTACCAGGAAGATAGAAATGGAGATGGAGGGTGTCAGGCAACGGAAGTATTCGGTTGCATCCAGAAGTTTGGTGAAATCGACAATGTCCAGGTGATTTCCTTCGATACATCAGCGTCCAACACCGGGTGGCAAAATAGTGATGCTATAAAGCTGGAGCAAAAGCTCAATAGGAAGTTATTTATCTGCCGTGCCGTCACCACATCCACGAGCTTTCAGTGAAGGCTGCTTGGGCCAAGACCTTCAGCCGTTATCTAACACCGGACACAAAACTGTTCAAGCAGTTTTAATTGGTCTCGAACATCATCGACAAAACAGACTATGAAGTGCATTTGCAAGAAGAAAGGCTGGGTAAGAGGGAGTCAGTCCCAGAGAATATAAACCAAATGTTGGAGACCCACTCGTTCGACTTGAGGAAGACTACAAAGAATGCGCTGAAGTGGCGATTATTGTGCTCAGTGGCACAGCAGACTGCGTGGGGTCGAGCGGAATGGAGTTCCGAAAGCCCGGGCCTTATCACAAGGCGAGATGGAGGGCACACATGATATACGGCTTGAGGATGTGTCTGTTCAGATCGTAGCTTCTAGCCCTAAATGTCATCACAGATGCTGTATCCGAAAACCTGAGGTTTGTCATTTTCCTCCGTTTTTTCCTACGTAGAGGCCTGGTTGAGCTGCACGTCGGCTGCGGATCCCGCCCACAATGACCTCAAGATGCTGAAGATTCTGATGTCGTATACTAAAATCGACTCAGAGGAACGGTACCCCCTGGTGAACATCGTTCCATATTGGATTTAATCCTCAGCGGATCTACTGCTGACTAATCAAAGTAACCCATATCTACTTGTTGTGACTCCAGATCTAACTGCTCTTGCCTGGCCTTAATCCTGAGCTGCTCTTGTTCTAAGCTCTGCCGCTCCTTTAACACGCGCATTGACGGGGGTCTGAGCCACCTTCGCATTGACGGGGGCGGGTAACCGCCCCCCAAGATTTCGAGAACCACGGTAGGTAGCGAAAAACGGTAAACGGCGTTGGGCTGCCCATCTACTTCTCCATCGAAAACATTTGAACCATTTTTTGTCAGGTCACATTTAAGGTCACGAGAGGTCAAAACATGCCGTCATAGGGATAACATATAAATTAAGTTTTTCAGCCATTACATCTGAACACGTAAAGACAGAGCAAAACGACTTGAACTATATGAATTTTCGTATCAAGCCGAATCGAAGGATGTATAATTTGACCTTGCTAGTTCAAACAAAGGATTTGACCTGACCTGAGGTCAGATCAGGGTCAAATTATATAAAATGCATACCATTAGAACCGCAAAGCCAAGGCGAGTCTAATGCAGCTAAAATAAACGCTCTATCACCATCCGTTACTGAGTTATTTAGTAAAAACCATTTTCCCATGTAATTCCAATGGAGAGGTCATGCCTCGTACCTGACCTTAGGTCATCGATATTAAAAATACCGGAACATATTTTAGAGAACTCGGTGGGTCAATTATGTGATATGAGTTTCAATCGGGTAAGTTCACCCTGCTCCGACTCATGTCATCTTAAATTTTTTGAGGTCAGGTCACTTGACCTGTACTGGTGACCTGACCTGAGATGACCTAACCTTAAAATTTTCACAGAAGTTGTAAAAATGATGAGGAAAAAGTATGCCAAGTACGGCGGCGTTACGCGCTACCGTTTTTCTGCTATCTCCGAAAAACCCGAGCGGGGGTGGGTACCCGCCCCCGTCAATGCGCGTGTTAAAGATGCTCCAGAAGTGGGACTGAAAGCTTACCAAGCATGCCAGCAGTCAAATCCAAATGCCCAATCCAACTAGAGTGGAGAGTATCCTAGGATATAAGACAAAGTATCCCAATATTTACCAGGGAACCAAAGCCAAACCATCATTACTGCTGGGCAGCTAAATCCATGTGTCGTACCATGGCAGACAAAATGCGGAGTTGGCAAACCTCCAATTAAACCAGCCTCTCACAGAAATATAGAACCCAAGGAGGGAAGGACTACCCGGAAGACCCAGAGCCACATATCTGCACATTCAGCAATGCCGCAAATGCCCCCTACCCCACATCAAGCCCACAGTCAAAATTCACCCACCCCCCAAAACACCACCCAGAGCCACATATCTGCACATTCAGCAATGCCGCAAGTGCCCCCTACCCACATCAAGTCCACAGTCAAAATCCCACCCCCTCCAAATTACCACCCAGAGCCACATATCTGCACATTCAGCAATGCCGCAAATGCCCCCTACCCCACATCAAGTCCACAGTCAAAACCCACCCCCCCAAAACACCACCCAGAGCCACATATCTGCACATTCAGCAATGCCGCAAATGCCCCCTACCCCACATCAAGTCCACAGTCAAAATCCACCCACCCCCAAAACACCAAATTAACACCCATCACAAGAATCAATGGCTATAAACAAACTTCACGTCATCAATGTTGCATCCCTCGGCCCCACTTCCATAACTGGTCCTCCTTCCATCAGGTACACCTCCATGATCATGCCTGCTCCTGCCCGCTCCACCTCCATGAACAGCCCTCCATCTCTCCGCTCCGCCTCCACGCCTCCATCAGCTCCACCTCCACACGTCCATCAGCTCCACCTCCACCCCTCCATCAGCTCCGCCTCCAGCCTTGTCGCAACTGTCAGCGCTGCTGGGCCGCCGCCGCCGCCACCCAAAAACACTGAGGTTTGCTTCTCATACCAGGTATATTGCTTGTTGCAATAGGTATGGGTTGCTGCCGAGCAGACAACATCACCAGTGACAACCTCTCCCAAAACCCTCCTCTATGTGCCTCGTCATCAAACCCCCCCTCTCTCTAGATAAACCCCACAATCCCTCTGCTGTTTCACCCCAATATTCTAAACATATCTCAATAGCTTCTACGCCTTTGGCCGCCGTACACACCACTGCATCATGTACCTTCCCTAAAACCCCCACTAAGGTTCGCCCTACCTACAACATATCTATGACCTATACAAAACTACGGATTCTATCTATGCAATGGCTTGTATGACTACAATTTACCGACAAATGGCGTCCTCCGATTTCCTGAGGCGACGGCTCCATCAACGCGTCTGGCTCCTCTCTGGCTGGTCCAAGCCCGCCGCTGGACCTCTGGCTCTGGACCCAACATAAACAATATTATTATTTACTGATATTTTAACCGTTGGCTCGCGATGGTTACATGATAAAGTGGGGAGGAGGCCAATCTCCCACGCCTACGCCACAACCGCCAACTTACTGTAAAAATAGAATTGCTATCGAATCACACAGAAATCACTCGCCAGACATATTTCAAGAGTTAAGACGGGTCACATTTTAACACCTATTAAATGCACTAATTACTCACATTGTAGGGACGATATTAATAATAAAGAATGCTGGGCCACGGCCTCCCTCCTCTTCAATCCGGCTATCTCGACCGTCAACAATGCCACCTCGCGTGCAGACAAACAAAACACCGTTTCTAAGGTGACGCCACCTAGGCAACCAGCAGCCCCCGTACAACAGCAAGCGAAGATTACCGGATGTGACGTCACACCTCGTAGCATATAACATGGGAAAATTAAATGTTTAGAACCTTTAGAGGCGGCAAAGTGCTTGCACAGAACCCTTATAAAAGCCCTTAACTAACTAACTGATTAGATACCCAAATTTTTGCAAGAAGACTCCCAGAAACAAAAATAAAATGTTTATCCAATGCATTTGGGATAAACTTGATTACCGTGTTTTCTCACAAATTTGTAAGCCGGAAGAGTCAGCAGCAGTTGAAGACATGGCTCAGTGGTGAAGGAATTCCTCCACGCCCGTGTGACGTCACACGGGCGTGGAGGAATCCCTCTTGAACGTACCTTTACGTAAAGGTATCTGGGGCAGCCAGTACTTGGTTTGAAAACCTATAATAAATTGACATTCACCATTTATCAAATAACAACGCGATTAATTTTCCTATAATTTATGACATGTTTTTACCTTCCCATAAACCGCGGATTTCTTCAATATTGAACTCCCTCTCACGAGAACCGTCTATCCGGAATTAGTGATGCTAATTTCCGCCGCACGCCAATAGGCCCCAACCAATCAGATCCGGCACCTCCGCAGGGTACCGGAAAGAGGGGCTGTTGGGCAGCCGGGCAGTCCCCTCCTTGCGGCGGTCCCCTCCCTTAGAAGGGGGGTGATACTTCCCCCGGCCCCCTCCCACTCAGGGGATGGATTTAACAGTCACTCCTTTTTTATGTTTTATACGCCACCAGGTAAGCTGGTGTAAGCTATCGTAGAACTTCATCTATTGTATTTGGTCAGCTTTGCATTCATTTTGGCGTTTGACACTTCATATGCAGCTATTTTGATGTTAGTCCATTACAGCTCTAACTGACAATTTCTGGTGCTCTGAAGAAACTTGGTTCATAAAATTAACAAGCAAAGAGGTAGAACCAAGGCAAATGCACCTTGTTGTAAGCTCTTGAGCCCAAAACACGCGGCTGGGTTAGAGGGCGTTGATATGTGTGACTCTGAACAAGGTAGGGCCGCTGCGGTGGCGCTCTAGTGGTAGCTGGGGAAGGGCAGGTGGCGTGCCCGGCGTCCATTTGTGAATGAAGCACTTCTATGTTTACTGGTGACCCTGGCTCCGATATCCAGGCCTGTCAATGCTGCCATCCTGCCAAACATAGCGTACTGTCACCCGGAGTTCTAGACTCAGAGAGGAGGAGCCAGTTGAAACATACCTTTCTGAGGGACTTACTGTGACCGCGAATGAATGGTTTTAACTGTGTATATGCTGTTGATATATTCTGTAAGCTTCGTATTTGTCAATGGCCCTGGACGAGGAGAAACTAAATATTTAATCTAAGGTTGTAACTTACGTTGACATGCTTTCGTTTCTAAAATCCAAGGCCGTTTTTCTGTTTTTTAGTCTGATTATTTTCTGTAGTCCGCCCAGGGAGCATGATATTTATTTTTTTTAAATGGGATGTACACAAAAAGTAGACTTGAACTTTTGCAAATGCAGAGAATCAACAAGCGTCCCACTGTGGGAGGGGGGCGAAATTCTCTCCTTCCTGGTTTTCCTCAAATAACAGAAACGAAGAGACGCAGAACAACGCAATTTACAGTTCCTTGTCCCTGATCGATTTCATGCATCTAACCAATTTGCTTAGGTCTAGTCAAGTCATTTCAAGGTCCTAGTCAAGGTTAATCGACTCAACGTCAAACTCCAAAATCATGAGTTTGAAGCGGTGATTAACACGCGCCCCGCTGGGGGGCGAAATTCGCCCCCTCCCCTCCTGGTTTTCCCCCAGATAACTCAAAAACGAAGAGACGCAGAACAACGAAGCTTGCAGTACCTTCTTCCTGATCAATTTTGCTTATCTGACCAAATTTTTTAGTTAAGGTCATGTCAGGTCAAGGAGCTATTCAAGGTCAAGTGACCCAACCTCAAAACCTAAAATCACGAGTTTGAAACGGCGCTCAGGGAACATCAGCGAATCGATCAGTTGGAAACTTCCACAAAATGATAAGGTCAATAGGTTCTACAAATCTAATATCTCGGAATTTTCATATTGTTGACCTAAGGTGGGGTCAATTTTTTGGTCACCCCATTATAAGTCTACGGTGAAAAATAGAATGGGCTCGTTTTCAGTAAATACTGCATAGATAAAGCTGAAAATCCTCAAACCGTCTATGCTTATCACGATCTTGACCATAAAGTTGAGTTTTTGAGCATCTGACCTCTTAAAGGTCATGTCAGGTCACGGGAGCATAGAGTGATTGTTTGGCCAATAACTTCTTACTGAATTGAGATAAAGCTCCCATGTTGCTTGCATTGTGCTTATATTGTCACAGGGAGTCGATTGATATGCAACATGACCATACCAGGCCACTCTGTGACCCTGACCTAGGTGGGGGTCAGGTCATTTTCACTATTTGACCTAGCAAGGTCATATTATACATCATTCGATTCGCCGCGATGAGAGGAATCTAATGATGTATAAAAATTTGATCTTGCTCCCCTGAGGGCAGATCTAGAGAGAGAGAACGTACACTGCTCTGTTGTGAGCCTATGGAACCTTCTTTGACCTATGCTGACCTCAATATTGACCTGACATAAAAATTATTTGTATAAAATATCTTCGTTTTGTCAAGAGCTTTCGAACACCGCCCGTAATTTTCCTTTAGCTTTCGTGGGGAATGAGATACGGAGGGGGGCGAAAAACGCCCCCAGCGGGGCGCGTCATGCCAGGGACCCCAGCGGGGCGCGCGTTAAGGAAAATCTGCCAACCGATCAGTTCCAAACTTTGCATTACATGATGAACTAATAAGGGTCTAAGTATGTTGCGGGTAAAAAGTCTGCTAGCTCGGATTATCTTATTGTGGGCCTAAGATGGGGTCAATTTTGTGGTCACCCCATTATGAGTATATGATGAAAAGTCTAAGGGGCTCTTGTTAAGAAAATATGGAATAGATCAACTCGAGAGTCCCCACATAACGTATTCATACCACGATATTGGCCATTAGCTTGAGGTTTCGAGTATGTGCCCTCTCAAAAGTTATGCGATGTCACATGAACGTACAGTGATTATTTTGCCAATAACTTTGCACTTAATTGTGGTAGAGCCTCCATTTTTCTTTCATTGTGATTATTTTTCCATGGGGAGTCGATTGATATGCAACATTATGACCCCTGGTCATCATGTGACCCTGAACTAGCTTGAAGTCAGGTAATGTTCCCATTTGACCTAGCATGGCCATATTATACATCATTCAAGTTTCCACGATTGAATGACTTTTATGATACCTAAGGATTTTCTCTAGCTCTGCTCTGTAAAATGTTTAGGAGAAAGTCTACAATGCCCTGTCGTAAGTGTCCGTGACCTCTGATAACTTCAATATTGACGTGACATAAAAAACGTTCCTATGATTTAGCTTTGTCTCGTCAAAGGCTTTCGAACGCCGTCCGTAATCTTTATTCAGCTTTTCCAATAAATGAGATACGGAGGGTGGGTGAAATACGCCCCACCCCAGCGGGGCGCATCATTCCAGGGACCCAGCGGGGTGCTTGTTAAGGTGCACATCTGTTTTTCAAACACTGAGGAATTTCTGAAGTCAGTTTTGAGACACAGTGTGATGGTAACATAAATCATTGTCTTCTCAAATTGGGCGTTCATCAAAAATTTAACTATTGAATTAAGAAGGAATGGCATTCCGCTACAAAAATTGTGTAAGAGCAATCGAAAAATAAAAAGACAGTGACAGAGGTAAGAAAAGCTGTCAGAAGCTGATGACGTTGTGACGCTGCTTCGTTGTTTTGTATGGATGCCTACATTTTACTAGTATTCAGTAGAAATTCCACATATTGATCTATTCTAATGGAAACGTCTTAGTTTGTTCGTCCCATATTGTCTATTTTTTTTTACAAAACAAGCAAGGCAGGAGTCTGTGTGGAAATACCGGAAGCGTGCTGGATGATCGCGCCGGCATGCCAAGGATGGTGGAAAGTTCGCCGGATAATCCCTGCCGGAACATTCAGAACCACTGCCCGTGACGTCACGCCGACAGGTATTCCAGCCTTAATTGACCACGAGAACGGTTAAGGAAGTGCGAGTTGAACTTACGTCACCAAGTGAATGACTCATATACGGTGTCGCGTCGTGCTCGACCAGTGTAAAACGTATCTGACTTTAGTGAGCACATGCGAGGCAATAAAACTACTTGGTAACTGAGACAGAGGCAGGTACGAAGCTTAAGCCCAACAAGCGATACGCATGCGCTCAATTCGTGTATGTATGCATGCGTATATGTTTTTCGAGGATATTTTATAGTCATAAACCTGTAGCAAAGCCACAGTGGTTCCATTCAGTAGCATCGTGGATAATAGAGGGCTCAGGCCTAAGATCAGCAGCGAGTGCGACTCCCATGATTGGTGCGTAATCGTAATTCTCATAGTTTTATTTTGATATGGTGCTTGATTATAGTTGTCATGAGTTACGTATTTGTTGACTTACTCTATGTTTGTGTACTGTATCCGATAACTTGTATCAGTACGTTTCGGCACCACGCTCTCATACACATGCTCAAAATGTTGGATGGGCATACTTTTATGCTGTCTTATCGTACTAACCGTCGCCCCAATGGGGGTGTTTGGTCATACCTCTGGTATTTCTGACGGTACCAGAAAACGGCGGCGCGACTTGGCACACTTTATCTGTGATCATCTGCGCAACTTTTTGCAATTTTTTTAGCTCGTGTCATCTAAGGTCAGGTCACCAGGCCAGTTCAATTAACCTCACCTCCAAAAATGTTTCAAGTGGCACCAGTGATATATTCATCTCGCATGACAGATCCACCGAATAACTCATACCTATAGTGTACACCATGAATTACACTATATCACCTGCTGAGCTGGAGATGAGGGTTGGATATCGTTTCATGACCCATGATCTTTGCCTTGACATTTGACCTTGGCTTTAACCTCTGGTAATATTAACACGCGCATTGACGGGGAGGCGGGTACCCGCCCCCTCGGGTTTTTCGGAGATAGCAGAAAAACGGCGGCGCGTAGCGCCACCGTACTTGGCATACCCTTTTCCTCATCATTTTATAACTTTTGTGAAAATTTTAAGGTTAGGTCATCTCAAGTCAGGTCACCAGTACAGGTCAAGTGACCCGACCTGAAAAAAGTTTAAGATGGCATAAGTCGGAGCAGGGTGAACTTATCCGATTCAAACTCATATCACATAATGGCCCCACTGAGTTCTCTAAAATATGTTCTGGTATTTTTTATATCGATGACCTAAGGTCAGGTACGAGGCATGACCTCTCCATTGGAAATACATGGAAAAATGGTTTTTACGGAATAACTCAGTAACGGATGGTGATAGAGCATTTATTTTAGCTGCATTAGACTCGCCTGGGCTTTGCGGTTCTATTGATATGCATTTTATATAATTTGAGACCCTGACCTGACCTCAGGTCAGGTCAAATCCTCGATTTGACTTAGCAAGGTCAAATTATATATCATTCGATTCGGCTTGCGGAGAGGATTCATACAGTTCAAGTCGTTTTACTCTATCTTTACTTGTTCAGATTAAATGACCGAAAAAACTGAATTTACATGTTATCCCTATGACGGCATGTTTTGACCTCTCGTGAACTTAAATGTGACCTGACAAAAAATGGTTCAAATGTTTTCGATGGAGAAGATGGGCAGCCCAACGCCGTTTACCGTTTTTCGCTACCTACCGTGGTTCTCGAGATCTTAGGGGGGCGGGTACCCGCCCCCGTCAACGCGAAGGTGGCTCAGACCCCCGTCAATGCGCGTGTTAACTATGACGTTCATCACGTAACATACGTCCTACTGTGTGATTCCATCTGCCCGAAATCTCTGTGGCCTTCCGGTATTTCTAAAAAGATCTTGCAAAGACTGGCGTGACCTTGACCTGTGGGCTTCAAACTTGCTCATGACCTTTATGCGAGATGACCTTATGAGGTCATGACTCGGTTTGCAAGGCGGGTGAACTGGTGCTAAGGAGTAATTGTGGCGATATTCAAATATACCTAGTTCTGATTTCATTAGCCCGAGGGAAGAGAAGAAATGCTCAGAACTTCGCCAATCTACGCGCTCATCAAAGCTCTCACAATAGTATAAGTAAGTAACCTTTTCTGCGCCCTGTACGGTCCTACGGCCACCCCTGAAAAATCAATGGGGATACTTTATGACTCCATCCTGTACACGTGCTAAGATCAGGACAGTGCTGCGGAAGATAATAGAACATAGTATCTCTTAAAACTGGTGGACTCCCCTCGCTTCAACGCATCTAATTGTCAGCCAGATAGTGCCAAATTTGTCAGTGATTTGTCGCCTGTCGGAATGGGTACCGTGGGCATGAGCCAAATATTTGGTCTAGCATGATGGTGATGATTATGATGTTGATTTATTATGTCATGGCCAAAAACAAGTAAGGATGGCTGAGATTGGGGCAAAAGCCAAGGATGAGCTTAATTCAAGGCTCCTTTTTCGCAGTTCCATGTCTTATGGGCACATATATCTTTCCACACGGCTTGCTGATGTAATTCCGAAGAGTACATAGTTTTGTTATTGCTCTTCTACATCAAATTCTATGACTAAAATCCTTAATTTCCATTACATCCTATTGATGTACCTTCGTACCTATGTGCCTTTGTGCCTATGTACCTTTTGATGACATGCTTTGGTATCTTGTGACCTTGGTTTTGACCTAAAAAGTTGCAGAATACTTTCTTTGGATCACAGGTCAGGCTAACACCGTTTACAGTTTTTCGATAACTAGCGTGGTTTTCGAAATCTTAGAGGGGGGGGTACCTGCAACCCCTTGTCAGAGCAAAGAGGCTCAAACCCCCGTCAATGCGCATGTCAAAAACTAGTCGCTTTCAATAACTTCTAGACCTGACTTTAGGGTTACTGGGGCCAGGAGCGTAGCCAAGGGGGCGGCAGGGACAGCCGCCCCCCCCCCCTGAGGGCCCACAGGGCCCACCTGAGGACATGGGCCGCCGAAGCGCGGCTCGTCCGCACTATGCTCTGTGGCCAAATTTGAAATTGCATACCAGACAAGGCCCTCTTAAGCCCTCTTCAGTACTCTATTCTGTAACAAGTAGGGCCCTTTTTACCCATCAGGGCCCTTTTGGCGCTGTCGCAGGGGCCCTTTTCGGGGCGCCGCCACCCCCCTGAACGAAATCCTGGCTACGCCCTTGACTGGGGCTTGGAAATCTGCACACAGTCTTGGAATACAATGTGGAAGCGTGGTACAAGTGTTCATGAACATCGGAAGAGGTAGGTGATTTTCTTGCCCGATTTGATGCGCAATAACCTATACATGATAAGATTCGCCGTAGCGAGGGAAGTATGATGATGCCTGAAACTAACTCTGATTTAACCCAGGTAGAAGCTAGAGCCAAATGAGTTTGCCCCTAATTAGTGGCCTTCTTTTACCTTTAATGACCTCCAATTTAATGTGCTGTGCCAAGATGCGACGAATATAATTTCGTAATTATTTCTTATGAACCGTAGTTATTTCTTGCAGCCGTTCCTTTTTTGTGTTGTCTCATAGGGACGGACATTGGCATAGAGCGAGAGGAGGGGGGTGGGGGTGGGAGGGGTTTGAAACCCATATTCTGGCCGAGGGTGAATTGAAGATGCACTTGGGTTGGATTTGAATTTGCCTTGGGTCTTTTTACTTTCATTCATGCAATACTTGAAGACAAGAAAATATCAGTATAAATGTTGAATTTGCCTTGGGTCTTTTTACTTTCATTCATGCAATACTTGAAGACAAGAAAATATCAGAATAAATGAATCGCCCTGATCTTGCACGTTTTTTCTAACTCAAGTCATCACACCAGTTGTAAACGACAGCCAAATGGGTCCGGAAATATCCACGCACACCTGCTGGCGTTTGTTTTAAGCACTGTAATTTGTGGCATCGTGTACGATTTAGTTGTTTTCTTTTTGGAAATAGAACAAATGATTAAAAACAGGCGAACAAACAAGACACAAACAGATTTCGTGGCAGCTTCCTGGTGAGAGGGATTACCGTCCGTGGAATATCATAGACCCAGATCAGACACAGATGCGATCAAAGGCAAGAAAAATGGACTGGAGGCGAGTGGTGCCAGGGTACAAAAATACAGTTTAGGTATTACTGGGAGCGGTGTGATCCCATAACGGGGTGGCACGATAGCCCGTGCCCTTTCACGCAAGTTAGCGTTTTGCATGAATGCCAGGGGGATCATCCACATTCCCTGCAAAGTCCTATTGGTCCGCTGCGAAGGGATTGGCCTTTCACAAATCTGTTTTCTAACGCAACCCTCCGTGACTTGTTTGCTAGGTGAAAATCTCCTGTCTTTTGTACCTACCGCAGCTGGTCGTAGCATCGGGTTTTGAAAGCTAGACAATAAAGCATAATAGCATCTTCGTGTTGTGCCAACATCTAAGTAACCCCACCTTATTGATAGATATTTGATGTCTTTTGCACGAAAGCCGGGCGCATCCTTTTCTAGCATTTGCTAACAAGCAAGGTGAAACTGAGAATGGAGCTTCCTCCCAATCGATGCCGGAGACTCTACGAACGATCCGGTCTCACTAAATCTCTCGTTCCATGCTGCAACAGCTCAAAGCATAAACCATTTGCCAGGTATTAATCTAAATATGCTTAGAAGATGAACGACTACAGCAAATAATATTCACCATATAATAATAAATTAAGAGGAGGCTGGGTCGGGAGGAAAAATATCTAGTTCTTTGGCCACTTTCTCCTCCCGGGCTTAATGATAACGTTTCAGGGGATATACCTACTTTTCATCCACATTAGCAGCATTACATGATATTACCAGCCATTTTTCTTACCCTTTCGCGCATTCCTTTTCCAGATGTCCGAACCCAAGGCCATCTATAATCCAAAGCAGCTTTTGGTGGAAATGCACGACATCTGTCGCTACTGGTTACATCGTTGCTGGGGGTGTGATAGTTGTAGGTGCAGGGTTAGAGGTAGTGCTATGATTTACTTTGGAATGCTTGAGAATTGTTTTTTATGGAATGATTGTTTATGGCTGAGGTATGGATTTTTCCTAACTTGGCACGCTTTCGTTATTTTTCATCGTTCATTGCTTGTATGCTTGCAAAGTTGTACCTTTGCTTCAAGCGAAGTGCCAATGGAGCAAACTGTGGCTAGAAATCCCTCCGAGTTTGCAGTTATTTGGCGTCAAGCCTCCCAGTTTTTGCTCTTGTCACTTTGCTTAGTCCTTGTACTTGATCGTGGAAACTATTTTAAGGCCTATATCCTGGACTTTGTTCGAGTTTAATTACCCCATTTGTCTTGAAGCTGGCGATGGCTCCAATCAATCTTTGGTGGTACAGCCACGTGCCGTGTAATAACGGCATATTTTCCGAGGTTGTCGTTCAGGTCGGCCTCCGAGAGCGAACCGTTTGTAACTAACCCTTCTCCGCCTGGGGGTTTCGATCGGACTTCACCTAGGTTTTTCGTGAATGATTCCGAGCCGATTTTGATACGATGCGCCTTGCTTTTGATGCCTCGGCAGTGATTAATTTTGCAACTTATGACCAAAAAATTAACATCGGGCTAGGTCAGGTCAACGAGTTATGACGTTTTTTTTAGACCCATGTAAGGTGATTCTGTTGTTCTAAAATGAAGCTGACAAAACCAGGGTGTAACTCAGCTTCTGGAAATGCTAGATGAAGTTTCAAAACAGCATTCGAAAGCTGTTAAAATAAAACCTCTGCACACTGTCATTTATTTTGCGGTCTGGTCAGTACCATAGCCACCAGACGTCACCAAAGTTCACGGCTTTCGAAATTATTTGTCCCTGTAACTTTTGAATTAAACAAGATACAGTATTAACTTATTTTATCATAGTGACGAGCATGATTCCAGAATTCAAATGACTGTGGCATGTCCTTGAAAGCTCATTATTTGACCTTGGCCAAGGGCCAAGTTCAAAATATAGTATCAAAAGGTCATGACGCATATAGTTTGAATCACTGGGTCAAGACAAAGACTCCGATGCCTTTGGTTTTGTTCTAAGTCTAATGGCCCTCAAGTTAAATGATTTTCCAAAAATACTTATATTTGACTCATTTTGGCCCACTGTGACGTCACGAGTCAAGAGATATAATTCAACCTCGGCTCCAAACTAGACGACGGTATTTTTTCAGTGTCATTTCCGATTCCCGAGATCGTAAGGGAAGGGGTCCGATCGGGTCCACCCCCCCCCGATGGTGGTGGCCGTGGGTGCGAAGAGAGCCCAGGCGGTGCTGGGTTAAGTCTGCTGGAAGCTGAGATGTTAGATAGCTTAGAAACATGTACTGCCTCAGCCCCAAGAACCCTGGCGGCCGGGAACGCCAATCCCTTGATCACACTAATTTCTAAGGTATGTAGTGGGCGCTGGCCAGTGCAAAGGCTGTTCCCTGGAACGCTAGCCGCTAACAAGAAATGAGAAGCAGCTTAACACGCTAAAAACTTTAAAGATACAAAGTCTCTCGAATCTTCCTATCGTAATCTCTGGGGCCCAGGCCATGGGCTGGAGCGGGTAGACCGGTACACTTACTTGCCAAATTTGAATATAATGACAGATGGTAGAAACCTACCCAACTATGGTTTATCTACCGGGAAAATATTAGTATACTTCGAACGCCCCCGAAATAAAAATATGAGTACAGCGTTTTGCATTGATTTAACACAGCAATATCCCAGCCACCCCCCAACCCCTGTCTGCCCGTTCATCACTTACCCGCTTGCCTCGTGCAGTAACACCTGAGCCCCGTGCAAGCATAACCAGCTAAATCAGGCTTGGCGTCAGCTGCAGGGTCCCTGCATACGTAACGAGGGGCCTGACCAGGAGTTTAATGATGCTCCAACTGCTGAGGTCGTACGCCGAGGAGCTGATGGTCAATGCCGCTCGGACTTGAAGCTGTTCACCAAAGTTGGCTTTGAGAGTGACACCACGCTGCTGCAAACTAATGATCCGCCAATGATTCGCAGTGTTTTCAGTCCCCAGCAGATACGGAGGGACTGGGGACAATGGGTGCTTAGCTTTCCTGCTGACCGGACTCCGAATAGGCATTAGTTTGCGTTTCATTTCCTTCCGCCTCCAATGCTGATGTCTTGTTTGTGAGACGACAGTCATGGGCATAACCTTGCATTCAGAGTAGGTAAGGTGGAAGCGACAGGCTGTGTCATGCCAGTAGTGTCTCATTTATTTATTCCGTAATGCACGGTTGCATCTAAGCTGGCTGTGATTGCATTTTTGTTGATGTATTTATTCGTTTATTAAAATAATGTTATTTTTAAAACAAAAATGAATAGCTCCAGTGAAAATATGATTTTTTAAAAATTGTATTTGGACCAATAAAATAAATGTTATGTTATGTTATGCCAAGCCTGATATGTTACCAATAATATAAATGTTACCCCGCCGTCGTACGAGCTCTTTTACCACCACTATGTAAGGGATAGTGGAGGCAATACGGGATCAGAGCTTCCTTTTTCAGACCAAAAAGTAATGGTGGTACTCGGTGGCGGATGCAGGAGGAGGGCCAGGAGTCTCAAGCCCCTCCTGATGTGTCAGATTGCTTAGTAAATGCATAGTCGGAGGCTAATCCGAGGCAAATGCGAGGGAGCCTCGCGCTCCCTAACACCCCCCCCACTCCCGAAAATGAAGTCTTGGATCCGTCCAGCTTCTGGTCACGAGGCGCCATGTTGTAACGTCATAAGGGCGCCAGAAAATCCCTTGTCCTATCTTTAACATTGAAAACTACCAATTTTGGAAGTATTTCCCAACACCCAAAGCATAAAAGGCATGTTTTTGGCATTAATCTGCAGTCTTTGGTCCTTTTTGTTCTGGTAAATGACCCGTAAATTGTCGAGTTTACATTCAATTAACCTTCTATTCGCCTTCGAAAAATGTTCTGTAAACCAGAAGAGTGGATTCCCATCACAGAGCCGAAGTTCTTTTGGGTATTTGCAAACAGTTCACTTCGTAGCAATGCAACCATATTAGAGTAATAATGCAGTTACTGGCGGAGATAATTAAATTATTCCACAAAGTGGCATTTTGCTTCCACTTAATACGTAAAGTATTAATAAAAAATCACACCAATATAGATACAAGAGGCATTGAAGCTAAATGGCTGCAAGTTTAGATAATATATGCAAAAAATAGATGCAATAATGGGCTAATTTATTCTTAAAGCTTAGTAGAAATGTCTACATTTTTTTAATAAATTTTGTTCAAGTTGTTCCCAGTTTGACTGTTGGAGTCGGAGTCTCACTAAAGTCATCAAGGGAGTTGTCATGGAGACCCCGACCCCAGCACCCGAACGAGGAACTCCCACAATGAAGGGTTAATTTAGAAGCCAAAGTTTAACGTCCCACAAAGCACAGGGACGGCCGCCCCGCTCAGGTCACCCTCTCACCAGTCAGTTGCCAGCCGACCTGTACGTCGGTTAAACTATTGAGCGCCGGAGCGTCTCAGGGGAACCGATCCCAAGCCTGGACATGCACTGCCACTGCATTGATAGGTTTTGCAGTGCTGCGGCGAGGAGCATGTTTATAAGTTGACAAGGTTTAGACTGGCCTGCCCCTTCGAATCCTGGATGTAAAATATACTAACTTTATATGTTCTGGCCCAGCCCTTCACCAGAATCATGTAAGCAATATCACAAATTATCAGTCATAGTGTAGCGAGACCTCGCATTGAGCTTAATACAAATGCATTTTAGAATGAATTCCTAAAAATTGAATGTCGTGACAATGAATCATTGTCACGATGTATTATTGACACGAAATCCAATTTGTTAAGAGTTTATTGTAAAAGGCTTTTGTATGAAGCTCAATTAGAGGTCTGGCTACACTATGACGGATTAATTTGTAAAATTACCTACATGATTCTGATGAAGGGCTGTGCACCAATACATAATCTTAGTATATTTTACATCCCAGTGGCGGCGCTTGAACATTATGGCAGCCTAGGCACGATTAGCTTAGAGGTAAGTACGTCGCCCAGGCTTTTTAACTGAAACTGGACATGGGCGGATATATATATATATATATATTTATTTATATATATATATATATATATATATATATATATATATATATATATATATATATAAATATATATTTATTTATATACATATATATATATATATATATATATATATATATATATATATATATAACATACACACACATATATAAAGCACGTGTCGGTGTATCGTGGAAACGGTTATGCGGCAGTCTATGAAGGTACAAGGCAAAATTCAAAAAGGATAGGTAGGAAGGTAAGTAAGCCGGGAAGGACAAGGTACTCACGAGAGCTTCCCATTTCAAGGACGGCTTCGGCACTTCATTTACATGACGTCCAATTTCTCGTGGTACGATCGATTTGTTCACGGATTTTGTTAAATTCCATTCACCAGGTTTTGTGTCATGACTCACGTCCTTCATAAGGGTTTCACAAATTAAATACCTTGCTAATGGTTGCCAAACAACTGTCCCGCACTAGAGAAGGCTAGACATTCGCAAATATGAGTGTCCATAAACGAATCCGCTGTAATTAAGGTCCTAAGACGGGGCATCGCACGTGCTAAGCATGCCTAGTTTGCTGATTTAACGAGCCAGTACTCGCGTCTGAATGAATGAATGATGTATTAGAGATGTCAGTCAGAAAGCACACGTTAGACTTGCCACGGGGTTAGGCAGATTCAGCGAAATCGTGAAGTGCCTAATCTCACATTTGCTGGCGGTAAGGGCTGCAAGCGTGGATTGTCAGAAATGCGAATCATTGGCTCTTTGACCCAGTGCTCCGAAAAAGGATTATTCTCTATAATTTAACATCGGGTCAAAGTAGATTTATTCCACATAAAACACATACCTACTTGGACATTTAAAGGCGGCTAGGCAGTGCCTAATGTGCCTCTATGGAAGCGTCGCCACTGTAACATCCATAATTTCTACAGGTATATTTGAAACCTCAATATTACATAGCTTGGGCGCATGCTTCTCGTGAACACACCTCGTGTGAAGGGTAACTTGGGATGCGCCATTGGTGATTTTGGGGAAACCTGATGAAACTCTCCCATTATTCCGTGATGTGCATCCGAGGTCTTCACGATCTTTCAAATATTGTAAGACCAAAGTACATACCTATACCTGGTCAAACATTTGACATTAGTATCCATGTTTTGCTTTTCGTCACCTTCGCCGTTGGAGTTGAGCCTCTAACGTGGGTTGCCTACTCTTATCTTATTTTCACATTTTGATTTTTATGTAAATTTGGCTATAAATGTCTTGTTGGAAATATAATAAATTAAACAAAAGTAGATGAGCAGCTGCATATGGTCGCAAAGCTTCAGTGTATTGCCACTTGCACATTTACGGAACGTCAAGGTCGCCAAAGACATGGTGAGGAAGCCCGATGCACCCCTGTCGAAATGTGCACCCCATGTCTGAAATTCTGTCGTGGTCCTTACCCGCCATAGGAACCATGCTGTCCATGAGTGCAGTTCTGTGACACTCACAGCAGCAGACAATGTATCTGCACCAGGATAAAGGCAAGATAACCTAACCTAATCTAACCTGAATCTCATCAGCGCCCCCCCAGTCCATAGACCAGGTCAGGGTGGCCGACAGGCTGTCGCTTAGTGAGGTGCCATGGTGGCTAACTGAAGCATCAAGGACTAAGATTTTCTGGGTTTTGGGTTTGACGTCAAAGACAGCACAGTGAGGTAAATACTGTGACACTTTGTCTTTAGCTAGCCCACCGGGAGCCACTTTTCTCACAAAGCCGTCCGTGAAGTACCCTGAAATTGTCCGGGAGTACATGCCCGACAGCAACTGTATCTTTTCCGAGATGAACACACCGTAATAAAATATGAAAGAAGGCGGACATGCACAGAAACGACTCCCTGAAAAATCAGGAAAGCATATTTGCGCTGTTGTGCTTGCAGTCAGCTCCTCACTTCGGGACAGCAGAGATATGATATGAAAGGATATGGAAGGATATCTCTTAGAGCTCAAAGGCTGGAAAAAACCCAGGTCGGCTGAAATAATTCCGGTTTGGTTTCCAACTAGACTTTTTATATTCATCCAATGTCGATACAACAATCCTCTAACGAAAGCTCTTGAACTTCTGAGGTTTTCAGTTCGCTCGCCGGCAAGTCACCTCGGCAGACTCGTGCGTTTCCAAGACTCCCCCTCCACCCATGACTCTTCAATATTCTGGTGGTTATTTCTTTGCAAAACTGCCAGGGGTCCAAATTTGAGGGTGATAACAGTGTCAGATTTATTTAATTTTGTCCTTCTGCGGAACCCATGTTCCTTATTTAACCATGTTTCTGCCTTATGTACAAATGCCGGAGTCCGTAGCGAAAGAACGATCCAATGGTGAACAGCGCAGACTGCTGCCTGCATTTACCCCGGCAAGCTTATAATACATTTGCGTGCGCACCGAGTTTTGCCCCTGGTTACTCTATGGGTCATTGCGTACGGGCAGATTTAGCTCTGTCTTTGTACTTATCATTGTCTTTGTGCTTATCATATTGCTCACAATGAATGATGACCACAAAACGTCATCGTCTTCTGACGTATTCTGTTTTGTATTTTTATTTGTATTTTTTATATATTGATAACGTATTTTCATTCATATTCTTCGCATTTGACTTCGCATATCAAAATGATTGAGTAAGAAGAATGTATGCATTCCATTTCTACAGTAGAGATATCCGGGTTTGCAGCTCCTGATCCTGTCGTATAAATGCCTGTCGACATATAAGGGTGCACATTTGGCTTTCAGACATACAGTCGGAGTGAACTGGAATCTTCGGGCTAATTACGTATGGATTTTCCTTTAACACGCGCAGTGGAAGGGCGTTCTAAAGCCCCCCCCCGAGATCTTAAAAACGAAAATGGTTAGTAAACCTCATAGTTGGGGTGTCTGGGGATGATAGTCATCTAATTATAGCTAATTTTTATTGATCTAGGTCAATATCTTCAAGGACAAGCCTGGGCTGTACTGGGGACCTATTGGGAAGTGTCATGATTATGCGGAGAAAAGCCAGGAATGTACCAAAACGGAGTAAGATCATGTAGGGAAGGTCCCACACAATGCTCCCTGAAGCTTTATAACATATTCCTAATATTGTGCACTAAAACTAGCACCATAGCAACCATTGGAAGGAAAATGGGGGTTTGACCTTAAACAAATTTGATGACTTGTGACCTTGACATTGCCATTAAGTAGCCTTAACTATGAGTTCATAGCATAACACACGTCTTGCTGAAAAATGTCATGTGACTGGAATACTGCGGTCAATGATATTGACCTTCATGTGGGGTCGTCTTGATATATAACCCGATTATATGAGGTAATTACGTCACCACTGGGTCTATAGTGCTGGCAAAGTGGTACGACTGCGCGATTTTGACGCTCTCAAAGTATGAATCTGACTTTGAACGCCCATAAGTCATTTGATTAATTTTCAACACAAAACCTTCACCAATCGACGCCCTCGTGAACTTTATCAAATGTAGCAGAGTAGTATTTTCCGGCGACAAACGGTTCTCCGCCACTTCGGAACAATAGATGGCGGACATTTTATACTCTCCTTCACTGCGCGTGTTAAGGCCACTTGTATGACCTATTTCTAAACTGGCTATATCTGGTATTATAGAATACAGAAAATGCAGCAAATTAAGGGAAAAACGATGTCTATCAGCTTAAAGGGAATGTAACATCTTCATAATTGGATTTGAACTGAGATGGCGATGTGATACAGCATGTCAAGAATCTAATTGATCCATATTTCATTTGTCTAAGACCATAGTGTTTGCAGATAAAATAATAATAAATAATAATAAAATGCAGATAAACCCCTTGTCGTCCCATTCCCCTATGAGTGGTAACGTGACCATTGCTAATTAGGCAGTATGATGTATTGCTAACGTTATGCTGGATAGAGACATTCTTTCTACCTGGATATCTTTCAAAACTAAGCGCTAAACATGGCATATTTACATTTTCTAATATATATGTTTATACACGTCACATGCTAACCAAACATACTGACATAGCATTGCAGATATACTAAACAACCATGCTTTAATTTATTTAGTATAATTACATAAACCAATGTGTCTTTTTTGGTCCCAATCGCAGCCCCCTTAGAATAAGAATGGTTCGTTTGGGCTCGTATAAATGTGTGACCCAAATAAACAGGTTTATCGCGAACGTTACCAGATTGTACGCTGTTTGGACGTCACGCCAGATTTGATACTTTTTCCCCGAACAATTTGATACTTCCCCTGACATAGCGAAATTTGGTAGAGGAAAATACCGGGCTTGTGAACCATCTTTCAGCAGAAATCAAACCGAATTCATCATATTCCTGTCGGACTCTATGACTACCACTGTTTCTGTCTGGGGGGGGGGCGGCGGATTCACCCTCCCCAATCTCACTAAGATATCAAAATATATGGGCTTGATTTTGAAAATTTATACTGGAATCGACTTTTCTGAGCCCAATTCTCTTTTTAAGAAAATGTAATTCCTGAATTATGAAAATTGTGTGAAAGGGCATGTAAATTATACAATTCTTAAAATTGGTATTATATTGGCCATGAACATTTCCCTGTAGTTTGACCTTCATAAGACTAGGACGTGTTGATAGATAATGGAAGCAAATTAAGCATTTTTGACTAATGTGAAAATTTGAAGTTCAATAGCAGTTCGGGGTCCAGAGGTAATTCGTGAAATAAACAAGTTCTACTAGTTATTTTGTTGCTCCGATTCGAGAATGTAAGATGCTGCGTACATCTCTGACACCGCTATAAATGGTACAATGCAAATATGTATTCCAGGCTATTGATAATTCCTATATTGCCCAACTTGTAACCGCTCATGCCAAATCGGAGATTTCTGAATCATGCAGTCTCCTTGATCCACCTACGCAATCGATGCATGAAGCTTTCCTTAGTTCTTCCTTGAACCAATTAAATGGACAGTATGCTTGTCTGATTCATTGTACTTATTCAATTAAAAATTAAGATAGCTTAGATGAACGTGTAAATGAGCTATCACCTGCCATCTCATTCAAAATATGAAAACTTCTAACTGCTCACAATATTATCACAGCCCGCTTTGTTTCAAGAGCACCGCCCTGCACAAGATGAAACCGTGTTAGAACATATGTTCCCTGAATAACAAGATTCACCCCTGCCTAGCACATCACCATTTGAGGAAATCGGCTCAGTTTAGATTAGGAAAAAGTCAAAATCTTCAGATGGCTGTTGCAAACCGTTTGAGAGACAGCCCAGGAAAGCATGGGGGAGTGGATTTTGCCCCCCCCCATCTCCCCTTGACAAGAATAGGGAAGACATTATATAAATGATGAATCTCAGCGGCGTAGCAATAGAACTTGGCTCTTGTGATTGGGCCCTTTCGGTAAGCTGACGCTTTCAAGACAACTGTTCACCATGTACAGATGTTGGTCAATGCCAGAGGCGTTATGAGACATCCGGTTTCTGTTTTTGTATCGTAAGCTTCGTCTTTCTTCAGGAAGCACAGAATTGTTCTGCAAGATATTCTCGGTCGCTGGAGTTCAATGCCGCAGGTGTCATCTAGAGGCTCTTTCCAGTCTCATATTAACAGCGTTGTTCTTTGAACAGAAAATACAAGAATGCTTTAAAAGATCAGAATCAAAGATTTTAAGGATATTGAGAAAAGAAAGTCTGTCTCCTTTGAAAAAAGTTCCCCTGCTTCTCATGTAGCATTTATTCACCAAATATATCCCAGTTACTTCGTCTATACACCAACCTCACGGAACGTTGAGAAAAATACAGAATAGACATCCTAAACGATATTTCAGTGGAGAATTTCACTAAGACTTGGCATTGAATGCCATGTGGTCTGCCATATATACAGTTCCTCTTGTGGTTTCAGTGCAAATACTGATCATTGTCATTCTATGTGATAATAGCTGTCATGTATCCGCCTAAAAACACCGCAAATCATCAGCTCCTCTGCATCATGTTATTACACATGTACTGTTACAAACAATTGGTGTAGCTGGTGGCATCCGTTGTCTGTCATTTTGACCTAATATTTCTCCTTCCTCCTTCAGTTCACTGTTTTGAAAGTAGAAAGTACAGGAAAACGATGTACTTCTTTTAATTCACGTGGTGGCTGTTGATTCAGAATACATATTTTCCTGTAGGGACTGCATGGTTTTCTAATTGGCAGGGTGGTTTTATTACTTCAATGCAAGCCTTCAGATTGGAGTAGCACGGATTAACTGGGTGCAATCCCCGACACGGCGGAAAACCACTTTCCGTGCCTCATTTGGCCCGGTAGAGAGGATCCTTATACAGCCACGCGAAGGCTCCCTGTAACTGGGTGAGAGTGCTTCTTGAGAGCTAGCCTAATAGAATGAAAAAGAACCGTGGCATCAAGCCTCAACTCTCACGAACAGGTAAACACTAGCAGGTCTTTTCTGAAAATTATGGCAGCCAGGCAGCCTTACCATCTTTGTTTGGCTGGGGATGAAGCAGGAGGGATAAATCTTACTGAAGCTTTGCGCTCAGCTGAAAATTAGGAACCGTAAAGCTCAATCCGTGCTTGTCAGACCAGGATGTGTTGGAAACTTCCTTTCTAACCGGCAGCGACATCACTATGGAGGTGGCTACCTCAGTCTGTGGTTAATGCTGAGTCCCTCGAAGGACCCATGATAGGCATTAGATCTTATCATAACCGAAATGTTACTCAGCAGGTACGTCGGTACCAGGGGCGCAGCCAGGGGGCACAGGGGCACGTGCCCCCATCGGTGCCGGGGTGCCCTTTTGATTGCCAGGTGATGTACCCTCTTTGGGCCGTGCCGCTCGAAATTTAGTGCCCTACGCCGTTGAGCCTAGATGGAACTAGACTGCATTTAGCGATTTAGACTATTGTTTGACAATTAAGTGCCTTTTTGGTCAGTTAGGGCATCCTGTCGCCTTTCCAAGCACCCGGGAAGAGTATAGGCACGTAATCCGTTTCCAGATAATGCCTCATCGTCGCCAATAATCGTATGGGCAGAGCTAATCTGGTGCCCCTTGAGCTCATCTGGTGCCCCCAGAGCGCTGGTCTTGAACCCTGGAGCTGATCATGTAGCCTCTGAGCTGAACTGATGCCCTCGTAGTCAATCTGGTGCCCCCTCCTGAGAAAATAATTGTGCCTTCTGAATCTATATAATGCTCTCTGAGTTAGTCTGATGCCTCGAGCTTGCCTGGTGCCCTATAAGCTGTTTTCGTGCCCCTTGAGCTGATCCGGGCCCCTGAACTTATTTAATGCCTCCCGTAGTTTATCTTCTGTCCCGGGCCGCAGCCAGGGGCACAGGGGCACGTGCCCCCATCGGTGCCGGGTGCCCTTTGATTGCCAGGTGGTGTACCCCCTTTGGGCCGTGCCGCTCGAAATTTAGTGCCCTACGCCGTTGAACCTAGATGGAACTAGACCGCATTTAGCGATTTCAACTATTGTTTGACATTTAAGTGCCTTTTTGGTCAGCTAGAGCATTCTGTCGCCTTTCAAGCACCCGGGAAGAGTATAAGCACGTAATCCGTTTCCAGATAATGCCTCATCGTCGCCAATAATCGTACGGGTGGAGCTCATCTGGTGCCCCTTGGAGGTGATCATGTGCCTTCTGAGCTGATCTGATGCCCTCGTAGTCAATCTGGTGTCCCCCTCCGCTGAATAAATAATTGTACCTTCTGAACCTATATAATGCTCTCTAAGTTAGTCTGATGCCTCCGAGCTTGTCTGGAGTCCTTTTAGCTGTTTTAGTGCCCCTTGAGCTGATCCGGGCCCCTGAGCCTATTCAATGCCTCCCGGAGTTGATCTACTGTCCAGGGATGCAGCCAGGAAGGCACAGAGGGCACGTGCCCCCATCACTGCCGGGGTGCCCTTTTGATTGCCAGGTGGTGTACCCCTTTGGGCCGTGCCGCTCGAAATTTAGTGCCCTACGCCGTTGAACCTAGATGGAACTAGACCGCATTTAGCGATTTCAACTATTGTTTGACATTTAAGTGCCTTTTTGGTCAGCTAGAGTATTCTGTCGCCTTTCCAAGCACCCGGGAAGAGTATAGGCACGTAATCCGTTTCCAGATAATGCCTCATCGTCGCCAATAATCGTACGGGTGGAGCTCATCTGGTGCCCCTGGAGGTGATCATGTGCCTTCTGAGCTGATCTGATGCCCTCGTAGTCAATCTGGTGCCCCCTCCCTGAATAAATAATTGTACCTTCTGAACCTATATAATGCTCTCTAAGTTAGTCTGATGCCTCCGAGCTTGTCTGGAGTCCTTTTAGCTGTTTTAGTGCCCCTTGAGCTGATCCGGGCCCCTGAGCCTATTCAATGCCTCCCGGAGTTGATCTACTGTCCAGGGATGCAGCCAGGAAGGCACAGAGGCACGTGCCCCCATCACTGCCGGGATGCCCTTTTGATTGCCAGGTGGTGTACCCAATTTGGGCCGTGCCGCTCGAAATTTAGTGCCCTACGCCGTTGACCCTAGATGTAACTGGACCGCATGTAGCGATTGAAACTATTGTTGGACAACTTAATACATTTTTCGGTCAGCTAAGGCATTCTGTCGCCTTTCCAAGTACCCGGAGAGAGTATGGGCACCTAGTATGTGTCCACCTAATGCCTCATCGTCGCCAATAATCGTACGGGTGAAGCCAATCTGGTGCTCCTTGAGCTCATCTCGTGGCCTCTCAGCTGGTCTTGGCCCCTTAAGCTGATTACTTGCCCTCTAAGCTGATCTGGTGCCCCTGAGTCAATCGAGTGCCCCACTGAGCAAATAATTGTGCCTCCTGAACCTATATAATGCCCTCAGGGTTAGTCTAATGATTTCGAGCTTGTTTGGTGCCCTAATAGCTGATTTAGTGCCCCTTGAGCTGATTCGGGCCCCCGAGCTGATCTCATGCCTCCCCAAGTTGATTCTTCCTCCTAAGTCAATACGGTGCCTCTTAAGCTGATTAGGTGCCCTCAACTGATTATTGATGTCTCCATAGATGGTCTGGTCCCCCCTGAGCTGGTTTGGTGGGCCCTGAGCCCACCTTGTGTCCCCTGAGCTGTTATGTTGCTCCCTGAACTGATTTAGGCTCCTGCCATAGTCGGGGGCTGGGAGCTGATCTGGACCCCGAGCGGATCGATCTGGTGCCACCTGAGCTGCACTAATGCCCCTTAGTCGATCTGGTGCCTCCTGAGCCCGTCTGATGCCCTCTGAGCTAGTATGGTGCCCCTGAGTAGTCTGGTGCCCTTTAAGCTAATCTGGGCCTCCTTACGTGATTTCATGAGCAGCTGTAAAGTCCTGAGCTGAACTGGGCCCACAGAGGCTGATGAGGGCCCTGAGATGGTATGGGGCTCCTGAGCTGATTAAGTGCCTCCTGACTTGATCTGGTATTCTCGAGCTGGTCGGGGACCACTGATCTGATTGTTTGTCCCCGAATCTGATCTGGTGCCCAATGGGCATCTGGTGTCCCTGAGCAGCTCTGGGGCTTTTGAACTGATTGGGCCCCGAGCTGGTGAGGGATCCCTGAGCTGATTTAGTGCCTCTGACTTGAACATGTCCCCTGTGCTGATCGATCTGATGCACCCTGAGCAGATATACTGCCTCCTGAACTTAACTAATGCCCCTGAGTCGATATGGTGCCTGCTGAGTCATCAGTGTGTCTCCTGAGCCCATCCAATTCCCTCTGAGCTAGTCTGGTGCCCCATGGCTAATATGGTGCCCTTTAAGCTGACCCGGGCCTTCTGGGTTAATTACGTGATTTCCTGAGCAGCTCCCAGGCCCTGAGTTGGGCTGGGTCCACAGGGGTTGGTGAGGGCCCCTGAGATGGTATGGGGCTCCTGAGCTGTTGGAGTGCCTCCTGACTTGATCTGGTATTCCCGAGCTGATCTGGGCCGCGAGCTGGTCGGGGACCACTGATCTGATTGTTTGTCCCCTAGGCTGATCTCGTGCCCTATGGGCCGATCTGGTGTCCCCTGAGCAGCTCTGGGGCTTTTGAACTGCTTGGGCCCCGAGCTGGTGAGGGATTCCTGAGCTGAATTAGTGCCCCTGACTTGATCTTGCCCCCTGACCTGACTTGAGGCCCCTGAACTGATCTGGGGCCCCAAGAGTTGATCTGGGGCCCAAGAGCGGATCTAGGTTCTGAGGGTACCCTGAGCTGGTCTGGGCGCTGAGCTTGTGAGAGCCCCTTAAGTTGGCTTGAGGCCCCTGAAGTGATCTGGCGCTTTAAACTGTTCTAGGGCTTCTTGAACTGGTTTAAGGCCCTATGAGCCTATCTGTGGCCCATTGAGCTAGTCTGACGCCCTCATCTCGGGGGCCAATGAGCTAGTCTAGTCTCTGGGTGAAGCATGAGCTGCCTGGGGCCCTGATCTACATCACGAGCCCCTGAGGTGGTCTTGAATAGACAGATAATAAGAACACAAGGCCAACTCCGATCATCTCGGGGCGGGGTCACTGAGCTAGTCTGGTCCCTGGAGGTACAACTGGGGGATGGGGGAAGGTGCTCTTGAGGCCTCTGACCCACACTTGGGGGCCCCAAAGCTGGTCTTGAATAGATGGAAAGTAAGAACACAATGGAAGCTCCCTTGTAAAACGGAGCTAACGAGGAATGAGGAATCTCTAAAACGGCTTGTGATGCCTAGGCACCCCTGGTTATATAAATTGCCTATTATACTAGTGGATTCTGGGAAGGGATGATAAAAGGCATGTGCCCTGAGCTCAGAGCACAGTCCCCTAAACCAGGATTTCTACTAATTAATTTAAATGAAGAAATAGTTTTCACAATTTTCCGCCCTGTCACACCATCCCCATCCAAGCCACAGGCCTGTTCACCTTTTATTTACTCTTAACTGGGACCGAGCCTTGAGAATATGGAACTTAATAAACGCGTTCAAAAGGTATCTCCCAAATTTTTCAGGCAACAAAAATGTGTTCTTCTAAAGACACTATGCCACTCCTCGTCCCATGGCGATTGCGGGAGGCAGGGAACTTAATCCGCGTTCAGCCAGGGCTCACTCGTCACGACAAAACCAGTGGGCATAACAAAAGAATTGTCGACTCCAATATGCCTTAACCTGCACATTGTAACATATATCACATGCTCCGCTGATTTCTCTGATGTTAAGTACTTGCATGAGTTGGCTGTCCTTAAATCTATCCAAAAAGTCATGTTTTGGCTACTTCCATGATATTTTGGTGATTTTTTCCTTTTTCGGTTTTAATCGAGTTTTCTTTCTCCGTCAATGATTTATTTGCATTTTTATTGAACCAAAGATGCCCAAAAAATGATACAAACAAAGATATAGTAAGTTTTTTGGGTTACGTTAAAAAGTGCCCTTTTTTCTCCGGGGTGCCCCTCAAAGTTGGTGTGCCCCCCATACAGAAAGCTCTGGCTGCGCCCCTGGTCGGTACTTTACTTGGTATGGCGGTAAACACTCCTCTTTCTCGCCCCCCTCTGATAGAATCAACCACCAAGTCTTCCTCCCCAGATTGAAAACAGATCATCCTTGTCTTACCTTTTTTACCAAGTACGTGATATTGCTCTATCATACCTCTGCAAAGTAAAAGATGAAGAGCAAACTGTAAGTTTAGGTGATTTTCAATCCGTGGTCCATGTGTTGGAAAGTACTGTAATGATATTCATCGAGCGTAAAAGTGGCAGCAAGTCGTGTGTGAATCTTACCTTCCATCAAGGTGTATTCAAGGTTACTTTGCAATGCGATTCCAGACAGCGTCACTATCAGTTACAGGACGGAGATTACAGCCGTGTCCACTGAACCCTGGCGAATGCCTCAGCACAGAACCGTGGTGCATGGCTCAGTGGTCTGCGTCATGCATGGCTGGTGTATAAAGTCTCCTAACCGACGCTGTGTCGGGGGGGGATTTTGTAGACTTGTCCTGAGTTATTTGCTCAATTGGCAACGTTTTGGGAATGATGGTAAACTGCGGTGGCGGATACAAGGGGGAGTAGGGGGTTCAAGCCCTCTCTCCCCGAAATTGCATAGTACCCATAGTTAATGCGTAGACGAAAGCTGTTCTGAGGCAATGCAATGGTAGGGGAGCCTCGAGCCCCTACCCCTCCCCCGAAATGAAGTCCTGGATTCCACTGAAGTCTGAAATGAAAATGTCCCTGATCGGCTGCTATTATTGCAAAGTTTTTTTCCACCTACTGTGACATTTATATTGTAGTGGCTCGAATCCGATAACTTGTGGAACATTCATCCCGTAAATGCAACGGCGGTCTAAGACCAAAACGTTCTATTTACCTCACCCCACGCTTTTGTCTTTATCTTTACCTTGACTTAGCCTTTTTTGTTTATCTAGGGTTTAGACGTCTTAGTTTCTGAACTTTGGCTTTTTAAGGCTGCAAGTCTTTTAGCGTTTTAAATGTCATCTGTATTATCATCTTTTTATGGTCCTAGGTCATTCCCACAACACTCTGTGGTTTATGGCACCCTATCTCCAGCAGGCCTTCCGAGAACCTATTATTTTCTCCAAAGTAACTGCATGTTTTAGGGGCAGCGTTTGTGGAGCTCTCGCTGTGATCAGCATTCTCGAATTTGTTACCCAAAGAAATATTAGTTTCGGCCATGGCTGTTGTAAACATAAACGCGTTCATTAATGTATGTATGTACGTCGCTGCCTTTGATCCGGTTCACCACGTGGTAGCGCCGGCGTGCTTTCCTGTGCATACGTCAGTTGCAATCTGGTCACTTTCTCGCTGAAAGCGGCGCATCTGATCTGCCTTTACTTCATGCTTGCTTCGGTATAGCGACAGTCTTCTTATCTGACGTGTTTCACTTCTCTAACCAAATGTCTCACTCCTCTTGCTTTGGAAGAGCCGGGTCATACCGTACGAAGCTTCCGTGACTCTGCGGCTAGAAATGTTGCAATAGTTGCTTGCGTCAGAGTTAAGAAGCGTGTTAATAGTGTTCCCGGCAGTATTCTCGTGTATTTCGGAACGGATGTCCTTGGCAGTGGCCATGACAGGGTGGAGGTTGACGGCGACAGTGCAATGTCCTGTCCAGCACGGAAGACAGGTCGAACAGGTCGGGCGTGCGCATGACCGGTTTGTGGCACACCCACCAGACGGGATGGGGCTCGGACCACCACCACAAGCAGCCAGATACGGCAGCGTGTCCTTCTGGAGAAGACACGTCGGAAAGAATGTTCAAGAAACTTAACAAACACTTCCCGACACGCAACGCCACCCAACCAAGGAATTAACACGCATTTACATACATTTTGTACAAGGATGCTGCAATGCAGTGGTGGATCTAGAACTTCATTGGGGGGGGCAGGGGGCTCGAACTTGCACCGCCAATGCCTCGGAACAGCCTTCAGCTCTGCGTTAACTTTAGGCACTGGGACATTTCGCAGGAGGTTTGAGTCCCCTGGCCCCGCCTTGAATCCACCACTGCTGCAATGACTATGAGAGATTTTGTCAGTTGTTGAAACGCTTAGTGGCGAGGATATAAGAAAGCAAATTATTTGACATAAGTTAGCATTACTAGGAGAAAAACGCCTCTTTTCTGTCGCCCGCTGAATGAGCGTGACATTTTTCTGTGAACGATTTTCTTGACAGTCCGGGAGAGATGCAAACGGCAAATGCATTTAAAGAACAACATTCATTACGAAAGATTAGTATGTGCCGTGCGATACACAGGAAAGGGAAGAGACGAGTTGTTGGTTCTCAATACCTTTCTATAAGCGACTGAATTATAGTAACTCAAATTAATGTAGACGGCAAAATATTCCCAATTCAGACCGTCAATGCTACGTATTTTCCACAAAAACTCATAAAACACGTTACTCCAAATGCTCAGATCAAATGGAGAAGTGAGAGGATAGAAGTTGGTGATGATTGAAGTAAAATATACGCCCTTCCGTTTGCTATCACAAAATGAACCAAATTGCAGGGTCAGCAGTGTATCTCGTCGCTTTTCCACGAGAAGATTACTCTGTATCCGAACCGTTACCGAGGATCCATTCTGCAGCAGTTGTGGAGAGATTGAGACACTGCAGCATTTCTTTGAATACTGCAATGAAACTTTAACTTTCTGGGGCGAACTACTAATCAGGATAAGTTTCAAGTTGAATTCAGAAGTGTTTCAGTCTTGATGAGAGATACACATTATTTGACACACTTTCAACTTCAAACATAGTGAACTGTATTATCCTAAATGCGAAACAGTTTATAGCATAACGGCGCTCTAGAGAAGAAATACTTGACTTGGGTAATTCTCTACTCTTATTGCGAAATAATTTAGCATGGAGCTTGTGGTCACCATAGACAAATAAAGTCTAGAAGTCGAGGAAAGATCGGCACCAATTCAAAAATGAAAGTTCAGAGCTAAACTTTAAAAAAGGAGTCTAGAAGTGCCTCCCACTCCTATTTTCCGGAATGGCCAGAAAACCGTTCGCCTGAGAACTACGTTATCCACCCAAAATTGAGAGCATTGAGGAGCATAACGATTGGTGAAAGACCTTTGAAAATCAGTCGAAAAATGCTTGGCATAAAGACCTTCAAAATCAGCCCTACAATCGCACGGTCGCACAAGTTGATGTCAATTGCGATTGCAGACCGAGTAGTGATGTCATAATGTCATATAATCGGGATTATATGTTAAGGTCGCCTCAAACCAAGGTCAAAGTCAAATTTAAAGGCTACAGGTTAGTGTAATACCAATGTTTTCAAGGTCATGGATTAAGGTCGAACCATCAGTTCCCGCCCAACGATGGTTATGGTGCTAGATTAATGAACGTAGCGAATATTTATCATTGTGACGTCATAGGTAAAAAACTTAAATGAAGATGACCCCAAAATATCAGAAAACATTTTACGGGACCTTTTTCTATGACCTTAGCCCACTTACAGCATTTGCAACTTTTTCCACCTCATCCATATTTCCCAATAGGTTCCCACACAGCCTGACTTAGCATGTATTACCACGTTTGACCTAAGTCAATGAAAGCCGGTTAAGATCTAGATTAAAACAGCCCTTGCGCACTCCGAAACACGCGTTTTCCTCACTGTTTTAGTTTTTTGACCTCAGGACGCCTCCCATTGCGTGATAACGGGAGACACCTCTCCACTGCGTGTTAATTCTCATGCGGGAATTGTGGGAATTGATGCGCGAGAAGAATGATCGTTCATTGATGGTTGCATGATTCCTCGATGCTTTTATTTTTACGGACAAACACGAAATCAATTGTATCACTCTACCTAAAAAGAAAAAGGTTGTTGCTAATCGCACGGAAATCTCTGTGGGTAACAGACAGCAGAACAGATGGTTCTAAAGATTAATATTTTGCAGATAGCCACAGTGTTCGACCTCAATCTCCTCAGCCGTCAAAAGACCTTGAGCGATAGTTTGGCAGCTTTAAATTATGTCGCTAGCTGGCAGTGTTCCTTTTCAGCAAAAAATATGTGGCATTTCCCGGTTATCTTACCTCACAGTCCATGATTGCAGACCATTTCATTGCAAGGGGCTTAAATTTGAGACAGGCACGCCACCTGATTGCAGGAAATCTTGGTCGAATGCGACCCTCTAAAAAAGCATCGCTTGGGATGTCCTACGATAATTAGGTGTGTAGTAAGACATTGTCACAACCTGGGTCTCATGATGGCGGAGGTTAAGGGAAGTAAATACAAATTTGAAGTTACATAAATTCGAGACACCCTGCCTCTGGGCTCATTTTGAATGATTAACAACCGCCCCGGTGATCCTCCGAGCCACCTTCACCCTTGTGGGGATGCTCCAACACCCCCCCTCGAACTCGGCTCCTATATCGATAACGAAAAAAGGCGAACGCTGGTGGATAGCTAACACAAATTCTTGAAAAAAACTGCACAGGTAACTTTTCGACTCAGGTCAATATTCCGGTCATGAAAGGTCAAAGAAGGTGGCATGTTAAAGAAGAGTTGCTTGCTCTAGCATCTGACAAAATTGAGTTAGAATCATTTTGGAGGCACCATTCGCTTCATCTCGTTACAGCGCATCTAATTATGTATAATATGAATATACTGGGTCAAAACACAAAAATGATCTAACTCGAGGCCAGGTCAAGGTCACTTTCTGATCTAGCATAGCCAATTCGCACATCAATAGACTGTTTGAACACCCTCCCCCGCCCCCTCGAGCTCGGATCCTATGCGGAATAGCAAAAAAAAAAAAACACCAAAGCTGTTGGATAGCTCATACAAATTCATAAAGAAACTACATTAGTAACTTTTTGGCTCAGGTCAATATTGAGGTCATGACAGGTCAAAGAAGGTTGAATGTTTGGGGTAGTGTTTTTGGGCTCTAGCGTCTGACAGAGTTGAGTTATAACCATTTTTAGACACCATTCACTTTCTCTCGCCACAGCAAATCGAATACTGTATAATATGACTATGCTAGGTCAAAACACAAAAAATTACCTGACCTCCGGTCAGGTCAAGGTCACTTTCCAGCATAGCATAGTCAATATGTATATCAATCGACTCGCAATCGTAATTTAAACGCAATGATGTCAAAATACAAGCTGTACCATCATTTCTCACAAAAATATTGGCCTAAGTCTCAAAACTGCTTAAATAGCCCCAAATGACCAAATGACCCGAATGAATGAAAAATATACTTTCTACACGAAGATGTCAAACTGCAACGCCTTAAATTCCCATTCAAAATGTTCCTAGCGGCTAGAAGTAAGTAAAATATCAAACCAGCTTCAAAATGATATGTAACACATCTACATAGATACAGTCCATATGCTGTTTTTTCCAAGTATTTCCAACGGAGAGGTCATAATCCGTACCTGACCCTAGGTCATCGATACGAAAAAATTCCAGGTTTCTTTCTTATGACACCTTAAACATTTTTGGATGCGAGGTTACTTGACCTGCACTGGTGACCTGACCTGAGATGACTCAACCTTAAAATGTTGGGGGAAAGTTGCTGGATTGATCAAGGATAAGGTGTGCCAAGTACGGCGGCGCTTCGCGCCGCCGTTTCCTCGTGCCTCACGAAAAACCCGAAGGGGGTGTTCAAATACCCCCCACCGGGGCGGGGGTGAAAACACTGGCACGGGGAATCTGCGCCAACTTCGCCGGCACGGAAATTCCCCTCCCCCAACCAATATCTCAGCAGCCATGCTAAGTAGCCACAATCTGAAGGTAGCGTTCATGCTCTTTATCTGGATTTGAATTATTTGGTAATGAAAAGAAACAGGAACATTCCGCACGCAGATGGAATTAGGACCAATAATAGAGATCGTGAGTCAACGTCCAATCGCAAAGTGGAAAGACATGTTCTTGTTGAAACCGGCTTATAACTTTTTTAAGGGATAAGGGGATTCCGAATCCACCTACTAACTTCTCATTTTTAAGAGTTGGTTTGCCTGGGTAGCAGTAATGAGCATGCTTAAAAGAAAAAAATTATATATCTACAGCTTATCTATTAGCAATAATTTTTTCGGCGATATCGATGGCTATGCTCTAAAAAACATTTTGTAAGAGTTGTCAAATCAAATCCGAAGCCGATTCCAGTGAAAAACATCCTCCACCAGACTACACACGTGACAATCAACTTCCACCATAAGGAATGCGGCTGGCCGCATCGCTGTCACCACGGCTAATGACGGTCTCGGTGCGTGGGCGAACGGCACCACACCGTCCACCGCAGCTGTGCGCGGCGCTAATGTGCAATCGCCACGCTCACGCCGCGGCCGGCGGCCGGCGGGAGAGGAGACGGCGCGCACGCCCCCTGGTCACCGACAGCCCAGCACGTGACCAAATTCGCTGACCAGACACGTAACGCCTGCGGCGGCGGCCTTGCTGCCTGGCGCCAAAACAGGTGTCGGTCACCAGCGGAGGCTACGCCACTCACGCCTGCGAAGCCGAGAGAAGGTGCCGCAATTTGCAACGGGGACATGGTGTGGCCTGCTCGCTGGTCTGCTGAATCTAGCTGATTTGAAATGACAAAGTAACACTAAAATCTGGGTTTGCCTTATTCTGTTTGATACAGTGAGGTGAGAAGATTGCATGGACTGCCGCAAAAAATGACTTAATGTGATGGGCGGATTTTCAGGGAGTTTGCAGGATCAACACCACCAGGACAAATGTGTCTAAAAACTCCTTCTATTGAGAAACATTTTCTAGGAACTAAGAATAAAATTTAATCAGTGAAAGACATGGTGTGGAGTTCGGATGTTCGTGTACGATTGTTCGGACTTACTCCAAAAAGTGTTGTTGGGGTCGGAGCTTCGTTCATTCAGATACTTTCGCGGAAGAAGCTCTGTAAATGCAGAACGAAAGCTCCGACCCCAAAACACTTTGTGGAGTAAGTCCGAATGACCATATACGAACATTTTGAATCATGTTTAAGTAAAAAAATATAGACTCCTATCCGCGTTGAGAAAATACGAAGATTCTAAATCCCTCAATCTGGTTAATCAACATTTTGGACACAACCATTCTTCGGAAGTCTATAATATAGGCAATGAGAAATACACACACAAAAGAAAGCATTCAGCTAACAACCAATTGCGGATTGACATTACACGGAACATATTGGTACATATTAGAACCAGCCGAAAAATTGAAACAAATAATACTAAGGAAAAATATATCAGTCACAGATGTCTAACATAACACAAAATAAATTCAACAGCCCACTAAAACCCTCCCAACCAAATGAAATAACATGAAAAACACAAGCAAGATGTTAAGCGCACGACGCGCTTATGGAAACAATATAAGAAAGTCTACCCAGCTTCCATCCAAGGACAGGAAGACTATTCGTAATCGACTCCTGGAGGATATCAAACTGAAACGCTTCAAATTCGCATTCAAAATGTTCCTGGCGGCCAGAAGTCGGTAAAATACTGGACCAGCTTCAAAAAGATAAGTTAAGTTTGAAATTGCAATAACTGAATCCCTGTGCGTTTCCAAAGTGAGGCAGCGTGTAAAATTGTTTAGTTGATAAGGTGATGATGAATTGATAAGGTGGCCTGTCCCCTCGAATCCGGAAATGTAAAAAACACTGAAGATTATATATTCGGGCACAGTTTGACCCAGTATATTCATATACATAATTAGATGCGCTGTAACGAGATGAAGCGAATGGTGCCTCCAAAATGATGAGCATGGAAATTGTCTAAAACTGTAAGTAATCCAAGAGTTTACATGCCAGACAACCGCTCAGTTGCAAACTTAAGGTCATCATGCAACTTATTTGTTTCCAAAATGTGTCCAGGTTTTTAACGCGAGAGATTGCATGCCACTCACATTCACTTTCATGTTCCCATTCAGAGCATACAAACTTCGGTAGGAGAAAAACGGATGTGATGATTAGCTATCAAGGCCTTCTGAAATATGGAACATTTCACTTTGTAAATGCTGGAATAGAGACATATTCTGACTAGAAAAAAACGCCAGTGATCTACACTTGTCTGGTATTTGGTACTTCGCGGGTGAAGCACACTGTGCTGAAGACATCTGGTACTTGCCATGCTGCAAAGTTGTGACTTGCATGTAGTTGACCTACCCAGGAATGATATTTCTTAGCATGCAGTAGGTCATCTCAGTAAGCTGCAGAGACACGAAATATTAAACAAATGTATCAGTACTATAAATATGCTTCACCTGTGCGGCCCCGTGCAAAACATGTAAGACGTCAGGCCCGGCTGCTCGAATAGACAAATGATTCCTCATTTATATGGACCTTTGTTTGAATTGAGCTTTGATTTGGGGCCTGTTCTATTTCCCATACCATACGAATATGTGAATGGACTATCTTCATTTTTGGTATGCGAGAAATATTTAGTGTCGTAATTCTAGCAGCGTTTCTTTACAAAGAACAAGTGTGATCCCCTCCTTTGGTTCGGGTCCGTTGTGAGGCTGAGGGAGTTGTGGCAAGTTCAGTGGGTCCTGCTCACTTTCCAGCGTCTGTTCCAGAAGTTCTTATCCCCAGACTGGATGGTTTAGTCTCGGAGCCACAGCTGCTGACGTGACGAGGAAACCAAGTCTGAAACCAGACAACACTCAATACCATTACAGCCGCTGCACCTGAATTGTGCGGAGGAATGGATCTGACTGTGTTTGGCCCACTGCTGTGTTTTTGTTTTTGGAATTATACAACTTAGGTCCCAATCAGGGGGAAGGGAAAACCTGTCACCAACCAGAAGTCAACTGACTAAAACTCTTGCACCTAGGATACGTTTTTATATTTTTGCGTTCCCTTTCCCGGGAGCATTTTGTGTTAGTAGCTAGTATCATTCATACAACTATGTACAGTATGTACAGAACGGAAGTTTCCATTTGCCGACACCCTAACGGGACAGCGGCACCGCACTTGGCGGGCCATAGGCTGCTCCGGTCTTCCCCAAGCCGCAGCGCCCGGCACAGGCCGAGCCCTCATATGAGGGCCGCGGGCGAGAGACCGGACCGGTGGATCACTTTAAAGGCCGATCAGGCCCGTGCACCCACAAACAGGGACGCCGGCTGGCACGGCGTTGATTCGACTGCTGCGCCGCGCACTCTCCAGTGTACCGCTATCTCCTGGATAGGAGGCGGCCGCGGAAAAGGCTGCCACAGGTCCGCCGTGATCCGGGGGCCTCCCACACCCAAACGTGGCGCCTTTGCCATCTGCGCCACGGGGATTACACCTAGGATACGTTGCTTGATGGCACGGTACGACGTACAAGACTTAGAAAGTCTGTCTTAAGTTTAGGTATCGATCCAGGATTTCAGGAATTCAGGTAAATCCCCCGCAAAAAACCCAAAAGAGTGTAGATCAATCATGCAAATGACAGCCTATTCTTTTTTCCGATGTAACGTTGGATTTGTAAAAAAGGGTTCTGAGCGTGTCCATATTTTTTTAATAAACAAGGGTAATGTTACCCATTTTCGGGCTTATCTTGATTTTTGGGAACGCTGATGTCACAGTTTCCCCCACTGAAACTGTCTATGATAAGGTCTGTCGAAAGGATATCTTATGGGAAACTGATCCATGTATGTAGGCTGCATAGGCGCAGGAACAGGAGGCGTGGGAGCCATGCCCCGCCATGTTCAAGATTGTAACAATCGACCCATAGCGTAGACTGAAAAAAATGACTTCACAATACACCTTGTCGCCTCCCATGTTCTGGATGTTCCTACAGATGTGGAAGACTGGCCTGTCCCCAAGTGGTCTCCTGGGCCCAACCGCCCTGTCCACATGCACGGAACTTGAGAAGGGTACTTTGCAGTTTTTACCTTAGTTGTTTCCTACACATTTGAATATACCTACACATGACAAGCGAAAGCCTTCTTCATTATACATTTATCTCTTTAGCAAAACAGCAAACTATAGGACACCAAATGTTTAAAAAAACTCAGCTACCGCCACCCACTACTACCATCTCTTCCCGGGTCTCCATTCCAAGGAAATAGACACCCCATTCTTCTTCACTCGAATGTCAGCGCGTACTCGCAGTACAAATCAAATGCCGCAACCGCCGCAAGTTCCTAGCGTCCAATGTAGCATACAATTAAATCCTGCAATAAAAACCCTCTGATGTAAGTCTAGCTAGTGTTTGCCGACTGGACGGCTGGTGGACAAATAACTTTCACATACCCCTCAAGAAGTGGTGAAACCCGACTTTCAGTCGGGCAGTAAACACATTAGATGAAGAGATCTACACGTACGCAAGCAATTTTCTAAAGACATTTGACAATGAACAACAGCACTTTATCCGTAGTCAGGAGTTGTTGTCAGGCCCCGTGTGCCGCCAACTCCGTTCTGTAGTTGTCTGCCAGTGCTGTTATGGGACTACCGCTGTTGAAGGTCGTTGCCGGCCGCAGAAGGACTGCGGTTAGTTTACCGTACAAAAGAAGCAAATGGGCGTGACTACTAATTATACGATTGCAGCCCACATGCTGATTTCCCGCAACGTCTTGTTAATGGATTCAGCCGTGAAAGTTGCAGCGTTGAGAGTACGAAAGTGGCAAAGATGAGGCAGTGGCATTGGCGGATCCAGGAGAAAAGAGGGGGCACTTCCCCCATTGGCCCTCGGCGCTGCCTGAAATGGTCCCGGAGCCCCCTGAAATATTGTTTCCCCTAAGACGCGGGTATTGGCGTCCATCTGATTTTTTAACCCAAAACTGACGCCCCTGGTCCGGATGCCCCCTCCCCCTCCGGATCCGAAATCCTGGGGCAGCGGCGGATCTGTAAAACATCGTCAGGTAAGGGGTGAAATGGTTGAAAGTGGCGAATTTCCTAATCAAAAGTTCGGAAGATGTGGCAATTAAAGTGCGTGTTGGCAGAGTTGGATCGATCCGAAACGCTTAGTAGCCTGGAAAATTGTACAAAAACATTGCGTTTTGTTAAAGAAAATAGGCCAAAATGAGGTAAAATTATGCAGAATTTGACCGGTTTAGGGGTATGACCGGATTGCCCTCCTCTCCAGGATCCGCCCCTGCGGGCGGGGGTTCGAATCATCTATGGGGGCTTTAACTGACGAAAAGCCCGAATACGTGGGAGCTCTTGTCTTCTCTCTAAACGCCTGTATACTAAATTCGTATACGTTTTGTGGCAGTCTTATTATCTTCGGTACCCAAAGTCTGTCTCGATCCCCGGTTGGTGAATTGTCGGGTTTTTCCACCCCTGGTTCGAGAAATTTTTATCTGGGGATGAAGGGCTAACCAACATTTTTTTCGGTTGGTATAAAACAATTGTTTGCCACCCGGCAGTGGCTCGATGGCAAAGGTGACATGCTTGGAAGCGGAAGCCCCTGGATCGAGACTGGTCTGTGGCACCCTTTCCGGCGGCAGTCTCTTACCCAGGATATGACGGTTTACTGGGTGGGTGTGCGCCCATAGACCCAATAGGACCCAAATGGGGATTTTTCTAACCCTCTTGGGTTTTAGATCTCAGTCGGAACGCCCCATCCCTTCCGCTGCGCGTTGACGGGGCATGGCGCGTTGCTTGACTGTCTCTTTCCAGTGCGGGTGTCAAAAGTAGCTAAGGAAGGTTCCATCATTATTTTTACCAGGTATTGTATGTTCATAGCGACTGTTAAATTCTTCAAAAGAGCTGTTGAGAGGAGGAGGGTTGGGGTTTGGGTGCTTTCGGTAAATACTGATATTGCATTATGTTATCAAGTATCCGCCTTTATTTTCGCACTAACTCCGCTACCTCTATTTTTTAATATATAACACTACTATTGCGCTACCCAAAAAGTTTGAATTTGTTCTTTCTCATAAATATCAATGAAACCTTCTAAAAGTCAGATTTGCGGTCGTTTTTGCAAAAACATTCTAAATATATATATATATATATATATATATATATATATATATATATATATATATAGCGAAGTCTCTCTTGAAGGAATTTTAGCCCAAAATTGCTTGTGTATTACAAGAAAATATGGCCTCTTGGAATTAGATTTGGATAGTAGCTCCTACTCAGACATTAGGCGTTGCTGAGAGGTATGATATCGCACAAAGCTGCAGAAATCAAAGAAGGCATTGGCTGATTTAATGTCGATTAGGGCTGCCTCAAACAGTGTTTTAGGCAAGTATTATGTATTATATAATGCTTATGTGTATTTGACTGATGAAATCTGATATGCACGTGTACTGTTATGTGAGGTGTATGTGAATGCATGTGTGATATACTCCATGAGTCTGAAATAAACATTATTATATATATATATATATATATATATATATATATATATATATATATATATATATATATATATATATATATATATATGTGTCTGTATTGTGGGGGTAAATTGATAGCATCGTATTGAATGTGATATTGCACGCAATGTATACTGTGATTTGTATTATCTTTATGCATCGTCGTCAGTGTTAATTGTGTTGTTAATCTGCTTAAAATTATTCATGTATAGCTGAGTAAAACATAGTCTCTTGTATGAAATGTCTGATTTAAAATGACTTGTACCTATTTAGTAAATGATTGTTTAAAGCATTATTCTTGTATGATTCCATTGTGACTTGTTAATGTTTGCCATTGCCTCATGGAAGTGTCTTAGTTTTTTTAGCTCTTTCTAATTAATCTAATTTTCAAATATGAATATTTGAACTGTGAGCAGCGACATGCAGTCCTTGAAAATAATTGTTTGAATAAAGTTGAAGCTAGTCTGAATTGCATGAATTTTGGATCATTGATTTACCAAACACCACCTGATATAAGACTCCTGATACGGAAAATAGAAAAACAACAAAAGAAGCTCTCAAAATGTCACTCATCCATCAATTTTAATCGTCATTGTCTAAACTAAGATATATATATATATATATATATATATATATGATATATATATATATATATATATATATATATATATATATATATATATATAAATATAAATATATATATAAGTATATATATATATATATATACATACACAAATGACATACATAATAGAAGTTGTACTGAAAGATATTTTTTTAATCACACAAGAGGGAAAAGTAATATCAGTTTAGTTTCTTGGTGGAGGAAAAAGTTTCCCTTAATCTCCACCTCTTATTATGGGGAAGGGGAGGAGGAGGGCAGGTGGTCCCTGTAAAAGGAATGTGGTACCTATATGGTGGGATTTGAACTGAGGTAGGCAGAATGTAGAGCATGTCGTATAAACTCATGCTTAGTATTGCATTTTGCCTTGAGCTCACCATTTGCGGTGAAGTATGATTTGGAAGCGCTGAGTCCCACCCCTCTAGCCCCACACATTCCCCAGCCACCACCGACAACGCGCCACGCTGGATTACACTGATAGGGGGGGGCGGACGTGGGACTAGTCGGTTAAAAATAAAAGAGGCTGTATATCCGCAAAAATAGAAGTCATCTGGAAGTGATGCCAGTGCCCTCGGCTGTTTTTCATGGCTGTGGTACCTCACTGAAACCGTGACGATTTATCAAATAATGACCTTGAAAGTCCACGTCCAGTGGATGGGTGGCTTAGTGGATAACATCCCTGTCTTTTAAGCCACCAGTCCCGGGTTCAAGTCCCGGCGGAGCCTCTGCATAAGTTGATCTGACCCCCAAATCCGTCCGAACTGGGTGAGAGTTGGCGACGCCTTATGACCTTAGCAGTTGGTACATCATTAAACCCCAACAAGTATTATTTTATTGCCCCGATGCACACTGGCATTGCACAGTGATACAGCAGGCCTAGAAAACGGGACGAAAATGCCAAAAATGACTTCCTAGAATTGATATCAAAGATGCATGCGTAGAATAGTTTGGAACCCGGAAAATCATACTTATTTTCTTCTTTTAGCGTACCACATTGGTTTCACAGGAGCTAAAACTTGAAACTTATTCTGCCTCGCTAAATACGGGTATCTGGCCAGAAATAGTAGCGTGATCTAAAACGTTAATAACAGGTGCTCACCCCTCGCCATCCATAAAAAACGTATATTACCGTAAAGCTTGGGATGTTTGCGAACTTCTGGTTACACAAATACGGTCCTAGCTGCTCTGAAGAATGCAGTGAGTTTGTTTTAATGAACATATGTTTCGGAACTAAAATTTAAAACATACATCATACTTCTTTTGGCTGGCAAAAAGGCACAGTCAGGATCAGCTAGAAAATCATACCATGTATTCTGGGAAGTATCTTCTTTACATTGGCGGAATCCGTAGGTCAGCAACCGACGGCCGAAAAAAGTTATGACAGTTTTAGTTGAGCGCATGTTTTACCCGTAATCGGCGGGCGGTTGTGGAAATGACGCGTGGGGCATCCACCAATCGACGCGTATTATTTCATTTCTCCAATCAAATGACACATTTAAATGGGGGAAGTGGCTAAAAAATCACAAAATATACGTAAACGTTATTGATGGACGGCCTCTATTGAAGGAGGCAATAAAGTTGAGAAGGTGGAGGGTAAATTGAGACAAGCAAAGCATGTTGTTCAATAGTTATTAGGGCAATATTCAATATGGCACAGCGAGATCAGGCCGTGAATACAAAAATGATATTTTAACTTCGGCTCACTTTCTTCCCCTTTATAAGATGCTATTTTAAACCGATTTTCCGTTATCATTTGGCCTCCACCCCCTGTTAAAACTCACTATAATGTATGTACACTTACAGCCGGTTCCACAGTGATTGGTAGGTATTAGTGTCAGTTCGTTTAAGAAATATCTCAAAACCTCTTCTCATAGACGTTTCGTCTCTAGCAATGAATGTTGACGAGCTCTTTAAGTTTGGGACCCTGCAAACTGGATGAGATGTCAATTTGAAAAATTATGGACAACACAACTTTTTCGCCGATCCCGATTATTTTCTGTCTTTTCTCAATTACTTCCCAATTTGGACCTTTTGTAGTATTTCGCACGTCAGTTCATGCATCCAGTTAAAACGCAGCAGGTGAGGCATCAATGGTGTCGGCAAGGACCATCACTTGAGAGATATTTTTGCAAAAACGACCGCAGCCTAATACCTACCAATCAATATCGAACCGGCTGTACATACTACCTCTCTTGGATTTTGAAAAAAGTTGTTTGTCGCACATTTTGTTGCGTTTGCTGGCTGTTAAGGTTAACAGTGGTTATCTTCTGATGATGTTTTAATACCCGACGCTCCCCAAAATATTAATGTAAATATTTCATAAAGCTACATGTAAAACGAACCGAAAGAGCGACCAAGGCCAGGGGGTGCCCGTAGGACCGACTCAAAGGATATCCACTGATTTTCCTTACAAGAGCTTCAAAAGTGTGAGAAACTCGATCAACTCCCAGAAGCCGAGTTACCCGGCTTTTCAACCTTGTTTGAGCACCAACATTGCCTACATCGGTTTAGAAATGACTTCAAACTGGACCACCTGGAAAATTTCGTCAAGATGTATCAAATTGATTCGGTTCGCACTTCCACGCACATTGCCAAGCCGAGCCGTTTCGCAAAAATTAAGGAGGGTTAGATCGACCCGAAAAAGGAGGGTTAAGAGGAAGAACAAAATTGTACTTTTGAGACGCTTGATGGAGAGCTTAATAACCCAAAAACGTTGTTCATATTATTATTATGAGCATGAATTTCGTCCCGTTTTAGGCCTCCGCATCACGTGCAATGGAAAGTTGTTGAACGAACACCCGCCCTCGGATTTTCCTGTGGCACAAAAACGGCGGTGCGAAGCGCTGCTGTACAGGCACACATTATCTTGATCAATTCCGCAACTTCCCCAAAATTTAAGTTCGAATAATCTCAGGTCTGGTCACCAGTGCAGTTTAAAGGCATCACCCAAAAATTAGGGTGGTAAAGTAAGAAATGTCGAATCATCCGATAAACTTATGCCACATAATGAGCCACCGAATAATACAACATCGTTCCAGGATTTTCATATCGATAACCTAAGGTCAGGTACGAGTCATGACCTCTCCATTGAAATGCATGGGAAAAAGAAGAATTTGGCGATTGTGCAGATACAGCGCGAATGCCTTCATATTGTCCAAATTAGAGTATCCGGGCCCTTCGGGTCATTGCAATTACCATGACCCGGGAGGTCATCTGGCACAAGCCAATCTCAACTGGGTCATGACCAGGAAATGAAAAGCCTTTATTTTTATACGATAACGCTTATATGTTAATGCAAGTCGATGATCGCATGTGACTATGCTAGATCAAAAGGACCTAACGACCTCAGATCAGGTCATTTGTGTTTGGCCTAGTATAGTCATTTATACATCATTGATTTGCTGTAGCGAGAGGATGCGAATATGCCTACAAGTGATCTAACATCGCCCGGGTGGGTGTCTTTAGACCCCGCGGGTTTTCAAGTGACCAAATAACGGCGGCGCGCAGCGCAAACTAGTCTAGCTGTTTCTTCAAATTTCTATATATTTCCTAAAAATTTTGGCTCAAGTTCATATCAGGTCAGGTCACCAGGCCAGGTGAAGTGACCTCACCTCAAAAAGGCTTAGGACGCAAATAAACGGAGGGTCAATCGATCAAGTGAAACTCAACCACAATCCGGCCCACCAGGACTACAACATTGTTCAGGATTGATATTGACCCAAGGTCATGAACAGACCCCCATTAAATACAGGGAAAAACGAAATGAGCTTTCAGTAAGTATGGATGGAATAGCTAAACATCGGTACGACTGTCAGCCCATTCAATTGTGCCAAACATTTGACCAATCTTTAAAAGGTCACCAGGTCAAAGAAACATTTTGGTGTTTACTCTATAAATTTTGAATAAACTAAGACAATTGTTTTTTTTATTTTGTCACCAAAAGGTTTGTATAGTCACTGCAAGTCAAATTATATACATCATGACTATAGCAGGTCAAGTTGGGTCAGACCGTTGACCTGGGTCCGGTCAAATTCCTAAATTTGACCTGGCATAGCAATATTATATATCATTCGATTTGTATTGACGAGAGGATTGCAATGGTGCATCAACTATGGCTGTATCTTGTTTGGTTTGGAAGTTATTAGCAAAAAAGGAAACGCCCCCATGCATTTGTGGCTATGGACATTCCCAAGAATATGCCACATATTCAGTGACCTGTAGCTCTCTCGGCTTTGACCTGACCAACAATCGTTGCCACTGTAATAAAAGAGCAACTCAAGAGCCTTTGAATGGTGTTAGAAAACTGTTTCTAGCTATCATAGTTTCTGAGATATATGAGGTTTGCTTAGTACACCTCATATTGGCGATTTTGACCTATTTTGACCTCTGGGGACCTTGATATTGACCTGACGAGAAAAATGCCCGATTTATTTTCGATATCATTTTTGAAGAGCTTTTGATTGCCGTTTTGCGCTTTTTTCTAGCTCTCTTAGTTTTTGAGATCGTGGGAGATCTTTTTTAGTCCCCCCACCAGGGCGAAGGTGGCTCGTACCTTCCACCGGGGCAAGGGTTAACTCAACTCTGTCAGACGCTAGATCCCCGAAACTTTTCTCAAACATATCACGTTCTTTGACCTGTCATGACCTCAATATTGACCTGAGTCCAAAAACAGGCACATGTAGTTTCTTCCTGATTTTGTATGAGCTATCCACCAGCGTTCGCGTTTTTTTCGCTCTCCCGTAAAGGGGCCGAGTTCGAGGGGGTTTGAACACCCTCCCCACCATGGCGAAGGTGGCTTTGTGGCTCGGGTGTTAAAGTCCACGTCCAGGCAAGGAAAAATGGGATGAAGACTGTTGGGATATGTATGTACATATATATATATATATATATATATATATATATATATATATATATATATATATATATATATATATATATATATATATATATTCGTGTATCTTGGGAGCAGGTTTTCCTTAATAAGGATTTCATTGAATATGACGGCAAATCTAGCTTTAGTAATCTTTTTATGTAAGGATTCGATAGTTCTTATAGTTTTCCTTCCACTGCGTTGTAGATCCTTTTAAAACTTCTCCAAAAACCTCATTGTTTCGCAACGTTTCACTATTCCAGATAGCATCATCGGGCATAATCAATACATATTACTTATCACCATACACTCATTATACCTTAAATAAACAACATTAACAATCCTAGCACTTCGCTTCGGGTCGGTTCATTGGTAAAACTGAGCTGATGTATTTGATGGATTAATTTGGCTTCACTTAAAGCTGATTTAAAACTGCAAGGAAATGCTTACTTTACAAAGGCACTCCAGATCGCGAAAATTCATACCCTGGAAATTCCTTTCAATGATTACTCAATACACTTACAAAAATTACACGGTTGGGACAAATCACATCACTATAAACAACGATTATCGTAAACGCAGGGGGCACTATCATATAGTGTCAGGTGGGGAACTAGATTCATCTGGATATTAATCTTGGGGTTAATATCTCGGATGAACACGGCTTATAGCGCTTGAAGTTTTCGCCTACTGTGCGCTCGGGCCAGTGTAGATGTTAGTTGGACGGCCTCATCCCTGGTGAGCTCAAGGTTGTGGGTCGTCCTCAGATGGTTCAGGAGGGCGCCTTGCTGCAGGTGGCATGTTATTCTTTTGGAGAGAGTCGTAGTAGTGTACCCGATTTAGTACACCAGATAGCATCATCAGGATCTACAACGGATCAGAATTATCAGGATCTACAACGCAGTGAAAGGAAAACTATAAGAAATATCGAATCCTTACATAAAAAGATTACTTAAGCTCGATTTGCCGCCATCTTTAATGAAATCTATATATATATATATATATATATATATATATATATATATATATATATATATATATATATATATATATATATATTCGTACTGTACAGCCAATAACAGCATCTGACTCAAAATAAGGGTCCGTGTTTTAAAGACTGCACTTCCCGACTGTTATAAGAATGAGGGCGAAACCAAAAATAGGTACTGCTTAAAGCGGACGCAGAAAATCTTCCGTCCGTCATATTTGGCAAGGGATGCCGGTAGGTATCTGACAATAGACAGTTCTGTTTGGTTTCTATTTCGTATCCAACTAATTTAGGTATGAGATCCAATATATTCGTTAGAAAAAATCATGGCACACATGCCTAAGCTCTTATCTTAGCACACGTACCTAAGCATTATCTTCTAATTGATCTGGGTGCCTGGCTGCCAACTGGCACAAAATCACACCTGTGCACGGTAAAGATAAGCAGACGCCAGCGTCTGGTGTGGTCCTGAGCTAAAGCCGTGACTTCCTAACTAAAGGCGTATGGGCTTACCACGCGCATTGCCGAGGGTCTGAGCCACCTTCGTTTTGACGGGGGTGTCGGGTACCCCCTCTAAGATCCCAAAAACCACGCTAGGTAGCGAAAAGGAGTAAACGGTGTTGAGTAGCCTGACCTAAACTCTAATGAAAGTGTTTTTTTTACTTTTTGTCAGGTCAAATCCAAGATCACCAGAGGCGAAAACGTACCACCGATAGGGATATAACGCGATGCAATGAAAGTGAAGGTGTTTCAGTCACAGCATCTGACCCAGAACAGCTATAACAAAACTATATACATAGTTGGAAATCTCTCAGCAGGCCTCGTCAAATCGTATATGACATGGCCTTGCTAGGTGAAATTTATAAGACTTGAAACTGAATTCGGTGAAAGTGCGGACTTCTGCCTTCGAAGTATCGACTCTTGGTTTAGAAGTCAAAAATAATCATCTGACACATTACAGAACCATCTGACTCTCGCAAGGTGTCATTTGACGCCAAATAAAAGTCACCAGACTCCCCTAAAGGAGTCACGATGCTGGAAAATGTGTCAATTGACACTTCTGAAGAGAGTCTAGGGGTCATTTCACGCCCCTATTTTGCCCTGATGACCTCTTGTTAGGTGTCACGAGAAAATGCCTGACCTCCAATATGGGTTCTTCTCCCAAGAAAGGGTGTCATTTGTTTTTACTTTTGGGGTCAATGTTTTAGCATACTCCGATCCTCTGATGTGAATCTAGTGACAGGATTTGCCTGAGCGTTTCATGAAAACTACAGAAAAAGACAGGACCATTGTATTCGATGTGAACAAACCAACACACAAACTCGCACACGAACGCAATGAACAGGTGCTCATCAACTTCCACAAATTGACCAGATCAGCAAATTTATCAGTTCATCAACCCACACCCTGACATGCAGGGTTTCCCAATCCCAGAAAATTCCAAAGCCCTTGAGCCACCGTCCTAATGCGCTTTCTTCCTACTTGGACAAACAAACATTTTAATATTTGCACCGGTCTAATAACACAGCACTTGAAAACAAATCAGCAGCAGGCCGAATTACCTCCTAACTGGTTTCTTATTCCGTATGATATTTATGAAAGCCGAATCTTTGTGACCTTTCTAAAATGTATGTATCACTCTGGTCTGTACTCACAATGCACACTCTAAGTGACAACACATGAGTTCGAGGAATCATTCTGTATCCCTGACCAGGGCTTATCCAAGCTGTTCTTAAAGTGGTTCACCATTACGCCCTCGGCACACCAGGATAGAAGACTTCTCCAGTCTGCCACGGCCCTGTAACCTAGGTGCTTGCTCCGAGCACGGGTATTTGCACGAGGATTGGCGACCTTCAATTGATAGTCTTGTGTATTGTTCACTTGGGGCTCCTTAAACAGCAGCTCCTTTGACACTCCCATGCGGTTTTGCATTATCTCGCAGATAATAATCACGTCGCCGATTAGTCACAGAGATCACAACCGGGAAGTCACCGATTCGTGCAGCCGACCAATTCAATATGGCTGCTTGAACAGTGGCGTGGTTTGTCTTTCATTTAAAAAAATGCACGTGCACGAATCAGAAAGGAGTCCGACTCCACATTTTGATTATATTCGACACCTTGTTAGGTATCAGGCGGTATGCATTAGGGCGTCAAGATCGCTGTAGGGAGTCATTTGACTGTTAGACCAATTGGCCGCCGTTTTTAAGAGTGGCAATTGCTCCAAATGACACCTAATGATTCTCATAAGGATGGAAATGATTCATTTTGTAGAGTCGGAAAGTGCTTTCGAGGGTCTCTAAGCAAGCTAAAACGAGTGTGTGACACCCGAAAATAATAATTGACGGGTTTGGGGTGTACAAACACCTCGGAAATAACACCATTTATTAAGGAACTATCCTTTTCCAGCGACACTCCAGGCGGGGGTCGACCACTAAATCTGGAGCCCAGACTCCGCGGCAGAGAGTCACCGCGACATTGGGTGCCACGATATTTCTCTTAGTGTAGCCTCAAATGCTCCGAGGTGTAGCAGTAGGGGTAAATTTTGGTCTGAGACTCACATCCCATAATGCAACCACAGAGTGCAACAATTTACGGTAACGGAATATTCTATATCGATGACCTGTGGTCAGATCAGGGAAATAACCTCCCCATGGCAGGTGATGTCCCTGATGCGTGAGGAAATTTATTCGGTGACTGCGGAGGGAAAGGCGATGGAGGGCTCATTTTAACGCCATTGTGTTTGATTTGCCACTGCAGTTCGACTGATATGTGATATGTCAGGCTAGTTTAAGATTTGACAGGAAAGGTCATATCACATCTCATTTGATCGGGCGTGACGAGAGGATTCCAGTAGAGCTTATACATTTTCTATAGCTCTACTCTGTCTGTTACGACACAAAACACGGTTCTATTGTATTCCTATACAGCAACACTTTGACCTCTACGGACCGCAAAAGTGACCGGACCGAAAAATTGCATTTAACTTTTCGAGAGAGACAAAGTTGCGCTCCATCTAGCGTTGTTTCCGCTTTTTTCTCCCTATTATAGTTTATGAGATCTTTGGGGGAGGGGGTATGCTTTCAACCGTACCGGCTAAGGTGGCCCGGACCACCTACCGGCGCTTGTTAAGCTGATGGCTCTATACAGATAAATGTTGAAGGGTTTTATCGACCCTGTGAGAGATTTCTGAGGCAAAGAGCGCTCTGCCCAATCAATGCTGAGGTGATACATTGTTCCATGTGGCTAGATTTTCAAAAAAGCTCAAAAATGAAGATTTTTCAAGAGACATGGGAAACTAATCTTGCATGAGGCACGCCAGTTATGTCCGATACCACCGCCGTTATGATCAGGTTTTCCCACGCCAGTTGACTGCAAGAGGATTAGAAAAATTGGCAAGATGGTATTGAGCAAAAGCAGATCATAGAGAATGCTTGGAGTTAATAAAGAAACAAGCAGGGGCGCCGCCACGGCATTTTCGCAGCGGGGGGGAGACGGGCTCGGGCTGGTGCTGACCGGAGGAGGCGAATTTTGAGCATATTCGGCACCTGACGGCATTAATGACCATTGACCCAAAAATTTTGGGGGGACGTCCCCCTGGTTGGCTAACAGGGGGGACGCGTCCCCCCGCTTTCGGTGCCCATGAAAACAAGGTCCAGAACCGTTTTGAAGCCAGGGAATGCGGTGCTTTTCACGGATCCGTCAACAATGGCACTCCTTCACGGACTTACCTGCCTGTATGACGTGGGCTTGGAGCTTTATCCCCAAACAGAGGACACGGTGGCACGGATGACGTAAAGCTCGTGACTTTTTCATTAGCAAACCGCGATTCAAGACAATCCGTGATTCGCACTAAGCAGGTCATATGCAGGGTGTTTATACATCTGGTGTTTTGCCTTGGCATCTTATTTTTCGGTTCATGCTTTTTGGTCGTCAGTTTAACGAACAGTGCTTCAACGCAATTAAGAATTTTGTGAAATGAATTTTTAATAGGTTCATGAAGGATGGAGTGAAAGTCGAGCAGAGTGAAGTAAAGAAGCTGTCTGTCTGCACCCAGAAAACCGTTATCTCGCCACATAAGGAGGCGTGGTGGATCGAATGGATGTAAGTATGTATGTACATACATACATTGGGTTCCATGCCAATTCTTAAGTGTTCCTTGTCACTGACGTAACTGATACTGCACCACTTTTGATGCTGAAAATCCACTTACCATTTCTGTCAGAAAATATCTATTGACTTTTTAATATGTTTTGTGTGGTAATATTATTGTATTTTTTATCACAAGCGAAGCACCGTAATTGAATATAATGCGATGTTCACTAAAAGGCTTTGGTGAGATAATGATCTTGAACACATCACATTACCGTATATTTACCGATCAGATTTTGTTTGAATCCTATATTTTATTGGATGATAGGGTGACACAATGGCATGAGCTGCAACTTTGAATACCATAAATACTGTATGATATACTTTCTAATGTAATATTGCTGTTCTAGACTAAGGTACTGTATAATTTAAAAAATTTGAAAACCTGGCAGGCAACCTGGCCTTGGCAGGTTGTGGCATCTGTGTACCAACTAGAGGCTTTGTGACATATTTCTGACCGTGGGGGGGGACTCTGATCTAGCAATGACAGGGGGGCAGAAATCAATAGCTGTGTTGTATGACGTCAGGAAGGCAGTGAACCAACATTAAAATTGGCATATTTGCAGAGACCCACGCTTGAAAAGGGTAAATAATGACACAAGTTATGTCGAGCCCCAAATATTTATGGGGACGTTCCACTGGTACACAGGTTAGGGATGACTCCCCTGCGTTACCTCCCCCGCGGGGGGGCGTTTTCGACGCCCAGGGTACAAGCTAATGGATGGAGTTCTTATATTTCATTTGGTAATTATATTAATGCCTTTACGGCTTTGTGTGAGTACTAGCCGCCCCAAACTGAAGTTGCAGCTTGCAGGGCAGCAAGAGTCGTATCTACTTCTTTCAATAGTGGAGGAACGAAAGTAGAAAAGAATAAAAGACAAGTTGATTTAGCGATTTCGTGTAGTCATTGAACCAATCTTCCGGACGTTATCTTGTAACCTTTTGTATTTTATGTCATATGCTGCTGGTTGCTGTCCTGGCTTCGCCCTGAAAGACATCTTTTGGAAGAAAATAGAATAGAATATGCTTTTTCTTTTAAATTGCACCTATTTATGTATGTCTTTCGTTCTTGTAAAAGGGCATCTGCGGAACACTTTGTCAGATGATCGCATTCCGACCTGGCTGTACCTTGGTGATGTGGCCAAGGATTTTGAAGTATTTATATAATAGATGTACATACATTATGACGACAATATTCCTCCCCGCCGTCAGCCTGTTTGATCCCACGCGATCCGTCTTAGAAGCAGGATGGTAGTCGGCCACCCACTATTGCCGGACCCGTTGATACGGAGACGTCGGTAAACGGCGACAACGCCCCAGGCGCAATACCCGCTCCGGCGCGGTGCCGGGCGGCGAGACAGGGGAGGGCTGGGTGGTCGGCCTGGCAGCAGTGTCCGAGACTATTCACGGAAGCCCTCCCCCCCCCACTGCAGCGCCGGATTTAGAGGCACGAACGGCCGGGAGATGATTCGTCGGCTCCAGAAAAAAGCAACGCCTGGAAAATCGCATATGTCATGCAATCGATTGTCTGGGGAAAGCATACACGAAACATTTTAACGGGAGGGTTTGCTGAGCGGATTAAGGTTTTTCTACCAGAAAAATATACCACAAAACGACTTATCTCGTTAACATACTGAGTTGCCAAGTCACCTATGCTGGCTGGCTCTGTTGTGTTGTACCTAACACAAGAGGATCCTTAGAGGTAAAGTTCAAATTGGGAAACACTGCGTGGTACTGAAACGATACGCCTTACATGCCAACAGAGCGAGCAGGATGTAATGAAGATTTAACGGCCCAAAATAGCGAAACCTAGTTAAGAGGATAGGGCGATGAAGTGGAAAACGATCAGACTGCTGGACTGGAGGCTGAGGTTTGGAATTTAACACCGCTCACATTGGAACTCACCACCGGAGAGGAGTAAGGACTCGGTGGGAGTAGGCCTCGTTATATGTCCTCTGTAGTCGGTTCTTCGTGCAACACCCAAATTTAAGTGGGGGCTTAGACCCCCGGGTTTAAGACCAAACGCCGCAGCGCCAAACCACGTTCCCATCATTACATCTTCCAAAAGCCAAGCAACAGGCAGGCACCGCGGAGGACCCACCTCAAAAAACTAGGACGGCAAACAAAAAGGTCAACGATCAAAAAACCACCACATCTGCCCACCAGGACACAACATTGTTCCGGGATTTATATGGACCAAGGTCAGCAACAGACCTCCCCATGACAATGCATGAAAATCACAAATGACTTTCCAGTAAGGGATGGAATCAACTCAAACACGCGACTCCTAGCCCATTTCGAAGCGATACCAAAATTACTACCTTTAAAAGGTCACCTAGGCAAATAAGCATTTGTGTTTTTCTCATAAATTTGAATAAACAAGATAGAACTTTATTTGTCACCAAAGTGTTTGTATAGCCGGAAGTCAAAATATACACACATGACTATACCAGGCAAGTTGGGTCAGACCGTACCGGGTCAGGTCAAATTCTAAATGGCCGGCATAGTAATATCATATATCATTCGATCTATTACAGAGGATCATGGTCAAAACATGGCTGTATCTTGTTTGGTTTGGAAGCTATAGCGAAAAGTAAACCCCTTATGCATGGGTGGCTATGGACATTCCCAAAATATGCCCAATATTTAGTGACCGTAGCTCACTAGGCTTATCGACCAAAAAATGCCACTGTAATGAAAGCGCATCCAAGACTTCAATGGAGTAAAAATGTTTCAGCTATCATAGTTTCGAGATATAGGTGGTTTCTAGTACACCCATATTAGCGATTTGACCTATTTAACTCTGGGACCTATATACCACAAAAAAATACCAAGTATTTTCGATATCATTTTAAGAGCTGATTGCCGTTTGCCTTTTCAGCCTCTAGTTTTGAGATCGGGGGTCTTTGCCCCCCCACCACGGCGAAGGTGGCTCGTACCCGCCACCGGGGCAAATAAGTGTTACCAGACTTGAACAATAATTTTGTGTCGTAGGCCTGTTAACATTGTGAGGATCTCTGATTTACGTTCACTATGTGGAACGTGGAGAAGGAAAGCCTAGGCTATCCCATGCTTCTTAACAAAAGCCGCCATATTTTCAAGTCGGTATTTTTGGCCTAAAACTTCTTTGCGATGCTTTTTCAAGCTTCTTAGAGAGCCTAGAGTGCCAAACTGTACCACCTCTCGACTATGTAATGTCTGAACGTTTAACTGGAGCGTGTTGAATTGGTCCCCGATTTCTAAGTTTTATCTTTGAGCAAGCAGAATCATTGAAGGTAGCTAGCTCTGTTTCAGAGGAATCTTGTAATACTCATACAGTAAACTTTTTGGGTATTACATAAAGCAGTTAACCTTTAGATTGCTCTACCTTCATGCATAAGACTGTGAATGATTTGTTTTGTCGTATGATGCTCTTGGGCTTGTCATCAGGACGTTCGAAGCACCCACACTGACACATGCATATAGCAAGATGCGAGAACACATGCAATAAGCGAGAAATGGCATACTCACATAATAACTGACTTGTTGAGCTCCGATTAACACGCGCACTGTTGAGGGCCTAGATGACGCGCCCCGCTGGACCGGAGGCGTATTCCCCCCCCCCACCCCTGGTATCTTGTTTCTTGGGAAGACCATAGCAAAATTACAGACGGCTGTCGACAGGGTCAGTTCACCAGTGTAGGTCAAGTGACCTCACATAAAACTGTTTTAAGATAGCATGAGTCAGAGCAGGGCATACTAGCCAATTGAAACTCATACCACATAATGGCCCCACTGAGTTCTTCCAAAAATATGTTCCTGTATTTTTTATATCGATGACCTGAGGTCAGGCACAAGCCATGACCTCGCAATTGGAAATACATGGGAAAATAGTTTTAACTGAATAACTTAGTAATTGATGGTGGTAGAACATTTGTTTTAACGGCATTAGGTCTGCCTTATCCTTGCAGTTCTAATTCTATGCATTTTGACCTAATTTGACCTTTAACTGACCTCAGGTCAGGTCAAATCCTAGATTAGACCTGATTTGACCCAGCAAGGTCATATTACACTGGTCAACAGCCAAAATGGATCCGGCACGTGAACACCTGTTTCTGCCTATTTCTATACCGCTGATTTCAAATTTAGAAACCGTTTTTTGCCATCGGACCTGGTTTCTTCTCCAGAGCATACCTTTTTATAGCCCCTACACTTCCCACACACTGTCATCAGCCTAGCCCTTTGTTGAAAAATATATTTCAAGGATGTCGAGAATCTGGATTATCTGCACCCAGACAATGCAGCTTATCAATATACATGTGAATTCATTGCAACGAAAGACTACCTCGCATTCAAGTGCATGAACATTGTATGTATGCATTGAACAAGGTTTGCGCTCGGTCGCACAAGCTCGCCGGTATTGTAGACCGAGAGGTGACGTCGCAACATTATATGATGAGGATTTTATGTCAGAGTCACCTCTCTTGAAGGTTGAGTCTAAGTAAAAAGTCACAGGTCAAGGTCATACCACCATTTCAAGGTCATTGACCCTGTGGTACACTGATCTGCCACTAGAGGTCACGCGTGGGCAGACCCGGTCAGCCAATCCAATACAGTCTGGTACCAGCCACCGAGTGTGTAACAGACCATAATGCCTTTGGTCGGATGATGCGCCTAATATGCCGTATATCATGCTATGACTTCATACGCTAGGTCACTCAATCTTGAGTCCAAAGTGGCAGGTTTATTACAAAGGTCATGGGTCGAGGTCAAACGTTATTTTCCGCCCGACGGTTGCCATAGTGCTAGTTGCAGTGCACGTTATAGGCAAAATGTAATATTATGACGTCAGAGGTCAATGGCCTTGAAAAACCTTGGCCTAAAAGTTTCATAGAACATTGCCTCAGACCTTTCCTCTGTTACTTTAGGCCACTTTCTCTCCATATCCGGCTTCTCATCGCATAATCACGGCATTTCTCAATGGCTACCCTACACATACAGAATTTGACCTATATGGCCTCGTTTCACCTTGAATATATTGACCTAGGTCTATGAAAATCGGGTTTAAGGTAGAATACCCTAGCCTTCACAAACACCTAAACGCTCATTTTCCTAGACCTCTTGGGTTTTACACTGTCAATGTCACTGATACCAAGTAGGCTTGCACAAAGACGACACACAGACATACTGGATCTCAAAATTCTGATCTGATACGGCATTTCTGCTGCCAGATTCGTGTTCAGCGCCACAAATTACCCTAGAAACGGACTATTTTATATCGGATCCACGACAAAAGTTAAATTTTGTTGACCTTTGTTTGATATCCTTTGAAATGCAAATCATTCTCAATTACTCTGGAACGGAACCCCATCCTGGCCACCTACAAAATTAAAAACACTGCTCTGCTTGAGGACGCTTGGCGCGTGCAACACCCCTCCACCAGGTGCTACATATGGCGTCGATTTAATCCGCTCCAACAGTCTCGTCTTGATTATATTTTTGCCACCAGAAGTATACTAAACAAAAGTGTTTTCCGAACAAAAATTGAAGCAGGAATTTTAAGTGACCACAGCATTATAATCTTGAGTGCTGATATTAATAACGACAAGCGTGGCCCGGGCATCTGGAGATACAATAATACATTACTCAGCGATGAGATGCACGTGAATGATGTTAAAAGGAAATTCAATCTGCTAAGGTCAAGGTGGGTAGTTATGTTAGTATTTCATGCAAAGGTGTCTTGATGGAATTTCTCATGAGTAATATCCGAGTTCAGACGATAAAACGAAGTAAACGGATTGCTTTTGAATCCCGTAAGGTAGAGAATGAATTATACGATAGACTTAACAAATTGGAATCTGTCATTGCTGTAAGCCCTTCCGAGCCGGAAATAATCGAATATCAAGCCATTCGGTCAAAACTAGATGAACTTAAAGAAGAGCGGGGAAGAGCTGCGATTGCAAGGTCACAGGTTAAGTGGACGGAGATGGGCGAAAAACCGTCGTCCTACTTTTTGAAATACGAAAAATCTAGAGCTACGGAAAAGGTTATCTCAATGATAGAAACATGTAACGTATAAATCATTAAAGGAAATAGATCCATACTCAGTGAATGTGTTTCCCATTTTCAGGATATATACAAGACAAAACGGACGTCACCTGTCTGTTTCGAGCATTTCGCCTTAGAAAGCGATGACCCTCGCTTATCTGAGGACGATAAAGCTTCGTGTGAAGGTCCGATTACTCTAGAGGAAGGCAAACATGCTCTGGAAAATATGGATAAAAATAAGGCTGCAGGAATATCAGGGTTCACCGCTGAGTTTTTCTGTTTCTTCTGGAATGACATTGGAGAAAAGTGGTTGATTACTTAAACGACGCGAAAAGCAGGGGCGAACTATTTATTACTCACAGACGCGGGGTATTAACACTTATACCGAAGAAAGGTTGTCAGCATTTTCTAAAAAAATAAAAGACCCATCTGCCTTTTGGACGTGTTGTACAAGCTGGTCGCTAAGGTCATGGCATTGCGAGTGGCAGGCGTAATCGACAAAATTGTTCATAAGAACCAGACTGGTTGTATTAAGGGGCGATATATCGGGGAAAATCTAAGGCTAATTAGTGCCGTTATCGAATACTGTGGAATGGACGAATCATCTGGAGTTCTGGTCGCTCTAGATTATAAAAATGCATTTGATTCCTTGGAACAGGACTTCATGATATATGCGTTGGAATCATTCAACTTTGGGGAAGATTTCATAGCGTGGATAAAAACATTATACCATGGTGTCTGTATTACCATAATCAACAACGGTTTTACCTCTGAGTGGTTTCCCAGTTCGTGAGGAACATTTCAAGGATATCCCATATCAAGTTTATTGTTCAATATCGCCGTTGAGCTTCTTGCTATAAAAATACGAAAATCTGCGGTAATTAACGGAATTACAATAAATAACATAGAAGTTAAGGTAAGTCAGTACTGTGATGATATGACTCTATTTTTGGCGAACGATAATGATGTTAACAATGCGATTGAACTGTCATCAGCTTTTAAGAACATTTCTGGTTTGGAGTTAAATGTGAATAAAAGCAAGTTAATGTGGCTGGGCTCGTATAGACATGGAAAGAGATTGTGTCCGCGAGATTTCAGCAGTATACAAAATTAAAATATTAGGAGTCTGGTTTAGTGCATTGCAAAATTGTCATGACGATAATGTTTTACCCGTGATCGATAAAATCAGGAAAGTAACCACCATGTGGTCTCAGCGTAGCCTGACTATAAAGGGCAGAATAACAATCGCAAAGTCACTGGTCGCTTCTCAAATAGTTTATATCGTGACAATCACTCAAATTTCCGAAGCAGTTATGTGCCAGATTCAAAGCCTCATCATGAAATTTATTTGGCGCGGGAGGCCTCCAAAAGTATCTAAAGAAGTGCTCTGTCAACAAATAAAGTATGGTGGATTAGGTGCTATCGATATTGAAAAATTCTGTATCTCAATTAAAATGGGATGGATCAAGCGGATATGCTCAAATCCTGAATCAGACTGGCGAAAGCTCCTTCAATCCAGATTTTCTAATTTCGAGCTAAATGATGTTATCCGTATTCGAAGCTGCCTTAAATTCATAAAAAAGATAAACATTCCCAAGTTTTATAAACAGGCAATAACGAGCTTTCAAAAACTTAATTCGTTTGAAATAGTCAGCGCAAGTCAAATTCGGACTCAATCATTGTGGCACAATGACGACATTACTCTCAACAAAAACCCGATATTCTTTAAAAACTATTATACGGTCGGGGTAACTATAATTGATCATACTGTGAACGAGAATGGTCATTTGAGGAGCCTCGATCAAATTAAGCAAAGCTTTCCTAATTTGAGAACAAATTTTCTCACACATCAACGACTTATGTCAGCTGTTCCAAATTTATGGAAAACTAAGTTACAAGATCCAGGAGGTAGAATGAACCCCGCATTGGTAAATTACATAGTTTTCATGTGCCAGGACGACAAACCAGTACCTGTAAAGCACTGTGTTGTTCGACATTTTTATGTCTAACAACTTAAAAAACAAATACCCAGTGCTGTAGGTAGATGGGATTCCTATGATGTGAGGCCACCAAATTGGAGTGAAGTGTTTGAGATTCCATATATATATGCACAATGTCAACAAAAATTCAGTCTCTTCACTTCCGAATAATCAATCGATATATACCCACCCGGAAATTTTTGTCAACTCGTGGAATGATTGGAAGCCCCTTATGCACACATTGTTTTCAGGTTGACGACATGATACATTTCTTTTATGAATGCAATAGAGTAAAGCCGCTATGGAACTTAATTCTACCACAACTTAAAACGATTTTCAGACTAGGTCAAGACTTTCCAAGTTACGGAACAGTAATATTGGGTTGTCCAAGTGCGCCACCAGTAGTTAACTTAATATTGCTTCTAACAAAACAGTATATAGTCAAGTGCAAATTAAGCCAAGATGAGCCCACCACCCGTGCTTGAATCATTTAAGGAATGAAATATCTACCCATTGTTATACGGAGGGAACTATTGCAAAACACAGGAACAAAATTGAAATTCATATAAATAAATGGAAATCTCTATGGAGTGGGGATGTTCCCACCGACAGGCCCCGCTCTCCGTGTCGCAGATTGGGAGGAGGAGAAGGCGGCAGGGAGAGTACAGCTGTTTCCAGACTGCTGCTGTGACGCGTGTGACTGGCATCTAATGCATGTCGTCATATTACCTATCTGTGACCACCTCATTTGTGCATCTCACTTCGTATCTGTATCTGTCTCTCCTCGGCACTGTGTCTGTATCCCGTTTGCCTGTGTTGAGGTCCTTGGAAAGTTGGGTGGGGAGGGGGGTGGATGGTTACCTTTGTTAGATGTTATTGACGAGGTTCAGGTGTATTTTTGATATTGGGCTTGTCAGAATGAATGTTTAAAAGCAAATACAGGGCTTCGGCCGTCACCTGAAAAAAACTGCTCTGGACCGCGTAGATTCTATCCGGGACCTCGGGGTATGGCTGGACACCAAATTAACCTTCGCCGACCACATCAATAACACGGTAACTAAAGCAAACAGAGCTCTGGGCGTGATGATTAGAACCCTCCAATCTTGCCATACAGGGGGAGAATTGCCACTGGAATCTCTCCTGGCAGCTTATTTTGGCAACGTTCGGGCAATTCTAGAATACGGTTGCGTGATTTGGGGGGGGGGGTGCTGCCCAAACAAACCTTGAAAGACTTGAAAGGGTTCAACATAAATTCCTTATCTGGCTCGCTTCCACTACTCGTACATTAACAACGTCTTTGGCATACTCAGACCTTTTGGCGACTTTTAATATAACCAGCCTTTCAAACAGGAGGTATCAGTACGATGTACTTTTCGTTCACAAAATTCTATCCGGGAAGGTAGACTCTGCTCTTGGGACATCCCCCCTTCACGTCCCCGCGCGACCCACCCGGAATATGAACGGTACATTGCTCCACGTTCCCTTTGCCAGGGTGGATACGGTTAAAAGAGGTGTATTTTGTCGGGCGGCTGGTGCTATGAACTCTTTCTTTAAACGTGTGTCAAAAATTCAGATGTATTCAGTTCAACATTTTGTCAGTTCTGATCTCAAGTCTGCGCGTATAAAAAAGTCTGTAGCGATCTGCCCTTGTTTTCTTAGGACGTTTTATTTGTATTTAGTGCGTATGTGGATCATTGTATCCTGTATAAGCTGAGTGTTCGATCTTCGATCGTGTTTGATTGTCTTCGATACGACATGAGCTGTAATTGAGGGCAACCTGTTGCTCATGACACAAATAAACAATAAACAATAAACCACAATATAATTTGATTTGGCTTGCTCTGAAAAATTGATTAGGCTTGCTGCGAAGATTACAATGGTCTAAATTGCTTTGCACTATCTTCACTAGTTCAGATATAATGAAAGAAAATGTCGTCTGCATGGTATCCCTTAGTGGCATCCAGGCGGGCATCTATACCTCTAGTGACCTCAAATGTGACGTGACAAAAATGTTTCCAATATTTTTACGGAGAACTGGATGAGCTATCTAACGCCGTTTACCTTTTTTGCTATCTTGCGTTGTTCTCGAGATCTAAGGGGGAGGCCGTTACCCGCCCTCCCCGTCAAAGCAAAGTTGGCTCAAACCCCCGTCAGTGCGCGAGTTAAGGAAGATTCGTTAGACCTACGTCAGGGCTTTGTAGATTTTCCTTTATATATTGTTACTGAGCAGAGCTAGAGGAAGTCTGAAGGCATTTTTGAGTCCTTGCATTGTGGCAAATCAAATACATTGTGCTCTCGAGTAAGCTGTACACATTTTTAAACGTACTCCCCATTGGTGCCAATTTGACTATGTTTGGAGGGGTTTTTACCATTTATTTCACATGGATCATGGATATCACATATCGGGCGTACACAGACGCATATTAAGCAAAAAAAAAAAAACATTGTACCAACTCCAATTGTATAGATCACAATGATGTGTTAGTTTTAAGGAACCTGACCTTCCTTCCTTTGCAGTGGCGGCGCTTGAACATTATGACAGCCTAGGCACGATTGGTTTAGAGGTGGGGACGTCGCCCAGGCTTTTTACCTGATAGTGGACAGGGGCGGATGCAGCAGGTCGCCTGGAGAGGGGGCAAGCTCAAGTCGATGAGCAAAAAGAATATTTGTGTTTAAATTTTGAATATCATATATATATATATATATATATATATATATATATCAAAAAACATATGTCGGGGATTGTGGAAACGGTTATGCAGCAGTATATGAAGGTGCAAGACAATATTCAAGAATGATAGGTAGTAAGCTGGGAAGGACAAGGTACTCACGAGAGCTTCCCATTTCAAGGACGGTTTCGGCACTTCATTTTTTATGACATCCAATTTCTCGCTGTACGATCGAACGGATTTTTTAAATTTCATCCACCAGATTTTGTGCCATGACTGACGATCTTCATAATGGTTTCCCGAATTAAATATCTTGCTAATAATTGCCAAACAACTGTACCGCACTATAGAAGGCTAGAAATCCGCGAATACAAGTCAATAAATGAATCCGCTGTAATCAAGGTCCTAAGACGCGGCATCGCACCTGCCAGCACTTCAGGTAACCCTAGGTTGCTGATTTTACAAGCCAGTACTCGCGTCCGAATGAATGAGGTATTAGAGATGTCAATCAAAAAGCACACGTTAGGTTTGCCACGGTCTTAGGCAGATTCAGCGGATTCGCGAAGTGCCTAAAATCACATTTGTTGACGGTAAAAGCTGCGAGCTAGGATTGTCAGAGATGCAAATTATTGGCTCTTTGACCCAGTGATCCGAAAAAGGAATATTCTCTGCCACTTAAACATGGAGTCAAGTTAGATTTCTTCCACATAAAATACATACTGACTTCGACATTTAAAAGTGACTAGGCAGTGCCTAATGTGCCTCTATGGAAGCGCCGCCACTGTTCCTTTGCCGCTGTTTATCACACCATTCTATTCAATCGAATATTCTACCCCACCCAACCCATTTTCCGTTTTCATGCACCCATATCCGCAACTTCTGTAATCTACGATTCCAAGTCTTCACATATTGGTTACGAATTTTAAGCTTAAGTCCTTATAGTTGTAAGGAGGCTGTTTATTCTGGAATTTAATTATCTGCCCATTTATGTTGCGCAATCATTTGGCCATTTTCAAGATTATGGTCACAAACCGAATAAAATCCATTAGCTGAATATGTTGTTGCCTAAACCGCTGTTTAATAATTATCTGCTTTGCGCATGTTTGGAGGTGTGGTCACTTGACCTGAACTGGTGACCTGGCCTAACATGACCTGGATTTACAATTTTCGGGAGATGTTCAAAAAAGAACATTGGACTGCTGAGCAAAGTACGGTGGGGCTACGTGCCGCCGTTTTCCGACCGTCCTGGAAAATCTTAGGGGGTAAAAAATTACCCCCACCTGGGCGAAGGTTAAGCTTGAGAGACCCACACCTCTACACATGGGAAATTTCCAACAGAAGAATGGCGCAATCCACTTACGCCCCCCATTTGTGAACCTTTCATTTACTTATTTTTCCAAATAACTTATTTCCTCCAGCTTTCGGTAGTAAGAGTGCAACTAGCAACAGCAATGCCGAAAGCAGCCGCGAAATAAACCAAAGGGATTGGGAAATATGATCGAGAAAGTGCATATTAAAACTCTGAGTCTCGGCAATGAATCCAAGCTCTACTAACTCCCTGTCAGTAATTCGCGAAACCACCAGTGAAGTGTTCCAGAAAGTCGTATTTAAAAAGGGGCTACAAAATCCCAGTAAGGTTGGCAAGATCCCTAGAAATCGGGTTCAGTCTGACCGTTGAAAGCATAAATACTGCAACATTTATAATGTCAATGTGTATTCAGTGTTAGATACATGTGAAAATGAGCTGATGTGATGTTAAAAACAACATTTATGCTGCATGCGCATAATTACGCACGCTTATTGGACATGGTGTGCGTAATTTAGCACGCTTTTCCTAGTTACGCGCGACTGCAAACGGATGGAAAAAGGCTTCTCTAGCGATGGCGAATATGAAAAGACGGCACGATATATCATTTTATGGGGATTGACGAGAGAATTTTAATAGTGTTTTTACCTTTTCTGTGGCACTGTTCTGTCCACTGATACAACACAAAGAGTAAGTTTCCGTTGGATTCCTATGAAAATAAAATTTGAGCTCTAGTGCCCTCAAAAGTGATCTGACCAGAAATTTGTATCATCATTTAGGTAGTTATCAAGAGGGTCTATTGAACATCGCATTCCATTTTCGCCTTCTAGCATTTTTGCTGAGATCGTAGAGGTGGGGATGGTTACGCAATACCCAAATATGTACCGGTAAAGGTAGCGGAAAACTTCGTACCGGCGCGCGTTAACCTCTGGTGGCTGTAATATGGTACTGACCGAGAATGGGTGTTTGTCTTCTTAAGTGCAGCCTGCGACAGTCAGTGTACAGGGCGGGGAAATTCCCCACCATCGGAGAGCTTAAGACGGTGAACCGATACCGGTTCCGGTATCGAGGGGAACAAACTGATCCCCGAAGGGTGGGGTGTTTGAACACCACTCGGATTTTTTCTGACGGTGCGGGAATGCGGCGGGGCTGAGCACCTCTGAAGTTGACTCACCTCATCAATTGTAAAAATCTCCAAAAAGAGGTCATCTCAGGTCAGGTCACTAGGCCAGGTCAGCTGACTGCATCTCCAAATATGTTTCAAGTAACGCCAGTAAAAACAGGTGTAATTCATTTACACCCGCCCCTTTGGACCTCTCATCCATTTTCGCCCCGGGTGTGGTAAGCTCGATCATCCTCTCGATCTTGACTCTTTTGCGGGAGAGTGAAAGATTGTGAACGCCAGTAGAAAGCCGTAAAAATTGTTAAGATATTATATTGATCACTTCTTGGTCAGGTGAATATTGAGGTCATTCGAAAAAGAATTTGGGAGTTTAGATATTGCTTTGGGCCTAGCGTCTGAGTGGGTTGAATTGTAGGCAAATTGTGGGCGACATTCGACTCCTCTCATTGCCGCGAGTTGAATCATGTATTACCCGACCATACTAGGTTAAAGTTTAGAAATAACTTGACTTAAGGTCAGGTCAGGATCACCATCTGGTCAATATCAAAGTCAGTAATCAAGTTGAATATGCATGTCGATCGACTAGTAATGATAATCTAAATTTGATTGCATTAAAATGAAAGCCCTATCACCATTTCCACCATTTCCATACTGACCCAAGTTTGAAGACCTTAATAGTCCAAGGTGAGGTCTCAAATGTCACTGATCCGAGCTTGCACCATGCCCCTAGAGAGTGACACAAGATACTAGGTTTTTGAGAATTATATGTTATTCTTGTCCTTTTTCTACAGAAATAGAACCATTTCTTGGCCCATTTCTAATTTCTCCATTCATCTTCAATGAAGAGTTCATGATCCGCACCTGACACTACGCCATCAATATAAAGTAATCAATTTACCATAACTTGTGCCACTCAGTTTGTCCATTAAGTAATATAAATATGATATATATCAATTTAACCTGTGTTCACTGGTGTCACTTGAAACATTTTTGGGGGAGGAGGGGTACTTGACCTGGCCTGGTGACCTGACACAGGGGTTAAGTTTTAGGAAAAGTTGGGCAATTAATCATAAGTAAGGTGCGCCGAGCACAGCGGCGCGCAACATCGCCGTTTTTGATAACGTTGGAGAAACCCAAGTAGGTGTTCAAAACACCCCCAAAGAACGAGGGTTAAATCTGATAGTCATATCACCTGGCCCATTGCGCCAAGCTGTGGTAACGGTATTTTTGTTATCGTTGGTAGGGTTAGAAACGGGTCATGACATGTCTCTTAAAACTCACGGGAAAAAGGAAATTGGCCAGGAGTTGTTCAGTGTCTTTAAGTACTGCCTGGAACAACTTCTTGTTCTCAAAATAGTGCTATCCTAGACCACTCTCCAGTCATGTCGCAAGTTTGGACCTGTGACATCTGCGATGTTATCTGGGACTACTCCAGTTAGCTTTCAGACTGGGCTGGGAGGGGTTTCAGACTGGGGACTTTGCAAGAAATCGTAATGTAACTGTTTTGAAACCATCATGTTTTTTTGGACATTGTGGTAGATTGCTACGCATATTGATTGTACTAGGTCAGAATAACCTTTGCCTGGGCTTAGATCAGATCGTTTCACATTTTGTCTAATATGGTCATCTTACATTCATTGGATTCGCTGTAACAGAGGAATCAAATGGTGCCCACAATCTCGTAAGAGCAAAAAAGTCTTCTCTAACCCCTCAACCGCTCTGAACTGTCATGATCTCAATAATGACCTGGGCAAAAAGCGTCTAATATATTTTCGTAATTATTTCGTATGAGCTATCTCTCACACTGTTCGTGGTTTTTCACTATCTTACATACAGGAGCCAGGATCAAGGGGTTTTTCCAATCTCTCCGTCCCCTCACTAGGGCGAGGGTGGATCGGAGGTCTACCAAGGCAGCGGTTAATGTGCCCGATGAGCAAAAAGAACACGCGAGCGTTTCAAGTGCTAAGCTGTGGGATGACCTTGGTACAGGACTGGAAACCACAAATCTAGATAGCAGCCGGTCTTAGAGGCGTTTCCAGAGTAGAACCACGCAATCCTGGAGGCATGCGAGTCGGTCTAACCTATCACCATGGGTATACATGGCGTTAGACCACTGTACTTCCTCAACATACCCAGTGGAAGGACGTTGGCAATTGTGCACAGTTGAGAGACCCCCTAGATATCAACGCCATGTAAGCTTGGACTAGCCCATAGTAGTGGTGGATACAAAAACGCCTTGTCATGCGGCAGATGTCAAGCGGATTGGCTGATATTAAAGGGAGTGTCCCACTTTTATAATGGGTTTTGAACTGAGATAACAGTTTTGCAGACCGTGTTAAGAAACCACTATTGACATATCTAATTACACCCAAAGATCTCGATATAAAATTTCCGTCAGCTTTAAAGTTCAAAGTAAAGGGGCTTATTGGCTTATTTCAAACCCTGAAGGAATACCTTCCATATCGTAGCAGTAATATGATTGGTTGTAAGCCCTGAGCCTCACCCACTCGCTGAAAATACCATGCTATCTAGTGAACCTGTCTGCAACTGCCTGTGGACCGAAAGCCTCGGGCAAGTTAGCGTCCAGTCAGTGTGCTTTTGGGCCAAATTGCGCCCAATGGCTGCAACACACATCACATTGTTCCTCTCCCGGACTTGTCAGAACACGTATCAATTGTTTTTGTCAAAATCGAACTCTGAAATTGTTTATTTACATCAAAAATGTGTATTATCGTTCGACCACTCAATCAATACGGCTGCCGCAACGACATCTGACGTTCAGTTTTTGCACCAGTACTTATTGTACTGCACACAAATTGTGTCATGCGGAAAGGCTTTGAATGGGCTTTTACAGCGAGTCTTTGATCAAGACTTGGGATTTCACTGATTGTTAAAAGTGTCATTTTGATGACGTCACGTATTGTCACGTATGATGTCACGTAGGAAGGTTTTGATGACGTCACGTATGATGTCACAGCCGTCCCTGTGCTTTGTGGGACGTTAAACTTGGCTTCTAAATTAACCCTCCATTGAGGGTGTTGCTCGTTCAGGGGTGGGGTCGGGTCTCCGTGACAAGTCCCTTGATGACTTTAGTGAGACTCCGACGCCAGCAGCCTTACCAGGAACAACTTGAACAAAATTTATAAAAAAATTGTTAGGAAAGAGGAGATATTTTTGTTTTTAGCAAATGGAAGTGGGAAAAATGTTGTTTTCGAATTGTCAGACCTCTTTTGTTCTTAAATTTTTCTTTGTAGAACTTCGAAAAAGTGGACCATTCCTTTTAAGAGCATCGTGGAGCTGGAAAAATTACGTTTAAGTATCTTGCTAACCAGTGCCTGAAATTCTCAATTTTAAGTGGAAAACGTATCTTTTCAAATTTATTTAGGCCTCACCAGGGACTTGTTTGGCCTCACTTGGCAGAGGAATCCCGGGCATGAAAACCGGTAAAATACGCATCTAAATTATGACAGTGAATACCCAAACCATATAAGTATAATCCCCAACCCCCATTGATATAATATCTTGCCTGATTACGTCCTCTCCAATCTCAAACGCCGATACTACTCCCACATACACAGCCAAAAACGATGGCAACGTATAACGCAGCACGAAACAAAACAATGCCGGCCTGCCATAAACTAAAATATAAAACCCGCAGAAAATAGACCAACGGTGACATGGAAAAGTAAGGAAAAGTGAGGAAACAAAGGTTTTGGAGGTATAACAAACTTTTTCATGTCCCAGAAGTTTCTGGCCCGTTCAAATACAAAAGATGGCGCATACTTTTGCCTAAGCTTGCTTGGGATTGGCTGCTACCAGATTTTCAGGCGAAGGAAAGACTTCACGCGGGTATTTGCTCAGTGAGGCCGATTGGATCGAGGCGCATTCGTTTTCGTCCACTTTTAATTTTCGGCAATTATTTTCATTAGAATGGGATACAAATCGCATTTGAAAGGATCAAAATGAAAGGTAGATTCCAATCAAGACCACCAATAATGGAAAGTAATCTTATAATTTCCTGAGAGGCTGCCAAAGTCAACCCTGACTTTTGGGCTATTTTTAATGTTGGTAACATTGATGAAGAAATTAGGATATATATATTATTTCACTGAGGAAGAGTTGAAACAAAATATATTTTTCCTTAAGAAAAATATATAGGCAGGTTCTAGGTATTTTTATTTTGCAATTTTAGAGCTTTTTGAAATTTTCAGACGTTCGGAACTACGTCGTGATTTTGGTCAAAATCTCCACTTTAAGTGAGGCCGATTCCACCTTCAATATATTTCGTAAAATACAGATTTATTTTTCTTTTGTTAGTTTTGAAGTTGAAACATGCTTGGCAACATTTCTAACGTTCGATTGCTCTCAACCGTGCGTTCATTAATGAGAAATAGGATTCCAAAGACATCCAAGTACCGAATTGGCCTCGGTGAAAAGGCCTCAGCTGGTTTTCGTCTATTCAGAACAATGACGTCACTTCGTCGTATTTGGGGAGCCGAAATGATCTCGGGTGATGAATGGGTGCGGAAGTGCAGGCGGTGAGATTTTTTAGTTACTTCGGTAACCTTGGCGAGCCCATGTACTATTACTTTACTCTATTGCCTTGGCCAAGGTAATAGAGAGGCCTTAACGAGCCCTGTGTTTTGAGGCGGGAATATCAACAATCCGGAGAAGACAGAATATTGAGGTAGTATGGTTATTGGAAAGAAGACTGTAAATTGAGTGAGTGCGTGGAAGGAATTTGAGTTTGCTGTTGGAAGGGATATTGTGGATGATGGTTCAATTTTTATCCGTGATACTGCAGCTTACCTTTCAGGAAATTCGTGATTAATCGAGCCATTTCTCCCATCTTAAATATCTACAGGAGATATGTGGGTACCTACCTACTCAGTACAGTACTGGGTGAGGTCATAATACCTTGCAAAAGTTTTCCACAGCTCGGAGGAAGGCTCAGACTACCTTTTGCAGCTCATGATTTTTAAGGCTGGGTATGCTTGCTATTTTCTTGATCTGAACTGATTGTGCATGCAAATATAGGCGGGTGGTTTTCACATATTGAAGCGAAATGATCCTGGCAGTGGTTGAGTGTTTAAACCCCACGTCCTGCATTAAATAATGATAGCCTTTGTGGTGCTTGGATGGGTGAAAGCTGGAGAATATCAAAATAAGGGGAAGAGGTATTTTATCTGGTTGGTTACCTATTTACCATAGCACCAGGGCCAAATAATGTATTGTATATATAAATATTAAAAATTATGGAGCTTCCTAGTTCTATAATGGGTTAGAGATTCAGGGTTATGAGATCCTATCTATGTATGAGGCACTTACAATTGCGGAGCATCAACATGTTTTCACTCTTTTAGGAGGTAGCAGGATGATGATTCTTCACTTCCATTCTACAGCAGATATTTTAATCTACTTTCAGTAAAAAAAACTGGTGGTGCTGCTGCGTATATTTCATACCACACACATATATTGACATTAAAGATCATACATAAAGCATACACTCCTGAATAATAAAAACATGAGCTCATTCCTCCAAACAAAACCATGGCACAGCTCCTGCTGAAGTGTCCCAGGCGTGGGGCCCCTAAATTGAATCGAAGGCATATAGATACAGTCCTAAATCAAATTATTATCCTGAAAAAGTATTGGTTAGGTAAGAAGCAATGAACATGTCTAGGAAAAAGGCTGTGATGGGACTTGTAAGCCTGAAAATGCTAAATGACAAGAAAATTAGGCATGTAAAGAAAGCGGGAATTTTGGCCTCTTTTTGGGATTTTGGCCTCACTCTCCACCTTGCGTGAAAGCAATTTCAGGACCCTGTTGCTAACTATCCGCGTGCAGAAATGGACACTGCCCGTGGAAGGTCTTAACAGGAATATCGCTCACCCATGCCGGGATTGGAGCGAGCTGATACAGCCATGTAATAAGAGTGTGCCAGAGAATCACTTGGTCGATGTTCCATTTGTTCCAAAACTTACCATTAGTGGATAAAAAGGTGAAAATTTCCCCCTGTCAACCCTGTCCTCCGTGGGTGGTCACATGTCAATTTGTAATATTCCCAGTGTGATGAAATACTGACGCCAAGCTGAGCAGACGAACTTTTGTTACCTCAGCCATCTCAAAACTTGTGATATGGTGCAAAAGAGAGCAACAGCGCGGAAAATGCTGACTCTTATGTTCCCAGATTCACACATTCTGTGGTGATGTTTTTTTTGGGATTGCCTATTTGGCCCTAATGTAGATCCACCACTAACGGCGACAAAAGAAAGGACCTGAATTTGGTGTGCAGATACGTGTAGATGACGTAGAGCCTCTTAATACCTCTGTACCTATTGGTCCAATGACTCAACAAGTTTTTCACATTTTCATCCTTGCTGCTGAGTTGTGGGATAGCAAGTGATTTTCACAAATTGTGTGTGACAGAGCAGGCATGCGTCATATTAAATTTGTGAAAGCCAGCATAATTTTTACACCTCTGTGCATGACCATAAGCTGAAGATGTAAAAATTCCGTAAGGATAACTTGTGGTACTCGGTAGGATAATTAGATGTGAATACAGTATCAAAAAATTAAACCTATTTTCACTGATGCGACTTGAAACATTTTTAGAGTTGAGGTTGTTTCTCTGGGCCTGGTGACCAAACCTGAAATGATATAGGCTTAAAATGCTCGAAAAGTTGCGCAGTTGATCAAGGATAAGGTGTGCCAAGTACGCCGGCACTTCGCGCCGCTGCTTTCTAGCATCGTCAGAATGAACCTGAAGGGGGTATACAAACAACCCCCACCCCACCAGAGCGAGGGTTAGCGCATGTAAGAGTGGACAGCCGGTAGTCTGTTCTTTGCAACTGTAACCATCACACGAAGGAGGTTAGAGCAAATGGAATCATTTTTAATGATTGCCACATCCGTGAGAAGGGCTGGAGTGCTGGTTGCACCCCGTGCTAAAAAGGCGGATTGGCCTCATTCCCACGTAATAACCGCGGGATTTGACATCTGCGACTTCTTTTGACAAATCGGCCGTCTCCCATCTCCCGCTGGAAGGCCTATGCGGATGAATGCGTGAGTTAGCATTCACAGGCACACCACCCTATCGGTAGGCTCGGACCCTCGGAATGTGGTGGTGTAATACACTGTGCAATTCTAATGTACTTAACCTGCAGAGGTCGGAAATTCTGTCGACTCGCCAAAAATTTTGGTGACAAAAGTAGATCAAGTCGGTGACAAAATAGGCAAGATTGCGCACACTTAAGTGTGAGAATCTGACGCTGAGTCTGCCAAGACGCTATTCAAGATTTAAAAGGACTCAGAGGGTCTGGAAAGTAATGGTCTTTTGGTGCCAAAGCTCAATATTCTTGGTTGCTCAAGTTTGGTGTGAAATTTCGTTGGTGACACGTATACACTTTTTCCGACCTCTGCTTACCTGATCAAAAGCGTGCTCGTAAAATTCCACTGAAGGTTGGGTAGAGTTTAACATTACCACTTCCACTAGTTGCACACTAATGCACTTGTGCTGATCCTCATGGTAATGGTAATTAAACAGGGATTGCCGAGAATCCGCTCGGATGAACCCTCTGTTTTTTTAATTAATTCCGCACCAGCACTGATCATATGTGCGAGAATTAAGCACGAGCTTAATCTAGTTATACAGATTTGATATATTTTTCTTACTTTAGCTCTGTAGCTTTATTGTGATATTTAGATTCCCATTTAAAGTCCTTGTTCCGTCTTAAAGGGGAAATAGGTAGGGACCGCACCAAAGGCCGCACAAAATCGACAGAATTTGCATAAACTTGAGGGAAGTGGCAATTTCACATGCTTACCGCATTGGGATAAGACCTCAGTACCTCAAAGCATCCCGTTTGAGTCCTCTTGATGAGAACAACGTGTATACTTGTACCTCATCTGTCACCCAGTGGGTTCCAGTGTAAGATAGATTGACGCCCAAATGACATATGCTGGGCTAGCGTAACAGCATGCAAAAACAAGGATGTCCAATATTGTTTACAAAAAGCCAAAAATTATCGCTCAATAAACAAGATGCATTTATAATAAAACATGATGTTTGGGAAATGTTCAACTTGAAATTGAGAGTAGCGATTGTATGAACAAGAAGTTGGGTCGTATTTGCTTCACTTGAACATTCGCCAATATGAAACATGTGGCTCTTTAGGCTCGGAGGAAACTTGCGAGATGAAGTTCCACATTGGCTCACTCTCACACCAATCCTTGCAGGCACTTTTTGGGATCCAGTGCTGGTTGTGTGGCGCCATGCGGCCGCCCGTGTCCCGCCCGGGGGGGTCCCGCAGGGCGTAGGGGTTGGGGAACCAGAGCAAAAATCCGCCAAAAATACGCACAATAGCATGCGGTACATGTATCGGCAAGATCACGCAGAAAACACATATACCCGGCAGATGTATTCGAAAACAGGGGCGGTTAGGGTGGTCATCGAAGACCCCCGGTGGGGCGAAGGTGGCGCCGGACCCCCGGTGGGGCGCGGGCTAAACAAACAGATATTAGGTTTATTGCAAGCACAGGCTTGAAGATAGGAGACCTCATCAAAAAGAAGCTAGATTTGAAAACCAGCAATGAGAACAGCATCGTCTACAAAATTTCATGTCAAACTGCACAAGATTCTACTACGGGGAAACGTATCGTGGCCTGCAAAAACGAATTTACGAACACGGATTAGACCTGAAAAACCATAAAACTACGTGTTCATTTGTAATACAATCAGAACAATTTGAACACCTACCGAACGGGAAAAAATGCAGAGATTCTCCACAGAGGCCTATCAACAAAATGGAAGAAAGTTTTTGGGGTCGGCCCTAATTGAACAAAATGAAAATCTAAATTCCAAAGGAGGGGATTTCGCAATATCAAAAATATTGGCAAATATTATTCACGTTTAGTATCACGTGAGTTTCCAGAAGTCTGCATTCGTCGCCAGACAGTTCTAGTCTTCAAACATACGCTGAAGAAGTAACGAAACGCGTCCGTGTGTTTGATTTTTAATATATTTAATATCCAATTTTCCAGTGTGTACCTTTGCCTTTATCATTCAAACATTGCGTAACAATTAGCCAGCAACCATGTATAACTTTTTAATTCTTCCAGGCTGTCACTGCCCAAAAAAGCTACCACATGTTGAATCATTTCTAAAAGGAGCATTGCATATTAAACTAGGTCAAAATGGAATGGAAAGGAACCTAAAAGGGCTAAGGTTACACCAACACAGGCAAAAAATTGAGCCTCCATACTGTCAAAAAAGGTCCAAGTTAGAAAAACATGATATAAACTGTATTTGTAGGGATGGTATAGGGATTGCTTTTTTCTGTTAAAGAACGATGCTAGCTATTTTTTATAAATGAACATTAATATGCCATGATTTTAATCAAAATTTAAGCAATAATTACTAGAATACCTAGTTGCAATTGCTGATTCTAAGAACTACAGCAAACCCTAAGAAAAAGTATACCGTATATGACAAAGGACAATAGAAATGGAAATTTTATCAACGTGTTGGATTTTAATATATTCATATTTTAAACCCAATCCAATTTTAGGCTTGAGAACCTCCAATACAGTACATACCTATCGCTCTTCAAAATTGGAGCACGATTTCATTGAAAATTGCTGATGTATAGCTTTCCAAATAAAACACAGACGCCAAGCAAAGGTCTCTGATCAGACAAAAACAGTAACATGAAATAACTCATCTGATTCTTGCGATAAAGGCTTCTCAACATGTCTGTCCAATCAGGGGTCCAATTTTTCTATGCTAATATCAGTATCTGCTTTTAATAGGCAAAATGGAGAGAGCGACGGCAGACGGCGCATTTAGGATAAAAGAAACAATATAACATGTATGTATATACATATGGGGAATAATTTATCGCCTGCACATTTTTTACAACATCTGTACTTAAATCTCCTTACTCTGTACTTTCGTGTGACTTGTACTATTTCACCTCATTGTGTGGTATTTTCATTAGGTCTGTACTATTTTTTATGCTAATTTCACACTAGTTTGTTCATGAAGATGTTGCCAGATTTAGTAGGCTCTGATTGTTCAAAATATTCACTTACCTTGCACTAAATCTACTCACATTGGTGGATGCTGAATTTCCAACGGAGTCGGGGGTTGGGAAAGATGTAGATAATATTTCAGGAGGGCACATTCTAACCATAAGTGAGAAGACACCACTGGTGGAAAAAATCAAAACTTTTTAAGAATTAAAGAAGTTCGATGCCCTATGCCCGGTTGAGGGGCCATAGGCGGATCCAGGGGAGGGAGAAAGGAGGAAAATGCTCCCACCCTCCTCCACTGATCGATGTAAAATTTCCCTCCTCACCTTTCCCTCCCGGATACGAACTTCGGCGCCCCAATTAAGTTTTTCCGGCCAAAAGGGCGCCGTTTCGCCCTGATGGCGCTTTCCCACCCCGCGATCGGCGATCCTCGATCTGTGTATTAGGCGACGCCGTATGACCCTGGCAGTTGGTGCGTCGTTAAACCCCAACAATAATAATAATGATCTGTGTATTATTAGGGGCGCCGATAACGGGAGGTTATCTTTATATATATATATATATATATATATATATATATATAATCTAGCTTCAAATCACTCACAGACATGCCTTTCTTGAGCCATTCCTCCACTTCGTCGTGAGATCCGAGAGTAGCCACAGTAATCCATTCTTTATTTTTTCCTCTTCCAGTTCCCTCCCGAGATGAAGGTTTATGGGTACCGGTCTCCGCAGCATCACCTCTCATTTGGTTATCATCTCGAAAGTCATCGTCACTCTCCATGCCTATCGAATTTGCAAAACCCAGGATTCTGCAGCGAGAACTTCAAAGTAGTATATAGTATTGTACCACGACGTACTCACTCTCCTTAGTGTCTTCTCTATTGCCGTGCTCTCCTTATTGACGATCACAGAAACTGAGAAGGAAAATGGCGCGCCCGTGTTTTACCAGACTAGTAGAAATTCGTACCTACTAGCTTTACTCCTAATTTCGACTAGAATGGATAGAAATATACCAAAATCGTAGCACATCCAAGGAGAATTAGTACAGGTTGAGCATTTTATAGTTCCAAGTTAGCAAAACTTCGTAAAAAGAGAGGCAAAGATAGGAGATATTCATCGATAGGATAGACTGGGTGAAAAACAGCACAGGGATGTGGTAAAAAGTCCAGAAACGGCAGAATAGTACAAGGTGAGGTTTTTTCCTCACGAGAAATTACAACCCTATAAATATTTGTATGACTTTATGAATTATCACGTGATGTTTACACTGTTTGCCTTGAGGCTAGTTAACCTTGAACCTATACTCGGTTGAAGTTGTTCTTCAAAGACAGCAATTGTGCACACTATTCTCAGATGACGACCACTGACGACAACAATCAGCGACGACGACGCGTGTTGTTGGAGTGGTTGAAGTAAAGAGGTAATGTTAAATATTGGAGATGAGAAGTTTTTGAGAGATTTGAAATGTATTTTGTAGTGCGTTCCACTACTTCAAATATTTAAGGCAAGACCAGTGATAGGAACCTGTTTAATTTTCGAGTATATGTATTACTTGTGCCTATGGATTTCTTCAGATTGGATGGGCCTTTAAAATAAGCATTTATTGATAAATTGGAACAAATTGAAACTTTGCTAAGATGCTCCCTGGCCTCTCCCCTCGAATCTGGGAATGTAAAAAACACTGAAGATTATCTTCAGTGCTATTTCTAAGATAATCTTCTGTGTTTTTTACATTTCCGGATTCGAGGGAGAGGCCAGGGAACATCTTAGCAACTCATCATCATGCTCATCGCTGCAGCACTTCAAAACTTATAAAATTAAAACTTTGATTTAAACAATTGAAACGCTGGAGGGAAATGTATTTAAAGGAGGTTAAAGGAGGTTTGCAAAAGGTAGGCAAACTCAAACACCTTTTGACATCATGTTTACCTGTTGAGCCAACTTTTTTCGTCAACTCATTTTACTCGCTGTCTTCACAATTCAACTCAACTCATTGACATATTGCGAACCGACTCAACCCGATTCAACTCACTTTTATAATTTTTTCGACTCAACTCAACTCAACTCAGAGTCGAATGAGTCGGAATTTGAATTAAACTCTGACTCTGACTCGCGAGTTGCACAACTCTGTTCGAGAACCCGGGTTATCTGCACCCAGACAATGCAGCTTATTACTCATACATGTGAATTTATTGCAACGGAAGACTGCCTCGCATTAGCGTGCATGAACATTGTACATTGAACAAGGCTTTCGCGCGGTCTTCCAAAGCTGCACAAAACAAATATACCGATGCGTCCCATTACGTCAGGGATTGGCAGTGCTCCTCATCGTATCGCCAAAGTATTAGCAAGACCCCTATCGAGCTCGTTGGGTGCCGTCAGCGACGCACACCTCCAGAATACTGATGGCATCATGATGAAAGTTAAGGACATCGACTTCTCAGGTAAGTTTCCAGCCAGTTTTGATGTTAAGTCATTATTTACGAATGTTTCAGTAGAGGGGGCAATGAAAGCTATCGAATCCGTAACAAAGAACATGAACCCTGACCAACTGCCCTTACCAAAACAAGACTATTTATGGTGGTTTCACATTCAACTTGGATGAGTACTTTCAACACAGTGGCCTTGCGATGGGTTCACCGTTAAGCCCAGTTGCTGCATGCCTATACATGGAATGGCTTGAAAAACATCATTACCTTGAGATAATGAGGTCAAATGTGATCTGGGCTCGATATGTCGATGCCATATTAGTTGTATTCCCCAATGATATGAACTTAGAAACTAAACTCAATCAACTAAACTCAGTTGATCCTAAAATCCAGTTCACCATTGAAAAAGAACATCAGAGAACTCTAGATTTCCTTGACACAGAGATCGTTAGGAATGCCGATGTTAAATTCAAAGTATATCGAAAGCCAACGAAAAAGGAATGCTATGTACATTATTACTCAGGTCACAGTGATAGGGTGAAGCGAGGAGTAGTATTAGGATTTTTTCTTTGGGCCTTCCGTATTTGTAGTGATGAATACCTGCAAGAAGAGATAGAACATATTATGACCTCGTTCACGAAGCTAAAATATCCGAGAGGATTTCTGATAAATATGAAGAAGAAAGCTCTAGATATAAGAAAACGATCCGCGAAATCCAACAAAAAGAAACAGATGCGATGTGCTACGATACCTTACTCCAAACCAGCTGAAACTATTGCAAACAAACTTGAAGAAACGGGTTGCAAAGTAGCATTGTGTTCCGTTAAAAAACTTAGCAGCATCTTAGCGAAAAAGAAAGATCAGATGACACAGAACCAAAAAGTGTAGTGTACCAGGTGCCGTGCGGGTCGTGTACGAAATCGTACATAGGTGAAACAGGGAGGGGTCTAAAAACAAGATTAAAAGAACATAGAAGAGACCTTCGAAACAACTCAGAATTCAGTGCATTTTTCATACATTCCATGAAAACAAATCATCTGCCAAACTGGGATAGAGCTAAAATTATAGCAGTTTGTAAAAACAAAGATAATAGGAAAGCTACAGAAGCAGTACATATAGCTAAAATGATACTTTTAACCTTAGGCCAGGCGTCATGAAATGGGAAAAATCTGCGGCTGTATTAGGAGTTGGTTAAGCAAAGAGAGAGAAATAATAATAGTTTTATATAATAATAACAAAAACAATAATGATGATAAAATAAAAATACAATACTATTTAGAACAGTGATAAGTCTGGAATGTCTCATATCGAAGCTTGCTTGTATACATTATAAAATAATTCAAGAAACATTATTGGAATATCCTCAAAAACGGTGCCTTTATAGTTCTGTCGCACCATAATTTTGCACAAAAATCCAAACGATGAAACTGCTGCATGCCTTGATGACGGGTTCCTTATCCCTCCATCTATAGATACTGAAGAAGACAATTTTTGTTGAAACGCGTTCATCTGCCTGCTGTGTTGGTTTAACACGCGCATTGACGGGGGTCTGAACCACCTTCGCATTGACGGGGGGCGGGTACCCGCCCCCTAAGATCTCGAGAACCACGGTAGGTAGCGAAAAATGGTAAACGGCGTTGGGCTGGCCATCCACTTCTCCATCGAAAACATTTGTACCATTTTTTTTTCAGGTCACATTTAAGGTCACGAGAGGTCAAAACATGCCGTCATAGGGATAACATGTAAATTCAGTTTTTCGGCCATTACATCTGAACAAGTAAAGATAGAGCAAAACGACTTGAACTGGAAAATCTTAAAATTTTCACTGAAGTTGTAAAAATGATGAGGGAGAATGGATGCTGAGTACGGCGACGCTACGCGCCGCCGTTTTTCTGGTCTTCGAAAAACCCGAGGGGGTGGGTACCCGCCCCCCTCGGGTTTTTCGGAGATAGGAAAAAACGGCGGCGCGTAGCGCCGCCGTACTTGGTATACCTTTTCCCTCATCATTTTTACAACTTCTGTGAAAATTTTCAGGTTAGGTCATCTCAGGTCAGGTCACCAGTACAGGTCAAGTGACCCGACCTCAAAAAAAGTTAAAGATAGCATAAGTCGGAGCAGGGTGAACGTATCCGATTGAAACTCATATCACATAATGGCCCCACCGAGTTCTCTAAAATATGTTCCGGTATTTTTTATATCGATGACCTAAGGTCAGGTACCAGGCATGACCTCTCTATTGGAAATACATAGGAAAAATGGTTTTACGGAATAACTCAGTAACGGATGGTGATAGAGCATTTATTTTAGCTGCATTAGACTCGCCTGGGCTTTGCGGTTCTAATGACATGCATTTTATATAATTTGACCCTGACCTGACCTCAGGTCAGGTCAAATCCTTGATTGACCTAGCAAGGTCAAATTATATATCATTCGATTCGGCTTGCTAAGAGGATTCATATAGTTCAAGTCGTTTTCCTCTATCTTTACTTGTTCAGATGTAATAGCCGAAAAACTGAATTTACATGTTATCCCTATGACGGGCATGTTTTGACCTCTCGTGACCTTAAATGTGACCTGACAAAAAATGGTTCAAATGTTTTCGATGGAGAAGTGGATGGGCAGCCCAACGCCGTTTACCGTTTTTCGCTACCTACCGTGGTTCTCGAGATCTTAGGGGGCGGGTACCCGCCCCCGTCAATGCGCGTGTTAAGTGTTAATATCTGTTAACCACTGTTATACATACGCTCAGTGCTGTTTACTTCCTTTAATATATCATTAACGTTCTGGTGGAATCAGTCTTTAGATAATACAAGGCCTAGATGTTTGTGACTTTCCACGTGCGGAATGTCGTGCCCCCCAAAATTTAAATTAAATGTTTCTGTGTTTTCTTGTGACTGAAGGTTTGTTGAAGAGTCTTTGTTGCGTTAAAGGTTAAAGCCCATCTCTTTCCGTATTCGTTAATAGCGTCTAGTTCGTTTTGTAGAAATTGTCGTGATGTGTCAAAGTTCTGCCTACCGTGGGAGGTTAGGAGGGCCACGTCATCAGCAAACAAATGGATGCCACTAGTCCTGTCCTTCGTAATGTTGTCCAAGTGCATGAGGACCAACAAAGGCCCCAAAACTGAACCCTGGGTGCATCCTGCGCTTAAAATTTTTGGCGATGGAAATATTAATGTGCCCGGTACCTTAACTTTGTTGGACCCTGTGTGTTAAATACAATTCCAACCAACGAAGAAGTAGGCCAGAGATGAACAATTCTTCTTTGCATTTATTAAGTAAGCCAGCGTGCCAAATTTTATTGATATAGCCGAAATATCCAAAAATACTGCAGTAACATTGCGACCCTCATCCAGATTTTTGTATATGGTATGTGTCAGGTACGTCAGTTGGAGTTCAGTACTATAGTTCGGTCGGTAACCGCTTTGTCTTTCACAAAGTAAATTGAGATTGGTCAGGTGACTATATATTGCACGAAAAACTATTTTTTCTAATAATTTTGACACACAAGACAGCAAGCTTATTGGGCGATAGTGACGGAAATCAGAATGTGATCCTTTGTGGGATCATTGCATCATTCTAGGCAGGGGCGTAGCCAGGATTTTGCTCAGGGGGGGGCGGCGCCCCGAAAAGGGCCCCTGCAACAGCAGCAAAAGGGCCATGATGGGTAAAAAGGGCCCTGCTTGTACATAATAGTGTGCTGAGAGGGTCCTGTCTGGTATGAAATTTCAAATTTGGCCACATAGCATAGCGCGGGCGAGCCGCGCATCGCGTGGCCCGTGTCCTCGGGGGGCCCTTCGGGCCTTCAGGGGGCGGCTATCCCTGCCGCCCCCCTTGGCTAGGCCCCTGGTTCTAGGTCTTGGGAACGTTAGTAGGAAACCAAATGTCTTAAAGAATGTTTCTACATATTGTTGAAAATATTGGTTTGCTTAGTTAACCCAATCCCCTTATGGAAATTAAAGTATTATGAATACACTTCTGGAAGTGCTCTGCTATGGAAGATATGCTGCCAAGAGGGGTCCTTCGATGGTTACCTTGACCCAATATCGCTACAGAGATACCCCATTTGTTGGCAAGTGGTCCTTCTGACTCTATAATATGAAACCTGTATGACCTGCCTCGGATGATACTGCACTAAAGGCTCCAGCTGGCCACTGGGTGCCCGTCTGCTCACCGGGTAGATCCAGTTGGCTCCATGGAGACTACGCTTAACAGTGGGTTGGGTTAGAGGCCGCGGCAGCGAGACGGCGTCGTCTGTCATCAGGTGGCTAGCAATTCTCGCTGACTCACAGATGTACCAGAACCCTGCGCTGCCCAAAACAGTGGACCCTGCTGGCCATAAGCGGTCGGGCTGTCTGGATTCCAGGTCAGGCGTAGAGGCTCCAGGCTGGCGACAGGCGGCCCTGCTGATTACAGGGGACGTGAGGGTACCGCAAGTGGAACAATGTGTGAGTCCAAGTCATTGGTGGACGCAGGGGGGGCATTCCGGCCATGCCCCCCCAAAGCCCTAGAGGGGGGGGCAAACTATCTTTTGGCCCCCTAAACGCCGGAGAAATTTTTGGGAAAAAACGTGTTTACACTAGGTCTGTAGAGCAAAAAATCTTCGCCTGCCCCCCCCCGGAGAGCAATCATGTACTTGGAGAGGTCGCTTATACTAGGTCTGTCGAGCACTGAAAGAAGGTGTTTACACTAGGTCTGTAGAGCAAACAAATTTGCTGCCCCCCAGGAGGAGAGGCAGACATGGGTTTGTCTCCCCAAACTCGGGTCTGCGTTCGCCCCTGGTCCAAGTCGCTCTTCTCGTTACGAACTCAAATCCGTAATCGCCGGCAGAGTGCACGGTCCCTAAAATACATGTACAACGTGAACAGCGGCGCCGCTCAAATGCAGATGCGCCCTTGAAATCTCTGGAGGAAACAAATCACTGGTGCAGTTAACACGGTATTTGAAAAGGCAAGTTACAGCAAGGCACATGAACCGGCGATATCAGGGATGCGTTTTTTGGGCAATTGGTAAAATAGGTCTACGGCGCGAAAAAGCTGTTCCTTTTTTCTGACGACTTGCGCTCTTTACAAACACAAAATCCTATGTTGTCTGAAGACCGCACTGGATAAAATGTTTTTAAAGAATGCAAATTTTCAGTAAGAAGTTACAGATTTTCGTGCTGGAGCTCTCCCTTACCACTTTGCCCCCATCAACCTCATCCCTGGTATCGCTGCCACGTGTGCCTGGCTTTGCCTTGCTGCGACGTGCCTTTTAAATTACCGTGTACTCTGCTGTGCATCGCCTGGTAGGTGCACGAGGTTGTGGTCGCGGACACAGTATAAAACAAAATATTTTGAAGCTATACCATGACTTTTTTAGGTATAGGTTTTCAGTAACATTATTGTTTTCGTCAGGCTTTTGTCTCACCTATTGAAAGGTAAAACCCGTCTCAAACCATTTTTAAGCAAATCGGGCAAGATGGGAGGGTCAGGGAAATAACTTTTAAGCCCCTCGCCTGGATGTGCTGATTTTTTCAGTTTCAAAGCAAGTTTTCTGCGGCGATTGCTGCTTTTTACCTCAGTGAACCATGTATGTTTATGTAAGTATTGACTGTCCAACCCAGTCATCCGCTTGCCGGAGAGGATTAGGCAGTGTAACTGTCCAATTGTTTAGATCCTTTATGTGGCGGGTGACCTTGTGCTGCAAGTACTGCTCATCCTAATGCGGCACTGGGTCTAAACTCAATTTTTCACTGCGGGATCTATACCCAAGTATTTTGCAGTCATAAGATTGATGACGAGTGATCAGTATCAGTGTCGAAGTGCCGTTTAAGCTGGGAAACTGTAGCCAGTCTGATCAGTCAAAATGCAGGTGGAAAGTGGACGAGAATCACGCGCAAGCCAGTCGTTTAGGTGGATGAAGTGCCCAGAAAAAATGTCGGCTGAAAATCACGCCGCCAAAAAATCCAGGGCTTGATGATCAGACGCAGATATTGGCTAGGCAAGGACCGCTGCATTTGTATATTGAAAACGTGTGATGTAGGTGAACGCAGAGAGTTTTTGGATATTGGATTTTTGGTTTTTCTGTCATTTGGATGAGAGATATTTGATAAAATAGCAGACTAGTTCAACAGGGTATGATTACTTGACCAAATCTTGACCGAATGCTATTGTTCGGAAGAACTGAAACGAAAGTTGCTTTGAAGGTATTCCCAATCCGTTTGTTTTTTTTGCTTCAACTAAAACTTCAGAATTATTAAATGTTAAGTGGTCACATTTCTCTATGTGAACCACTAAGGATATGTAATTTTTGCGTTTTGGGGGGGCAAAACTTGCATTAGCCGAAACATATAAAACACTGAGCACGAGAACAAAAGCATTTCGAATGTTAGTCAAAATTGTTTACTTGTAGGCTTCCGAAGTCAGACTTAAATTTTGAGATCACCAAAATTGCGCTGTTGCACTAATTCATCTGCAAAGTATACCGAGTTGTGACGTTATGGCATCATGCAATCGGGACGATATGTTATGATCAAGGTCATATCTAAAAGCTATATAAAAGTCAAGGTCAAAGTTCAAGGTCATACCAGAATTCTCAAGGTAGTTGACCCCCAGTTCTTCTGGTCAGATGAAACCACTCAGTGTGGGGTATATCATGGTATGACGTCATAGTTATGGTAATTTGAACTTAGTTCAGGGTCACAGGTCAAGATATAAGGTCATGGTCAAGGTCAAACACTCATTTCCCGCCCGATGGACATAGCTCTTGTGCTAGTTATAGTTCGCATTGCGATGAATATATAAGATTGTGAGGTCATAGGTACATACATGTCATTGAATGACCATAGGTAAAAAATCAGAGAACGTATTATGTGACCTTCCTTCCGTGAAACTCTCCACCTTTAGTGTGTTTGCGTCTTTGTCCCGCGTGATCACGGCATTCCCAATAGACAGGGGCGCCGCCACGGAATTTTGTTGCAGGAGGTACGGACCCGGGCTAGTGCTGACCGGGGAGGCGAATTTTGAGCATATTCGGTACCTGACAGCATTTATGACGATGGACCCAAAAATGTTGGGGGACGTCCCCCCTGGTTGGCCAACAGGGGGAATGCGTCCCCCCGCTTTCGGCGTCCATGCCAATAGGTCCCCAATACGGGTCATATGTGACCTTAATGACCGCGTTTGACATTGAAAATGTTGACCTAGAGGTCAATTCACGTTGTGTACAATGTAGATCACTATAACCCTCACAGACACATACCAATCACTCGTTTTCTTGGCCCTCTTGGTTATCGAAATATTGAACCCTAGGATCCTTGGGACTCCTTCCACCGTGCGTTGACGTCAGACCACTCTGCGTTAGGATTGTTAATCCACCCGGAGGGTGCTGACCAAAATCTGTCTGAACAATGATGGATAAGAAAAACAATGATTTAGAGTTTTCTGTGAAGAGCAGATCAAGCTTAAAGCTAGTCTCGTCCGAAGAAAATGTATGCCTCATTTCTCACGCCTGCAAAAAGTAACGTTTGAACTTGAATACGTATTCGTGGGCTTGTGTAATAAATGCAATACGTCACTGTCGAAATATCGAGTCTTTTATGTTTTTTGGGAGGGGGGTATGTAAGCCCATGAATAATTGTATCACTTAACCTATCACAAAAATCAAGGTTCTAATTGGGCTCATAAAGGGTCCATCGGTATTTCCACGATTGAAAAGAAAAAAATGACGATGAGTTAGGGTAAGGGCAGGTAAGAGTACGCAGGAGATAACTGGGTGTCCTAACCAAACGGTCGCCGACGGTCGCCAACCGTCGGCGACCGTCGGCGTCAGTTGCAGAGCGGTAATTTTGGAGGTTTGGCCGACAGAGGAAATGTTCAGCTTTGGTACCAATCTGGTAGCTCAAACTGTGACGAATGTTGTTTACCAACAACCAAAACTTAGCTGGAATCAAGAACTATTAAAAGAACGATTTAGTAGAAAAATGTAATCATGTCCAGTTTCCATTGGCATCAAGAACTATTAAAAGAACGATTTAGTAGAAAAAGGTAATCATGCCCAGTTTCCATAGATTTTTCAGCATGAATTCCAATTTGAATACTTATTCTAAAACATTGTATTACATTTAATGACTAAAAACCACAACAAATAACACGGATATCGGCTTCTGAAGCAGACCGTCGGCGTCAAAAGTTGGACATTGTTCAACTTTTGCTGCGATGCGTTGCAACGCCGTGCGACGCGTTGCGTCAGTGCGTTTTGTGTCCTGACCGAAAATCCCGGTCGTTGCGGCAGATCGACGGCGTGCAACGCCTTGCGACGCGTTGCGTCTTGGTTAGGACACCGGGTAAGAGTACGCAGGAGATAAGAGTACGCAGCAGCTGTTTTGGTTACTTAGCAACCACTGAGATGGTGGATACCCTGGTATAAAAAAGCAAGGTCAACGCCTAGGCTGCACACCAAAATTCAACGTGCTCCTGTTCATTCCACGGGAGTACCGAACAAAATAAGTTTCTGAGCACCCTTGAAGTAATATTCCTTAACTGGGTAAACTTGTAGATCATGCTTCTATTATCAAAACAAATTGTATTACGGTCTGTCATCAGTCAGAAACATAGGCGGATCCAGGATTGCCGATCGGGGGGACCTTCCGGGGGCGCCATCCGGACGGGGGCGCCATCTGGACCAGGGGCGCCACTTATGACCGGCAAAAGCTATCAGGTGGGCGCCAAATCCTATCGGTGGGCGCCGACTTCGCATCCTGGGGGTGGGGGGTGGGAAGCGACATTTCAAGGGGCGCCATCGACCTTTCAGGGGGCCCGAGGGTCGATCGGGGGCACGTGCCCCCTTGCCCCCCTGGATCCGCCTATGGTCAGAAAGCTGAGCTGATAGTGTGCTCCAGGACCGGAGCCTACGCTATAACGCCTGCCAGCATGTTTATGAAGACTTTCTTCCCAGGGGAGCATGTCCGGCAAGAGCACGCAGTATACCATAATGGGCAAGAGTGCGCATGCTTAAGAGATAAGAAAATTTAATTTTCACTCGGGACAGAGTCCGTAACTCATATTTGGAAAACCAAACGTTGCAACATAGTTCTTGTATATTCAGAACGATAAAACATCATACAATCTCCTAGTTTGGCGAAAAAATACGTCGCGACATGGCCTATGCACCTAAAGCACAGGGGGCATCAGCGCGTACTCAGCCTCCTCTCTGCGTACTCTTGCCGACCCACTCCGGCAAGAGTGCCACACTTTTATTTTTGATGGGCTCGTGGCGAATTCCTTTCAGAGACATCGAGTTGAAACATGGACCATACATAAACAATTTTTCAGGCTAAATTACCACATAAAATTTTTAGCTGTTAGACTTATAGGAGAAAAGTGAAAGCGTTTAGAAAGTTAGGTGCGTACTCTTGCACGGACTTCTCCTATCCAGTTTTATCACATTAATTCTGTATTTTCGCTGCATGATAATATTTATATGTTGGCAGAGGTTTGAACCCGAAATAGTGCTGGCTCTAATGGCGATCATCTACAAAACCCATCTAGTTTTTACATTTATGGCCGATATTGTGGATCTTACAGTAGAAACATTGTCGGATCGACGAGATCATAAATCAACACTGAACAAAGTGGGGAACTACGCTACTGTTTAAGCATCAGGCTGTTCCGTGCTCTTGAAGTAATTGAGTGTAATTCCCTCGGTCCTTTTACCACTCAGGTAATTACTAAGCACAGGTCAGTGCTCCGTAGTCGCTGTGAGTGTTGGTATTTCCAATGCGTAATACATTGTCGGTGTATGGAATGCCAGATCCGCGGAGAGAGGACGACCCTCCGTCGGATGACTCAGGTGCGCGGCTTTGATCGCTTCCTTGTACAGCTGGCTGGGAAAGGTATTATTAGAATCCTTCCTTATCGGCTCTCCCGCCGTGATTCCCATCTTAATCATCTTCCGGCTTTAGACAGAGTCGATAATTTGCAGTTTGCCGTTGCAGCACACGTGTACACATTCAGCCAATGTTGTATTGCAGAGAAAAGGATACCGCTCGACTGAACATTCTTCCAACCTATCTGTTATTCAAGCACGCAGTCCGCATTGAAGCTCGTGGGCTTGTGCTTGGCTTATATGCCAGTTGTTATCTCCCTCACGCGCGCATTGACCAAATTTTATCCTCGTAAATCTGTTTGTATATCGGCGGACTGACTTGTGACTTGTTGTTGCCAGATGCGTCTTTAGTGAACGGGAGAAGAAGACGCATCCAGTCCCCTGGGCTCCTCTTACTTTGTATTGACTGTGAATTCATCATAAGGAGCTCAATAACTCTATATCATTTTTGTTAAATGCTACAGTTTCACATCTGTATTTCAGTCACCTGAACTGGACCAGTGAAGACGTCAGTGTGTATATAACTAACATAGATATGATCGTGCGAGGTCATGAAGTCATCAAGGACGTGTGCACACGGTGATTAGAGGAAACAGCAAAGTTGTGTCATTCCGAGCACGTTTCTGAAGCATGTTCATCTCATTGTGTGAAAATGCGGGAACCAAAAATGCCCAGCTGACTTATCGCCTTTGTTTAGTGAGCATTACGTCTGTACCTATATCTCTTGGCGCGTGCATTTTATAAATTTCAAAGAAAATTGTGTTTCTGTCATATATGGCAGGAATGTCTAGTTTTCTAGCCCCAACATGCTGCAAATTTGCTTGCAAGCACAATGTGATGCTGAAAGCACCTTTTTGATGGAAGTAAATTACCATGGCTAGCTCATTTTTCCCAATTAGCTCGGCGGTTTAACGGTCCCATAAATCCTTAGCTCATAATATCACGTAGCTGAATCGGTTTAACTTCAGAAATTAATATTCTAAAGCAGGAGTACTGCTGTCAGGTTTCTCCCCCTTGTCTCTACTTGAATTCAATTAACCAAGGAACGATTTCGTTTGGGGTAATGGAGCAGCCTCTTACCGATTATCTTTTAGTTCTATTAATAGTGGATAGAATAGCCAATCTTTCTTACCTTTTAGGTTTACGACCCACCAACTACTGAGGTTATATGGCGTTTAAGGGGGAAGGGGAATAATCTTGGCTTGAGCTGGGGCAGGGCGCTAAATCCTGCCTCCTTGTGGTCTCGAACCCACGACACCCTGCAATTGCATATACAGAATGTCGTAGGCCGAGCCGAAAACGCGCGCTCTTTCACTGCGCCACCCAGATCCCTAGCCAATGTTTCATTGAAACGACCAGACATATATTGATTCTTATGCTGCTGTATTTGGACCCGTGCGGGCATAACATGGCTGCTAATGATTTCCGTTTCATATGGGTATTGCATTGGATCAGTGCACCCCGACAATGATTTCCGTTTCATATGGGTATTGCATTGGATCAGTGCACCCCGACAATGATTTCCGTTTCATATGGGTATTGCATTGGATCAGTGCACCCCGCCACGTTTTTTAAATAAATACGGACAAAGTCTCAGGGCCAGGATTATAGTGGTCAATGTGAGAGGATGCAACCAGTGATTTTCAGACTTTATGTTGATGACTTACTATGTGATATAGTGATGATTTACTTAACCCTCGCCCCGGTGGGGGGTGTTTGAAGACCCCCTCGGGTTTTTCAGACGGCACGAAAAAACGGGGGCGCGAAGCGCTGCCGTACTTGGCACACCTTATCCTTTATTGGTTCCGCAACTTCCCCAAAATTTTAAGTTTGGGGCATCTCAGGTCAGGTCGCCAGCGCAGGTCAAGTGACTTCACCTAAAAAAATGTTTAAGGTGGCATAAATAAGAAATGGATGAATCTATCGGATTGGAACTTATAACACATAATGGCCCCACCCAGTTCTGCACAAAATGTTCCGGTATTTTTCATATCGATCACCTAAGGTCAAGTACGGACCATGACCTCGCCATTGGAAATACATGGGAAAACAGAAATTGGGCTGTATTTGTGTAGATAACGCTGATAATAACTTCATATTCTCCAAATCGAAGTATCCTGGGCCCCTTCCCAGGTTAGTGCTGCAATTTGTGACCTGTGACCTCAGAGAGGTCATCTGGAGCTACTTAAGCAGTTTCAGACTTCGGTCAATAACTTTGTATGAAATGATGATACAATTTCTATTTTGATATCATTGCGTTTGGATTGCCATTGTGAATGGATTGATATGCATATTGACTATGCTAGATCAAAAAGTGGCCTTGAACTGACATGAGGTTAGGTAATTTTTGTGTTTCGAACTAGTATGGTCATATTATACATCATGCAATTTGCCGTGACGAGAGGAAGTCAATGGTGCCTACAAAATGATTCTAGCTCAACTCTGTGAGATGCTAGAGCCCAAAAACTTCGCTAAAAATGCCAACTTCTTTGACCTGTCCTGACCTCAATCTTGACCTCAGCCAAAAAGTGACGGATAAAGTTTCTTCATGAATTTGTATGAGCTGTCCTCCAGAATTCGCGTTTTTTCGCTATCCCGCATAGGGACTGAGTTCGAGGGGATGTTCAAACCCCCCACCAGGGTGAAGGTGGCTCGGAGGCCCATCGGGGCGCTGGTTAAGTTGTCGATGGTATATGTCCAACTACGAAGTCCCGCCTATATGGGCCCTTGCAGAGTTCCGTGGTCAGTCTTGACTGCGGAAGAGTCAGCGAGCATCTATCCCCTCTGTAAATGTTGCATTTGTAGTAATTCAGTGCTCAAGCGGTGGAGAGTGAGATGTCTTCAAGCCGCGGAAATGGTCTGATGTATAACAGTCTCCCCGCTGGTGCCAGTGGACATAAAGCCATACTCCTTTAGAAGTACCAGCGTGAAATCAGCCAGGGGTCTAAAAAATGGTTACCTGGTCGCTGATGAAGCCGCAGAGGCTGAAAGTGGTCTCACTAGGGGGGGTATTCGCTAGATATGGTCCAGTCACTGAGTGCAACCAAAAATCCCAATTCACACGGTCTCACTGACCTTATAAAGCAGTCTCTGCCTCTTTTTGCATCATATAATTTCATCTGGTTCACTATGTTCTTTTTATACAACCAGTGCAACAAAAAGTGTATCAATTTTCTGTATACCAATCCAATTTTTTTAGGACCTGCCCAGTCTACCCCATCCAAATTAATTTAAAACAAAGGCATGGACCCAGCACCTTGAATTCTGCTGGCTGAAATATATGGTAACCTCACTGTAACTACAAGCAATTTACACAGCAACTGGTGTGAACACAAACGTTGCTCAGCAAGAAAGTTATGGCAGTATTTTTGCAATTGCTTCATTTTATTAAGGGTAGAATTCAGAGAATAAGATGTATGGCTTTTGGAATACCTATAAGAAAATGGTATATCTTAGATCAGATCGAGGCTTAACATGTTAAAATGTGTGTTTACGACTGCGGATCTCAGTGCAAATCCTACCTTTCTGAGTATACTTATTTCAAAACCCTCTCACTTGAGCAAAAATGATATAAGACATTTTCTCTGCGCCAAGCAATCCAACATAAGTTGACATCAGCACACAAGTAAACTCAATAATAGCAATGCTTTAAGATTTCAAAATACAACCACAGCATGATAAAAACAGAACCCATTACAGTCACACCAGGACCAGGTTACAAAGTATGGCAGTTTTGGCAAATCTTGGCAGTGTGAACACCCATGCCCTAAGACTGGTACAGGTGGTGAGTATTTTGGAGGAAAAAGACTGCTTCCTATATTTTGTATTGATGTGGGCTTTTTGGTGTGTTCAAACTGTTCTATAATTAACACGTAAAATACAAATACAAATGAAACTGAAATGACCACTACCTACCTAGCTACATAGAATGAGAAGTTACATGGCATAAGAGCCAATACTGATACTTAAGTGCCACACAGAAATTGCAGACAATGCAAAGTGTAGTGAAAGAATACTATATGAATACCATATTTTCTATTTTTAATGAGGGATCAGTGTCAATGATTTCTCCCAAGTTCAGTGAAAATTGTAGGTGGCTAGTGGTGCGTTATAAATGATACAACTTGATTGGCCTCCTGCCATACTTTGAACAATGAGGGATAGTGTGCAGATGCTATGCATATTTATGTCCACAATTAGTATGGAAAAAAACTTTAAATTACCAGCCTTGACCTGTGTCCACAGCTTCTCTTGCAATCCACTTGGACCACTGACCACCAGGGTCAAACTGACTTTCCGGGTAGATATTTTTCACAGCAAGACCCTCGTGTTGCTGCTTGGTGTGCCTGTAAATGTTTTGATCAGTACTGGACTATTAGCATCCTTTGCAACTACATTTACACTGCCTTCGAATCTTTTTTGCGCTTGCAACGGTTTCTCATTTTCCCTTCCCTGATCACCACCAATTTGACGTGCAATCTCACTCAGCCAGCACCCGGACATTCTGAACTGAACATACGTGATCACCTACTGCAGCAAAAAATAAGCTGCAAACAAGGACAGCGAAACCTTTAAAAATAATACCACCTAACTACCTAAGAATAATTTCCATCTACAAAACTCCTCTCTCGTACACAACTATGTATGTAATAAAAAGGCCTTGGTACACAACAATCTCGATTTTCGACGACACTATTCCACCGATCCGTTTGTGTTTTGGGTATCTTGCCACCGATAAGGGCAGTATTAAAGAATGTCATCCGAGAAGTAAATGCTCCAATCACAGAAGACCTACTGATTCTAGTATCATCTACTGCTCCGCGGTAAGTGAGGCCAAGTGAGACCATCCATCAGCGCTGACGAACTTTTTAGAGCCCATTGCGTTAACATGGAATGGTCTCAGTCCAGCACTGATGAAGGTCGGATGGGTTCAGAGTCGCCGCAGATGGTATCAGTGATGTCTTCGCAAGTATTTTTCTAATAGCCCAATGGTAGGCCTTATTCTGATACCGGCGACCTTTTGGGAGACTAGACGAATATTCACAGGGATGAAGAACAGCTACCAGCCAGCGCAAGAATGTACCAGTTAGGTACTTGGGGTGCACACTGCACAGTACCAAAAAGTGAATACCGTTACCAAATAGGTTAAAAACCACACTTTTACTTGGGGAGTTGTATTTGTAGGCACCTATCGTCAATCGTGGTACTGTTTCCCCAATTTCCTATCTTGTTCAATTAAGAAATTGGTCTCAGAAGTCCGTAGAAATGGGCTTTCGGTGGTCGCTGATGGCATCAGCAGATCAGTGTTTTTTTAGACCCCTGAAGTCAGCCAAGGACGAAGCTAACGCTTGAAACCGGGCTGTGAGTACCCAACTACTTATAATTCTCATTTTTGTGGTCAAGGATGGATTCTGGATTCTCGTGGGCCCGTAAAATGACTAGAATTTCGCTTTAAGCTGTGTTAAATCCCAGTTTAGGCCATAACAATGGTTACGCATAACAACTGTCATTGCCTTAACAAAATCTCTCCATTGTCTTCGTCAGTCGCTTCCCGGAGACACTACCTAAATGGTATTATCATTTTTATTGATGCCGCTCTAAAAATGTCCATTTCTTCTGGTCGTAATGGGGCCGAACTTTGGGCTGTATGATGGTGCTTTGTGTTTGGGGAGGCTGTGACTGGACGTTGTTTGTGCTTAGCCTGATGGGGCGACCTTAGTGACGCAAACATCCTTAACAATTTTCTTGACTGTGTATCTTTTACTATTTTGTTTCCTATTTTGGTATTAAGCCCAAATTTGTGTATGTCTTGCAGGCATGGTGGATGACATGGAGGGAATTGAAGTCTACCCGAGGGGAAGTGAAGTGACTAAATTTCCCCGATTCACTCTTGAAGATGCCTCGAAGGGAATCGTTTCCCCTCCTCCCATTCGGCGAGTCGTTTGGCTCATAGTAGCGATGTTCTGGTGCGGTGCAGAGAGCGAACGAACAAAGCCTGGTTTTATGGATAGAACAATTTCTGGAAAATAATTCAAGGAATGCAAATCGTATAGCTTCATCGCACCCCCGCTCTTAACCTAGAAAAGTTAGCACACTGGTAATATCGAGAGTAGTGCAGGCAAATTCAACACCCACTCCTTTTCGTATCGGCTAGACTTCTTTGTTTGTCGTGGGTATCCCATCGGCAGAAAATTTCACTCTTATCCATGTCTTCGCCCCCATTATAGTCTTTGCTAATGTTTTGAAAGGTCTGCCGCGTCTCCAGGACTGAAGACAGTCAGCCGCCCCCGCTGAGTAAACAAATACGCACGAGTCAGGCGACAGAGCGAGGTTGGCTATCGCACTGTGCATTTGAAGAGAAAATATTTGTATGGAAAACATCCAAAAAGTAATCAATGACTACAATAAGTAACGTTTTTTGGCATTGATGATTTCATAACCGTATATTTAAAAACCGGCGCAAAAATGCGCAAACTTTTTTATGGGATCGGTATTCCACATCCGTGAGTACACCAGGAAACCAAAGCTTGGTTGTTGCACGATGTTATTTGGTTCTCCGAGCCTAGTGTTTGGGCTGAATAGCAATGTTAAACGTCATTTTTCACTTTTTTATAGAATTATAAGCTATATGAGAAAGACGGCTTTGAAACCACTTAAATGCATTTCTTTAAAAGGATAAAGGCCCTGTGTTAACATAAAGCTAAATAAAACACATTTTTATATTTCCTTTACTTTTGTATTCCCAAAAATATAGGTATCACAACGCCGCTTTCACTGAAGTGAGCCCTGCTTACTACAACATTGACTTTGAAGGGGCACCAACAGCGAAGTTGATGAAACAAGGGAAAATAACTGTGGATCACTAGTTTCCGGAGAATTTTCTACCACAGTTTGCAAAAAAACCTGAAGTAAGAAATTAGTTATCCGAATTAATCGCACTTTTGGGAGGATTCGGGCCCATAGTGCACCGTGAAGGATGTCGTACATTGTCAGAAAAGTGAATAATATTGATAAATGACAAAACAATTAGTGTTTCGACCATTACAAGGAAAAGTAGAAGACAACCCAATGCTCTCAATCTACAGAATTTGAAAATCTTCCGCCAACCCACATGCTCACGGTTATAGTGCAAGTCAATATAGAACAGTGGCAGAATAGCTTTTGTCCGAACGAACATTTAGGGTGTGCGGCATCTTTAACACCGGGCCGTAAGGACAGCACCAGCTTTGTTTGCAAGGAAATTGCTGACACTAGAAACTTTTCAGGATCGTCAAAGGAAGACTGTAGTTTACAAAATATTAAAAGAAACGTTGTAATGCGCCGTGCTTTTTATTGACGGTCCTTTCACCCTTCAGTTGCCAGACAGCCGTCACACCAAGTGGTCACATAAATCTCCCAACACCACACCCGGAATTCAAGCGTACCAGAGCTGGTCTTTCATCTCAGTCTCCCTGCAAATAATCAGCGTCATCCACATAACATGGCGAAAAACATGCGGAAGCTTCCTCTGTGATACCGATGCCTCATTAATAACGTCTCCTTACCCCAACCATGTTTAACTATCATTTGCAAGATTTTTCAAGGCTGAATAAATATATGTACTTTGCAGCAATGGTTGAGCGCCTAAGTCGGGGACCATTGCTGTGCAGCCTCTCATACATACGCGGAACATTGTGATAAATCATCTCGTAAGAATGGCGGTCGCGCGGTGCGGCATTAGCTGCGACAACTTTGAGATGGATTAAAAGGTGTCTTCCGTTAAAAATGAAATGATCTCTTTACGGGAAAATATTAATGACGACGCAGATGGATTAGCGTTAGCCCTACAATGATTAGCTGGGCATTGTCATCCAGGGTTGGATCCATACCAACGGTTTAGAAGGAGGCAACGGAGTCCAACATCATGAACAACAATTTTTTTAATCACATAGGCAGCAATCGGGTGGTTTTGGGGACAGTTGCCTGGCTTGCCCCCACCCCTTGGATCCACCAGTGTCGTCATCAGTGTTTCACCTTAGAGAACGGATGGGCATGATTATTTAGATAACGACTGTGCGATGAAATTCTAATGTCCGTAGATGCCCACTTTAGATGCTGCACCATGGATGTTTTTACACTTTTTTCTGCACCCGTTGAAGGATAACATGCAAGTATATTTGAAACGAAACGCTGGTTAATGAACAAAAGGAATGCATATGTAAACAGCACACATGTGTGAAATAGTACTCATGAAATCAAAACTATTTTAGAGGAGATGCATGGATATCAATGAGTAATATATCAATGTATCTTAACTATGACGTCATTGCATAATTTACGTCATACTGGGCAATGTCATTTGACCGGCAGCATTGGGGCCAATGACCTTGAGAATACTGGTATTTCCTTGACCTGTGGCCTTCTGCCTTGATTTTGACGTTGATCGTCATGTGGGATAACTTTGGATTTACGGACCAAAGTTCGTATGGCTAAAGTACGTATAGATAAACTTCGTAAGCAAAAGTTCGTAAGCAAATGTACGTAGGGTATAAAACTCGTATGCCAAAAGTACGTACGCAAAAGTACGTACGCAAAAGTTCGTAAGCAAATGTACGTAGGGTATAAAACTCGTATGCCAAAAGTACCTACGCAAAAGTACGTACGCAAAAGTTCGTAAGCAAATGTACGTAGGGTATAAAACTCGTATGCCAAAAGTACGTACGCAAAAGTTCGTAAGCAAATGTACGTAGGGTATAAAACTCGTATGCCAAAAGTACGTACGCAAAAGTACGTACGCAAAAGAACGTACGCAAAGTTCGTAAGCAAATGTACGTAGGGTATAAAACACGTATGCCAAAAGTACGTAGGGTATAAAACTTATATGCCAAAAGTACGTAAGCAAATGTATGTACGTAGGGTACAAAGTTTGTATTTCAAAAGTACGCATCTAAATTTGAATAAGTTGTCACTTTTGCTCAACCACATTGGCGGACGCAGGGGAGGGGGGCATTCCGGCCATGCCCCCCAAAGCGCTGTAGGGGGCAAACTCTTTCGGCCCCCAAAGGCTGGATACATTTTTGAAAAAAGGCGTTTACACTAGGTCTGTCGAGCAAAAAAATCTTCGCTCCTCTCCCCCCCCAGGAGAGCGATCATTTACTTGGAGAGGTAGCTTCTACTAGGTCTGTCGAGCACCCAAATCGCACGTCCCACCCCCCTCCCCAGGAGGAGAGGCAGACCTGGGTTTGCCCCCAAACTCGGGTCTGCGTCCGCCCCTGCTCAACCATGCTGGCTCCCAGTTCCCACGATTCGTCTCCACGAGCGCTTCCGGACCGGAAATCGCTGCACGCGCAACTAATCACGCGCAAATGAGCGTGGTCACCAGCCCCAGCCCTCAAATCCGTGCGACGCTCGGACTTTTATTACGCCCGCGCTGGTTTCCGCGGAAATCGGCGCGTAAGCAGCGGCGGATCCAAAGGGCTAAGGGGCTCAAACCCCCCCGATAGGCCCTGGACCACATAATAAATGCATAGGCTGGAATATGTTCAAGGCAGGTAATTGTGGGGGGGCTCAAGCCTTCTAGGCCCCCTCAAATGTGTTCATAGACAGGTGCGTCGCTACAGATTTTCGGGTGGGAGGCCTGGCGCTAGGGGGGGCTGGGGCTCGTGATGAAGCCCTATGTTCACTGAAACGTGGCATTTTCAATAGTATTTCCACCCAAAAGCGGGGGCTGGCCCCTCCCCGCCACTTTCCGAGAGCGGGAGGGCCCGGTCCGCCAGGCCCCCGGTGGCGACGCCCCTGGCCAATGGTCATAGATATCCGCCACTGCGCTCAAGCTATTTGAAAGCCCGGCGAGATGCGGGCAGGTGATTGATTACCTTAACCCGGCACCGCCATTACGAACATTTTACCCCAACGTACTTTAACCCGTACGAACTTTTTACATTACGATCATTTTACCCCTACGTACTTTAACCCGTACGAACTTTTTCCATACGAACTTTTTCCATTACGATTATTATACACGTACATACTTTATCTATACGTGGTTTAGTCATACGTACTTTTGCGTACGTACTTTAGGCATACGAACTTCTTCCTTACGTACTTTGGTCTGCAACCCACTTGGATTTACCCCTACGTACTTTAACCCGTACGAACTTTTTCCATCCCAACTTTTTCCATTACAACTATTATACACGTACATACGTACTTTATCTATACGCACTTAGCCATACGTTCTTTTGCGTACGTACTTTAGGCATACGAACTTCTTCCTTACGTACTTTGGTCCGCAACCCACTCGGATTTACCCCTACGTACTTTAACCCGTACGAACTTTTTCTATACGAACTTTTTACATTACGAAAATTTTACCCCTACGTACTTTAACCCGTACGAACTTTTTCCATACGAACTTTTTCCGTTACGAACATTTTACCCCTACGTACTTTAACCCGTACGAACTTTTTCCATACGAACCTTTTCCATTACGAACATTTTACCCCTACGTACTTTAAACCGTACGAACTTTTTCCATACGACCTTTTTCCATTACGATTATTATACACGTACGTACTTTATCTATACGTACTTTAGCCATACGTACTTTTGCGTACGTACTTTAGGCATACGAACTTCTTCCTTACGTACTTTGGTCCGCAACCCATAACTTTGAGGCCGTACACGTTTATTTGAGCAGGGACCAAAACAGGATACATATGAGCAAACGAACTTACAGACACACAGAAACGCTTTAATATCAGCATGCATATGCATACAGTCTCTCATACACACATTCCCATGAGTACAACATTAGGTGCTGGCCGCCAATGCCTCTAACCCGGGACGTTGAGCGCATTTATGTGAAACATAGTGTAAATAAAGATTAAAGATTGGGCGGAGAAAAGAGGGGAAATCTCCAGTGGCTTTCACCAAACTTCATGTAGCCGAAGATGCGACACATCATCTCGTGTATAAGGCGGTACAAAGTCACCAGACGGTTTCCCATGCAGGTGAACTGGTGCGACTGCGCGACTGCTGCGATATCAAATTAAAGATTTGACTTTGAAAGCATATAAGTGTAAGTATTTTCGACCGATCCTCAAGGCTATTTCACCAATCGGAGTGCTGTTTAATTCTATCAAATTTGGCCCTGCAGCATTTGTATGCTGCTAACGGTCCTCCAGCCACCTAGGAAAAAATAGGTGGGGAACCTCCTAGGCCCTCTCCAGTACGCATGCCAGCGATGTAGTAAATGGCGCTGATGATAAAATGACGCGAACAAGTTTTTTTAAGTTCAGAGTTTAAAGTTGAGAGAATCCAGTGTTAACCAGAAATTCAGTTTTATTCGCACTCGAAGTAGGAGAGTGGTGACGCGGCGTCCTGCTTCTTGTGGGAGCACTCAGCCGGTTGCGTGCGGTAAGGTTTCACCTATTTTTGCCACTTGGATTAAATATGTATTAAGACTAGTATGCTCTATGAAAATGAGCAGCACGGAAGCCCGAACAATCCCAGCATTTTATTAGTGGACCGTTACATCCCCAGGTTAGCGGTAGGTTTGTGAGAGCGGCTGTGTCAAGAAGGTGCTGTAGCTCTGGGAACCGGCTCCGCGGCCCTGACCGGAGCAGAGACGCGCTACAACCAGTCCTCCGCAGCGCCAATCTGACCGAATATCTACCGAGCAGCGGCATGCAAAACCACCCGATCCCTGCTTATCGGATTACTGCAGCCCCCAGCGCTACCACCCCATGTGAAACAGACATGGGGGCGCTGCTGCAAACCTCACTAATGACTGATCAAGGATGCGGCTTCACCGCACTGGATTCTTTCTCCCACGGCATTCGTTAAAGTTCGGTCCATGTATCTTGAGCTTGGCTGGTCTCCAGCATTCTTCTGTTCTGCTCCAGACAGTTGTCTCAAGCAGTGGCTGGGGCTCTCAAGGAAAAATCCCGAGGTCAGACCACGATGCTGTTCATAAATAGCAATGCTATTTTTCAAATCCTGCTACTCGGTAAAGCACAAAACGGAAAGAATGCACATGGTGCTGTGAATGGTGCACTTCAACAAGCAACATATGCACCAGTATGTAGGCAGCAAGTTTAATAAATTGTAAGGAGGGGGAAGCTGATCGCTATCATTCACCTCAGTTGGAAGAATGAGTGTGAATGTAGCATAACCGGTACACTTTACTGGACACTAAATAATTACTTATGTGCTCACGACTAATTTAAATGTTTAAACAGGGACACTGTAGCGTCACTGTTCAAAGACCCAACCAATGTTTTAAAAACAACCCATGTTTCGATGGGATCAGCAGCTTTAAAAAGCAGTGAGTTTTTAAGGTTAACGGTGCATGTGAAAACATAAGTGAGAGGCATTTTACAGGCAAGATTCCGTGGAAAAAGTGATCGTCGTATCACCGTCACTCGCCGCCGTACAGACAAAGCCTGGAGTCACGCGAGATCGGAGACGTCAGTGCCAGCACCGCTCCAGCCTCTAAAGGTGTACCGCAAGGTTGGGAAGGCGGGGAGGGGAGGAGCGGCGCGCGCGTGTTGTGCCACAGAAGATCGACGCTGGATGATATGGCCAGTCTGTTATTGAAATCACCAGACCGACGACTGCTGCGACCAGATGAAAGCAGACGGAGAGGTCACGTCCACGCTCGAAGCCGGAGGGGCCATATAACAGTGAAATGCAGCACACTGCCCGGTGTAGGTAAAGATCATGGCGAAAAGAAACGGAATTGTAACAGGCATCCACCACGGTCCTGCTAGAATCAAGTGCCATTTATTGTTGCCCGATGTAACACTAAATGTTTTGAGAAAACTTGTGGCTCTCCCAAATGCAATTAACTGCAATTCTAACTGGCAAGAATAGTATGGGAATTCGCCCATAGTGTCTTAGTGGTGACATGACAGACATGGAAGACGCCGAAGCCCTCTGACAAGTCTGGTAGGATTTGACAAGTCTGTATACGCACTTGAATTTCCCTTGTGTGTTAGACGCCAGACCCCTCTCCATGCACAGTGGAGAGGGGTCTGATGTCATCGCGCAGTGGAGGGGGGGTCCTAAAGTGCCCCCTCCCCTGAGATCTCGGAAACCAAAGAGGGTTAGAAAAACGCCCGTTGGGGGTGCGTGGTGCGATAGTGATCTACATTGTGACCAAGTTTCATTGACCTAGGTCAATATATTCAAGGTCAAACGAGGTCGTAAGGGTCAAATATGGGCCGTACTGGAGACTTATTGGGAAATGCCGGGATTATGCAGACAATAGCCGGAAATACACCAAAGGCGGAGTTCGGTAATAAAAGGAAGGTACCACACAATGTTCTCCGAAATTTGAGGTTCAACGTCAATGACCCATGACGTAAAAATGATGCACAATTTAACTGGCACTATATCAGCCTTTGGGCGGGATTTAAGGGTTCAACCTTGGAAAAGACCCTTGACCTTGGCCTTTGACATTGGCTTTGCCCTTGAGCAGCCTTAAATATGAAGTCATAGCATAACATACTTCATACGGAATAATGTCATCTGGTCGGATTACTGGATTCAATAACCTTGACCTGTGACCTTTGACCTTGACCTTAATGTGGATTGACCTTGACGTATAACCTGAGTATATGACGTTATGACGTCACCACTCGGTCTACAGTGCAGGTGAACTGGTACGGTCGCACATTTACGACGGTCTCAAAATATAGGTCTCACTTTGAAAGCTTATAACTAAACAAAATATTGACCCATATTCCAAATGTCTTCACCAATCCATGCGCTACTCAATTCTATCAAATGTGGTCAAGTAGCGTTTTCTGGCGGCGAACAGTGCTCTGGCCACCTCGGAAAAATAGGTGGATGCAGGGGCGCAGCCAGAGCTTTCGTATGGGGGCACACCAACTTTGAGGGGCACACCAACTTTGAGGGGCACCCCGGGGAAAAAGGGCACTTTTTTAACGTAACCTAAAAAACTTACTATATCTTTGTTTATATAATTTTTTTGGCATCTTTGGTTCAATAAAAATGCAAAGAAATAATTGACGGAGAAGGAAAACTCGATTAAAACCGAAAAAAGGAACAAAATATCACCAAAATGCCATGGAAGTAGCCAAAACACTACTTTTTTGGGATAGATTTAAGGACAGCCAACTCATGCAAGTACTTAACATCAGCGGAGCATGTGATATCTGTGACAATGTGCAGGTTAAGGCATATTGGAGTCGAAATTGTTTTGTTATGCCCACTGGTTTTGTCGTGACGAGTGAGCCCTGGCTGAACGCGGATTAAGTTCCTTGCCTCCCACAATCGCCGTGGGACGAGGAGTGGCATAGTGTCTTTGGAAGAACACATTTTTGCTGCCGGAAAAATTTGGGGGATACCTTTTGAACTCGTTTATTAAGTTCCATATTCTCAAGGATCGGTCCCAGTTAAGAGTAAATAAAAGGTGAACAGGCCGGTGGCTTAGATGGGGATGGTGTGACAGGGCTGAAAATTGTAACAACTAGTTCTTCATTTAAATTAATTAGTAGAAATCCTGGTTTAGGGGACTGTGCTCTGAGCTCAGGGGCACATGCCTTTTTATCATCCCTTCCCAGAATCCACCAGTATAATAAGCAATTTATATAACCTGGGGTGCCTAGGTATCACAAGCCGTTTTAGAGATTCCTCATTCCTCGTTAGCTCCGTTTTACAAGGGGAGTTTCCATTGTGTTCTTATTCCCCATCTATTCAAGACCAGCTCTGGGGCCCCCAAATGTGGATCAGAGGCCCCCAGAGCAGCTTCCCCCATCCCCCAGTTGTGCCTCCAGGGACTAGACTAGCTCAGTGACCCCGCCCCGAAATGATGGGAGTTGGCTTTGTGTTATTATCTGTCTATTCAAGACCACCTCAGGGGCCCCTGATGTAGATCAGGCCACAGAGCAGCTCACGCTTCACCCAGGGACTAGACTAGCTCATTGGTCCCAGAGATGAGGTCATCAGACTAGCTCAATGGGCCACAGATAGGCTCATAGGGCCTTAAGCCAGTTCAAGAAGCCCCAGAACAGTTTAAGGCGCCAGATCACCTCAGGGGGCCTCAAGCCAACTTAGGGGCTCTCACAAGCTCAGCGCCCAGACCAGCTCAGGGTACACTCAGAACCTAGACCCACTCTTGGGCCCCAGATCAGCTCTTGGGACCCCAGATCAGTTCAGGGGCCTCAAGTCAGGTCAGGGGCAGGATCAAGTCAGGGCCACTAAATCAGCTCAGGAATCCCTCACCAGCTCGGGGCCCAAGCAGTTCAAAAGCCCCAGAGCTGCTCAGGGAACACCAGATCGGCCCATAGGGCACCAGATCAGCCTCGGGGACAAATAATCAGATCAGTGGTCCCCGACCAGCTCGGGGCCCAGATCAGCTCGGGAATACCAGATCAAGTCAGGAGGCACTTAATCAGCTCAGGAGCCCCATACTATCTTAGGGGCCCTCACCAGCCCCTGTGGGCCCAGTTCTGCTCAGGGCCTGGGAGCTGCTCAGGAAATCACGTAATCAACCCAGGAGGCCCGGGTCAGCTTAAAGGGCACCATATTAGCCATGGGGCACCAGACTAGCTCAGAGGGAATAAGATGGGCTCAGGAGACACACTGATGACTCAGCAGGCTCCAGATCGACTCAGGGGGCATCAGTTAAGTTCAGGAGGCAGTATATCTGCTCAGGGTGCACCAGATCGATCAGCCCAGGGGGCATGTTCAAGTCAGGGGCACTAAATCAGCTCAGGGATCCCTCATAAGCTCGGGGCCCAATCAGTTCAAAAGCCCCATAGCTGCTCAGGGCACACCAGATGCCCATAGGGCACCAGATCAGCTCCAGGGACAAACAATCAGATCAGTGGTCCCCGACCAGCTCGGGAATACCAGATCAAGTCAGGAGGCACTTAATCAGCTCAGGAGCCCCATACCATCTCAGGGGCCCTCATCAGCCTCTGTGGGCCCAGCTCAGCTCAGGGCTTTAGATCTGCTCATGAAATCACGTAAGGAGGCCCAGATCAGCTTAAAGGGCACCAGATTACTCAGGGGGGCATCAGATGGGCTCAGGAGGCACCAGATCGACTAAGTGGCATTAGTGCAGCTCAGGTGGCACCAGATCGATCCGCTCGGGGTCCAGATCAGCTCCCAGCCCCCCAGACTATGGCAGGAGCCTAAATCAGCTCAGGGAGCAACATAACAGCTCAGGGGACACAAGGTGGGCTCAGGGCCCACCAAACCAGCTCAGGGGGGGACCAGACCATCTAAGGAGACATCAATAATCAGTTGAGGGGGCGCCTAATCAGCTGAAGAGGCACCATATTGACTTAGGAGACAGAATCAACTTGGGGAGGCATGAGATCAGCTCGGGGGCCCGAATCAGCTCAAGGGGCACTAAATCAGCTATTAGGGCACCAAACAAGCTCGGAAGCATTAGACTAACTCAGAGAGCATTATATAGGTTCAGGAGGCACAATTATTTGCTCAGTGGGGCACTCGATTGACTCAGGGGCACCAGATCAGCTTAGAGGGCAAGTAATCAGCTCAAGGGGCCAAGACCAGCTGAGAGGCCACGAGATGAGCTCAAGGAGCACCAGATCGGCTTTACCCGTACGATTATTGGCGACAATGAGGCATTAGGTGGACACATACTAGGTGCCCATACTCTTCCCGGGTGCCTGGAAAGGCGATAGAATGCCCTAGCTGACCGAGAAAGGTATTAAGTTGTCCAACAATAGTTTCAATCGCTACATGCGGTCCAGTTACATCTAGGTTCAACGGCTAGGGCACTAAATTTCGAGCGGCACGGCCTAAATTGGGTACACCACCTGGCAATCAAAAGGGCACCCCGGCAGTGATGGGGGCACGTGCCCCCTGTGCCTTCCTGGCTGCACCCCTGGACAGTAGATCAACTCCGGGAGGCATTAAATAAGCTAAGGGGGCCCGGATCAGCTCAAGGGGCACTAAAACAGCTAAAAGGACTCCAGGCAAGCTCGGAGGCATCAAACTAACTCAGAGAGTATTTTATAGGCTCAGAAGGCACACTTATTTTCTCAGGAGGGCACCAGATTGACTACGAGGGCACCAGATCAGCTCAGAGGGCACATGATCAGCTCCAGGGGGCACCAGATGAGCTCCGCCCGTACGATTATTGGCGACGAAGAGGCATTATCTGGAAACGGATTACGTGCCTATGCTCTTTCCCGGGTGCTTGGAAAGGCGACAGAATGCCCTAGCTGACCAAAAAGGCACTTAGTTGTCAAACAATAGTTGAAATCGCTAAATGCAGTCTAGTTACATCTAGGTTCAACGGCGCAGGGCACTAAATTTCGAGCGGCACGGCCCAAAGAGGGTACACCACCTGGCAATCAAAAGGGCACCCGGCACCGATAGGTGCACGTGTCCCTTGTGCCCCCTGGACAGTAGATAAACTCCGGGAGGCATTAAATAAGTTCAGGGGCCCGGATCAGCTCAAGGGGCACTAAAACAGCTAATAGGGCAGCAGGCAAGCTTGGAGGCATCAGACTAACTTAGAGAGCATTATAAAGGTTCAGAAGGCACAATTATTTATTCAGGGGAGGGGGGCACCAGATTGACTACGAGGGCATCAGATCAGCTCAGAAGGCACATGATCACCTCCAGGGGGCGCCAGATGAGCTCCACCCGTACGATTATTGGCGACGATGAGGCATTATCTGGAAACGGATTACGTGCCTATACTATTCCCGGGTGCTTGGAAAGGCGACAGAATGTTTTAGGTGACCAAAAAGGTACTTAATTGTCAAACAATAGTTGAAATCGCTAAATGCGGCCTAGTTCCGTCTAGGTTCAACGGCGTAGGGCACTAAATTTCGAGCGGCACGGCCCAAAGGGGGTACACCACCTGGCAATGAAAAGGGCACCCGGCACCGATGGGGGCACGTGCCCCCTGTGTCCCCTGGCTGCGGCCCTGGACAGTAGATAAACTACGGGAGGCATTAAATAAGTTCAGGGGGCCCGGATCAGCTCAAGGGGCACTAAAACAGCTAATAGGGCACCAGGCAAGCTCGGAGGCATCAGACTAACTCAGAGAACATTATATAGATTCAGAAGGCACAATTATTTTCTCAGGGGGGGCACCAGATTGACTACGAGGGCATCAGATCAGCTCAGAGGGCACATGATCAGCTCCAGGGTTCAAGACCAGCGCTCAGGGGGCACCAGATGAGCTCAAGGGGCACCAGATTTGCTCTGCCCATACGATTATTGGCGACGATGAGGCATTATCTGGAAACGGATTACGTGCCTATACTCTTCCCGGGTGCTTGGAAAGGCGACAGAATGCCCTAACTAACCAAAAAGGCACTTAATTGTCAAACAATAGCTTAAATCACTAAATGCAGTCTAGTTCTATCTAGGCTCAACGACGTAGGGTACTAAATTTCGAGCGGCACGGCCCAAAGAGGGCACACCACCTGGCAATCAAAAGGGCACCCCGGCACCGATGGGGGGGCACGTGCCCCCTGTGCCCCCCCTGGCTGCGCCACTGGGTGGATGGACACTTTAGGACCCCCTCCACTGCGCGTGTTAAGCTATCATATGGGAGCGTATGCTCTCAGCCGATCCAATTAAACTCTGAATTGGTGCCTCCCTTCCATTTTTCTGCAGTCTGCTTCTGGATGCGTATGAGCTGTTTGGGGCACACGCATATTACATATTTAAAGGTAGACTCGGTACACTTATGACTATTAGGTTCAACAAAAATAGCGTTTGGATTAGCTACTTTTGCTAAGGACAGAATATATGCAAAATGTTCCGCTTAGACAAAGCCAAATTTTTGTGAGCAAACTCAAAGTTTTCACAATTTGATATAGCTTTGACTGAGGCATCACGTGTTCCTCCAAATGATATGACCTTGTCCTTAGCTTGTCTTAAGCCGATCAAATCCATCCGCTTTGCCAAAGGTAAAAGCGCCTGAAGAATGCTAGTAAGGGAAAACACAAAGCGGCATCTTAATGAGGAACGGGATTGTTTTGCAATACACCTTATCAGACCCAAAGGTCAAGTGCCGCTGATCTTACCGTTATGTGTCTAATTCAACAAGTATGCCGTACCAGCAATGTGATATCATTAAATGATACTAAATGCCAGTAAGGATGCTTTTGGATGCGCTTTTACCAGTTGTTGATCCATTGCCATAAACTGGTGATTTTTATACTGTTGCAGCCGTCTCCAAGTGACAAAATCAATTAAGCCTCTCCTTTGTATAACATATATATATATTTCTACACTAGCACTGACGGATTCAGGGGCGGAGGGGGGGTGGCAAAAAGGCATTTGTCCCTAACCCTCGATTCTCTCCTATTTCCTTACAACAAACACTATGTTTTTCACGATTTGCGACCCCGTTACCCACCCCCCACCCCCTAACAGTGCAAATCTACCTGTATAAACTTGACAGGATCGGATTCAGACTGACGGTTTAAGCAAGCAATGTGCCCCAACACTGTTAAAACGTTTTTTTAAGAAAATCGGCAAAAATAGGGGGGATGAGGAAGGCAATTGCCTGGATTTCCCTCCCCCCGATCCTCCAATGACACTCAGTACTGCGCTTTGACCTGTTTTCATAATCATATTTGTGCGTTTTAAGGCGCACAGACATCTTTGGTCATACGGCACCCATAGCACTAAATGAATTACATAGATATTACATATCTGCACGAGTTTCAACTAGTCAGGCTGTTAAAATAGGATCGAAAAATTATATGAAAAATAACAATAAAATAAAAGATCAATAAAGTGGAGCATGAATAATGGTAAGATGGCACAGACAATTTCACATCCCATACCCAGGTCAGTGAGTAGGTAACACGAAATTCGACGTTATGTAAAACCTGAAGGTCTACGAGGGTGAATATATGACATCAAAATCAACGCTTCTCAGATATGGCATGATGCTTTTGATATCCACAGATGGATGTTCCCCAGAAGACAATCTAGTGTTGGAGACCCCTGAAGATGTCGCTTCCTCTCTATCTCATGTTCCCGACATTCTAAAAGAATATGTTTTACTGTGAGCCTGTTGCCACAGCGCGGACACTCCGGTGGGTCATGACGAGCTAATTGATATGAGTTAGTTTAATGGGTGTTTCCAAGCTGTAATCTAGAAAGAAAAACCTCCTCCTTTTGGGGCCTGCATTACTTGAAGACCACGACCATTAGCGTGGTTTCCAGCTCCCGGAGCTCCCTACCTTTAAAATAACCATTCCATCGACGCTGCCAATCACTAATAACATGTTTTTTTAACTTGAGCGTACAAGTAAAAGAAGGAATACGAAGGGATCGGCACGTTCTGCCCCCGTCTTTGCACATCGGTCTGCCCGTTCATTCCCTGTGGTTCCACAGTGACTTGGTACTCAAACTATGTTCACGCATTTTTCCTTTGGCCTTTGGCTATGCACTTTCTGCCTTATCCGGGTCAAGATATAAGATGCTGGCATAATATAAAAGTAAAAAGACTCTAATGCCTGTAGGGAAAACAGCGAATCAGTAAAAATAACACACTTTCTTGCCTTTAACTTCGAAACCTGATCCAGACAATGAAATATTTCGTAGAATTCGGCGGTAAACACAGATACCTCGCGCGGCAAACTAAAACACTTCTTAACACCGTCACCGACAAATGCAAATCCTGTGCCACCATCACCCTTCGAGCCATCAGTGTAAAAGCGGATATGATTTTTAAACGATTCAGAACAAAACTCCAAAACTCCAAAACAAAACTCCAACTGGGGCGTCGCTTCAGGAGACATATTTGTGCATTGATCGAGTAAGCCTTTGTTTGTGTTAACTGCGGAGATAAGTCAAAGGTCAACCAAACACGTATACACGGTTCAACAAGATCTGTATCCAGGGAATATTTTTAAGGAAAGTCAGTGGGGGGCAATTCTTGTGCTGGCCATTATAGTGTCTTCAAGGGGTCAAGCCCCATTTTGAGAGGGTTTAATAAAATTTAGACACGTTAGTGTTAAAAATGTTTATAATTTTTTTTAGCTATTCCAAGTCCAGAGATTATAGATGCTGCCCACTGCTGCCAGGTTTTTCAGCGGAAAAGGTCAAACCGAGTTAGAAAAAGGGCCAAGGAGGGGCAAAATTTTATTTCCACAAGAATAGCCAAATAAACACCACAAAAGTCACATTTGAGGCTAAAACGACCCCTAGCGGTAGTCATAAATCCACAGAAAAGGCGACTTGAATCACTGTTTAACCGCGCATTGACGGGGGTCTGAGCCACCTTCGCTTTGACGAGGGGGGCGGGTACCCGCCCCCCTAAGATTGTGAGAACCACGGTAGGTAGCGAAAAACGGTAAACTGCGTTGGTAGCCCATCCACTTCTCCAACGAAAATATTTGAACCATATTTTGTCTGGTCACACTTAAGGTCACGAGAGGTCAAAACATGTCGTAATAGGGATAACATGTAAATTAAGTTTTTCGGCCATTACATCTGAACAAGTAAAGATAGAGCAAAACGACTTGAACTATAAGAATCCTCGCAGCAAGCCGAATCGAATCATATATAATTTGACATTGCTAGGTCAAATCAAGGATTTGACCTGACCTGAGGTCAGGTCAGGGTCAAATTATATAAAATGCTTATCATTAGAACTGCAAAGCCAAGGCGAGTCTAATGCAGCTAAAATAAACGCTCTATCGCTATCCGTTACTGAGTTATACAGTAAAAACAATTTTCCCATGTATTTCCAATGGAGAGGTCATGCCTCGTAGCTGACCTTAGGTCATCGATATAAAATATACCGGAACATATTTTAGAGAACTCGGTGGGGGCCCATTATGTGATATGAGTTTCAATCGGATAAGTTCACCCTGCTCTGACTTATGCTATGTTAAACGTTTTTAGGTCAGGTCACTTGAACTGTACTGGTGACCTGACCTGAGATGACATAACCTTAAAGTTTTCACAGAAGTTGTAAAAATGATGAGGGAAAAGGTATGCCAAGTACGGCGGCGCTACGCGCCGCCGTTTTTCTGCTGTCTCCGAAAAACCCGAGAGGGGGCGGGTACCGACCTTCCGTCAATGCGCGTATTAAAACTAATTGTTGACAGTTTGATATTGACTTGACGCAATATTTTTAGCACACTACCCATCTAATAGGAAGCCAGGGGTGCCCTTCCAACCCTGCGTGGCCATCGAATGATTTTATCCACATAACCAGAACATTTTTGCAATCATCAATCACCCTCCCCACTGCCACTTTTGGACCAACAATTTCCTGATCTCATTCAAAATGGGAGTAAACCGGAAATTTATATAACCAGCCGCTGCGGAAGGCAACGAGGAGCCCAAATTCGAAAAGTTTTTTGGTACTAACGCGGAAAGTTTGCTGTCAGCATCAGGTTGAAGTTTGGCTGGCCCCCTCACTTTTTTTGCCGGTGGCGACGGCTATGTATGCTACCACCACAATAATAAATAAAAGGGCTAAGCACGTTATACCGCCACACCAGCAACCAGTCTTCCGCACTTTGACTACACCGTGTCCCGTCTAATCCACGAACGAGCTCTTAGCGCTGACAACTGACTGCGTGTGAAATGAGAGCATCATGCAATGTCACGGTACTGGCTGGGATGTGGACTTCCGGTCGGATAGAACAGGATGGTTGATTGGTTGTAGGCTACCGTTGTGATTAGTTGATGCTGAGGCTGCTTTGCCGGGATTTCCCGGTAACTACGCGCTTTGTTTCGTCTTCGCACGATGGAGTAGACAGCCACGGGTGGAAATTTTTCAACACAATTTTTGTGGATTGCCTGTTTGGGACCAGAAATAGAACAAAGTTATAATTATTGGGTGGTGTTCTGTCTTATTTTCGTTAAGAGAGTCTGCATTTGGTCAATTTTAAGTCATCTGTCTATTTCACTGGGGGCCAATTTCCGGGCACTGGGGGGCATTTCGTCCGACTGGGGGGGGGCAAATGGCCCCAGTTAACATGTTAAAAAATTGGCCTGTCTGTATCTGTCTATCCCAGCCTCCACCAGCCAGGCGCGGACTCCTACTCCCGGATGACGTGGTACCGCGCGGAACCCATTATCAAACTGGCGGACAGGGGTCTAAAAACTTGCCGATCTACCTACGCCGTCGGTGACCCTATTATCTTTTGGTTGGCGACCCAGCAACCGTCTCAAACTCTGATTTCATCTGTTTTGCCACGATTTTAGCTTCCACCATCCGCTCCTGCTTCTAAATATGCTTACCCTCTCCACTGTCTCCACCCGTCACCGTAATACATACACTGCCCATCAAAATCTATTGGATGAAGTCTGCTAGTTCCTTTGGCCAAGAATGGGCAGAATCTACTTCGACAAAGAGCCAAGTTAGCCTTCGTTTCCCGGTTTCATTGGCGTTTCCGAAAGACAGCTTGGCTACAACGGGGCATCTTTGGCCGATTACATCTGGTATCATCACCGCCCTTAGTTGCTGCTAGTCTATGCTAGGTATGTTTCTTCTTATTACAATTTTTGGTTCCCATTTTATGAAAAACGACTGAAATCACCTGGTACTTTACATGATGCCATCTCCCTGTAGCGTATTTATGTACTATTTTTAAGTTCAAACTAGAATGTACTAGAATCTGTCACGAGTCGGTACCAAGTCGGTGATTTTCTTTTTTTAATAGGCGACCAATGGGCGACCAAGTCGGCCGAAACCGCCGACTTGCGTGGTCGCCTGGTCGCCAGTGGTCGCCCTGGTACATTTTCGGTGTCTGCGGCCTTCAGAACGAGCGCGGCGCGGGCTGCCACTAATATTTTTGCATTTTTGTGGAAAGCAGTGGGCGCCGTTTTTGACCACCAGTGTTGATTTTTTGTAAATCCAAGGGGTTAAAGGGAATGCGGCACCTTCATAAGGTGATTTTAACTGAGATAGCAAGTTGTAAAGCAAGTCGGGAAACCTGATACTCCATATATCATTCGTCTTGGAACTCGATATTTGCGTAGAAAAAAGCTAAAGCCTACTTGACACTTGCCCCCTATCAGTCCCCCGCCGGGCGGCCATTGTTGTGAGCTGCTGGTGTGACGACATATGCTGACGTCACGATGAGCATCAGCCAATTGAAGCCCTTGAAGCATTTCAAGTATGGTAGTGGTTGCCAGATCATGACATCATCCACAGGCAGATATTTATTTATTTTCCTGGAGGAGTATTTTTAAAAACAAAATATTGAGCTTATTGTCCATTTTTCAGAGAAATCATGAGTGGTTGCATTATTTTTGGCTAAAAGTGCGCCTAATTTCACTAAATTCCATGATTCGACCAAGGTGCCACATTCCCTTTAAATCAAGATGTGCGTTTATCATAGACGGTCCGTGCAATCTAGGTGGGTTTTGGAGTCTCCTTGCAATAATGTTTCCTTGTTTTGCTTTACGGCGAAAAGTCTCAGAAGGAAAAAACCTTGAATACCAGTGGTGCATGTTTAAACTCTTTCCAACCACAACCACGCTAAAATATCATCGTAAACATTGTTCTATAGTCACACATTCCCAAGGGCGTGCATTTTCTAAACGATTTTTGAGGTGCCTAATTATGAGACTATTCATAACAAGTGTACTGTTATTGATACCACCATGTTCTTGCCTTATAGTTGGACATATAACTGGGTGACCAAGTAGGCCTGTTATTTAACGATTTTGAAGTCCCTGAAATGAGAAACAGGAAAATTTGAAGGATACTCTTAGTAGGCACAGAAAATAACTTGAGCTTTCATTGGGGGTGCCACAGCAGTGACAGGTCCAAGGGATCCCTGAACTCGAGTTCAGGGCCCCTTGAGTTTGAAAGGATGAAGGGCGGCCTGAGGAAAAAGGTACCCCCAAAAATTGGTTAAACCAGGTCTGTGAGGCAGAAAATACCTTGCTACTGCCCCTACCACTAGAATACAAATGATGGGGCTACAGATTGAGCTTTGAAGTGTAGGAGTTGTGAAAAATGGCATTAAAGGTGCTGAAAACAGGTTTTGTTGTGCTAGGTTGGCTCGCATCATGTTCTGTTTGACCATGTGTCTTGGTCTGTATATATTATTATCTCAAGTGGCAATATAAATCAAATATTTAATAACTTTTTTATTTTTCACTATCTATTACTTGATTTTGTATATGACTAGTGTTTTATGTACACAGATGCACCACGACATGTGAATGATTATAATAAACATGTTGAGCTTCAATATTTGAGGCAGGGTATAAAGTATGATTTCCTGTTTCTGCTTCAAAGATAAATGCCCTCTAAAATTTTAAGAACAGAAATAAGCCAGGTAGAAAGACCAAGAGTTTGTTTCATGGGCCAAAATATTGTTCTGGAAAATGGTCTCAAGCATTCCCATAATTGAGAATGGGTGTTCCCATCTACGGGTCAAGCATTCCCATTTATTGCTCATCATTCCCATTTATGGCACTGTTACCATTTTTAAGTCATACCAATCACAGTTTTCTCCCACTGATTGATGATGATAGCCACCCTTTTGGGTGAAGTGTGCCTTTTGGCTGACAGCATGCACCCTCAGAGGGCTGCCCCTTGCTAAAATCCTAAATCCATCACTGTGCATTGGTACCCCATAAGGGATAGAAATGTGCATTACTGCACAGCAGGAAGATGTGATAAACCATTTCCAATTTGCCAGAAGACTCCACTGCAAGGACAATGGTCCAATCCAAGTCTGCCAAACATAGAATAAGGTGTGTCTTTTGCACAGATGGATGCACACTGGGTGATCAGGGTGTGTGTGTGTGTGTTTTTTTTTTAACTGACTGATTATATGCATCCAAGTTTCTGATAATATCTTGTATTTTTGTCATAAGAAAGTTGACTCGTTTTGTTTCCTCTAGTATGGATGAAATATGGAAGCACTGCCACAGAGGCACAGCAGATATATCACAGAGAGATTGTGACCACCACAAAAGAACAGGTTGCTGAAATGCAAACTGTTCTTCTAAGTACCCAATCCTGGTCCAAATGGGTATCAGCAACTATTCTGGAAACTTTTTTCAGTCCTGATTATTAATGTTAAAATGCATGAATTAAGAGCTTTGAAAATAGTTATCATGGGAATGATGTCATGCAAAGAAAATAAGGTTATCCCCAAGAGGTTATCCCCATTGCTATTGCTTTGAGTAGAACCAGGTTCAACAATTGAGCGAAAATTGGGCCTTATCTTAGCAATGGTTGATATTTTCCACTGCACTTCTGAAGAAATGTTGCCAATGAATAATGTTTGAATTATTTATTTGAAATGTTACAGGAATTTATCTGATTTGTGGCGCCTCAAGGTGAAGAATCACAAGTATTTCACGACGCATGTACATAAAAACGTTTTTTCTCTAGTTAAATGAAACATCGGAACTGCTTCTGAGGCTCTTTTTAAGGTGCTGCAAACCCTTTTATTTGTCTCTAAGGTAAGGCCTAACATTTTTTTCACATGGATGGACACAAAATAAAACCATTATTGATGAGAGAACAACAATGGTGCATCAATCATGGCTGTATCTTGCTTGGTATAGAAGTGATGGGCGAAAATGTTAATGCCCAGGGGCGCTGCCACGGAATTTTTACAGGGGAACGGACCCAGGCTGGTGCTGACCGGGGCAGGCAAATTGTGAGCATATTTGGTACCTGACAGCATTAATGACGATGAACCGAAAATTTTGGGGAGACGTCCCCCCTGGTTGGCCAACAGGGGGTTGCGTAGGTACCCCGTCTTCCAGCTTTCGGCGCCCATTAAAGTGCCCTTGTGTACGGGCAGCGTATCATCTTTGACTTCGATTGACCTCCGACCAGACTTAGCCTAAGCTTAGTGGGCACTATCGATACGTATTCATGGCTGCGTAGTGCGCATAAATGACCGATCACTATCCAATATTGGCTTTAAGGTCAGACATATCACTCCCAAAGCGAGCGTTCTTCCCATTATAACTTGAAGCTACGTTATAACATCCCCAATATTCAGTGTCCTGTTGCGCCCTAGCCTTCGACCCGATATGAAAATGGATGTTGCCTTAGTGAAAGAGCTGGTCGGACTCTGTCGAATAGCGTTGAGAAAGTGGTTCCGGCTATTTTGCGTACGGAGATAAGCAAGGTTTTATAGAGCACTGCATTTGATACATTTTGACGTATATGAATGTTTCCCCTCTGGTGACCACAGTATTGACGTTACGCAAAAATGCCGGGAGTAACGTCGATTGCATTTCCGACGACCTTTCGATCGCTTCTTCCGCTTCGATCGTTCTTTTTCCGAGATCGATGGTGTCATTTTTAACCCCCTCCCACCATGGGGGGTTCATAGGTGATTCAGGCTGGTCACCGGGGCTAGGGTTAAGGGCCAGAATGTATAATTTTGTTGCTTTCAGGTCATAACTTTGACTTTAATACTGAATTATAATCTCATTAAATCACTTAGGTAATGATTTGAATCTGGCTTAGGTCATCGATATCGAGAAACTCAATCTATATTTTATAGGCTCTTTATATCTATATTTTATCGGAACCTTCCCCCTTGCACCCGCCAGTGCTTCCCTATAGCCATATTTATACCACTTTTAAGACCAATTTTGTAATACATGTAGCAATAGGTTCGGCGACCATCGAAGAAGCTTGGACTTTATTCGGCGACCACAAGCTCACTTTTTAGACCCCTGCTGGCGGAAGTGGGTGTCACCATAAAATATTTGATATGTGGGATGTCTTGGTGGTTGTTCAATTTTCAGTACATAGCGCATGACGAGTGTTTTATCGCGCAGCTCTAAGTTCGGTCCGCTAACATGCTTGCTATTGGGGATGTACGAAATGCTCCGGTTATAACTCTAACGGCTTGATGGTAAACAGTATCCAGCATAGCTTTTGCTGAATGGGGAGAGGCCTCATATACAAGGTTACCATACTCATTTTTGAACGTATTAATGACCTATGGAGCGAGATGAGCATCTTCCTGTTCGCCCAGTACCTCATTTTTGTATGGGCTTTGAGTACATTTAATGCATCAAAACACTTTGCGCGGTGCTGCTTCAAATGTGGTGTGTATGTCAGCCTTGTGTCCAGTGTGAGCCCTAGAAATCTCGTTTCGGGCATGACATTGATCAAATTTTCGTAAATATTCAACTTTGGGTCCTCACATTTTCAGAGTTTGTTGCAAAATTGTATGCACATGTTTTTTTACTTGACAAATATAATCAGTTTATTGTGCTCCACTGCTGCAGGCGGTCGAGACCGAGCTGCAATCGCCTCTGCGCGCGGCAGTAGTGGACGCGGTCACCCATATCGCAAAATCGTCCACAAAAAGTGTGCTAGTAAAGTGTCTGCTATGTTGCTTATCAGAACTGCGAAGAGGGCTATGGAGCTCACTGAACCTTTAGAAATTCTGCTCTGTTCGATTTGATATGACAGAGTTAACGTGATAACGAACAAACATTTTGTAAGACAATTAGAAATGAACCATCCCATGTGGCCTCGCACGCCGAGCTCGAAAAGTTTCTGCAGGATGCCGTGTCTCCAGGTACAATCATATGCGCGCTCAACGTAAAAAACACCGCAATTGTGTGGGATTTCCGAAGAACCCCCTCGCGCACAGAGGCTGTAGACGAACAAGGTGGTCGATTGTGGAGCAGCCCTGGCGAAACCCACATTAATGTTACAAAGCATCTGTATGGAAATATTGAAAGCTGATGATGATGATGATGTTTCCGGCACTCGGCAGCTGCCATATGGGAGGCGCCTCGTCAGAGGCGTCCCAGCCGCCGGATGAAGGCCGCCAGCCGAGGCGGATCACCCAGCGCCTCTTGAATTGTCGGGTCGTCCCGGCCAAAGACATTTCGACGGAGAAGAGCTCGCGCTGGGCATTCTGTTAAAAGGTACTGCATTGTTTCCTCGTCCTCCCGCACTCCGGGCACGTGCCATTTGGTGCCAGTCCCACCCGGTGCTGGTAACTGCGGAGGAGAAGAGAGTGGCCTGTCCGCAGCCTGGCCACTTCGGTGGATTCTAGGCGGGAGAGGCCATGTTTGTCCCCTAGGACCACTCTCTTGGTGCCGTTTTCCTCCGCATATCGGGTGGTGCTGACACTTTCAGTCCACAAGCTGTGCGCGTGGCGCCTTATGCAGCTGTTCGCGGAGTTAAAATCAATCTGGTGGAACCCTGGTCCAGTGTGGCAGCGGCACGCGCCACTTCGTCGGCGAGCTCGTTTCCCGGTAGGCCAGCGTGGCCCGGGACCCATTGAAGGGTTAGGTGGATGCCCATGCTGGCCAGGGTCGAGAGTTGGTGCCAAACCGAGCCTGCCAAGGCATCGGATTGAGCGTGCGGGCCCTCCGCCAGGCGGGTTAGGGCGGACTGCGAATCAGTGCAGACTCGCACTTCTCTCGGTCGACACTCGGCTGCGATCGTCAACAGATGGCGCAGGGCCGCATCCAGGGCAGCTAGTTCTGCCCGGAAACTGGACGTGTAGCGGCCGGCAGGGACTCTGATCCGCTTCACGGAGTTGTTTTCCCTGAGTACCACTGCGCCTCCACCGCCATGCTCAGTGCCACTTGTCGCGGATCCATCCGTGAAGATTGAGATATCCGCTGGCGGGAGCGCAGCCAGAGTCCTTTCCGCCGCCGCGAGTCGTGCTTCTGGAGGGTCCGTCTTCTTCGTCTGGACGACTAGTTTCGTCCGAATGTCGATATTCGGGGATGGAGTCTCCCATGGAGCGACCTGCGGTGTAACCTGCAGAGGCTCCGCGGGAAAAGCGGCTAGGCCTGCCTCTGCGGAAACTGCCAGGCCGGTCTCGGCCCATCCGCGGTCCTGCTGTAGCCTCAGGCTGGGTCTTTCCGCAAGCAAGAGCGGTTGTAGCGGGTCGCCCGGAAGGTCGCGGACGTGCCGCTGCACCGCGATGGCCGCGAGCTGCTTTCGTCGTAAGCTGAGAGGCATGACGTCCGCCTCGCTCCAGAGCGGCCGTCGGCGTCGACCTCAGGCAGCCAGTTATCGTCCTGCAGGCCTGTCGCTGTACGACCTCGAGGCGTTCTAGGTTAGAGCTCGCCACCCCAGGCATCCAGCCACCGGCCGCGTAGTCTGCACAGGATCTGATGAACGCGAGGTACACCAGCCTGAGGTCGGACGCCGCGGCGCCCCAGGACTTGCCACTAAGCGCCCGTAGCGCCCACTCCTCTTCTTCATTTTGCACCTCAGGTTCTCGATATGGTGGCGGAAGGTCAGCGTCCGGTCGTACGTGACCCCTAGGAATGTCGGGGTCGCTTCGTGGCTTAGTCGAGCGGCGCCGAGGGTCAGGTTGCACTCTCGTCTGGCCTCTGCTGGGTCGAGCGAGAAGAGGGTGCCAACTGTCTTCTCTTGGCTTATGGTTAATTTCCACTCTTCCGCCCAGGCTGTAAGGCAATCCAGAGCTTGGACTCGTCGCTCTGCCGCAGCGACGGTCCGGTCAGTGGCCCAGATTGCCAGATCATCGGCGAACAGCGAGGTCTGGACGCCAGGTGGTAGGTGCTCGATGAGGTCATTGATGTAAGAAATGAATAAGGTGGGAGAGCAAACGGCCCCCTGCGTGTGCCCTCACGGATGCATCTGAAGCGTCCGCACTTCCCGTTATATGTGACACAGGCCTGGCGGTCCGTCAGAAAGGATCGGACCCAGGCCAGGTAGCAACGCGGGAGGCCCATCTTAGCGAGCTTTAGATGATTCCCGTGCGCCAGGCCTTGTCGAAGGCGCGCGAGAAGTCCACCAGGACCATAACGGTTCTCTCCGCTTCTGGAAACCATCGGCCACGGCCTGGGTCACCTTTAAAACTTGATCCTCAGTGGACCGACCCTTCCTGAAACCGGTCTGCACTGGGGAGAGGGAGGCCTCTTGACTCTAGCAGATGGGAGAGCCGGGTTTGTACTAGTCTTTCTGCTAGTTTAGATGTGCAGCTTAAGAGGCTTATTGGTCTGTAGAAGCCTACTTTTCCTTTTGGCTTGCCTTTCTTGGGTACCGGTATAATCATCGCTTTCTTCCAGGCCAAAGGCAGCTCTCCCCTCGTCCAGGTCAGATTTATGAGGTCAAGCAGTCTGGTGCGGCCATGGTCAGAGAGATGGGTGAGCATTTCGTTTGAGATGCAGTCCAGCCCTGGGGCGCGCTTTCCCGGCAGGCGCTTGAAGGCGTCATTCAGTTCCTGTTTAGTGAACAGGCCGCAGCATCCCGTCCGCTCCCCTGGCACTGTCTGCATGCCACTCTGAGGTGGTTGGTGACGGCGTGCTTGTATTTGCGGTCCCTTTTCACCCTCGGTGGTAGGTGGCTGACTTTGGCGTACTCTTTGATGAAGGCGTTCGCTTTCTTGGTGTCAGCGGTAATGGTTTTCGCGCCAATCTGAAGGGCCTCATCTTGTCTGCCGCCGCTTTCCCGGCCGTCGATAGTTCGGATGGTCCTCCAAACTTTCTGGGGTCAGAGCGTAGACTGAGATCGCCCGCAAAGCCTCGCCAGGACTCTCGTCGTGCGCGCAGAATTAGAGAGGATGTTTCCCTCGACGCGTGGGTCCAGGCCGGCACTTGCTCTGGGTCGGCTCTGGCGAGGCACGGAGGCGATTCCGTTTGCGGACTGCCTCGTCCACTTCTGGTGTCCACCAAGGCTTAGGGGACTTCCGGCTGCCTCTGGGAATGGTCTCAGCGGCAGCATCAGTTAGAATACGGGTGAAATCCCGGGCGGCCACTGTAACGGAAACCTCTTCCGTCCATGGCTGCAGGGTGGCCAGTCTCGTCGACTATGTTGGCATACTGTCTCCAGTCCGCTTTCTGGTAACTGTACCGGGTCCTCGGACGAGGTCTCGCACTCGATTTCCCTGTTTTGATCTCGATGATGATTGGTTGGTGGTCGGACGATAGTTCTGGCTTGGTCTCCCATCGCACCCGACCCACCCACCTTGAGTGGTGTAGTGAGACGTCCGGCGCCGATTGGGAGAAGGGTGGCGCTCTGCTCTGACGGGTGGGCTCCCCGCTGTTTGCCGGAACGAAGCTGTGAGCGGCACACCAGTCGTCGATCGTCCTGCCTATGTCATCTTCGGGTACCTGGAGGTCCCAGAGGGGACTGTGTCCATTTGCGTCGGCGAGTATGAATGTGTTTGCAGTGTGGGGCCAGTAGTCCGGATCGAAATTTTGGACACGGTCGTCTCCAGCACCTCTCCTAATAGGAGGAACGTACACATTGACTATTGTGATTCGTGCTCCCATGCAGGTTTCGACGGCGACAGCGTCGGTCGTCGGGTCGTTGGGGGCAACACTGGGCCGCTCCAGGTATCTGCACGGGATGCCTTCGCGGATTAAGGTCGCCACTCCTCCGCCCGTATCAGAGTTTGCAAGTCTACCTCTCGTTCGGTCTTGTCTAACGACGTGATAGCCCTGCACTTGGAATTTGTCATTCGACCTCAACTTCGTTTCTTGCAGACAGACGAGATCCGGTTTGTTGACGTGTAGAAATCGTTCTAGTTCCACCTTTTTAGATTGAACACCATCGGCGTTCCACTGGAGAATCTTCAGGTGTTCGCACCTAGCTGGCCGCATTTGACGGGGTCGCGGCTGCGGCCGTGGCCCATCAGGTGCACGGGATCCTGTAGGGCCCGGATTTTGTTCCACGTCTCCGGCTCGTTGGAGGACTAGGGCAAGGTAGGCCGGGTTACCTCGGTCCTGCAAAAATATAATATGATTTTTAATATGATCTTTATCGGCTGGGATGGCCGCCATCAGGCGGCTCCAGTAGAAGTGGCGGTCGTTTGGAAGCAGGGCCGGATGTAGTCGTCCCCGCCGCCCAGGTCCCACCTGGCCCAACACGAGGGGCCGGAGGCGACCGCCGTCAGGACCCCTTCGGGCGTTTTCTTCTTTAAAAACCTAAAATTGCACCGAAAAGTGATGGTGCTTGGCTCCAAGAGTCACGTTTTACAACCAACTTTTTGGACTGGGAATAAAATCCTATATGCCACTAAAAGTGGTGGTGCTTGGCTCCAAAGGTCACGTTTTTCATCCAACTTTTGAAAGGCGAATTTCTTGGCAGTTTCTATCTATGCGCCACTTTAGTCACACGCATTTTATCGATTCTCGTCGGAAATTTTTGATGTTCACGCCATTTAAAATCACACCTACCGTAGCATCCGCGTTGCTGATCGTCGTGATATCTTGGCCCGGGACGCAAATATACCTTATCTTCTTGATTAACGTATTTATAGGGCAAACAAATATATAAAACATATTTTTGATTAGGTTTAGTACGGAGCACTCATTTCAGCGACCTGGCCAGCTGGCCATCAGCTGGCCAAGTGCATATTGAAAGCTGAAAGCTCGGCAGGAAGCACCAGCAGAATTTTGTTTACGTCCTCTACAAATGCATAAAGCCCAATAAATTCGCCATTATGTAGAATATTGTGGATTTCCCATTATCTGCACGGCGCAAACAGGGTGAATTGGGGATAGAAACTGGCCCTCAAAATATCAAAAGGCCGTGCGTGCGCGAATTTGACTTCCGAAAGTAGTCCAGATCAAGATACCCTGTTTCATTGCTATTCGTTTGAAATGAGACAGTGAGAAATTCTGCTTTTTGTAGTCAGCGCTGTATGGAATGGCATCAACAACAGGAAAAATCAGTGTCACAAAAGCGCTCTTCATGATACCAAGGACTGCCCCTAGATGACAGTTCGGCCGCCCCCAGGCCTTGTCCCCACTCCCCTTAGCGAAATCCTGGAGCTGTCCCTGACGGGAACCGAATCTCCCTGGCCATCACACGATAACTATTCATGCCAATAGGTATAACGTCGATCTGACCACGATATTTTGGTTTTTCGTAAGTATGGCTGCTTGGCCTTGCCTGCCAACGCGACCTTGTATAATTTAACCCGCGCCCCGCTGTGGTTCCTTGCATGACGCGCCCCGCTGGGGGCCGTTTTTCGCCCCCTCCGTATCTTGTTCCCCACGAACGCTAAATAAAAATTACGGGTGGCGTTCGAAGGCTCTTGACAAGACGAAGAGAATTTATAAGAAAAAATTATTTATGTCAGGTCAATATTGAGGTCAGCATAGGTCAAAGAATGCTCCATAGGCTTATAACAGAGCAGTGCACGTTTCCCTCTCTAGATCTGCCCTCAAGAAAGCTAGAGCAAATCTTTATGCATCATTGGATTCCTCTCATCGCGGAAATCGAATGATGTATAATATGACCTGGCTAGGTCAAATAGTCAAAATGACCTGACCTCGACCTAGGTCAGGATCACAAAGTAACCTGGTAAGGTCATGTTGCATATCAATCGACTCCCCGTGACAATATAAACACAATGCAAGCAAAATGGGAGCTTTATCTCAATTCAGTGAGAAGTTATTGGCAAAACAATCACTTTCTGCTCCCGTGACCTGATATGACCTTTGAGAGGTCGGATGCCCAAAAACTCAACTTTTTGGTCAAGATCGTGGTAAGAATAGACAGTTTAAGGATTTTCAGCCTTATCTATCCATTATTTCCTGAAAACGAGTCCATTCTATTTTTCACCGTAGACTTATAATGGGGTGACCAAAGAATTGACCACGCCTTAGGTCACCAATATCAAAATTCTGAGATATCAGATTTGTAGACCCTAATAACCTTATCATATTGTGGAAGTTTCAAACTGATCGCTTTACTAATGTTCCCTGGGCGCTGCTTCAAACTAGTAATTTTAGTTTTTGAGGTCGGGTCACTTGACCCTGAATAACTCCTTGATCTGACGTGACCTTAACTCAAAAAATTTGTTCAGATGTGTAAAATGAATCAGGGATAAGGTGCCGTAAGTTTCGTTGTTCTGCCTCTCTTCGTTTTTGAGCTATCTGGGAAAAACCAGAAGGGGGGCGAATTTCACCCCCAGCGGGGCGCGTGTTAAGGTAGATGGTAGCATGTAGATGCGGAAATTATCCAGGCCCAATCCTGCAGCCCAACTTGGCAGTGGTGTCCGCTGTGGTGACCGTGTATTCTTGCAATCGCGACGCGTCACTTACGCGGGATGTCTCATTCTTAATATTAGCTCACCCAGTTAGTGATCGAGAGAAGTATGACATGCCGCGCGTTATGTCACTGGAGACCCCATGTACCTTATACTTGGTTTAAGATTATTCCCATTAATGGTACAGCAGTTGGCAGGACGTGGTTTATGTACATACATGCTTAAACATTTCTGGCGGACTGTTTCATGAGGTCACGTCGGCAGAGCTGGGAAGGGCGCTGGTGGGATTTAGACCCCTTTTGCTTGAAACTTCTAAGGATTTCACCCTAAAATCTAGCATTTCGCAATATGAAAAGCGTTCTAATGGATCTAAGCAATACACCGATTATTTTATATTTGTGTATGGCTTGACGTGCGGGAGGGTGGGGCTATGTTCACTGAACTGAAGTCACCGTTTATTTGTGCAGACACCAGGAGGGCTGATCGCAAAATTCACGTACAGTATAGCATATGCAAAATCCATGAGAGCCATACAAATGCAAGCTGCTGACTTTGGAGTTTGGTGCGGTATTGACATTTCTCTGACGGTAGTGTCGCGTCAGCGCGAACCGCAGTGGACGTCACAATCCTTCAACGACACGTGCATACATAGTTATACTTGATAGCTTGTGTTGTTGCGCTTCTCCCAACTTCCCTTTCTACCACTATCTTTGCTTAATCCAAACGCCATGTTGCAAGCATGTGTTTCGGAAGAGTTACACCCGGCCAGCAAGTGCAGATCCCTGTAGTCTGGTCACATCGGGCCTTGCACAGCGTCGGTCGGAGTCAGCCACTATCGATACCGAGTCTGCACGACATGCCCGACTACATACAGGGTTTTTTGTCTATGTGAGAACATGCGACTGGCCTCAAAATAGAGTGCGTCTGGATGACCGTGGCCTGGAACCACCATGGCCGACATTAAAGCTGAAATAATAAAAGAAGTGGAACACGGATAATGTGGGGATGTCCGTTACACGTGTCCATTGTCATGTACAGTATACGCCCCCGCTCGGATTAAATTTAAACTTGAATTAACCCAAGGAGAACAGAATATGTGGGATTGGGAAATATGGTGGTGTTATAGAAACGACGTAAAAAAATGATAAAACGACTCAAGGGTAACTATATATCCAAAAAAGCAGGAACATTTTTACAAAAACGATATGAGCCTCATATGTACAACGAAATTCGTAAAAGAATGGCCGGTAGATCAAAAGCAGCCCAAATTGCTCCTCTCCAGGACACCGACGGTGTATTAGTTACCGACGATAGTAACAAAGGTGACCTTATAACCGGTGCTTTGCTGCCAAACACAGCTACTCAATAGTGAAAAGCACGAAGTTTCGGATATCTAGAGCGATGATTCCACAGCTGCATATAAATAGAATAACAGGAAGAAGAAATTCTAAAAACGCTTCTTGGACTTAACAAAACAAGAGTTATGGGCCGGAAGAAATTCCTGTCAAATGAAGAAAGTTTGTGGGTCTGATAATTGTTGAACCTCTTTCTTTTTTAACAAATTCCTTCAGTAGGGGAAGTTTCGAATAATTTAGAGAACAGCGAATGTAAAACCAATTTTCAAAAACAAGGAAACAAGGGCAGTGCGAGAGAGAGAGAGAGAGAGAGAGAGAGAGAGAGAGAGAGAGAGAGAGAGAAAGAGAGAGAGAGGGGTTGTGTATTTTGGTGTGGATCAGTACGCTTATGACGATATGCCAGTTTTAGATCACGTGACATCTCTGCTTCCCCCCTACTCTACTCCTGGTATGTGCGAGGCGTGGCTGGAGGGTAATTCTGGAGGGGGCGGGGGGTGGGCTTTGCGGTAATCCGATGGAAGCAAAAACATGTTAAATAGCCAGGCCAAAATAAAGAATATATGGGGCGGGAGTATTGACAAGGATCTGTTTTCCTTTACGCTCCTTATCCCATTCTCATAAATAATGTGCGACTATTACCCTGACTGATCGAAGCTATCCCCTTTCTCCCACTTCAGCCTGCCGACCTCTGGAACAGGAGGTGGTCGGGTCGGGGCCGTCTCTCCTGGTCGGTGATGTCCCCTTCTTCCATACTTGACCTGCCTATCTGCAGCCTGGGCGGGCATCTGTGAGAGGTGCGATAGCTGATGCTCCTGCGACGGCCGGATGCGTCCTGGGGGTCGCCGTAGCAGCCACTGGCGCCGGCGCTGCTGCTGACCGTTTCCCGCCATTCGGAAGTGTATAAGCATATAACTGAACATCACCTATTGACTGAAAGACAAAGTGGTTATAGACCCGGACACATCTTCAATTATTTTACATCACTCACAAACTTGATGAATCGCTAGACAATGGACGAGACGTAAAGTACGTTAAGTCGGCATATCCCGCTATTTCGAGAACATTTGGTACCGAGGACTTCTACACAAATGCGAACATGAATTCGGACTGACTTAACTTTACCATGGTTGCGCGCATACCTGGCAGACAGACAATAGACAGTCCAGGTCTACGATACCAAAATCCCCCCTTCCTTCCCCTAGAAGGGGCTGTCTAAAGGGTTCAGTCCTGGGCCTCCTGCTTGCATTACTATACTGAAACGCCTTATCAGGTAAAACTGAACACGAAATGTTATTATTTGCTGATGATGCTTGCCTAGTTGCATACCACACCATAGAAAACATTCATGTTGTCCAGCAATCCCTTTAACCCGCGCCCCACCGGGGGTCCAGCGCCACCTTCGCCCCACCGGGGGGCATCGATGGCCCCCTCTAACTCCGAAAATATGGGCGTTAGCGCAAATCTGCGAAGTGCAATAGAAAGCTCGCGTGAATTCAGTAAGCAATTACTTCACATGTTTTAGTGCTCAGGTCAATGGTTTGACCTCCAGAGGTCAATTTAGGTCAAGATCGGCTATTTTCACTCAAATATGCAATTCTTAAGCAAACTGGGCATAACTCTTATGCCATTAGAGCTATTGAGATCTGGTAAAGTACATTTGATAGGAAATTGTCAGTCCTTTTTCCAGAATGTGAAATGTAAAGACTTCCCGCCAGTGGTTTGACCTCCAGAGGTCACCTCGTGACCTAAGATGACCTGAGGTCACGAAAGGTCAAAAAGTGACCTTGCCGTATATCAAATGAAAGCCAGTGACGAGACAAACACGATGGTGTTTGTTTTAGCGCTCTAGCTTAATTAGGTCAAAAGTTATTGTCAAAATACTGTTTTTGACCCCTGGTGACCTTGGATGACCTTGGAGAGATCAAAGGGCAAATATGGCCCCTGGAATCCGTGAAAGGGTGTCTAAGAACACTTTTCTGATCAAGCTGAGCATTTTCAATCGCTTTTGTGACTTTTAGATCATAAGACAGCTTTTCCCCATGCGTTTTCAATGGGAGAGGTCACCTCGTGAGCTGACCTCAGGGCACGAAATCGAAAAATCCCGGATATACACGTTGTAGACCCTGGAAGGGTCATGAAGTGTAGGAAGTTTCAAATTGATCGATTTCGAAAAGTAGCTCTTACAGAGCTCTAAAATTGAAGTGAGGTGACCTTGGTTGACCTCGTCTGGTGACCTGACCTTGGGTGACCCGGGGTAAAAAATGTCAGGGATGGTGGGAAAATGATGCAGTGAGAGGCAGAGCCCTCAACCGCGGCGCTGCGCCTCTTCGTTTTTCTGCTATCCCGGAAAAACCTTAGGGGGCATCGATGGCCCCCGGTGGGGCGAGGGTTAACACGATTTCATCAAAGGCTTTTGGACGAATTTTTAGAGCAAATATGTATGCTTTATTTGCAGGATTTCAAGCGACTTCCAATTCGTGTGTGTGTGTCTCCTTCTTACCATTCCAACTGACGTGGGGTCGTAGTAGCCATGGATGACCGTGGAAGACTCTGAATAAAGTCTTTGTCTTTGTCTGTCGAGCCATACCCTAAGCAAGCGGACGTCTTCCCCGATAAGGTATGTACTTGTGTGAAGTTGGGATTTCCACTGTTGTGGCCACCTAAAAAGGCCGAGGAACCCAGCGAGCTAGCTTATTTGTAGTGTGCCTTGCCGACAATAGAGCTCAGAACTGAGAAATTGCTCAATAAAGCGGAGTAAATATATGACCACTCTCCGCCTTTACTTCAGATGCGAATAGCAGTGAGTGCAAACATAACCTTCGCCCGGGTGGGGGTCTTTTTAGACCCCCGCCTCGGGTTTTTCTGAAGGGACTAAAAAACGGCGGCGCGCAGCGCCGCCAAACTTAGTCCAGCTGTTCCTTCATAATTTTTACATCTTCCCTGAAAATGTTAGCTCAAGGTCATTTCAGGTCGGGTCACCAGGCCAGATGAAGTGACCTCACCTAAAAAATGCTTAGGACTGTATAACTAAAAGGAGGGTTAATCGATCAAGTTAAAACTCATAACCACATATTAGGCCCACCAGGAGCTACAACGTATATACCAGGATTTTTTATATTGGTGACCTAAGGTCATGTGCAGAGCATAAACTCCCCATTGTAAATACATGGGGAAATCACGAAATGAGCTTTTCTCAGTAATTATGTATGGAATCAGCTCCAAACATCGGTTACGACCTGCTCTTAGCCCATTTCTCAAGTTGATACCAACAATTTTGACTTGTGACCTTTGAAAGGTCACTTTAGGTCAAATAAACATTTCTTGGTGTTTTACTCTATAAATTTTGAATAAACAAAGATAGAACTTTTATTTTGTCACTTAAGTGTTTGTATGGTCACTGCAAGTCAAATGATATTCATCATGACTATACAATATCAAGTTGGGTCAGACCATTGAACTGGGTCAGGTCAAATTTTAAATTGGACCTGACATAGAAATATCATATATCATTCGATTTGTATTGACGAGAGGATTGACGAGAGGATTGACGAGAGGATGCATCAACTATGACTCCATCTTGCTTGGTTTATAAGTTATTAGCGAAAAAGGAAACGCCCTTATGCATGGTTGGCTATGGGAATTCCCAAGACCATTCCCAATATTCAGTGACCTGCAGCTCCCTATGCTTTGATCTGACCCGAAAATTATTGCCACTGTAATGAAAGAGCAACTCAAGAGCTTGGAATGGTGTTTAAAAATGTTTCTAGATATCATAGTTTCAGAGCTATATGAGGTTTTCTTAGTACACCTCATATTGGTGATCTTGACCTATTTTGACCTCTGGCGACCTTGATATTGACCTGACGAGAAAAATGAACGAAGTATTTTCGATATCTTTTTTGAAAAGCTTTCGATTGCCGTTTGCGTTTTTTCTAGCTCTATTGGTTTTGTAGATCTTGGGGTCTTTTTAACCCCCCCCACCAGGGCGAAGATGGCTCGTACCCGCCACCGGGGAAAGGGTTAACATAGATGAATAACTAGTCCAATTTTATTTGACCCGGTATTCATTTTCCATTTTAAGCAAGAGGAGAAGATCATATAGTTCCCTGACTGTTGGCAAGGGCCATTGTGCCGTGAGGGCTGGAAACAACTGCTACAAAGAATTGTGGGTTTTGGTCCAAAGTGAGCGCTAAAAAGCTGGTCATCATGAATAATACTATGGACTATGGATACTATGGGATACTATGGACCAGAGTCCGGTTCGTCCAGCCACACTAACTCGCTGAAATCGCCTAGTGACACATCTAAGGCCGGGAAGGCGAATCGGATTCGCCCAGCCACACTGACAGCCTAGTGACACTTGCCGGTAAGGGCGGGACGGCTAAGGAGGGTGGACCCTCCCTCACAGGCGCACTGAGCTGCTGGGGTTGCCGGTCGCGCGGTGGTATCCGGTGGTTCGGTGTGTTGTAGCACGCGCAGTTTCATGTCGAATACATATTTGACGTATTTACCGAAGGTAAATAAGTGGTAAAAGTGAATATAATATAAGTGGTAAAAAATAAGGCAAAAGTGATTACCCGATGATGTTTTAAAATATTGACTTGAGCGTTTATTGGGATGATTCCTGTTCCTCATGAGCCGTAATAAACAATGAACATTAAAGAGTATTTGACCCGGTATTCATTTTCCATTTTAAGCAGGAGGAGAAGATCATATAGTTCCCTGACTGTTGGCAAGGGTCATTGTGTAGTGTGTGCATAACATGTGTTACGATACACTACAATTATCAGTTGTTTTTTCAATTTAGGCAAAGTCTTAAGAAGTGGACACAAAGCAGGAGAGGAAAGCGAGCTTATTTATTTGGTTTGGCTTTCCTTTAAAAAATCTGAAGCTGTTTTTATTGCTGCCGTCACGCAAATGGTGAAAACAAAACTGAAATACCTCTTGGCGTATCAACTTTCTGCCATTCTGGTTTGCTGTGTTGTTAACCATTTTTTATCGTTCTGCTTTACGGATTTTGTCTGTGCGGTTGAATAAGTTGTTTTTTTGCCACCTGCCAGTCTTTTCTTTTAATTCATTTCAGTCAGTGGCTTCGCCATCAGAAGAGATTTGTACCGGATGCCCCTGTTTTGGAGAAACCAACGGTGTTCCACTTGTAGCATATCGTAAATTCCAAAATAACTTGGTAGCGCTAAAGCTGTAAAAAGGCAAGCTGTATTACTTTAAAGTCAGTTTTAGTATTTAAATTTGTTCCCATCACCGTGTAGTAACCAAATATTTCCTTGCCGTTTGGTTGACTTAACGTATGGAAAAGGGGATATACTTTTCCTTCGTCGGGTCCTCTATTCCCCTAGAAAAAAATACCTGACAACGTTCTTGACTGGCAGTGTATAAAGCAGCATTGCAACATACGACTCTTTTAGGCTGCCGCCGCCAAATGGAGAAGAGAAGCACACAAAAACTATAAATGGAGCAAATTGTGTTCTTGTATTGTTTTTATTATATCTTATCTTGTATTCCATTTTTTCTGAATCTCCTTATACGTGCCTTAGACCGCAAAAATCCTGCATTGATAGTAATTCCAAACTGCTCTGAAATGGTACCCTGCCATTACTCGTGACGGCCGCGCTAGGCCGGAGGGTCACCGGGCAGCGCGGCAGACAGCCGTCGGGCGCTCCCGCTAGTCACTTACATTGTGGACTGTGGGCTTATTACACTGCAGTGAGCTTAGCTACTGGGCTTATTTCCGTTTGTTAGAGACCACATTTTCTGCGCCACCTGGCTGGATCCCACGTAACGAGCGCAGCTGGAGACCGTACCGCAGCGGGCTAGGACGCGTTTGAGTGCGGCTGACCGAACCCACTGAGCGAGTCACCCAGCAACAGCCTGACTGGAGTGCCAAATGACATTTGTTTTCTAGTGTGGCTGACCGAACAGGGCCCTGATATACAAACGAAGCCCGCACAGTTGGCACTATTGGTTTCGATTAGATAACAGAAGTGTATACAATTTTGGACCTGGAAGTAGAGGTGAATAAGGATTGTGGATGCATTGAATTAGGATAGATCGGAAAATGGTACTTCAAATTAGCACCGAGTTTTACAATATCTGGTGGTTTTCTACCTTATACACTCCCAATTTTACCGTTTTTTCAATGTCCTGTGCCAGTTTTCAAAAGTAAATAAGTGTAGCTGTGCCTCATTTAAAAAGAAATCCTGACCCCACAATTCAGGCTTCGTTCTCTAATAATCCTGAGCTCCTCTTTTGGAACTGTATCCTGTACAGAGCTTAGCATCTAAAGTAGATGCAACAACAACAACTTTGGGGCTTTACGACACACCGAGTGCAGAGGCCATATGGTGTGGCTAACTCTCACACTGTTGGGAGGGAGGTATGAGGATCGGAAAGACTTGGTAGGTAGGAACACCCAGGTAGGGCCGGATGGCTTATTTTTGTTGTTCATTGTGGCTATTCTTTCATGTTAGAAATACATCGACCAACGAAAATATCTTAACACGCGCCCCGCTGTGGTCCCTGGCATGCCGCGTCCCGCTGGGGGGCGTTTTTCGCCCCCTCCGTATCTCGTTCCCCACGAAAGCTAAAGGAAAATTACGAGAGTCGTTTGAAAGCTCTTGATAAGACGCATGGATTTTATGCAAATAATTTTTATGTCAGGTCAATATTGAGGTCAGCATAGGTCAAAGAAGGTTCTATAGGCTTACAACTGAGCAGTGTACGTTTATCTCTCTAGATCTGTCGTCAAAGGAGCTAGAGTCAATCTTTATGCATCATTGGATTCCTCCCATTGCGGCGAATGGAATGATGTATAATATGATCTTGCTAAGTCAAAAAGTAAAAATGACCTGACCTCGAGCCAGGTCAGGGTCACAGAGTGACCTGGTATGGGCATGTTGCATATCAATCGACTCCCCGTGGCAATATAAGCACAATGCAAGCAAAATAGGAGCTTTATCTCAATTCAGTGACAAGTTATTGGCAAAACAACCACTCTATGCTCCCGTGACCTGATATGACCTTTGAGAGGTCAGATGCTCAAAAACTCAAGTTTATGGTCAAGATCGTGGTAACAATAGACGGTTTGAGGATTTTCAGCTTGATCTATCTAGTATTTACTGAAGACGAGCCTATTCTATTTTTCACCATAGACTTATAATGGGGTGACCAAAAAATTGGCCCCACCTTAGGTCAACAATATCGAAATTCCGAGATATCAGATTTTTAGACCCTATTGACCTTATCATATTGTGGAAGTTTCAAAATGATTGGTTCGCTGATGTTCCCTGGGCGCCGCTTCAAACTCGTGATTTTAGGTTTTGAGGTCGGGTTTATTGACCATGAATAGCTCCTTGGCCTGACATGACCTTAACCCGTGCCCCGGTGGCGGGTGCGAGCCACCTTCGCCCTGGTAGGGGGCTAAAAAAGACCTCACCACGATTTCAAAAACTAAGAGAGCTAGAAAAAAGCGCAAAACGGCAATCGAAAGCTCTTCAAAAATGATATCGAAAATACTTCAGTCATTTTTCTTGTCAGGTCAATATCAAGGTCACCAGAAGTCAAAATGGGTCAAAAACGCCAATATGAGGTGTACTAAGAAAACCTCATATATCTCAGAAACTATGATAGCTAGAAACATTTTTCTAACACGATTCTAAAGCTCTTGAGTTGCGCTTTCATTACAGTGGCATTCATTTTCGTGTCAGGTCAAAGCCTAGGGAGCTACAGGTCACTGAATATTGGGCATATTCTTGGGAATGTCTATAGCCACCCATGCATAAGGGCGTTTACTTTTTCGCTAATAGCTTCCAAACCAAACAAGATACAGCCATAGTTTATGCACCATTGCAATCCTTTTGTCAATACAAATCGACTGATATATGATATTGCTATGCCAGGTCAAATTTAAGAATTTTACCTGACCCAGGTCAACGGTCTGACCCAACTTCACCTGGTATAGTCATGATGCATATCATTTGACTTGCAGTGACTATACAAACACTTTGGTGACAAAATACAAGTTATATCTTAGTTTATTCAAAATTTATGGAGTAAAACACCAAAAAATGCTTATTTGACCTAAGGTGATCTTTTAAAGGTCACAATCAAAATTTTTGGCATCAACTTCAGAAATTGGCTAAGAGCAGGTCGTAACCGATGTTTGAAGTTGATTCCATTCATACTTACTGAGAAAAGCTCATTTCGTGATTTTCCCCATGTATTTACAATGGGGAGGTCATGCTCTTCACATGACCTTAGGTCACCAATATCAAAAATCCCGGTACAAATGTTGTAGCTCCTGGTGAGCCCAATATGTGGTATGAGTTTGAACTTGATCGATTAACCCTTCTTTTAGTTATGCGGTCCTAAGCATTTTTTAGATGAGGTCACTTCACCTGGCCTGGTGACCTGACCTGATATGACCTTGAGCTAAAATTTTCAGGAAAGATGTAAAAATGATGAAGTAACAGCTAGACCAAGTTTGTAGCGCCGCCGTTTTTTGGTCGCTTCGGAAAAACCCGAGGGGGATCTAAAAGACCCCCCACCCGGGCGAAGGTTAACTCAAAAATATGATCAGATGTTTAAAATTGATTAGGGATAAGGTACTGTAAGTTTCGTTGTTCTGCGTCTCTTCGTTTTTGAGCTATCTGGGGAAAACCAGGAGGGGAGGGGCGAATTTCGCCCCCCAGCGGGGCTCGTGTTAATAATATTGTTACACCGAATGGTTGACTAATGACTTTTGAGGAATTAAAACAAGTGTATAAGATAAAAGGCATGCAGCTAGACTACACTGGATTAATTAGAAGTTTACCGGCAGAATAGCACAGATTACAACATAAACCGAAGGAAATAAATCCAGTAATTCATCCTACAATTACAAAAATACTGGAACGTAAAAAAGGAAACAAACACGTTTATAACATACTCCTCGAGGGCAAATATGGCGAGGTTCAACATCCATGGAAGAGGGCATAGGAAGTGGAGTGCGGTGGAACGGAGTGGTCGGTAATTTATAAACTGAGCAAGGAAGCTACCTTGTCTTCAGCGTACTAAGCCATACAATCTAAGAAAATTACAAGAATTTTAGCCACAAATACGATCTTATATTTCATGGGAAAGACTCAAAACTACTTCTGCAGTAACTGTTCAGATTCAATGGACACCATAACGCGTAAGCTATGGCATTGTCCCAGCGTCAGTCAATTCTGGCAAGATGTCTGGCGTTTCTTGACATGTTCTCGCATTGTGGAGGATATCCCAACATTGACGATAGAGCACATTATTATTGGTGTAAACACGCACCTTTAGTGAATCATGTAATACTAATTGGAAAGCCTTAAAGGGAATGTGGCACCTTTATAACGTGATTTTAACTGATATAGCCAAGTTGGAAAGCAAGTCGGAAAACCCGGTACTCTATATATCATTTGTCTTGGAACTCGATATTTCCGTAGAAAAAAGCTAAAACCTACCTGAAATGTATCTGTCATGTACCTCTCGCCAAGCGGCCATTATTGTGAGCTGCTGGTGTGACGACATATGCTGACGTCACGATGAGCATCAGCCAATTGAAGCCCTTGAAGCGTTTCGAGTATGTTAGTGGTTGCCAGATCATGACATCGTCCACAGGCAGATATTTATTTATTTTCCTAGAGGAGTATTTTAAAAATAAAAATATTGAGCTTATTGTACATTTTTCAGAGAAATCATGGGTGGTTTCATTATTTTCGGCTAAAAGTACGCCTAATTACACTAAATTCCAGGATTCGACCAATGTAACACATTCCCTTTAAGAAATATGTTTCTGTCTTCAGAAAATTTATTTTTGAAATTGTTGCTGGATAGAAACACAGAAAAAATAATTGCGATAATGTCGGGGATGGAGTGTGCTTACAATAAAAAGTGGAAGATTCTGGAAGTGCGCGTGCAGAAAGGTAGATGATTCCTATAGGCTCATGGCTGCAAGTGGTGCGTTCATTTTCAGTTTGTTTCTGCTTAAGTTTGTGGGGAAGTAAGGCCTGAGAGACAATTTCTTAATGCTGCAAAGCCTAGCATTTGAGGTTATTCAGAATAAATTGGTTAGAAGCGCTGTGGTATGTGGGAAACTGAACTCGATGTGATATGATAGCGGGAGATAGATCGTGAGGGGACGATGACCTTCAAATTTCTGCATATGTTTGTGTGACATTCCTGATGCAATAAAGCAATAAAGTGAAGACAAAAATGTCTTCCGGGGCGGATATATTCATCAATCAAGATGTATTCAGGTCACGTTGTTGGAGATGAAGTGCCATGAATTTGTCAGTCGTAGATAAACGGGGGACGTATAAATGTTTTCTCTTCATTAATATTCACACACACACACACACACACGTCACGGCCCTGTCAAAATAGCATGAGACTCGAAATGTAATCATTGCCCACCGTTTGGGAATTACTGGTTGATCAGTCCAGGAGCCCAAGGGAGGTACGGTGGTGTAGTGGCTAGCACGCTCGCTTTCCACGCGGTCAACCCGGGTTCAAAGCCCGGCGGATTCCCTGAACAAGGAGCAGTGTGACACGCAAGAATCCCTTCCAGCAGGGAAACAGCCGGGACGCCATTAACACTGGCAGTTAATGCGTCGATAAGCCCCCTCCCTCCAAAGTCAATATGGGAGCCTTTATTAAAGCTGACTCTAGGCTTTGTATCAATTTATTTTTCAGTTAGTAATTGTATTAGTAAAAAACGAGCTAGTAATCTGATGCCTTTGACAAAAGCATCTGTTATTTTTGTTTATTTTTCTGTTTCTTTTTTCCATCAATAGATGTATAATTGAGGATGGGATACGGATTTTATGAATACACCGACCCGTTTAATAGCACACTGGAAATATAGCTTACACAGTTGCAGTAAACCACATTGACTTGTAAGAAACAGCTGTAGTATAATCTCTAGCACAGGCGATTGCATTTGGAAATCCTTATTAAAAGTAATGCCGCTTATACTGGCTTGAAGTCTTTTTTGCGTTCACATTTGGGAGAGACCAGTTTGCTTGATTAATTAGATGGTAGTACCTATCAGATAATTTGAGCCGAACCATGCAAGTATGTTCACACTATTTCGTAACTGACTGTTTCAGAAGATCAAGTGGAGATGCCACAACTATCGCCGGTGTGTTCGAGCGTGACTGATGAATAGATCCTGCGGCTGCAATGAATTATGATGCAATACACCTGCAAAATAGCAACAGGCCCACTTAAGATGTCATGATCTGCTTAGTGGGCTACATTGTTTCATGGATCAACTGACTTCTCCCATACAGCGAAGGGATAACGAAGAGACTACGACCCCCAAAGATGCTATGTCTGATCTCTGGATCGAGGTATTGATGCCTGTGACAACACCCTTACTGGCGTAAAGCCGGCAACTGGTCCCTTAGCCCGGCCGACAAAAAAATACAACGTTTTACCATTTCTTTCATTTTTCTGCGGTAAATCGTTGCATCTGGATCTACCTCCGAACAGTATGACAAAACAGCTTATTTCAATGGTGCAAGAAGAAAAGCTGTGTTAGTATTCCGCCAATCCAACACGGAGAGACATTAACTGAGTTTTTACTTCGCCTGTGAGCGAAACTGGTGACGCAGCCTAACAGGAATGAGACATTTTTTACTGCATTTTTTACACTGAGATAGGCCATGTGATAGTGCATGCTGGAAAACCCCGATTCTTTTGTCCCGGAACTCACCATCTTCGGGTATTTAACGTGTATTCAGAGTGGGTATCCACCCCATCAAGCCGAAACTTCCCGCATCAAAGTCTACCCACCCGACACCGGCCGGTAGGGTCACGGGAATGCGGGGCCGAGCAGAATAACTCCGTGTGCTTTAAATTAAAACACCTGTGAAACATGTTTTGTTCTTAGAGAGCAAGTTTTGGGAGAAGCGTGGTATGGGGCAATTTTTTGTCATGCCTAGACGACTATAACCCAGTTCAAAACACATACATCTATGCACTATATTCCCTTTAACATGCGCAGTGAAGAGGGGTTTAGTGTTAACGGGCAGTGGAGGGGTCCTAAAGTGACACCAATTAAAATCTAAGAAACGAGGGGGTTAGAAAAATGTCCATATGGGAGTGTGTAGGGGCGATAGTGATCTACATTATAATCAAGTTTTATTGACCTAGGTCAATATCTTCAAGGTCAAACGAGGTCGTAAAAGTTAAATTTGGGCCGTGGAGGAGACCTATTGGGAAATGCCGTGACTATGCGGAAAAGGACGGGGATACACTTAAAGTCGGCTACCGTCATAGAGGGCAGGACACCTCAGTAACAGCCTTGGGGTACAGGGCCTTGTCAACTCAAGTAACAGGTCACCTCAGTAACAGCCATCGATCTCAGCAAGGCCTTCGACAGCGTCAACCACGATCTTCTGCTGGAGAAACTGGGGTGGTATGGAATATTCCCACACTGGTTTGGAAGCTACCTGGATCAGAGAAGGCAGAAAGTAAGAGGGGGCTCTGGTACACTACCAGTCACCTACGGGGTGCCACAGGGCTCACTGGTTGGGCCACTGTTGTTCAGCATGTTCACCAATGACCTGTCGAACTTTATACCATATGGCAAGATGATATCATACGCCGATGATACCCAGATCATTGATGAATGCACACCGACACCCCTATGCCTAGCTGAACTGAAGAGGCGAGCTGAAGAAACGCTACATGCCCTCCAAACCTGGTTCGGAAGAAATTCACTGAAAATGAACGCGTCAAAAACTGATTTCATCCTCATTGGAACTAAACCCTCTCTGAAATACACAGCTGACTTCCGGATACAGATATCTGAGTCTCTCCGTATCTTGAGTCTCTCCTACCTCCACCTAAAACCATCCAACTGCTGGGTGTTGTGATCGACCGAACGCTTTCTTGTGAATATCACATTTCAAAGGTCGTTCAAAAATGTTTTGGCCCCTTGGTGGCTCTTAGCAGATTTCGTCATCACTTCACACCCGAAGCTCTGCATCTAATCATCCAGGCCCATGTCCTTCCACATGTCGGATACTGCTTCCCGGCTTGGGGAGGGGAAACCAAGACCCAGCTGGGAAGGGTGCAAAACGCCATCAAATTTGGAGCTCGAATTATCACCGGCACTCGAAAAAGGCAACACATCACACCAGCTTTCAGGAGCCTGGGCTGGCATAATATCGAAACCAGTATTGCCGAACGCGATTGCCTTAAAATATGTAAGGTAGCTCACGTCGACCAATCTCCAGCAGCCCTAAAGGGAATGCTGCCACCAAGGGCAAATGTCTCCGCAAGGGTGACTAGAAACTCGAACACCCAGCTCCAACTGCCTCGATGTCGACTGGAGAGTACGAAGCGTGCCTTGCCGAACAGGGCTATTGCCCACTGGAACACGCTTCCCAGGGACGTCACTCGGATCCCAAAGCTGAATGCAATAAAGAAGTATTTCCACAGAAAACTAGATGATGAATAATAACTTGGACGGTATGCTTAGTTATAGCGTGTATTTTATGTGTGCTGCTTATCACCTGTGTGTCAAAGGCGTTACGACACCTGATGTACGAATGTGTCGTATCTGTGAATACCTATTTATAACGATGGAATTTGTAACGATACCTGAAAAACCAAATAATTGGATGGGACTCGTGCTATGAATACAGAATACAGAAATACACACACATTGTTTTCTGAAATTTTGAGGCCAAGACCGTTGAAGATCACAGACCTATGACATAACAATATGACATATTTCCAATAATTTCCAATATAAATGGCACTATAGCAACCTTTGGGCAGGAAATGAGGGTTTGCCTGTAAACAATATTTGACCTTGACCTGCGACCGCGACCTTGATATTGAGTAATATTAACCAAGAAGTCTTGGATTAACATACGTCATACTGAGTAGGAACAACATACGTCCTAAAAATTAGCATACGTCCTAATGCTATCTGACTGGAACACTGGGGTCAATGACCTTGACAATGTTGTGTGATCTTCCCTGTTACCTTCAACATTTGACATTGACATTCATGTGAGGTGAATTTGACATATAATCCCGATTATGTGGCGTTATTACATCACCACTCTGTCTACAGTGCAGGTGAACTGGTGCCACCGTGCGATTGCGACGTCTCAAAATATAGGTCTGACTTTGAAAACCTATACCTAAGTAAAACAATTCGGGATTGATTTTTCAAATTCTTTCACCAATCGACGCGCTCATGAATTCTTGCAAAGTCTGCTAAGTAAGAATTTCCGGCTGCGAACGGTTCTCCGGCCACCTCGGAAAAATGGGTAGGAGGAGGGAGGCACTGTAGGACCGCCCCTCCACTGCGCGTGTTAACATGCTGCGCATACAGCAGCTACATGCTCTAACGTAAGAACTCGCCACATAAGCACTTAAAACAAATGCTGTTCAATTGTCGTCCTTAAGAGACATGACCGCGCGATGTTGACTCTCAGACATCTCTCAGTTAGAGCAAGGTCAGAGTGTGTCTCTAACGGTGGTTGCGGATGTGGTTTGGCCGCTGCTGCATCTGCCTGAGCAGCCGTGCACGACAGCGGCTGACCAGTGACCACGGCCTTGCGGCGCCGTCGGCAGCGCCGCCAGACCCTTCCGTTCCGGCTCCGTGCACGTGGGCGACTCCCTAAGGCTGACGCATTCCTGCGCTGAAGAGAAAGGTCACTGATTCATGGCAAAGGTGGGGGCGAGAAGCGGCTCCTAGAACAGAGTTCTACCGGCGTGATAAGTTTGGCGCCTGGTCCTGTGGCTTGTCCAGTCTGGACAGAACAGATGCTGAAGCAGTGCAGGGACTGATCAGTGCTCGTTAGTCTATCTTCGGGTAATGGTCCCGTTAGAATTAGCGGTCCAGGGTGTACGCCCAATTTTTAGCATGTCCTCAAAATCCCTTAAGCTTATCTTTCTCGCCGCTTGTGGTCCGTAATTCTCATTGCTAATATTTTCTATTGCTTCCAATCCGCAGCATACGTTCGAATGATCTATAATGTTATAAACCCTGGTTTTCCATTTTCTGTGCCTTGCATGCTGCATTTTAGTTCTTCGGCTGCATATTTAATTGCGGACTAGGTAGGATAAGCTCTGCGAATTTGCAATACAATGTATGGAATTAAAATACTGACAACCCGGAATTCAACCAATTCGGAAATGGTTGGTTTTCTGGCTTACGACGCACCGACGCCAGCGGGTACAAAACGTTGCCAGCCCTCTCCCTGTTTGAAGGGATTCTGCTAAATCAGTCTTCTTGCTCAGGCAACGCGTTGAGACGTATGTACATTCATACTAGAGGTGGGAGTTTCGGGCAATTTTGCAGGCCCGGGCCCGGTCTGCTGCTGATTTTAGAAGCCCATCACAAGCCCGTTTTGTGGTAGAAATAGCTTATCAAGCCCGGGAAGGCCCGGTATCATGGAAAACCATAAACGACTGTAGCAGCATTTATTTACTTTAACCCGCGCCCCACCGGGGTCCGGCGCCACCTTGCCCCACCGGGGGGCCATCGATGGCCCCCCTCTAACTCCGAAAATATGGGCGTTAGCGCAAATCTGCAAAGTGCAATAGAAAGCTCGCGTGAATCAGTAAGAAATTACTTCGCATGTTTTAGTGCTCAGGTCAATGGTTTGACCTCCAGAGGTCAAATTAGGTCAAGATCGGCTATTTTCACTCAAATATGCAATGATTAAGCAAACCGGGCATAAATCTTATGTCATTAGAGCTATTGAGGCCTGGTAAAGTACATTTGATAGCAAATTGCCAGTACTTTTCCGCTATGTGGAACGTAAAGACCTCCCGCCAGTGGTTTGACCGCCAGAGGTCACCTCGTGACCTAATATGACCTGAGGTCACGAAAGGTCAAAAGTACTTGCCGTATATCAAATGAAAGCCGTGACAAGACAAACACGATGGTGTTTGTTTCACTGCTCTAGCTCAATTAGGTCAAAAGTTATTGTCAAAATACTGTTTTGACCTCTGGTGACCTTGGATGACCTTGGAAAAGTCAAAAGGGAAATATGACCCCTGGGATCCGTGAAAGGGTGTCCAAAAACGTTGTTCTGAGCAGTCTGAGTATTTGCAATCATTTTTGTGGCTTTTATATCATGAAATAGCTTTTCCCCATGCTTTTCCAATGGGAGAGGTCGCCTCGTGACCTGACCTCAGGGCACGAAATCGAAAAATCCCGGATATACACCTTGTAGACCCTGGAGGGTTCATGAAGTGTAGGAAGTTTCAAATCGATCGACTTTGAAATGTAGCTCTTACAGAGCTCTAAAGGTGAAGTGGGTGACCTTGGTTGACCTCGTCTGGTGACCTGACCTTGAGTGACCCGGGTAAAAATCTCGGGATGATGGGAAAATGATGCAGTGAGAGGTAGAGCCCTCAACCGCGGTGCTGCGCCTCGTCGTTTTCTGCTATCCCGGAAAAACCTTAGGGGCCATCGATGGCCCCCCGGTGGGCGAGGGTTAAAGCTGTCTCAAATACATATTTAAGCCAATTTATGCATGCGGCATCAGTAGCCTCAAATATCTTAATAATTCAGCAGAAAATGATACTGAAAAACACAGTATGAAACATGCCTTGCTTATGATGCAAGCTTACTTCAGATAATGACCAGCATCACCTTCCTTATAAAACAATGGGCATTCGAGATAGAGGTATGCACATGGCAGCTAAAAGAATCGGTATGAAATAAGCCCACTCATATCAGACGTTTCCTCCATGTTTGCACTTTTAAAAATCATTTTATGCTGGCACGAGCCTCACAGTTGAGTTCCAATAATGTTTATGAAAACAGTGACAAGTTTTCAGTTAAAACTTTCAGAATGTCATGGCAGAATGGCGGTGAATGAACCAAAAATCCTTCACATTGTCCCTGAATTGATACATGTGAGCATTTCCTTTTAATTTAGCCAGTAAACAGCTTGGAATATAGTCAAAAGATTGTTCTGCTTGGGTCAGCCCGATCTGCAAAGTAGGTAAGCCAACAGGCCAACAAGGTCCATCAGCCCATCTTAATGAAGAACCACTAGTTTTCCACAGGTTCGCACCAAACATGGTGTAAAAAGGTTGCACCCAATCTCCACCAAAAAGTAAATCTGACACAAAAAACAACTCGAGTCCATCCACATTACCATCACCATGCGGGCTTGAACACTATTTCCGTTGCTTTGTTGCATTTTAGGGCTTGCGCTTAGAAGGTATCTGAAGTGCCGTGCTTTTCTACGTTATAGCAATCATTTATGAAAATATTTTTCACTAAAATTTACTAGAATAGTAAGTTTATTTCAGTTTAAATATTTCAGTACCCTTAAAAATATATTCTAAAAATTTCAGGGATTTAAAAATCAGCAAAAACTGTGTAGTGCATTTGTTTAGTTCCTGAGAATAGCCCCTTTTGCGCAGTTGTTTCATATATGACGCTTTTCTGACTTTGCAAATCTTTTCAAGCTGTTCTGAAGCCCGCTGAAATTGGCGTATCTGAAGACCATCATAATTTGGATATTGTTTTTGTGTTCTGTGTTTCTATGTTTCTGTAGTACATTTTTAGTGTGCTGGGAGGAGGTGTAAAGTAAAGGTATCTTGGGAGGGAAGTGCTGTTGTGTTCAAAGCTTATAATAGAAATTGTATTTCATGGAGGCCAGGAAGTATCTCCACAAGGAAAATGCAACACATGATGTCAAGTATATTCATGTTTTGGTGCAATTTCAAAGGTTCCTTCTAAGGCCGACTGCTCTCCCCTGTATCTCCCCACAACAGACTAATTTATATTCTTAAGTACTTCGATCAAAAACATGTTTTCTTTGTGCCTATTTCCTTGCTTATACTAGCATTTTCAGTGGATTCTGCATCTTTTGGGCAATGAAAGAGCAAGATGAAGCTGTGGAATGATCAAACTTATCAACATTTGTTCTTGCATCTAGAGTTATCAGGCCAGTTTGACAATTATGGGCTCCCAATAGATAGTTTGTACCTGTCATTCACTTCGCCATTTTGGCAGAGGACATGGGAATGGCTTCATAGATGGCATTTTCTTTTTACCTGAAGCAGAAAGCTTCTGGAAAGAATGTTCTAGCTAGAGCTAGGTGTTAGTATCAATATGTCAGCAACAAATGGGTTAAATGACTTCCTTTGAAATGGTATACTGACAATATGGAAGTAACAAATAGGCTACCACAATTTATATTTTATTCACCTATATATGACTTGAAGATTTTGAAGTCATTATGATATTCATAAGATGACAGTACAGCATGGATGTGTGCAACTGTAGGCATTATTCAATATTTGATTATAAATATTGATACAGGTTTAAGTAACTTGCTTTTGACCCTGACATGAGTAACAGATAGAAAGTTAGAGCTTCATGCTTTTACATTCCTGATGTATTTCTTAAAGTCCATGTCTCAAAATGAATTGTAAATGCATTTTCAAAAGCTGCAGGTGCATGAATAAGATTATGTTTCAGGGTAAAAAACTAGGTCTGTACTGAAAAAGGCTTATTTAACTTACAGAAATTGACTTTGAAGTCCCAGTTCAGTTGAAGCCCGGAATGAGCTGGGTGAAGCCCGTTATCAGCCCTGCATTGGCCTAAGTCAGGCCTTCAGGCGCGGTCCAAGCCCGCGGGCCTGGGCCCTTTTGCCCCGGGCCCCCGGGCCTGGAAAGTCCCACCTCTAATTCATACATACATACATACGTCGTACATACTTAACTCGGTTTGTTCGCGCACAATGTGTCACACTGACTAAGACACCGTCATAACCATCCCTAAGAAATGGTTAAATAAATCGGCATTTTAAAGGTAAAGACTATGGAATCTCTCGAAAGACCCGGTGCAGTCTTGAAAAGTGTTTGAATTCGTAAACCTGCAACCATAAGGGTACCGTAATACACAAAAGAAATCGTGCTGAACCTTTCAAACCAAGAACGCATATATTGTGGTAATACTGATGCATGCAAACCCACAATCTCACAATATGCGTATTACTCACACAGTAAAGTACACATCGGCCACAGGTTACCATGACCATCCAAAAACGAGCATCTCTCTCTCTCTCTCTCTCTCTCTCTCTCTCTCTCTCTCTCTCTCTCTCTCTCTCTCTCTCTCTCTCTCTCTCCTTCAATGCAAGAAGATCTATCGTTGTCGATGAACACTAGACAGCTGCTGTGGAACTGATTTTTATTATTATTTGCCTTCTCAGAGATACCCACGATGTCGCGGCAATTACATCTCCGTTTACACTTAACTCAGTGACACAGATCATCGTTTAACATCGATTGTGCTAATTATGGATGACATATCATTATTATAATTATTGAATGAAGAGTCATGGATTTTACTGATAATGTATTGACACAGTAACACAGATTATGATTACGCGGGGCAAGAAGCCCTGATATAGGGCTAAGCGGAGTGGTGGTCCTTCTACAGTCCAAACCAAATAATATCGGGCCTCCAAATCATTCAGTGTTTCAAATAAATCTGGATTAAAAAAAAACTAACCCTGATTCATTCGCTTGAAATCACCATAGTCATTTTATTCGCGGAGGATATGTGACCTACACAAGTCTGTAGTCGCTGATCAGGAGGGGGGGACAAAGAAGGCATTTACCTCCCAAACGGAAAATCTCGGGTAAAACTAACTGTTCCCCCCCAAGCTGTCGGCTTCCTTCTTGCCCCGACTCATTTTTAGTTTATGAACAAGGTTTTGGTGCTTGAACTCTCAACTTCAAACATAAACAGTCTGGTCAGCTAAACATTGGGGCTTGGATAGCAAAAACAAGCATCTTATGGCCACATATTTCACTCCGTGGCGTTTTTTTCTTTTTCACTTGGGTTTACCCCTAGAACCTACCTTCTAGTTGAATTGTGGTAAGACATTTCACCGCATGACTTTTTTACTCTTCGACTTTGGCTTGCACCCAACCTACCTGCTAGATTCGCCTTTGCAAGTCTGTTTCATACCCCGCGTAAGTTTTGTCCAAGCTGCAATCTTGAGAAGTTATTTTAGAAAAATACCTGTCGTTAAACCCTTGTTTGACAAGGTTCTTAGCCTCCAACAGCCTGGCAGATCACAAAAATTACCTGCAAGCTACGGGGATAGTACACAACGTCATGCGCTTCACTACAATGTGTGGAAAAATAAAATAATTCGTGACCTGAAGATTAACTTCTGCTTCACAACAAGCAATGGTGGGGAAATCCAACTTTTAATTATTTTCCGATTTCAAGGGTGGGCGTCGTGCATGACATGACATACCTATGGAGCATTCAGGGGGTGGGTGAGAAAGCCATAATTACTGATTTTTCCATGCAAACTTTTTCTATACAAATGAACATCCAGTAATAGCAAAATTTACCATAGGAATGTCCAATCGCCGGCCGAGGGAAAAGCGAGCAAGAGCTACTTCAAATCGATGTGGCATGGGATTGTGGGGCGGTTAAATGTTGCGTCATCTTGTGGCCACGATCTTTCAGAAAATCGGTTATGACCGGTTAGGAGAATCACCCCACTAGGGCAATGAAACAATGATAGAAGTGTTTTACCGTGCTCTTCATGTCCAAATGGGTACTCCAATTTTTAGGTGGCAGTCTGCCGTCAGTCTGACCCATTCAGCTGTTCTTTTGTACAGTTTAGCAGATTTGTCTTTTCACCAAGAAACTTATTTTGAACCGTGTAAAATGGTACCGAGTTTTACGTTTACATTTTATGCACATTTTAAGTTGTTTGTGGATATGTCACCCTGCGTGCGTCGCTTTATTCTGGAAATAAGCACCGAGTTGTAGTCTGCTTATGTTTTATCTGATGTGGTCTCAGCTGTCAATGGTTGTTCCTGCTGCTCATGATACATCAATAATGAATTAGCAAATAGAGAGGTGCTGGCTGTATTTTTTACTACAAAATGAACTATTCTCCCTTAGCACGGATGCGGAGTAACGTATTCGCAAAGTATTAGACTTGTCGCCCACACACAGCAAAGGTTGCCCCGACCACAGTGCACGGTAGAGTAAAGCCCTGTCCTGGCCTGTTGGCTCGTAGACCCGTGTGGGGAGACAGTGTGTTACCTGACGTCACTATCACGTGAAAATTCGTGGAAATCTCTTCATGATTCCTCTTTTGTCAGTACTGTTTCCAAGGTAATTTTCACAACCAACGATGGGATGTAGTACATCCCTTCAGTGCAACGATGCTTAGTTAAGCAAATTTCGTATCGAGGAGGATCGGAATCCATTGGTAGTCCGAACGACACGGCCTGTGGGACAGCATCGTCGCCCATGACCGAGAGAAGCGTCACAAGTGTCACTGGCGAGGACGGCACTGTCTGGCCAGCGACCCTGAACTGGGATCGCCGGCCTTCCCTGCAGGGGCTTAGGCGGGCGGTGCCGTGCACGCTCCGCTCGTCTCCTCTGCATCTGCAAAGCACGGCCGGCCGGGATCTGGACGAATGTCTGAGGGAATTGTGCCTAATGGAGCAGGTGCAAGGCCTTCTCAGCCGGCCAGGCTGACTCAAAAAAGATTGTCATGCATGCTTGCTGTCTTGGAGAAATGCATCATGAGCAGGTGCTTAGCTTGGGTTGGCACGGTAAATCGTGAACAAACATCGGCGGTGCTGCGAAGCTTATTTCGTATGTTTGTGAGACTTCGAGACGCGCGTAACCAGTTTTTATGTGTAATTACACCGGACGGCCATGAAATTTAATGAACACGAAATGAAGATTACTGACTCAATGGTTGTGGATGACTGCTGGTTAGACAAATATTTCGTGTTCAAATCACGTTGAATCCACTGAGTTCTGGATAAAGTCAGTACTGCCCCTACTAACAGGGTGTAAGTTGGTCATCCCAAATGAACGTAGAATCTTTGGGCAGCTTCCAGTGATACTTTAATGCTCAAATATTTTTTTATACATTTTCGCGCTCGTTATGGTGACAAATTTTCAGACGTCCATGCAAACAATATATTCGGCATTTCAAGACACCTCTGTTCTTCTAGACGTTTCTTAACATACTTTGATTATTAAGCAGTTCAGATTTTTATAATGCGCCTGCTCTTTTGCATGTTTTCTGATTGTATTTGAACTTAGTCACACGACTTCGTCATGTGACACACCGCACCATTAGGGTGCAAGTACTGCCTCTCCTAAGGTTTTAGTAAAGACAGGGAAAAACTAGGACGCGTCGTCATAATACATAGCATGCCTGTTATCTGGGCTTATCTATAACTCGTAACAAAATTTTAGGCCAATTCATGTCATCAGTCCAGGGCTTGTGGCATTGGTGGATACAGGGAGGGGGCTAGGAAGGCTAAAGCCCCTCCCCCAGAAATGTCGGTGTGCCTATAGTTAATGCATAACCGAAGGCTGTTCCGAGGCAATGGTGGGAGAGGCCCGAACTCCTAGCCCACCCTCCCCCGAAATCCTGTCCTGGATCCGCCACTGGCTGGTGGCCACTGTAAAACATGTTTGGAGGTACAGCTGTAAGAATCACACAAGAGGATGAGGCCACCGATTCCAACAGCTCGTGGCGACTGATTCTTATATCAATGGCCGGGGGTCAGGTGCTGGTCAGGTGACTCTCCATTGCAAATGCAGGTGAAAACTGGCTAAGTTCGGAACATTCGTAGGAACTTTCGATAAAGCGTTTATATTGGCTTAACCCTTGCCCCCGTGGCGGGTACGAGCCACCTTTGCCCTGGTGGGGGTCAAAAAAGACCCCCACGATCTAAAAAAACTAAGAGAGCTGGAAAAACGCAAAACAGCAATCAAACGCTCTTCAAAACGGATATCGAAACTACTTCAGTCATTTTTCTCGTCAGGTCAATATCAAGGTCACCAGAGGTCAAAAAAGGTCAAAATCGCTAATATGGGGTATACTAAGAAAACCTCATATATCTCAGAAACTAAGATATCTAGAAACATTTTTTGAACACCATTCGGAAGCTCTTGAGTTGCTCTTTCATTGCATTGCCAATTATTTTCGGGTCAGGTCAAAGCCTGAGGAGCTGCAGGCAGGGCCGTAGCCAGGATTTCGTTCAGGGGGCGGCGCCCCGAAAGGGCCATTGTGACAGCGCCAAAAGTCAGGGGGACACGGCTGTCCCTGCCGCCGCGCCCATCCTTGGCTACGCCCCTGGCTGCAGGTCACTGAACATTGGGAACGTTCTTGGGAATGTCCATAGCTGCCCATGCATAAGGGCGCTTCCTTTTTCGCTGATAACTTAAAAACCAAGCAAGATACAACCATATTTTATTCACCATTGCAGTTCTCTCGTCAATACGAATCGAATGGTATATGATATTGCTATGATAGGTCCAATTTTAAATTTGACCTGACCTAGGTCAACAGTTTGACCCAACTTGACATGGTATAATCATGAAACACTTTGGTGACAAAATAAAAGTTATATCGTTGTTAAATCAAAATTTATAGAGTAAAACACCGAAAAAATGCTTATTTGACCTAAGGTGACATTTCAAAGGTCACATGTCAAAATTATTGGTATCAAATTTATAAATGGGCTAAGAGCAAGTCTTAACCGATGCTTGAAGTTGATTCCATCCATACGCACTGGAAAAGCTCATTTCGTGATTTTCCCATGCATTTGCAATGGGAAGGTGCATGACCTTAGGTAACCAATATAAAACAATCCTGGAACATTTGTTGTAGCTCCTGGTGGGACCAACATGTGCTATGAGTTTAGACTTGATCGATTAACCCTCCTTTTAGTTATGGAGTCCTAAACATTTTTTTAAGTGAGGCCACTTCACCTGGCCTGTGACCTGACCTGATATGACCTTGAGCTAAAATTTTCAGGAATTATATCAAAATGATGAAGGAACAGCTAGACTATGTTTGGTGGCCCTGCGCGCCGCTGATTTTCGGTCACTTTGGAAAAACCCGAGGGGGTCTAAAAAAGACCCCCACCCGGACGAAGGTTTATTGTGTTTGAATTGCTGCTGCAAATCGATGATTTGTGCTATGACCCATATTGGCTCGGACCCGACCCTAGATCAGGTCATTTATAGGAATTGACCGTAGAGTCGTATTATACATACATACATACATACATACATACATACATACATACACACACACACATATATATATATATATATATATATATATATATATATATATAAATGTAAATCTTAAATGTGACATGTCAAGTTACCATTTAATTACCTTTACATCTCTAGTTTTTCTACGGGTAGGGATAAAAATAGAAAGTATATGAGGTCCTAAGTCCTTTACAAGAAATTGACCGTTTTGTTTTAGCTTTAAAGGAAAAAAAAAAGAAAGGTTACAAAAGTGTTAGAGTCCCATTCTCATTTTGCAATTCGGCTAAAGCCTAAAAATCGCCCAAGCAACATTAGACGACTTACCCGACACCCATATCGATGATAGACCACACACGGCTAAGGCATCAATTCTCAAGAATTAGGTCATATCTATCCTAAATAGTGATGAGAACTTGGACTTCACAAAAAAAATACTTAAAAAACAACACCAAAACCTTTGAAACAGAAATATAGGTTTAAAAAAATCACAATTAACCAATCAGAAGCCAGGAATTCCCAACCGGGGTCACGGACCTATCTGACGCAAAAGTTTTGTCATCCTGGGGCTGAAGCAAAAAGACCAAGACCCCGGTACGAAACCGCTTAAGACTGAGGATTATGTTTTTTCCGTTTCTAGGCAAACTAATTCATTTTGTAATTCTTAAAAGCTTTTAAAATTAATTCAAATACAAATACAGGAAACAGACATTGTATTATAAAAACATACCTTTAACTTTAAATAGTTTTCAAAAGTAAGGATAGGTATGGGCATGGGAAGATGGGCATTTTATGAAACTGTTAACCTATTTCGATAATAAGTGAGTGGCCTCCCAAAATTTTGCCGAAGATACAAAAATGATGATAGTTCGTTATCAGGATTTTCAAATAGCAAGAAACCACAATAATAATTTTTCCGTATCTCCCTTTAACACATTTCCATGTGATTTAACTTGATTCTTTAGTCTTCAATGATAAATGCTTACTTCAAATTTCTAGGGTAAGGGCCACACTCAGGTCTCTGTATTCGGATGCGCAGAAATTAAAATAAGTTAATTGTACGGCTGTACGCCATCGGAGAATGCTGCCGGCTTTGAAGGCATCTAAGGAAAACCGCGACGGCATCAGGGTCGGCTCTTTTCTATCGATGGTGTTCAGATCCACATCCCTTGGACGTGACCGGTGCAACGAGAGCTACTTTGGGCGGCTCTGGCAGTGCAGCGGCTCAGCATGCCGAGAGCTGTGGCTTTGTGAGGAGATTGCAGGAGAGACCCAATTAGTTCTGGAATAAGCATTCCAGTCCACTTCACTGAGCCTTGTCGGGGCGTCTTTATTATAAGTTCAATAGATCACTATATGTCTGTGCGCAGTGATTGTGGTGGTGTAAGCAAGATCTTATCTCTGAGATTACCAAACCGGTGACGTTGGGTTCTGGAGATGATTATGGTTACGCTAACTAGGTGGTTGATGGTCCACCTGACATCACCGTTTCAAGCTCTAGATCGCGTGTCGATGATAACTGATTAGCGGGGTCGGATCCAGACCGATGGGTTAGAAAGGACCGGGAGCGGGACCCAAAGTCGTGAAAACCATGTTCTTAAATAAAATCAGGGGTTTTGGGGAAAATTTCTCGGTTTACCCCCCCCCTCCCCTGGATCCACCATTGCTGATTTGTTCCAGTGGTTGGCGTCGCCATGGCCGATCTGTGGCGCACTGAATGGTCCTGCCACCAGCATTGCTACTATTACCCCCACTCCGGAGCATGGATACACCGGTTAGTGTACCTTATGTTTGTGAGGATAGTTGTGTTTTGCTCCTTCCGAATTTTCTACATGAAAACTCAACGAGGAGGCGAACTTCAAGGTTACAATCGTTAGCACGCGCATTGACGTGAGTCTGAGATACCTTCGTCTTGACGGTTGGGGGGTGGGAGTGTGGCGGGTACCTGCCTCGAAAGACACGCTACAAGATTCGAAAGACACGCTAGTCAGCGAACAGTGGTAAACGGCTTTAGGAAGACCTAAGTTCTAAAGAAAGTATTTGTAAAAACCTTTCTGACGTGAAATCCAAAGTTACCAGGGGACAAGACACGTAACCATAGATATATAATGGGATGTGATGGAAATGGAGGGTTTTCAGTCTTAACCCTCGCCCCACCGGGGGCCATCTATGGCCCCCGCTAAGGTTTTTCCGGGATAGCAGAAAAACGAAGAGGCGCAGCACCGCGGTTGAGGGCTCTACCTCTCACTGCATCATTTTCCCACCATCCCTGAAATTTTTTACCCCGGGTCACCCAAGGTCAGGTCACCAGACGAGGTCAACCAAGGTCACCTCACTTCAACTTTAGAGCTCTGTAAGAGCTACATTTCGAATTCGATCAATTTGAAACTTTCTACACTTATGATCCTTCCAGGATCTACAACGTGTATATCCGGGATTTTTTGATTTCGTGACTAGAGGTCAGGTTACGAGGCGACCTCTCCCATTGGAAAAGCATGGGAAAAGCTGTCTCATGATATAAAAGCCACAACAATGACTGCAAATACTCAGACTGCTCAGAACAGCGTTTTTGGACACCCTTTCACGGATTCCATGGGCCATATTTGCCCTTTGACCTCTCCAAGGTCATCCAAGGTCACCAGGGGTCAAAAACAGTATTTTGACAATAACTTTTGACCTAATTAAGCTAGAGCGCTGAAACAAACACCATCGTGTTTGTCTTGTCACTGGCTTTCATTTGATATACGACAAGGTCACTTTCTGATCTTTCGTGACCATCAGGTCATCTTAGGTCACGAGGTGACCTCTGGAGGTCAAACTAATGGCGGGAGGTCTTTACGTTCCACATAGCGGAAAAAGGACTGACAATTTCCTATCAAATGTACTTTACCAGACTTCAATAGCTCTAATGGCATGAGAGTTATGCCCAGTTTGCTTAAGCATTGCATATTTGAGTGAAAATAGCCGATCTGGACCTAATTTGACCTCTGGAGGTCAAACCATTGACCTGAGCACTAAAACATGCGAAGTAATTTCTTACTGAATTCACGCGAGCTTTCTATTGCACTTTGCAGATTTGCGCTAACGCCCATATTTTCGGAGTTAGAGGGGGGCCATCGATGGCCCCCGGTGGGGCGAAGGTGGCGCTGGACCCCCGGTGGGGTGCGGGTTAACATCTGACGTAGAAGAGCTATAACTAAACGATAAACGGCTTAGGAATCCTCTCAGCAAACCGCATTGGAGGATATATAATATGACCCTGCAAAGTTAAATTCAATATTTGACCTGCCTAGGATCCGAATCCGAGCTCCACTACTTCTGGAAGAGACTTTAAAAAAACTCCCCCCGCAGACAAAAAGGACAGAAGCTTGGGTCAAGAATGCTTGCTTCGAAATAAAAAAAACGCCTTAGACGGTATACTCCTGCCATGGTGAGACTTTGCCTCCCTCACCTTAGCAAAACTGTGAATTCATCGCTGCAACTGCTATGCGTTTGGATATTAAGTGGGCACACGAAATATCATAGTGCTTTTGTTTTTAGATGCATATTGCGGCGAAACAGTTTCTAAGTACATTTGCTACCAGGTTTCGGAAACTAGCTCTGTTAACCCGCGCCCCACCGGGGTCCGGCGCCACCTTCGCGCCACCGGGGGCATCGATTGCCCTCCTTTAACTCCGAAAATATGGGGTTTAGCGCAAATCTGCGAAGTGCATTAGAAAGCTCGTGTGAATTCAGTAAGAAATTACTTCGCATGTTTAAGCGCTCAGGTCAATGGTTTGACCTCCAGTGGTCAAGAAAGGTCACGATAGGCTATTTTCACTCAAATATGCAATGCTTAAGAAAACTGGACATAACTCCTACGCCATTAGAGCTATTCAGATCTCATTTGATAGGAAATTGGCAGACCTTTTTCTGCTATGTGGAAGGTAAAGACCTCCCGCCAGTGGTTTGACCTCTAGAGGTCACCTCGTGACCTAATATGGCCTGAGGTCATGGAAGGTCAGAAAGTAACCTTGCCGTATATCAAATGACAGCCAGTGACGAGACAAACACGATGGTGTTTGTTGCAGCGCTCTAGCTTAATTAGGTCAAAAGTTATTGTCAAAATACTGTTTTTGACCCCTGTTGACCTTGGATGACCTTGGAAAAGTCAAAGGGCAAATATGACCCCTGGGATCCATGAAAGGGTGTCCAAAAACGCTGTTCTGAGCAGTCTGAGTATTTGCAATCATTGTTGTGGCTTTTATATCATGAGACAGCTTTTCCCATGCTTTTCCAATGGGAGAGGTCGCCTCGTGACCTGACCTCTAGTCACGAAATCGACAAATCCCGGATATACACGTTGTAGACCCTGGAAGGATCATAAGTGTAGAAAGTTTCAAATCGATCGACTAAGAAATGTAGCTCTTATAGAGCTTCAAAGTTGAAGTGAGGTGACCTTGGTTGACCTCGCCTGGTGACCTGACCCTGGGTGACCCGGGGTAAAAATTTTCAGAGATGGTGGGAAAATAACTTTCACTACTGTTCCAGAAATACAAAAAACTGGTGTAAGAGGTTTTTGGGTTCCATGACATTATTTTTATATAATAAGTTTGACCAAAAGTTAGGCATCCGTTACTTGAGTCGGAGCAAAAAAGTCGAGGCTCACGTCTTTAGGTTTAGCATATTTCATTATACGCTCATTAAAAGAGAACAATGCTACCACACATATATTATTTCTTAACACCGACGGGGGACCGCCCCCGGGTTTTCGGAGACAGAAAAAACGCGGCGCGTAGCGCCCCGTACTGAACCTTTCCTCATCATTTTTACAACTTCTAGAAAATTTTAAGGTTAGGTCATCTCAGGTCAGGTCACCAGTACAGGTCAAGTGACCCGACCTCAAAAAAGTTTAAGATAGCATAAGTCGGAGCAGGTGAACTTATCCGATTGAAACTCATATCACATAATGGCCCCACCGAGTTCTCTAAAATATGTCCGGTATTTTTGATATCGATGACCTAAGGTCAGGTACGACGCATGACCTCTCCATTGAAATACATGGAAAAATGGTTTTACGGAATAACTCAGTAACAGATGGTGATAGAGCAATTATTTTAGCTGCATTAGACTCGCCTGGGCTTTGCAGTTCTAATGATATGCATTTTATATAATTTGACCCTGACCTGACCTCAGGTCAGGTCAAATCCTGATTTGACCTAGCAAGGCAAATTATATATCATTCGATTCGGCTTGCTAAGAGGATTCATATAGTTTAAGTCGTTTTGCTCTATCTTTACTTGTTCAGATTTAATGCCCGAAAAACTGAATTTTACATGTTATCCCTATGACGGGCATGTTTTGACCTCTCGTGATCTTAAATGTGACCTGACAAAAAAATGGTTCAAATGTTTCGATGGAAAGTGGATGGGCAGCCCAACGCCGTTTACCGTTTTCGCTACCTACCGTGGTTCTCGAGATCTTAGGGGGGCGGGTACCCGCCCCCGTCAATCGAAGGTGGCTCAGACCCCCGTCAATGCGCGTGTTAAAGCCCCCGTAACTCCCATTAACTTTTCAACCAGAAACCCTGGATACCTATACGCCTAGGTCAGAAATAATGTGCATCGTGAGGAAGATCGCTTATAAATGCCTACCAACGAAATTTTGCGAGGTAAATTCACCCCAGACGCCTTTTGGGGGTATAAACTCCGGGACTTCTGCCACTTAGTCTTGCAGCCGGCTGGGGAGGTATGGCCAAATTGTCCAACGGGGGCTTGCAGCTGATTGGACTGTGATGACCGAATAATCCAGCAACGGCCAGCAACTGAATGGGGAGTAGGTATTTACCAAATAATCCAGCAACGGCCAGCAACTGAATGGGGAGTAGATAATTACCAAATAATCCAGCAGCGGCCTGCAACTGAATGGGGAGTAACTGCCAAATAATCTAGCAGCGGCCTGCAACTGAATGGGGAGTAATTACCAAATAATCCAGCAAGGGGCAGCAACTGAATGGGAGTAAACCAAATAATCCAGCAGCGGCCTGCAACTGAATGGGGAGTAATTACCAAATAATCCAGCAAGGGGCAGCAACTGAATGAGGAGTAATTATCAAATAATCCAGCAACGGTCAGCAACTGAATGGGCAGTAATTACCAAATAATACAGCATCGGCCTGCGGCTGACTTGAGATGGTGGTAGTGGAATGGGCGTGCTGGTGCCGTAAATAAGCGTTAGGTATCAGTGGGTATGGTAGAAAACAGGGCGGCATGGCCTGGGCATCCTTGTAGAGCAACTTTAAGGCGCCAGTACCGCACGTTTTTCAAATTGCTGTGGAGTTCGTCTGTCTGTGCCCCATATGATTTTCTGACGTGGACAAGTGTTTGCAGAACTGTGGGTAGTCGATCGTCCCTTTTGCTCCCCTTGGCTCCATCCTCGTCACATAGACGAGTTTGTACCCCCTGCTCAGGTGCCGCCCCTTGATGAGGTCACAATTTGCCATCTACGGCAAATCTTAAGGACGCCTCTGCATCAGATGAAGGCCTTGATTTTACCGATACGATATTATTTCAGATTGAGCAAATTGAAGTAACCGGGAGCGTACTGTCCATACCTTTAATCGTGATTCTCACCCATGATATTTTCGAATACTTTTCTGCAAGTTTGCTTATCATGCAGCGTTTGCGCATGGTTTCACGATGAGCACCACTACCTTGGCGACTGCCAATCCGCAGCAATGGCCTTGATAAGATGCAGCAGCATCGCTGTCTCATGAAAGCGGCAAAGCTTTGCAAACAGTATGCATTTTGAAAGCAACAAAACGTGTGTGAGCACCTCTGTCAAGAACGAGGCGTGCATGTAAATCGTCGTTTAGCTTTCTCATTGGAGCTTCCAGTGAAATGTTATATCTCAGGCCCCCACAACGCGCTCTAGATAAGTGTCATTGGTCTAAGCCCGTACCTTCAAAGTTAATCGGGGTCAAACATCTAAAGCTGGAAAATTATTGGGACTTATGCAGATCTCCTGCGGTTATGAAGCTTGAAATCACGAACGCGCTGACAACAGATAATCGGCAGAAATGTCTCGTAATGCCTTATAAATGCCCTGTTTTTAGAATGTGCCGGCCCAAACAAATTTGAGGTATGTCATGACGTCATTATGTGCAAACCCTTCTGTCAAGAACGAGGCGTGCATGTAAATCGTCGTTTAGCTTTCTCATTGGAGCTTCCAGTGGAATGTTATATCTCTTGTATGACGATGTGGAACTTTCTGATCTGTTGAGCTGGAAATAATGAATTGACCTTAATAATGTTTGGGGTTTAAAAAGCACCAACTGCGAGGCTTATTTGGCGTAGCCAACCCAACCATGTTTGGGATTTTTTTAAACTTATTCACCGAACCAACCGGGCCTTGAACCCGTGACCTGTGACTCAGGATACAGAAGGTTTACAACAGAGCCATGCATCCCAATGACTGTACCCCGACCCATAACCTGAATCTAGTTTTAATTTAATCAAGCACCGACACTGGAGGGGGGTCTTGCACTAGTGCGCTCTGAAGGGGAGGGGGCTAGTAGTGGTAGCCCCCCTGAGATATAAAAAACAAGAGACAGAAAAACAGCCGTTTGGAGTGTGTGAGGCCTATGGTAATCTACCTTAAAGCCTCAAATTTAACTGGCCTAGATCAATATCTTCAGGGTCAAACGAGGTCAAAAGTGTCAAATTTTTACTGCGCGGGGAACATATTGGAAAACGCCGTATTTGGGCGGGAAAGGTCCGGGAGTATCCTAAAAGCGGACAATGATCACGGAGGGAAGGGAAAAACCTATTTCCTCAGATTGTGGGCCAAGAGCATTCAAGGTCATGGACCGATGGCGTCACAATATGGTATATTTCCAATAATGTACACTATAACTGGAACTATAGCAACTGTTGGGTGGGAAACGAGGATGGACACCTTTTAACTTTAACTTTGACCTTGGTCTTTGAACTTGACCTTTACATTGAGTTACCTTAGCAGTGACGTCGTAGCATAATATAAGTCATACTTGGTAACGCCGTTTGACTGGAAGCACTGGGGCCAATGGTCTTCAAAATGCTGGTATGATATTGACTCGGGACCTTTGACTTTTGAATTGATCTTAATGGGAGGTCACCTTGCGCATCATCTCGTTTATATGGCGTTATGATATCACCACTCGGTATCCAATGCAGGCGAACTGGTGCGATCGCATGATTGTGGCGATCTCAAAATATAGGTCTGACTCTGAAAGCCTATAAAAGAAATGTTCTACCGATGAAAAAATCAACTTTCAACGGCCCGCCGAATTATCTCAAAAGTGTCACAGCGCCGTGTTTCGGCTACGAGCGGTTCTTTGCCCACCTCGGAAAAATAGGTTGAAGATGCCTCCAAGGTCCGCCCTCCAGTGCGCGTGCTAGTAGCTGGTCTCCTAGTTTATGACGTCACAGCACAATGCCATGACATGCAACATAGCGCATAACGTCCTCAACAACATCAAATGTCTGCTATCGTGCGTGCACTGTGACGATAGTGGTGGCATCAGATCTTTTTTATCACAACTCTAGCTAGACAGACACAACGACGACGGTGAGACCAGCAGCATTGTCAGAAGCCACGCGCTGAATGCGCAAGGAATCCCTTCATCAAGCGCTCATGACGTCACATGCGTGAAAATGCACGTTTACAGTCATGACAATGCCATAAGGACGTCCACATGCCTTTTATGCCTACTTCCACCACAATTGGATACTTCCTTGTCTTAGTATTCCATGGATGAGGTTATTGCTTGCTCTTCAAGGCAGTTCACTAAGTGTTTTAGCACAGGTTTAGTGATGACGAATTGTCGGATGAAAATATTATAGTACATCCTCAATCAAAATAATCGTTTCGCCAAGCAGTGTCCTCATCAGCTTGAAACTCGCTAAATAGTGTTTTTTTCAAGCGTCGTATAGTTTTCCTGTTAGCTTGGAAAGGAGACATTATTACCTTCTGCAACGTGCGAGCTACACTGCAGTAACGAATAGCCGCGTTGGTCTTACACAGTTGTTGTTACCCTCAACTGGTATCGGCTACAATGCCGTCCTCCTTTCTATGCGAGCCGACACGAAATCGGCCAGTGCGCCGTTGACGTCGGCAGCTGAGCCAAGTGAAGCCGGGCAGATCCGATTTTTAGGGCAGATGCTGGATCGCTGAATGGTCCACGTGGCTTATCTCAAGGCTGCCAGGTTGTTGCTTCATGTTGCTTAAGGTTTTAGCCAATATTAATCACGGCGCTGTCTGGCGCTGGTCGCAATTCTTACTTCTTGCTGTACCGGCGGTTTTTTTAGATGACTCAGATTGGAGATGATGCTGCTACCATTTCTGATCAGTAAGCCTTGAGAACGCACACTACCGTGGCATCATAACTGTCTGTTCATTTTACGATCAAACCGGTCTCCAGTGGACAGTGACATTCCAGGTTATGTTTTGAGTACAACAACATTGGTTTAGATCCCGGTGGGTCGGGACGGATTGTATCTTTGGTTTTGCATGGGGTTTGCACGGGGGTAGTGTCACCGTGTTATTATTGACCCATCCAGCACCCCAGGATCGAGAAGAGATATCCAGCCGTGCGGTCCAATGCAGCGTAACGAGGCTGACTTGTTGCGGCTGATCTGCTGGCCTTCTGTTCTGCACACTCTTATGTCTGACAGGCGGGGTTTTGGCTGCATACACCAGATAAACTGGTGCCAAACACTTCGGGTTTTTGGCGACATGAACCAGGTAGACAAGTGCCAAACACGCGGGGTTCTGGCATCATGAACCAGGTAAACTGGTACCAGTCCTACAGAGTTTTGGCGACTTGAATCAGGTAGACTGTTTCCAAACGCGCGGGATTTTGGTGACGTGGACCAGGTAGACTGGTGCCAGTCAGAGCAGAGGTAGTGCATCAGACCCAGTCAACACATCGGTAGCTTGCGGAGTATTAACATTGAAGCACCGTAGCTTTTCTGAACTTAGTTTACGAAGTAGGTCTTATTATCATGCTCTCAATTTTACAGCTTTTCAGAGGCATGGTTGTATGTCAATGACTCGAAAATCCAGCAATTGTAATAAAATCCAAGAAACTGTTAGGTTAACGTTGATTCAATGAGCCAGTGATAAAACAATGTCATTTTGGAGCTAAAAGAACCTTTTCGATGTGCTTAAACATTGGTTGGTTTGAAGGAGTCTCTAAGGCTCCTTATTCATTCCAGTGTCTGCAAGGGAGACCTGGTGAATTTGTTTTGAATACTTTTTCTCAAGTACTAACAATCGTGTCTGGAAGGTGCAAGGCTACTATCACCGTATATCACGGCCCCTGAGCATTCTATCTCTCTGTGCCGTTAGCAGATGATTTCAACGGTGACAATGCAAGTGTTATTTCATATTATAATTGTCATTCCAACGACGACAGAGCGAGACAAAAAGTAGGCAACATGTTAGCTTTATCATTGTTTTCCCCATCCCGCCGCAAGGGGACAGTGGTTAGCACGCTCGCTTCCCACGCAGCAGATCCGGGTTTAAAGGGAATGTGGCACCTTTATATCGTGATTTTAACTGAGATAGCCAAGTTATAAAGCTTGCCAGAAAACCCGGTACTCAATGCATCATTTGTCTTGAAGCTCAAAATTTCCGTGGAGAAAACCTAAAACCTACCTGAAATGTACCCCAAATGTACCCCAGCTAGGTGACCACAGTTGTCAGCTTTTGGTGTGACGACAGCGCAGACGTCAGGGTGAGTAATCAGCCAATTAAAGCCCTTGAAGCCTTTTGACTGTGGTAGTAGTTGCCAGATCATGACGTCATTCACAGGCAGAGGCTTATATTTTAACTTTAGATGAGCATTTTACATAATTAAAATATTGAGCTCAGTGTATATTTTTAGAGAAATCATGAACTTCTTCATGATTTTCGGCTAAAACTACCCCTTATTACACTAAATTCCTTGAATTCGACCAAGGGAATGTGGCACCTTGGTCGAATCATGGAATTTAGTGAAATTAGGCGTACTTTTAGCCAAAAATAATGAAACCACTAATGATTTCCCTGAAAATGTACAATAAGATCAATATTTTGTTTTTAAAAATACTCCTCTAGAAAAATAAATAAATATCAGTCTGTGGATGATGTCACGATCTGGCAACCACTACCATACTTAAAACGCTTCAAGGGCTTCGATTGGCTGATGCTCATTGTGACGTTAGCACATGTTGTCACACCAGCAGCCCACAACAATCGCTGCCCGGCGACGGGCTGATGGGGGGCTGGTGTCAGGTAGGTTTTAGGTTTTTTCTACGGAAATATCGAGTTCCAAGACAAATGAAATATGGAGTGCCGGGTTTTCCGACTTGCTTTACACCTTGGCTATCTCAGTTAAAATCACGTTGTGAAGGTGCCACATTCCCTTTAAGGCCCTACGGACTCCCTGAACGATGACCAGTCTGGCTCTCTAGAAACCCTTCCAACAGGGAAAGAGTTGGCGACGCCATATGACCGTGCCAGCTGGTACGTCAATAACCCTAAACAATTAGTTGTCTACCCCGCCGACGCAGCTTACGCTCCTTCTCGCTCTTCAGTCCTCTTCCATCAGACTGAGATATAGCAGGACCTATAAGAAAAAAGTGACGCCGAGAAGTTCTGGTAGTTCAAAGTAGGGCTCTTTGAACATCCGCTGCCTGCTGGTGATACCGTTGTCAGCAGTAAAAACAACTTTGCGGAACTTCAGTCTGAAATTTCAGACCTGGGAAGCAAAGTGTAAAACTTAATAGACCCGATAGGGCCAAACAGGTTCAGCTGATAAACCGAGGGTCACACGTAGAGAAGCTGCTTGTGGCATTTTAAAGTGATCCGGTAATGTTGTGACGACTTTATTGGGCTGCCGAGCCAGGGATGAACGGCACCCGCGTGCAAAGGCAGGAAGACAACAGCACTTGGGCTTTGATTCTGCTCTGAAAATGGCCGACCTTCTAAACCTAACGTAGAGCTCGTCCAAAGTGCCGTTATATTCGGACCGGTTCCGTGCCCCAGTGCCCATCCAGCCTTTTTAGCCGACCGGCACGGTCCTTTAATTCCTGGGCTTCCCCAGAAGCTGGTGACGGACCGGCTCCAGATGACTAAATAGTTAACGGTTGATGCACTGCCGTCAGTCCTCCCAGCTCGCAGCTTTACCTCCAAACTGGCAACTCAGTTCCTGCTAGTGGGCTTAGCAAGAATGTAAGTTCCTGTGGTAAGTTGTTGATGGCTGTACACTTTCTAGTGGTTTCTTTCCGGTTTTCAAATGCTTTCTTTTTACACATCACCATTAAATTGTTTAGTTTTCATAGATGTTGTCCTTATCAGATGATCAAGCAACTATACTCTTAGAGAAACGCTTGGAAAAGAAGAAAAGTTAGTACGTGATACTTGTTTTCCAATTAGGGAAAGGAAGCCAATAACTCTGGTCAAAAAGGATAAAGCTATTAAATGCAGGGGCGTCGCCACCTGGGGGTCGCCCCACCCCTCACTCTTGGAAAGTGGGGAGTGCCCCCCCTTTGGCCAGTAATACCATTGAAAATGTCAAATTTCAGTGGACCTGTGGGTTTCAAGGGTTTCACCACTGGCCCTGCCCCCCCACTTTGACTCCGCCCCCAACTCGAAAATTCGTGGCGACACCCTTGATCAGATGATATTGATATATTGACGCACACACCCCAGTTGACGGTGCTGGTTTCCAATAAACGCGCGCGGTCGAGGGGTCCTGGGGTGCTCCTCACCTTTTCCGAGGTGACCGGAGAACCTTAGCAGCCGGAAAGCGCTACTTAGCCATGTTTAAGAAAATTTATGAGCGTGTCGATTGGCGAAAGAATTGTAAAAATCGGTCAATCGTTCTTTAATTCATAGGTTTCAAAGTCATTCCTTTATTTTGGGACCGTCGTATTCGTACGGTCGCATCAGTTCGTCTCACTGCAGGCCGAGTTGTGACGTAAGAAAGTCATATAAGTGGAACTAGATACCACGGTCACCTCCCTGGAAGGTCAAGGTCAAAGGGCACAGGTCAAGGAAATGAAATCATTTTCAATGTCATTAACCCAAATTTTCCGGTCAGATTGCATCATTCAATATGACGTATGTTATGCTATGATTTCGTAGCTAAGGATACCCAACGTCAATGCCAAGGCCCCAGGTCAGGAACAAAGGTCGTTTGCCAGGGTCAAACCCTCAGTTCCCCCCAAACTGCTACTGTGCCAATTATGTCGTACATTAAAATATGTCATATTTTTACGGCATAGGTCAGTGACCTTGAATGACCTTTGCTTTATAACTTCAGAGACAATTGTATGATAGCGTCTCCCAATGAAAAGCCGGGAATACATTTAGGTGAATTCTCGGTTTTTCCCGCATAATCACGGCCATCCCCAACAAGCGAATCCTAAGGTATCGGGTCCTAATATAAGCCAATCACGGTCATGCCAGGTCAGCAATGCCCCTAAGTTGACCTCAATGGCCTCTGTGCGAGGTCATCGAGGTTAACGACGCAGATTCTCAATAGGTGCAACAACTTGCAACAACTTGGAGAAAATGAATTTAAGTCTCCAGCACGGCTAAAATTTGACATTTACGAGCTCGTTTCACCTTGAGGATATTTACCTTAGTAAATACAACTTGACTCTAACGTATATCACTATTACCTCGACAAATAGCCCCAAAGGGCATTTTCCTAACCACCTTGTTTCTCTTAAATCTCGGGGTTACTTAAGGATACCTACCTTTCATTGCACCTTGACGCCAGATCATCTCCACTGCGTGGGTTGATTTATGTTTTATCAGACTACGTTTGCAATGTTCCGACATTTGCATTTTTCATTTCTCTGAAATGTATTTTCTTAGAACTTTAGTGTGGATGGGCCATATTAATCACCCTGTCTGTCTGAGACTCTGATTTTTGTTTTGATGCCTGATTTATAAGTCTTAGGTCACTCCTTGATATGCATCGCAGGCAAACCAACATGAACAAATGGCTTGTTTTGCCCCACAAGTATGTTTGGGGATTGTTTTTTTCTATTTCCAACGATTTTTACAACACTATATAGTTGCATTTGAGTCCAATTCCGGTGCAAGGTGATTTCTGCGGATAATTCAAAATACGCCCAGAAAGGGCCGAAATCGAAACTGGGTCGAAACTGTGGTCACTAGGTGTCAGACCTAGAAAGTCTCCAAAATGCATACAGCGTACTAATCGGGTCCACTGAGGTAAATGCAACATAACTTGATCATATTTTGGTCTTATATATATATATATATATATATATATATATATATATATATATAAAAATATATATATATATATATATATATATATATATATATATATATATATATATATTACACATTACCAGTTTTTTGTTGCATAGAATACCAAATCCTAGATCCTGTGTGATATCTTTCACAAATAAACAAATGGTATAATGTCAAAAACGTCAGGTGATGCAGTAAAGCAAAAAGTGGAATCAAGATGCAAGTTGCCAATGCCTAAAAGGTGTGTACACAAACATTTTCATCGGTTATTTATACTTATCTCCGCTTCTTCGACTTATTCCGCTTATTCTACGTTATTCTACTTCTGCTTATCTGTTATTTATCGGTTATTTATACTTGTCTCCTAGATACACATAAGAATACATTTGTATCTATTGGGCATTGGGTGTTTGTCCCATTCATTACACTTAGTGTGCTAGAATACGCTTGCAAATGCGTGAAACCCTCTTAACTATAATATATGTGCACGCATATGGAACATTATTATCATACAATACAGGATTCAGAGTATGGTAGGTTACTTGTAATCTTCCCGGCTGTCGTGTAAGCAGAATATTAATTTGGATATTTATTTCATCGTGAAAAACAATGGACATAAATATGCGTAGCATCTGCTCACTGTATCCCTCATTGTTCAAAGTATGGCAGGAGGGTAATCAAGTTGTGCCATTTATAACGCACCACTAGCCACCTACAATTTCCACTGAACTTGGGAGACCATCACTTTTAGTGGAGTAGCAGAGCATTTATGCCGATGCCTCGCTCACTTTTGTTGCCGGCACTTCTTTGACCGAGGTGTCGTTGACATAGTACCATCGATCTTCCGACTTGTTACAGCAGAAGGTAGTGTGGTGGCCGGTCTGGGCGTTACCATGGTGTTCGACCACTGCGTAGAAGTCGTACACAAGGCTGCCCGAGATCTGCGGAGGCCCATTGGTCATCCAGCTGAGATCCATGCTGCTAAGGGGAAAGGAGACATGATCGTGTGCCTTATTCAATGTGCTAGCGATGTACGTTAGCCGTTTAAGATTATATTCACTCCGTAAGGGTAAAATCCAATTAAATTTGGAGTCCCCCATTTTTAGTTGCTGGAACCGCTTCCGCATAATGATATGCAAATGTACATAAACTCACAATCCCCTCATATTGTATTCATAACATCGAAACATTTTAACTGTTCGCAAATATTGTTAAGGGCGGCTTTGTTGTGCGCAGAACGCACCGTATACGATACCTGGTTTGCGAATAGATCCTCCCTAAATATCGAGCCAGGCTCCGCCCTTGGTATTTATATTATTTTAAACCTTTCAGGGAACCTGCCCACTTGAAATGTAGAAAAGGTCAGAAGGTTTCAAAGGCTTAGCGCAACTTTTAGAAGATGTCGGGAAAAATATAAGGGATGGGTATAATACACCCACCCCTGACAGGAATAAGGCCAAGTTTGGCGATTTGTACCGTTGACAAAATACTAAGTGCCTGTTTGAAATATGACAAAGGATACTATCCTTCTAAGCACGAGAACGGATAAACATATTCCTCGGTGGTTTTTCCGTATTTAGATAAGCCATGGAGCTTTTCATTTAGTAAGCTCACCAGCCAACATTTGAGGTAAATAAGCCCTATCGTCAAAGTCAATGGCTTTATTTTCCCTTGAGTACAGGTCGTGTAGCTTGATCAACCTCGGACCAAGTCAGTGATATGACCTTATGGTCAGTGATATGACCTTCACAAGCCTTGCACGGTGCGAAAGTGACATCTTTAGACGAAGATTACTGTTTATCACTGTCTGAGGATATTCTGCAGGCCTGCTAACAATTTCCAAGGGGATGTATTGACCTGACAGTAGATTGGTCAGAATCTGAAATATTTGTATTTACATTGGAACTATTTTGGCCTGGTTACCTTTCTTTTTAGGAAACAGTACATTGAAATTATTCCTGTGAGAATGTGCCACTTTTTCTTAATTCCTGTTTGCTAGCATGGTATTTCCAATGAGTCGGAGGGGTTTAGGGCTAACGCTAGTCAAATTGTTGAAACCAGACAGAAGAAATTAATGCATGATTTGAACTAGGACCTAACTGCTTTTTATTGTGAATTATGAATCGTGGGGAATTTCAATATGGGGAACCGTGAGTGAAATGCGTTATGCTGGATTTTTTTACATGTCTTTCCAAACTGCTATCTCAGTTCAAAGTCCATTATACAACTGGTATGTTCCCTTTAACCAAAACTTTAGAGGCGGGCAAAGGTGACTTGCACAGAACGCCTTATAAAAGTCATTAAGTAATTAATTAAGTTTAACCAAAACAAAAATGTAACCTGTAAAACTCAAAACTGTAGCCTAATAGCAAGACATGAAATTTGGAACCATCGGTGTGGCCAGTCAGGGAGATACATCTCCGTGCAGAGGCGGGTGGCCGAGAACGGACCAACGGACGCCGGACACCCGTACGTACCGATCAGCTACCTGCCGAAGACCACGAGGATCACCAGGACCGAGACTAGCTGGGTAAGTCGTAGGTGGCAGCACCTGCCACCTCCAGAGATGCATCTCCTGCCAGCGGCAACGCTGCACTGGAATCCAAACACTTTCTCTCCTGGCCGGCAAGGTCAGACCTGGCGGCTGATCTCCCGCCCCCAGCGTGAAGCCGAGGGGGCTTCTGGAGGGGGAGGTACAGGTCTGGAGGCGTTGCTGGAGAGGCTCAGCGGCAGCAGCGCCGCCGCTGGCCCTCTGCTATAAAACCTGTCCCTCTGTATGAGTGCAGCACATTCGGATCGTTGCATCTGCTCTGTCACCGCTGGGCAGATCTAGAAACATTAGGTGAGTCTTTTGGCTCATGAAGCGAGCGCGAGGAGTGTGCGACGTGTGTGTGGGAAGCAGCCTCAGTGGTGATCCTGTTGCCGCGATACTGGAAAAGTGAACGTGATTGGATCTGGAACCATTTCTACTTTCTACATCTCGGAGTTTGGTGGCTATTACATAGTGAACAGAAAATATTGAAAGCAACCAAAGTAGGGACGGGATGAGTAAAACCCCTCAGTTTGTCGCCATGTGCGAGAGAAATATCGGAAGATATGACTGTAGGCAACATTGATATACTGATAAAAACAGAAGAATAGGCAAAAGATGATAATATTCTTAATGTCACCGAAAACCGCGCTGAATTCAGCTGAGAGTGAATGCTGAGCTGCGAAAATGCTAAAAAGCTCGGCTCGGAAGGCGAAAGCAATATATTTTGTATGTTTTTTTTACATTTTTCTTTGACGTTATTTGTTGTTGACCGACACAGAATGGGAATAGGCGGTGTTCTGTATGGGATTAAGCTGTTTTAAATTTACTCGTAGCATCCTTCGCCTAGTCTTTTGTATTTTTACTAGCATATTTGCAGGACCATGTGACCATATTCCTTTGCAGATATCTTAATGTCGCCCTTTTTCTAGCAACGGCTCTGAAAATTGGATATCAGGTTGAATTGGTATTGCGGTAAAGGGTAAAGAACGCTTATCCTTGCTTCCTTCTTTTTTACTGTTGTCCTTATTCATCACATTTCCACGGCCGAGCGCATGCCTGATCAGAACATTGGCCTGCGCAAAAATAAAAAACTGTAAACATTAAAATGTAGAAGGCAATTCAATTGTGTTTCCATATTTTAAACCACTATGCAAGTATATGTATGCATAGGTACCATGTTTCGTAAGCTGGTCAGCTATTTTTTATTTTACTAGATTATTGTTCGCTTTATCTTTTATTATCCTCTAAGGCAAGAACTGAAGGCTGCCAACATTCAATATGTGTTTTGTTTTGCTATTTATCTTATGCACGCGAGCTCTACTAAACTTTGCGTGCAATCCTTTGTAGGTTTTTTCCGATGCTTGTAAGGCAGACTTTCACTTAGCATCTGCAAGTATTACCTTGAGAAATGCAGGCTTCTATATTTACGCTGCCTTCTATTAATTGCAACTCCGATGCTTAAAGTATTTTTCTGGTAAACGTTTTTGCCTCTTTATTTATAGCTATGATTAATAAACATTGTCATGAATTGTTTAGAAAATGAGATTAATTAGAAAAGCTTTAGAGAAAAGTGAGGCGCAAACAAATTAGGTACTGCCCATCTAGAGCAGTGTTGCCGTCAATTTAAATGGAAACTGGACCGTATGCCTCAGAATACATCAAGTTCAATAACGCACGTTATGGTTGCACAGCACTTTCTGTTCTTTGCTGCTTCCGTAACGCCTGATTCTCTGGGAAAAGTGAGGACGGAATTAGGGGCCTCCTTACCCCCCATTATTTAACGAAACCAAATTAACATGCCTTCTGGTGAGCATCAGAAGGCTCCGTCAAATTTGCATTGCCAATATTGCTGCCGCAACTGGTATTTGAGGCTGCTTCACACACTGGTATGAAATGTACTAGCTTTACCGAACAGACTGAGTGGCACGGCTTGGGGTAGTTGTCTCAGTCAGGGTGACTACGGCGGATGTGCAGTGGGTGCCGTGGCTGGCTGGCCCAACGCTCGGCTGGCAGACCCGGCGCGAGGCTCACGCGGGCGCCAAGTCCATCCACTCTCTCACGCCAGGCTCAGTCGGCAGATAAGACGTCAGTCAGTCGAGCTGTCGTTCGACGGTGGTCAGTCCTAGTTGGCCACCAGTGCCGTCAGTCAGTTGTCCGCTCTTCAGCCGGACAGAGAGAGTTACAGGCCGGTGTGAGAGGTGATTGGACTTTGCTGCCCACCGCCATTGAACGAAAGAACGCCTTGCTGAGAGCGCGAGCCACCATCAGTCAGCAGCCAGTCAGTCAAGGTCCAATCACCACCACCTCCGCCGTGTAACCCTCTCTCTCCGTCTGCCGGCAGAATGTGGCGGGTTCTGCTTTGTTCGCTGCTGGTGACGGCCGTAGCCGGCCAGTACGATTATGGACTTCAAAATGACTATCTGCCGCCAAAGTGTCCTGAGGCCGAAACGAGCGTTTCGGTGTTGACCGTGACGAAAACGTCCGTCAAGGAATCAACCAAAGTGAGCGTTAGGAAGATCACAGACACTGTCACCGTCACATCAACGTCCGCTTCCGTTTTGGTCTTGTCATCCACCAAGACGGTTACCTCTTCGAGCGTCCAAACCTCTGTCCTCACCCGTGCTTTGAGCATCTCCGTCACCAAGACTCAGACGGCCCCGGCCTCAACAGTGACTCAAACATCGTACCAGACCGTCACACGCACGGTTCCGGTCGAAAAGGAGACCGTACTGACCAACCAGCTTACGCAGACACGGACTGAGACCCAGAAAAACACTCAATCAACGACTGTAACGCGCATTTCAACGCTCTCCACCCAAAGCATCAAGGTACTTCGCTCCACGCAGGTGGTGCCCGGAACGACATTGCGCATCACAAGTACTGAGCAGGTGAGCAAGACCCAGGTTGTGACTTCGTCGCCTCCTGTGAAGACTGCGGTGGATACCAGCAATGCCTTCCAGACGGTCACCCGTACCAACACCCTTCCTGGCAAGACCCTGACCCAGACCCGCAATCTGCTGCAAACCAGCGTCATCATTTTGACCCAGACTCAAACGAAGACCAATGTGGTGACTTCTCAGAAGGTTGTCCCGACCACTGTGACCAAAACCGTGCCCGCAACAGTCGTGACCACCGTCGTGAACACCAGGGTTGTCACCTCGACCTCAACCGTGGCAAAGACTGTCATCAACACCAAGACCAGCATCGTCACCAAGCCGGTGTACGTGAAGGAGACCAAGACGGCTGTGCAGACCGCGACGGCCTCGGATGTCGTTCGCTCGGCGGTGCAGAAGCTGACCACTACGGTGACGGAGCCGGCAGGTGCCGACGTGGTTGTCACCGTTACCCAGCCCGGGTACACCACCATCACCAAAGTCATCACCAGTACCAAGCCTCAGACCCAGGTGGTCACCAAGACTGAATACGACTGTCTGGGCTACAACTACGATGCACCTGCCAACCCCTTCTCGTTCTAACTATTTGGACTGGCGTTTTGTGTCCAGCCGGGGATGAAAATTTGGTTCGAGCCCATGAATAAAATTGCAGCGATCCAAACAGACAGGGACGAAACATAAGTTAAGGGTGTTGCGAGTGATTGTTGACCACGTTGAATATATGCCTGTAATGCAAACGTGATTTCAAATATATCTCCAGTGGTTAACAGCCACGACTAATTCATTCTTAGGAAAACAATAAAGTTACGAAATGATGGCCGTTTTCTCAATCCAACAAATTTTGGTGAGGTTTTGGTGGGGACTGCTTGCCAGACATCGGAAACTATCTTCTAAGGTAAGCACGTGTAAACATGCCTGCGTCTCCGCATATCAGAGATACATGTCAACACTTTGTCTTGTAAAATATATCCGGATTATTCTTAATTTGCAGTCATATGTATCCAGCTAAGTTTCCCATGATGACCGCAGGTCACCCTGGCACAGCGTCCCAGTTGTGCTGTGAGTTCACAACTGCTGAGGCTACTGTGTGAGTGACTTTTGTTGCTAACAGGCTGTTCGTTGGTTACAGGATGAGGCGCGTGCTTGTGCTGCTGTGTCTGGTGTCTGCCTGTGTGGCAGCACCACAGGGTGACTACTTGGACAGCTACTTGCCGCCATCATGTCCACCAGTAGGGCCGCCAGTCATCGAAACCAGCACCTCGACGGCGGCGACCGTGCGCTCCACCGTTATCACCACGGTCATGACAACTGGCGTGAAGGTCAGCGTGACCAGGACTGTGCCTTCAGTCACCACTCAGACAAGCGTGGTGACCAGAACCGTGCCATTCGTCAGCACTTTTATCAGCACCGCCGTACGGACCCAGACCCAGGAAGTCACCAGAACAGTTCCTGGCCCTACTGCCACTCAGCGGAAGGTAGTCACAACGACTGCAAGAGTCACCAAGACCAACGTGGTGACCAGGACCGTGACAGTAACCAAAACAGCAGTCCGCACTATTACCAGCAATGTCGTGGTCACTCAGACGCTGCAGAGGAGCACAACCATCGTCAACGTCGTCACTAAGACGAATGTGCAGACGACCAAGCTGCCTGACGTGACCAGCATCAGCACATTGAAACAAACGAGGATTCTGACCCAAACGACGACGCTGCCGGTCAAGACCATTACTCGTACCGTCACCGTTACGCAGGTACAGTACACCTCTGCCTAGGTACGCCGGTCCGGGGCTCCCTATGAATCACCCATGCTGGCTCGTAATTTTGCGCTTTTAGTTTTAACACACGCCCTGATACGTCGATTTTCATATGTTATGCTTAAAACTTGTCTGTTTTGTTCAAGTAAGTGTAATTTTAGAGACAAGAGTTGAGTATCCATTGTGGAAAAACGGAAAAGCAGGATATACATTATTATTATGTTTATTTATCAAGAGCGCATTCTCGCACGGGCGAACCTTATGTGACAGGCTCTGGATTAGTTTATAGGGGATGGTTATTTCTGTACCATTTGCTAGTAGTGTTTTAATCTCCTGACCTCCACCACAGACACGCACCCAGACGCAAACGCAGAAGCTACCGGATGTAACCCGTACGGCTACTGTCACCAAGAAGGTGGACCAAACCAGCACCACCCAGGTGACCCAGGAAGTGATCAGGACACAGACGCAGACCAGCTTTAAGACCAACACCGCGGTGGTCACCTCCAAGGTGACCAGGACTGAGCAGCAGACCACCCAGGTTCCAGACAGTCGTGCAGCGCACCATCACCAAGTCCACGTCGACGGTGGTCGAGAGGACCGTCCCACAGACCATCACCCAGACCAACACTGTGACCCGCACCACCACCAAGCCCGGTCAGACCATCACCTCCACCGAGACCCAGTATGTGCCAGTCACTCGCAAGCTTCCGGCCAAAACGAGAACCGTCATCCAGACCAGCATGGTGACTCAGGTCGTCACCCAGACCAGCATCAAGATTAACCCAGTGACGACCACCTCTGTGACCACAGTGTTGACGCCGCCGCCCTGCAAGTACGACTACCCCGAGCCGGAGAAGAAGTTCGAGTATTAAGTGACCCTCTAGGTCACCGTTATACCGATCAGAAGAGTGCGGAAGAACAGGGGAAATATGCTTTTCATTGGACGGAACAACCAACAATTGCTAAAAAAACTCACCCCAGTAAGACTGCGCTAACATAGCGCAGGTGAGCTCCCACCCCTTAGACCATGAATTACTGCGGTTAAATTATTTTGTGAGCGGCAGCGGCAAGTGCAAGCACATATTAAACGTGGTGTATGAATGTAACGCTGATTTATTTTGTTGAACCAGTTGGCAGAATATGAAATATGACACGTCCCAGAAAAAACCTTGTTTGAAGTTTACACAATCTGTCCGATCCAAGACAACTAATGTTAGATTATATATCTGCAACAGACCACCCAATTAAAAATGGTTTCAGTGACAAAGGCACACTATCTGCATTTTCAAACCTATGGTAGACTGCCGGTGCTTGAGGCTTGATATAGTTCCCTGACTTCCCTGCTTAATCCCATGCTCCCATTGAAGGCTCCTTAGAAATATCAGCTGTCATATAATGATATACATCACCTTCGTGTGATTTGAATTGATCGATCGCGTAAAGTGGACCGTAAATTCCGTAGTTTTACATTTAGCTTCACCGACAACTCACGTTTTACGAAGAAACAGTGTTTTATGAGTGTACTATCTTTTTAGCACACCTCTCCAAACTACTAAGCTCCAACCCTCACCCCTCCCACGAGCCGATGGGGCTGGCGGTTCGAGCTAAACCACGGGGCGGGGCCGCAGTGGGATAGGTTGGGCTGGCGTACAAAATATACGATATTTATCCGCTAACGGTGAGTTGTGGGACAACTAAACAATCAGTCTAAGGATTTCCGTCGTATTCAATAGTATGGTGATCTAATCCCGTTGTATAGTTCTCACATTCCATTTAAGCTTATTCCAAAACTCCATTTGTTTGATGGTCATGCGTGCTCTACGCATGCTGTATGCACAGGGCTCGGTCCACACGTGCAACACATGGACCACACCCACTCCTGATACAAGATTGTCTGTTTATTGTCGATGTCCTTTGATGGTCACGATGAATGTCAAAGGAAAGGAAAACGCGATCTTGCGAACATTGTTGAGAAGAATTTGGCGGAACAATAAGGTCAAACGTTTTCAAAGCTTAAACTGATACCCATTGAAGGGCAAATAATCCCTCAAGTATACTATGTCGCCAAAATATGATGGCAAACCCACTCATTGTATGTGATGGGGATAATCATTTTCGGTCTTATTTAAATACAAGCGAAATTTTCGTCGGGGGAATCTTCCTTGGGATAAGAGCTGCTCTCCGTTGAGATCAGTGAAAAATATTTCTGGCCTCTTATTAATGTTTTTACATGATTTTTTCGATAGACATGCACATGAAGAAAACGTGAAATCGGACGTTTTTGGGACCTCCACGCGCCTTCAGTAAGTACTCATGAACATTGGCGGACGCAGGGGTGGGGACATTCCGGCGCTGGAGGGGGCCAAACTATCTTTGCCCCCCCAACGCCAAGAAAGTTTTGAAAAAGGTGTTTACACTAGGTCTGTAGAGCAAAAAAATATTCGCTCCCAGCCCCGCCCCCCCTCAGGAGGAGAGCCAGACATGGGTTTGCCCCTCCAAAAATCGGTTCTGCGTCCGCCCCTGCTTAAGAACAACAACTATCTATTACGTAATCTGAAAAGATCGGACATAATGAAAATATAGCTCAGACATTCCGGAGGGTGCTGAAGGAAAAATATAAAGCAGAAGTGTGGTATTTTTTTAAATGCACAGGCGGATCCAGGGGGCAAAGGGGGCACGTGCCCCCTCCCCCGATCGACCCTCGGCGCCCCCTGAAATTATCACGGCACCCCCCTGAAAGATCGATGGCGTCCCACTGAAATGTCGCTTCCCACCCGCCCCCCTACCCCCAGGATACGAAAATCGGCGCCCATCGATAGGATTTTGTGCCCGCCTGATAGGTTTTGCCGGTCAAAAGTGACACCCCCTGGTCAGGATGGCGCCCCCCCAATCGGAAATCCTGGATCCGCCTATGTGTAAATGAACAGAAAAAAATATCTATACATTTTTATTTTGCTTGATTCTGCTCCACATCATGCCTGTAGAATGTCTTACCTTATTCGTCCTGGTGGTACTGCATCAATATAGAGACTGTAGCTCTGTTTGTACAGTCTGTTTCTTTTTGGATTAGTGCTTGTCTTAGATAGCGCACGCTAATGGAAATAGCGCGCGCAACTGGGAATAGCGATGCCAGGTTTGGGTTCAGGTGGGGAAAAGTGCAACACCGGACTGCAGGAAAAATAACTGTTTTACCGGCTGCCTGTGGGATGAAACACAAGTTATTCGTGCGGCAGTCACCTTTTGTCGCCTTTTGCCCCACAGCATTTTTACCTTGGCATCACTGTCCCTATTTGCAAGTGCAGCCAGGCGGGGACTTTGGTGCCAGGTTTGAGGTTTGGTGGGACAAAATAAAACCCTGGGCTGCAGCACAAGGAACTGGTGTTTTATTTCACGCACAACATTTAACACGCGCATTGACGGGGGGCGGGTACCCGCCCCCTCGGGTTTTTCGGAGACAGCAGAAAAACGGCGGCGCGCAGCGCCGCCGTACTTGGTATACCTTTTCCCTCATCATTTTTGCAACTTCTGTGAAAATTTTAAGGATAGGTTATCTCAGGTCAGGTCACCAGTACAGGTCAAGTGACCCGAACTAAAAAAAAGTTTAAGATAGCATAAGTCGGAGCAGGATGAACTTATCCAATTGAAACTCATATCACATAATGGGCTCACCAAGTTCTCTAAAACATGTTCCGGTATTTTTAATATCGATGATCTAAGGTCAGGTACGAAGCATGACCTCTCCATTGGTAATACATGGGAAATATGGTTTTTACTGAATAACTCAGTAACAGATGGTGATAGAGCGTTTATTTTAGCTGCATTAGACTCGCCTTGGCTTTGCGGTTCTAATGATATGCATTTTATATAATTTGACCCTGACCTGACCTCAGGTCAGGTCAAATCTTTGATTTGACCTAGCAAGGTCAAATCATATATCATTCGATTCGGCTTGCTGCGAGGATTCATAGAGTTCAAGTCGTTTTGCTCTATCTTTACTTGCTCAGATGTAATGGCCGAAAAACTTAATTTACATGTTATCCCTATGACGGCATGTTTTGACCTCTGGTGACCTTAAATGTGACCTGACAAAAAAATCGTTGAAATATTTTCGATGGAGAAGCGGATGGGCTACCCAACGCCGTTTACCGTTCTTTGCTACCTACCGTGGTTCTCGAGATCTTAGGGGGGAGTACCCGCCCCCCTCGTCAATCCGAAGGTGGCTCAAACCCCCGTCAATGCGTGTGTTAACAACAGCTAGTCGTGCCGCAGGCCGGTTGCTGCATTTTGCCCCACCGGAACTCGGCCTGGCATCGCCATCCCAATTTGCGCGCGCGTCATCCGGGGAAAACACTAATCCTCATAACACCGTGTAAACATTTAAAGGGAGATACGCGAAAAAGTAGTATTGTGGTTTCTTGCTATTTGAAAAATCCTGATTACGAAACTGTCAATTATTTTTGTATCTTCGGCAAAATTTTGGGAGGCCACTCACTTATTATCGAAATAGGTTAACAGTTCTGATAAAATTCTGAAACCTTCACCCATCACTTATTTTCGGAAACTTTTTAAGACTGAAAAGTAATGTTTTTTTGTAATAAAAATGTCTGTTCTCCTGTATTTGTATTTGAATCAATTTTACAAAGCCTTTAAACATTTAAAAATGAATTAGTTTGCCCTAGAAACGGAAAAAACATAATTACTGAAGTGTTCAGCTGTTTCGTACCTCGGGTCTTGAGTCATTTTCTGCTTCAGCCCCAGGATGACGAAACTTTTGCGTCAGAAAGGTCACGTGACCCCCTATGAAGTGGCTGTACGTTCTGATTGGTAAATTGTGATTTCTTAGAAGTCCTATATTTTTGTTTTAATATTATTTTTGGCTGTAGCTTTTTTAAAATAACTTTTATTTAGTAGTTTTAAACTTTCAAGTCACTGCTTAGGAAAAATGGGACCGGGTTTTTAGAGAATTGCATAGCCTTAGCCGGGGGTACGTCATTTACATCGATAAGAGGTGTACCGGTAAAGTCGTCTAGAAATGTTGACTTTGAGAGCAATTTTAAGGCATTTGCAGGCCGAATTCGCTAAAATGATAATAGGACTGCTGAAACAACTTTTTGGGATTTTTTATCTAGCCAATACATTTTTTCGCGTATCTCCCTTTAACGTTGTTTATGTGCTATTATGAATATGATGGAAAGGCTACAAATATGGTAAAAACCATGACTACTTTTATGCCTTGATTAGGCTGTGGAATAATGATTGTTGGGGCTTGACGACGCACCAACTTCGAAGACCAAACGGTGTTGTCGAGATCAGATTACGCGTATTCAATTGGTTAGCTCGCGTACGGTTCCGATATTCGCCTTCTGTGAACCAGACGAAACAATGTTTGCCCCAGGGTAAACTTTTATCCCAGTTAGTTCATTACAGTCTGGGACTGGGATTGAAGGAGCCTGGACAACCAAGCTGAGATGCTGGTGAGCGGTGACAGGGGGACCGAACGTGCAAAAACTATTTGGGGATACGCTTCGCCACCCTTCCCTCGGTTGCACTTTGAGACCAAGGCTGATGAACGTAAAACGCGCAGTTTTGTTACCACCAGTCCTGCTTAGTTATGTTTTTCTGGATTGCTTGAGACGGAAATCGAATAGCCATTTGTGGCATTTTTCGAGGCGTTGGTGGTGTTATTCGGCCGTGGCCTAGAGGCTCTTTATTTCTCCGGTAGTTGCGGGCCAAGACATCCATGGCCCTGTCGTCCAATATTACTTTACATGAGGTTGACCCATTAAGGGAATCTTGTCACCAAGTGGACCTCACGCAGCGATATGACAGCGACATGGCTGCAATAACTGACACAAACTCAATGGAGGCTGCAGAGCTTAATTTAGATACATATATTTTCAATTAATTTGAATGATCCCTCTTGAGAGGACTGATTCTGGTAACAAATTGAATGCAAAGTTACGAGGAGAGGAAATTTAGTTCATCTAAGGTGTACCGTACATTTACCTTTTAAATATGATCAGTTATAGCATGGAACCTTACGTGTTCAGGAAAATGTAATCGCGACGTGACGTCAGAGTAAGGGCGGCTCCGGATTGGTGGTTGGAGGTGCTACCGTCCGGGAGCTGCGCGGGTTGAGATAGATTGCGCCACAGAGGCGGAGCCGGAGTCAGGCCTAGCAGGGACACCGGAGCAGCACGTGCTTGGGCGTGTACAAGCAGACCAGACTGCGTGGGCCAGGTTTGCGCACTGCTGTTCCGTCTGCAGCGGATGCACGTTGACGCCATCCTCCTAGCCTCCGGTTAGGACTGATATCTGCAACTGGTCCTCCACTGTCCGTCTGAATAGGCTGTCAGACCATTTGCTACTCCAGCTGCTAGAGGCTGCTCTGGTTTTTTGCTCGAGCCATTCTGCCCACGTCCACTGGCGCAGTTTCCTACAGTAGGGTGAAGGCCTCTTTAGCCAGCGTGTCCTCTTTCATTTCCTGGAAGCCCGCGGTGGGCCGGAATCCACCGCAGAAAGATGTCTTGCGGCCGGACAGCGAGTGAGAGGAAGAGATCACTCACTGACGGGTCTCCTCGCCGTCAGCAGAACGGCCCTTCCACTGGCAATGGCCGCGAGGGCAGACAAGAAATATGTGCAGAGGACGAAGGGGTGCTCTGCTGGTGCGACATTTATCTCCAGCAGTCTCTCCAACGCCGCTCACATAGCGATGAGCCCACCTTCCAGCTCGCACGGTGAACTCATGCTCGCCCCAAGGCAATGGCAGAAACAGGAGGCAATGGGGGCTACGGAGGCTATATTTCCCGCATGGGAGAAGCCTAAACGCTGTAAAGAAATGACCTCCCGTCGGCAGAAAAGCACAGGACAGAATTACTTCCAGACCAGCTGCGGGTCGGTCTGAGGGAAATTAATTCCACGAGCCTTCGAGGGCCCGAATTGTTTGTTCCCTACCCTGAGGTCGGATCTCAGGGCCTCCTGTTACCTATATTAGGGTCCCACGCGTTGCTCCCAGGAAGGGACAGAGCGATTGCCTTGAGAGGTCATCGATTGCTGGTCTCTACAGTACTTAAGCTTGTTCAAAACTGCTAGGCTTCTGTGAGTGCCTTAAGGCAGTTATTCAATGTCTGGACAGGCTGTTGATGTTGCGTGTAAAATTCGTAGTAATCCTGGATAACGCTACATTTGTTGCGCAGGTGTTGTTCCCTACGATCGCAAACGTAATTCAGACTGTGGGGTTTCGGTTAATCGAGCCCGAGTTTTACTCTGCAAATCTTTACCTCATCTAGCAGCGCACGGAGAGTCGCTGATGATGATGATTCCGGCCGTCGAATATGGGTATTCACATGGAGGGCGCCTCGTTACAGTCGCCCCAATCGCCGGAGGAAGATCCGGCGACTCCGGTTTAGATGAAAGCGTATTTGTGGCGAAGACCCGCGTCGTTGTGCAGTCCCTGCCGTCCAGGTCGCACCTGGCCCACTCCCAAGACCGGAAGTGGCTGTCTTCGGAATCGCTTTCGTGATGAGTCGAAAAGTCGTTCGCTACCTTGCCGTGCGTAACTGGTCGATAACAGTTAGCCTGATACATCATTCGGATTTGTCTCTCTTCGTCGGATATTTGTGAAGACTAAGTGTTGCTGCACGGCCTAGGAGCCAGCATCATCATCCCATTTGAAACGTGTTTTCTTCTTAATATGTGATGGGCCACAACAGGGTGTAACTCACCTCCAAGAAGATCTATATAAATTTTCGGAACATTCTTAGAAATTTCAGCTAGAAGAAAAACAGCTAAGAAACAGCTAGAAAGACAGCTAGGTAAACTGTGAAACATGTTCAGGCCTGGTTCAAATGTCATGCTTTTCGAAAGCGTTTGTCTTTATTGTTTTAAGGCAACAAGATACAGCGGTAAGTTTTATATCTATTTGATATCGTAGTGAACGCTGCCATGAACTATGGCTTCGAATAGTATGCAACATATACACCCTGAAAAACCCATATTCGACCAAGCCACCCTCTGACCTAACAAGATCATGTCCATATAATTCGACTCCTCCGGTCAGGAGGAGCACATCGATGCCCTTGGCATACCTTTGAACGAGTGGTTTCCGAGTTATAAGGAATTTCTTGGATTAGCCCACATTTGACCCATGTTGGTTCTTTGTCTTCACAGTTCGAAGGATATGTTTCCAACTTCGTACACAAGTAGAAAATGTTTGGACATATCCAGTACTTTTACTTTCCCTGCTTTTTGCATCACTACTGGTTTTCGAGAGGAGTTCAGAAATGGTCCTCCGAGCGGTGGTTGGTGCTACAAGAACCCCAGGGGTGCCAGGTCCTAGGACGGGACGGGAAACCCATCAGTGGCACGGTCTGCCCGGCACTAGTGGTGTTTACACGCAATGCCATTGGCCAAGCACTTGGCGGTTCCCACGCTCAGCAGAAGGCTGCAGGGTGCCAAAGCTGACGTTTTCGAAGGCAAGCCGGAAAATTAGGCTAAAGCACGAATAATTGTTGTTTTCTTCTAGACTTAACTTCTATATTTTTGTAACACACTCCAGTGATGCCTTAACCCTTGCCCCGGTGGCGGGTACGAGCCACCTTCGCCCTGGTGGGGGCTAAAAGACCCCACGATCTCAAAAACAAGAGACTAGAAAAAAGCCAAAACGGCAATCGAAAGCCTTCGAAAATGATATCGAAAATACTGGTCATTTTCTTGTCAGGTCAATATCAAGGTCACCAGAGGTCAAAATAGGTCAAAATCGCTAATATGAGGTGTACTAAGAAAACCTCCTATATCTCAGAAACTATGATAGCTAGAAACATTTTCTAACACCATTCGAAAGCTCTTGAGATGTGCTTTCATTACAGTGGCATTCATTTTCGTGTCAGGTCAAAGCCTAGGGAGCTACAGGTCACTAAATATTGGGCATATTCTTGGGAATGTCCATAGCCACCCATGCAAAAGGTCGTTTACTTTTTCGCTAATAGCTTCCAAACCAAACAAGATACAGCCATAGTTTATGCACCATTGCAATCCTCTCGTCAATACAAATCGAATGATATATGATATTGCTATGCCAGGTCAAATTTAAGAATTTGACCGACCCAGGTCAACGGTCTGACCCAACTTGACCTGGTATAGTCATGATGTATATCATTTGACTTCCAGTGACTATACAAACACTTTGGTGACAAAATAAAAGCTCTATCTTAGTTTATTCAAAATTTATACAGAAAAACACCAAAAAATGCTTATTTGACCTAAGGTGACCTTTTAAAGGTCACAAGTCAAAAATTTTGGTATCAGCTTCAGAAATGGGCTAAGAGCAAGTCGCAACGGATGTTTGAAGTTGATTCCATCCATACTTACTGAGAAAAGCTCATTTCGTGATTTTCCCCATGCATTGTCAATGGGGAGGTCATGCTCTGCACATGACCTTAGGTCACCAATATAAAAAATCCCGGAACAAATGTTGTAGCTCCTGGTGGGCCCAAGATGTGGTATGAGTTTCAACTTGATCGATTAACCCTTCTTTAGTTATGCCGTCCTAAGTATTTTTTGAGGTGAGGTCACTTCACCTGACCTGGTGACCTGACCTTATATGACCTGAGCCAAAATTTTTAGGAAAGATGTAAAAATGATAAACGAACAGCTAGACCAAGTTTGGCGGCCTGCGCGCCCCGTTTTTGGTCACTTCGGAAAAACCCGAGGGGGTCTAAAAGACCCCCCACCGGCGAAGGTTAAACCACACTTGTCCTGTAGCTTAACCCGCACTTGACAGACAAAGCAAGTGCGCGTCTAGTACAGGGATGAGTGGGTTTTAAAGACAGCACCCGATTTGGTGATTTATAAATATTATTGGTGAGTTCAAATAAAAATAGCAGCTATTTGTGCTGTACTGTAGCCCAGTTTTCCAGTTTGTCCACCAAAAATGCAGCTGTGGCACCGTGCAGGTTAATCAGCCCTGGGCTGACCAATACCACCACTCGTGTAAACGCGGCTACTGACGTCTTCGGCCGGGAGTGCCCTGAGGCGTCGGTCAGCTGATTGCTGGTCGGGGCGTTAAGCAGGGGCGTGCACAGTATAATGCACAAAAAATAATGTTGTCGCGCAGTTGTGGAACACTCGGTCTCCTCGGGCATGTCTAAGCATTTATGACTTTTTAAATGATAGTTATTGCTCTAAGATGTTTCTTCATATTGTTGTTTCCTTGCCATAGAGATTTAGCCTGTGGTTTCCTGAGATAACCTGCTGCTCACATGCGTCAAATGCACGAAAAGGTTGTGTGGTATGAACAGCTGGCGTCCCTGTATCCAGTCTGACTGTGCGAAGATGACATTGGTCTCATCAGGCTACGGTCACTGAATCCATAAATTACCGTGTACCTCCATTTAGCCTCTTTGTCAGCACCAGAAAGACACTGCGTGCCCTTGTCACTCTCGCGTGGCGGTGCTACTGAACCCAGAGCCTCCAGCGTCCACCGTCTCCACAAGCCGCCCGCGCCGCCCCTGCAGTTTGCCGCTTGCAGCCTGCATCCTCGGCTCGGAATGGCACACCGTATATGGCCGCAGGCTGGAGATAAGCCGAGCTGCCGCCACTGACGTCACCTGCGGAGATGAGCCGTCCTCTGCTGTCAGTCACCAGCAGCCCATCCCCCAGCCGAGCCGGTCAGGACACGACCAACGCTGCTGATGGATTACCGCCGGGACCTTGGCTCCGGTTCCCGGCTGGTGGCTTTGTGGTGACTTTTATGACTGTCTCACTACACCTCGGATGAATATTGTCCTGATGCACCGTTAACGGACAGATGCCTGTGCGGCAAATCAGTTTAAGCTTCTCAAATAGATGAGTATCACTATTGTTTTATGCGGGAGTTGTAAGTTGACGGCGTTTCGCGAATGCCTTTCAGCACATCTCTCCGGGTATGCTATTCAAATAAGACTATGCATAACTGGCTTTGCGGGCTGCTGTTTATTTTACAAAAAAACGTTCGTTTTCCTTGATGCGAGGCCTCTGTAGGTACACAAAATTCCATCAGATTTCAAACAAATACAAGGATTTTCTCCCCAACGGAATACGGCTTAATTCAATTACGGTTCCAGTTGTGATAGCAGGAATATATTTTAACCAACAGCATTCAACGCCCAAATACTAGACATTGGATATGGGACATAGGAACGCCCAAATACTTGTGGGATACCATGTTGTTGCCCAAAGGGAGGGGGGGGTGAAGGAGACTCAAGCCCCTTCCCCGAAATTTTCGAGGGCCTCTAGTTAGTGCATAGCTGGAGACTGTTCGGAGGCAATGGTGGATGGTGAGCTTACTAGCCCCCCACCCCGCCCCCCCTCCTCTCCCAAATAAAGTCCTGGATCCGCCACTGATTAGGATGTACCTGTTTTCACGATATGAGAGAGGGAGAGATAGAAAGGGGAGAGAAATCGTTGGAGAAGGCTAAAGATAGAAGGCGCCAAATACGCTTACCGGCTCAGCCTACCGGATTTGCAACAGTTTCGGACTTGGTTTTTTTAGCAATTTCGAATGATTGATGACATTAAAATAGTTGTTGGTATCCAATGAAGCCAAAAGTGAAAAAGATTGGATCAATATTTACATCCCAAATTTATATTTATGGTAAAAAGGCGTGTTTGGTGTGCTGCTTCGATTGCTAGAATTGACCTGTGTGTGATCCTCAATATGTTTTAATTTCCTAAATATGTCAATGCAGTTTTCACTCTGAATCATTAAACACTAAAATACATGTTTTGTGGGATCCTTGCCGTTGGGTATTCTGCAACAAAGGATGGCGAAAATAGTGTGGCCGTTACTCACTGACAGTCGCTTTAGCAGCCACACAGTAACTGCTCCTTTTAAATCTACAACAAAGAGGTGTTATTGTCTCCTCCAGCTATTGTTATTTTGCCTGCGAACCTATCTCGGACGCTGGCTCGACAATTCAGGTTTTTGCAGCTCCCGGTATGCTAAACTCCTACCTGGAAAATCAACATGTCTGTTTGTGAGTGTTCCCTACCATTGCACTTCTTACGTCCCAAGCGCACAGCTAAAGCGCGTTGCAGCAAGATTTTGTATTAATTTCTCGCGTATTTTTACAAACAAACATTCTGAGATCCAGATAAATATTATTGCTAACAGAATCGGGATGCATTCACAACTCACGTAGTTCTGAACAATGGTGTTGTCATTAGGAAGCTGAGCCTCATTGCTCTGAAAAAATCGGTGGCTCCCCACCCTGCCTGACTTGTGCATGACCAACTTCTTATCGAAACATACTTTTCTTCTGATGTCGTAAAAAGTAATGCATTGACCCAGGTCCAAATATTTTCTTTTAAATTATTATGCATTTGCGGCGAAAGATTAGAAATGAGAGAGCAGAAGGGTTTCTAGTCCTCTTATTTGGCAAACTGTGTAAGCCCAACAAAACAACGCATCAGGAGACAACTAACAGGAGTAGGAGAGGTTCAGAACTAACCTGGAAAACTGCAGTTTTCATATGGGACGAAGGTAAGTGGAGAATCCAACCGCCTTTAATGTGACGCCTCTGATCATACATCACTATATCACGTGAAAGATTACCATCAGCAGGGTGGTCACTAGGTAACTTTTTTCGGGGAGGGGGGACGTATCTCTGACTGGGGATGATCGGGTGGGAGGGGGGGGTTGAAGGCGAAGTTTGAACACATGTTTTTGCTTTTGAAAATGCTGTCGATGCACTCCACTCTCCGTTAGAATTGGAAGCAGTTAGGTATGCCCGCGAAGATAATGATGATAATATGCTGAACACCTAAATTGAATCCCAGATTTTTGGGGGCAGGTCCTCCTTAATTTGCCAGCTACAGGATGACGCCCCCCAATCCGCCCCTCCGCTTTCAGGATGATGACTCCCTGAAACTTTGGGGATGTGAGTTAGGTACACGCTACAAAATAGTTAATGACACGCTCCAGTAGCAGAAAAGGCCTGTGGGCTGCAGAGACGCGCGGATTACGGATTTACTCGCCGGCATTACACGATAGGTGCGGGTACGCAAAAGGGTTTACTCGCGGTACGCGTATCAAGAAACTCGGTGGCTGCGAGTTAGTTACACGACGTGAAAGAGTTTTTTCACCCGCCGGCAGAGTGTTAAAAACGTCTGCGGGCCGAAAGCACGCAAATGACGGGTTTACTCGACGGCGTAGGGTAAGAAAGCTTTGTGTGTGATGTTGTTTGATTGATGCTGCCAGCATGAAAAAAACTTGGCATGATGGGGAATGGTGCCAAGAAAATAACGGCAACATGGTGCCAGTACGCTATCGGTTGAATGGTAAAAGGACTGAAATGCTGAAGTGGTACCAGTACGGGAACGGTAGAATGGCACCAGTGATACCAGTATGGGAACGGTGGTATTGCACCTGTACGGGAACGGTGATATGACACCTGTAAGAAAACGGTGGAGTGGTACCAAAACTGGAACGGTGACGTAATGGCGTATTCGTTCGAAACAGGTGGCATACTGGGGGATGGTGCCGGGACTTGGGGAAGATGGGAGGGTGCCAGTGAGGGGTGAAGGAGCAGGATGGGAGATGGTGCCAGAGACGGCCAGGCGGCGTCACGGCGTTGGAAGCCGGAGCTGTGGATACCGTTGGTCGTCTGCTCTGAGGAATGTCCGTCTTTGGTCAGCCGGGAACCGACGACTGAGAGGCCGCTGCGGCCATCTGAGGCGGGCTCGGACTGCGGATGTTGCTGCACTGCTCCTGTGTACGGTCATGCTTCCCATAAACGAAGGCCGCTCCTCATGGACGGAGACCGACTCTTGTTAGGAATGCACCACTTCCTGATCAGACAAGAGACAGAACTAGCCGCCCGCCGCGGCGGTCACAAATTTATATCACGGAAACTGAGGGTCATACATGCTGGTGGAATTTTAGCCAAATTCATACTCATAGAAACTGCAGAATTATTGGGAGTAGGGGAGGGAGAGGGCCAGTGGGCAAAAAAAAGTATAAATCTGGCCCTCTAATACCCAGACCTAGCATGTTTCCCAGCAAGTAATGTTGTTGATGACTGTTAATCCTCAGCTTTTTCATTATAAGTTATTTCATTTCAGCTATTTCATTTCAGCTATTTCATTTCATTTTTCATTATAAGTCAGTATCTTTTTATATCTGGCCGAAATACTACACCTGACTATGGATGATACCAATTTGCTCTAAAACGATTTATGTACTCAAGACAAATATTTGTGGTACATGTCAAGGATCTTACATTCTCGTCATAGGGGGCCGGTGTCCCTCGTAGGTAGGTACAACCCCAAGTAGGTAGGTTTTTCTCGTTACGAAGAATCTAATGATATTGAATATGACTATATTAGATCAAAACATAAAAATGACATCACAGCTTAAGTCAGGTCAAGGTTTTCATCTAGCCTACTCAATAGGCGATATATATGCCGATCGACTCGAAATGATAATCCGAACGTAATAGTATCAAAGTAAGAGCTTTATTATCATTTCCTGCGAAGTTATTAACCCACGTCTGAAAACATACTCAAGTAGTCTCAGTTGACCTCTCAAAGTTAACAGGTCCAAACTTACAATATTTATCTGGTAAGGGGCCTAGGATACTACACTCAAAACCGGCGGAGAGCCTGTAGGGTTCTTGCACTTAACCCTTGCCCCGGTGGCGGGTACGAGCCACCTTCGCCCTGGTGGGGGGCTAAAAAGACCCCCTCGATCTTAAAAACTAAGAGAGTTAGAAAAAAGCGCAAAACGGCAATTGAAAGCTCTTCAAAAATGATATCGAAAATACTTTAGTCATTTTTCTTGTCAGGTCAATATCAAGGTCACCAGAGGTCAAAATGGGTCAAAAACGCTAATATGAGGTGTACTAAGAAAACCTCATATATCTCAGAAACTATGATAGCTAGAAACATTTTTCTAACACGATTCTAAAGCTCTTGAGTTGCTCTTTCATCACAGTGACATTTATTTTCGTGTCAGGTCAAAGCCTAGGGAGCTACAGGTCACTGAATATTGGGCATATTCTTAGGAATGTCCATAGCCACCCATGCATAAGGACGTTTCCGTTTTCACTAACATTTTCCAAACCAAACAAGATAAAGCCATAATTGAGGCATCATTGCAATCCTCTCGTCAATACGAATCGATTGATATATAATATTGCTATGCCAGGTCAAATTTAAGAATTTGACCTGACCCAGGTCAACGGTCTGTCCCAACTTGACCCAACTGGTATAGTCATGATATATATCATTTGACTTGCAGTGACTATACAAACACTTTGGTGACAAAATAAAAGTTATATCTTAGTTTAATCAAAATTTATAGAGTAAAACACAAAAATACTTCCTTGACCTAAGGTGACCTTTTAAAGGTTACAAGTCAAAATGTTTGGCATCAACTTCAGAAATGGGCTAAGAGCAGGTCGTAACCGATGTTTGAAGTCGATTCCATCCATGCTTACTGAGAAAAACTCATTTCGTTATTTTCCCCATGTATTGACAATGGGGAGGTCATGCTCTGCACATGACCTTAGGTCACCAATATCAAAAATCCCAGAACAAATGTTGTAGCTCCTGGTGGGCCCAATATGTGGTATGAGTTTCAACTTGATCGATAAACCCTTCTCTTAGTTATGCGGTCCTAAGCATTTTTAGGTGAGGTCACTTCACCTGGCCTGGCGACCTGACCTGATATGACCTTGAGCTAAAAGTTTCAGGGAATATGTAAAAATGACGAAAAACATCTAGACCAAGTTTGGCGGCGCTGTGCGCCGCCGTTTTTTTATCGCTTCGGAAAAACCCGAGGGGGGTCTTAAAAAGACCCCCACCTGGGCGAAGGTTAACTTTGCACCATATTAATAATCGGACAGCAAATGTTAACACCCACGGAGGGGGTCTGGCACTAACCCACGGAGGGGGCCTGGAGGCCCCAAGATCTCGGAAACAAGAGGTTAGAAAAACGCCACTGGTAGGTGGGTGGGGCTATGGTATCACATGATACCAATTTCATTGACCTAGGTCAATATCTTCAAGGTCAAACGAGGTCGTAAAGGTCAAATATGCCATCTGGTATCGATTGAAAATGCGTGATTATGCAGGAAAATGGCGGGAATAAGCTAAAGGCGGACAAGGTTCATAGAGAAGAGGTCTCAAAGAGGCTTCCCCGCAATTTTGGGTCAAGGTCATTCAAGGTCATGACCTTTAAGGTCACCATATGGTATACTACTTATTATTTACACTTTGACTAACACTGTAGCCACTGTTTGGCGGGAAATGAAATTGACCTTTCCCAATGACCTTGACCTGACCTTACCTGACCTTGTATTGGGGTACCCTACCGATGACGTCATAGCATAATATATGTCAGACGGGGTAACCTCATTTGGCCGGACGCGCAGTGGTCAGTGACCTAAAGTGCGATATGACCTGACCTGTGACCTTGACCTGACCTTATTTTCATAAGTGACCTACATATAGTCCCCTTATATGACGTTATGACGTCACCACTCGGTCTTCAATGCAAGCTAACTGGTCCGACCGCGCGTTTACGGCGATCTCAAAATGCAGGTCTGACTTGAAAGCCTATAAGTCAAAAACTTTCGGCCGATTTTCAAAAAGTCTTCACCAATCGACGCCTATTAAATTCGTGAATGTGGCCAAGTTTCGTTTTCCGCTGCAAGCGGTTCTCCGGCCACCTCGGAAAAACAGGTGGGGGGGCCTCGAGGCCCCCTCCAGTGCGCGTGTTAAGACCTGTCAGGGTTCTCAACAAGACTGATAGGGGTTCTCATATCGAGACGTGATGCGCTTCTTTATGTTCTTAGGTGAAAAGTGTTTTACTTCTTAAGAATAATTCCAAAAGTTCTTAGCTATTTTAAGAATATTCTGAGCACCCTTTCCGGTTTTTAGAGTTTTATACAGGAAGCCGTATCCATATTTCAAGAAGAAACAGATTCTCGAAATTTTTACGCCGCGTCTACTCTGAGAACGACTACCTTTCTTCTTGAAGAGACACTAAGGTTCTTTCATAAGGCGCTTAACCCTTGCCCCGGTGGCGGGTACGAGCCACGTTCGCCCTGGTGGGGGGGCTAAAAAAGACCCCCACGATCTAAAAAAACTAAGAGAACTAGAAAAAAGCGCAAAACGGCAATCGAAAGCTCTTTGAAAATGATATCGAAAATACTTCGGTCATTTTTCTTATCAGGTCAATATCAAGGTCACCAGAGGTCAAAATAGGTCAAAATCGCTAATATGAGGTGTACTAAGGAAACCTCATATATCTCAGAAACTATGATAGCTAGAAACATTTTTATAACGTCATTCGAAACCTCTTGAGATGCGCTTTCATTACAGTGGCATTCATTTTCGTGTCAGGTCAAAGCCTAGGGAGCTACAGGTCACTAAATATTGGGCATATTCTTGGGAATGTCCATAGCCACCCATGCATAAGGGCGTTTACTTTTTCGCTAATAGCTTCCAAACCAAACAAGATACAGCCATATTTTATGCACCATTGCAATCCTCTTGTCAATACAAATCGAATGATATATGATATTGCTATGCCAGGTCAAATTTGAGAATTTGACCTGACCCAGGTCAACGGTCTGACCCAACTTGACCTGGTATAGTCATGATGTATATCATTTGACTGCCAGTGAGTATACAAACACTTTGGTGACAAAATAAAAGCTCTATCTTAGTTTATTCAAATTTTATAGAGGAAAACACCAAAAATGCTTATTTGACCTAAGGTGACCTTTTAAAGGTCACAAGTCCACAATTTTGGCATCAGATTCAGAAATGGGCTAAGAGCAAGTCGCAGCCGATGTTTGAAGTTGATTCTATTCATACTTACTGAGAAAAGCTCATTTCGTTATTTTGCCCATGTATTGACAAGGGTGACAACCTAGGTAAATACAAAATGCAAATGTTGTAGCTCCTGGTGGGCCCAATATGTGGTATGAGTTTCAACTTGATCGATTAATCCTTCTTTTAGTTATGCGGTCCTAAGTATTTTTTGAGGTGAGGTCACTTCACCTGGCCTGTTGACCTGACCTGACATGACCTTGAGCCAAAATTTTTAGGAAAGATGTAAAAATGATAAACGAACAGCTAGACCAAGTTTGGCGGCGCTGCGCGCTGCCGTTTTTTGGTCACTTCGGAAAAAACCCGAGGGGGAGTCTAAAAAGACCTCCCCACCCGGGCGAAGGCTGAAGGAAGGATACTGCAAGCTTCACGTAAATCATCCGCTTGCTCGTGGTACTTAGCAATTAGGTCTGAGGCCGAACGTCAAGTCACATTTTTAATAGGCTCCACTGTCATGGAGCTAATCAAAAACATGACCTCGTATTATAGTCTCAGTCAATTTGTTAAGCACTTAGAAAAAAAACGGATAATTTACGCGGAACTGAAGCTGAAAATGGGCCTACGTAACAATGACTTCTCAAAAATAATGGGATGGGTAAGAAGTTAAATTGGTGTGGTGAGGCATGGAAAATAACGCCCAAGTTAATACAATGCACTAGTGTTTACCAGTGCAGATGCAATGACTAAAAACTTTATCTACATGTTATCCCTATAGTGGCATAGCTTGACCTCTAGTGACTTAAATGTACCAGATAAAAATGGTTCAAATATTTTCTATAGGGAATTTAATGTTATCATATTACAATAAATTCATATGTACGACATATGTCGTACTAATAGAATGGGCCAACGTAGTTTCAGCTCCAGGGAGACCTCCCTTTATAATGAGCTGCCTGAGGAGCTGAGTGTTTTACCTGTTCCGCTTTTTTGTCGTGCCCTTAAAAACTAGATAATAGCAGAGCGGGATCAGGTGCGCTGAGCGTGGTGTTTGTGTGGTATGCTTTGTCTTTTTAATGATGTTTGTATTTAACCCTGTTTATATGATTTTAATGTCGTTTGTGTGTCTCTTCTTACCATTCCAACTGACGTGGGGTCGTAGTAGCCATGGGTGACCGTGGAAGACTCTGAATAAAGTCTTTGTCAGAGCCGCATGACGAAATCCATGGAACGAAGCGGATTGAGATTTCTTAAGAGGCTCTATTCTGGCCGCTTAGCGGTTCTGAGAGTTAATGCCAGGGCTTTGCAATTGTGTAGGGTGATAGCCTTTTTACGCTAGACGTCCAAACAAAGGCCCCCAAATCTAAATTCAAAATAGTTTTTGAGACATTTTGGAACAAATGTTTTCAATTTTGCATTATTCTCATTCTTATTTCTTAAGCGACGAACTTTAAATTTTCCTCCCTTTGAATATGCAACAGGGGCCACATAAGAAAAAAATTCGAACTGGTCCGACAGTATTTATTACGCCGAAACGCGGTATTTCTAATACAAGTAAAAATATATTGAAATTTGACGGCCGACTTATAAGCTCGAAATGTCAGAAGGCACGCTTCAGTTAGATTAAAGGCAGCCACCTGGAGGCAGCTAGGTCAATTTTCTTGTGCTTAGGCAAAGTTTCCAGTGGAAAAAGTAAAATTCTGACCTAGTTTTTGCCATTTGGCCGGAGGATTGCATTTTTGCTCATTTCATTGAAATCTTAATATCTCGTGATCTAATGCGCGATTTTGACTTTTCATTTCAAATAATGAAAGTACATTGCTTCCGCCTGATAATATGTGGAGATGGATATCATGATATTAAAATTCGTTGTTTTATATGTATGCGCATAATTTTACTATAAAACCTTTTATTTGTAGCTTCTCGGTTCCGAGCACATGTCATTCACAAGCTCACAATTGACATGGCTGAATAGCAAAAATAATTGCAGTCATTTCATTATTTTACACTACCCACTTATCTCCAACGGTAATCGAGTAATTCGTCCGAAAGGGTATTTCAAGGAGCTAAATTTCTCGGAACACGTTTGCTTCTCACCATGGGTTCAAGTCCTCATAATGAATGGAGGTGGATGCAATTTGATATAAAGCTAGCTTAGGGTCCTGGGTCGCCGATACATGTGATTTTAGGCCAATATAGTGTTTGTTTCGTCTTCTAGAAGCGGCTTTGTAGCATGCCTTCTCTGTACAAACACAGCAATCGGCGCCGCGATCACGGCACCGTTTTGATTGAGTGATACCGGCCAGTGCCCTCCTGACGGGACACAGCTGTAGGGTCAGCTTGAGTCGGTACAGTGTGGCGCAGTGGTCAAGTGGTTAGAGGCCCTGTCTCGTGAGGAGGGGTGCCCGTTTCGAATCTGGGGTTGACTGCGGTATATCTATTACTTATTTCAAAGAAAAGAATGATAAAACTGACCTACAGGCTTATGAAGAGATACATTGAGAAGGAAATATGGTTTGCGTTCAACACATTGTCATGTGGCTCTCCTGCGCCGGTGGGGCGTTAGCCCAGGTCGCAGACCGGGGTCTTTGTCTTTGTTTAATGGGCTATCCAACCCTGTTTACCGTTTCTCGCTTTCTAGCATGGTTTTTGATATCTTAGTAGGGCGAGTACCATTGCCGGATGCAGGAGGGGGAGGCATTCCGGTCATGCCACCCAAAGCGCTGGAGGGGGGGCAAACTATCTTTCCCCCCAAACGCCGGAGAATTTTTTGAAAAAAGTGTTCACGCTAGGTCTGTAGAACAAGAAATATTCGCTTCCAGTTAGGAGAGCGATCCAGCCAAGAGCGCGATCATGTACTTGGAGAGGTAGCTTATACTAGGTCTGTCAAGCACCCGAATTGCCTTCCCCCCCGAGGAGAGGCAGACATGGGTTTGGCCCCCAAAACTCGGGTCTGCGTCCGCCCCTGGCGGGTACCCGCCCCCTCCCCTGTCAAAGCAAGGTGGGTCAGACCCCGTCAATGCGCGTGTTAAGCCATTTTACTAATGCATTTACAATTGAGAGATCATGGCTTGTACCTGACGTCAGGTTAATCGCGGATCAAGGACAAAATTTCTGGGGGGCTAGGGGACTCTAGTGTCCCCCACCATTGCATCGGACAGCCTCCGTCTATGCATTAACTATAGGCACTCTGACATTTCGGGGTGGGGGAGGCTTGAGTCCCCTAGCCCCCCCTCGTTGTATTCGCCACTACTTTATGTCATCGACAGAGAGATATCCCGATCAATATTTTTGAACTAGTGCCCGATAGGCCCATGTGATATGAATTTCAGTTAAACATATTAACCATGCTTTTACTTATGCTAGCTTAAACGTTTTTGGAGTAGAGGTCATGTGACCGCCTGTTGATGTAATCTAAAATGGCCTTGCGAAAAGTCTAAGGGGTACTCGCCCCCGTCAAAGCGCGTGTCAATGACTGAGCTGAATCTGCTGACGAGGATGTGTGGCTCGGTGGTAGAGCGCCTGCCTCCTGAGTCACAAGTCCCGGACTCAGTGACTTGTGGGCTCCTCTGAACAAGCACAGCCTGATCCCCAAAACCCTCCCAACAGGTTTGAGTTGGCGACGCCTCATGACCTTGGCACTTGGCGCGTCGTTGAACTCTGGCAGGCAGGTTTGTTAACACAAGCGGAAACTTTACCCAGGCCAGGGCTTACCCAGGCCGTCAACATTTACGGTGCTAGGACTTTTTGAAGGGTAATCTGGAAGATTGGGCAACTGCACGGATATCTATTGTTTTGTATTGGACTCAACTTGCACCTTTAAAAAGCACAAAACTGAGTGTTATCTTTATGCCCCATTCATCACGGTGCTGGATGCGCGCTTGCTTTGTCTCCTGGTTAATAGGTTCATAATATTCTTATTTGAATTTCTAACTCTCATTGCCTCAAGAAGTCGGCCCTGGAGATTGCGACCCAGTATGCCTGTATGCCTAGATAGTGGAGACGGCGACGCTGCGTGCGTAGCTTATGGAGACTATGACACTGCATGCTTAGCCTATGGAGACCAGCGCTGCGCGCATAGCTTGCAGAGGCGCTGCGACGCTGCGTGTGTAGCTTGCGGAGACTGCAACGCTGCGCATGTAGCTTGCGGAGACTGCGACGCTACGTGCGTAGCTGGAGAGACTGCAACGCTGCATGCATAGCTTGTGGGGACTGCGACGCTACGTACGTAGGTGGGGGAAACCGCGCCACTGAACTTTTCTGTGTAAGGGGCTATCCAGAGGCGGTGCTCACCATGCCTGAGGGCATAGTGGCGCAGTCGTTCAGGACGCGTGTCCGGTGTCAAACTTAGTGCATTTTTGTGGGTGTGGCTGAGTCGCACCCAATCACAAAAATCAAAATTTGTCAAAATGCAAAGTTTAATTTCAAGATGAAAATGAAAAAAAGATTTTGGTACATTTTCCTAGCTTCTGTTTTTACCAAACTCCTGTCTAACCCTATGGGGCATTCCACGACAAATCGACAAACCTATGGGTTGAAATAACACCCCATATCTCAGATTTTCATGAAAATTTGGGGCTAGGGTTCTCAGTGGCGCTGAAAACGACTGTGTTATTTTTAGTCTCGTGCGGATAATGGTTTCGGAGTTATAGCCTGGGGCAATCCAGCATCGGACGCGTGCATTGGGCTTTTCGCTTGAGTTCTTAGCCATTAAAATAGAAGGTATTCCTACAAGAAGTTACATGAACATTATCGCAAAAGACTGAACAATACAAATATGTAAGTTGTATTATATTAATGGGCACGAATATGTATAAAATGCAATTTCTAAACTTTTGCAAAGATAAGCATACATACTTCCTATGTTTTTATTGACTTCAAACACCTTCATGTGAAAGAGCATTGCTTAAACTGCATATAACGTCAATAAAAAGAATTGAGTGTACACAGCAAAATCAGTATCGAGCACCGCAGACCAAGCCCAACACCGCCGCCGGCCACTCAGCCTGCAGTCGGCACGCCGCATAGACGCGTCCGGTTGGTAGTGGTGTAACGGGGAGGGGAGAACTGAGCAAGTCTGCGCCTGGGTGGCACTGCGAATGAAATTGATTTGGTGTATGTAGTATGTATGTATGTATGTATTTGTAGCATATTACACGTGCAGCAGCAAGCTTCACCGGACCATCCACGAGTGGGTTTTCAGGTTTGCGGCGTTACAAGGTCAGCAGAAAAGCAGAGCACACATTTGCACATCAAAGCACACAATCAAATATTATAATTCCGTCATTTACGCGTGGACCTAATTAATCTTTCAAATCGTGCAGGAGAAGGCTCGTTCATCGTTCGGTAGGGTAGGTCGTTCCAGGATTTTGTAGCTCGGTATCGTAATTGTCGTTGAGAGTTCGTTAGATGGCAGACAGGCAGCTCGATGGAGTTTGTCTCGGTCGATCGGGTCGTTCGTCGTGAAACTTCATGCCGCATCACAAACATTCCTCGGATGGCTTTTGGACCACCTTCGAGTGAATGGACTTGTGGATCTTTAGAAGATCTCTTTCCGCACTTGATCCTCAATCCGTCTCCAGCAAAGTGACTCAAGTACTGGTCCCACTCTGTCTCTTCTTTTCATCCCTGTCACTACCCGCACTAAAGTTAATAACTTTCGAACACGAGTCAGCTGTTTTTCGTAGTTCCTCCCCAAACCGATAGACCATATAGAATGTGTGGTTGCACATGCGCCTCTACCAGGGCCTAGGGCATCTGAGTGAAGTGATGTTGAAAGCGGCGGGCGGGATGAGCAGAGAGTTGCATCTTTTAACGACTTGCGTGATAGAGCTTAAGACAATACGGTCAATGTCAACACCAAGAAGGCGAACGGTCTTAGAAGGCTTATGATGCAGCCTGCTACACTAGTTTGAGTTCTTTGTCTTTTCAATAGCGTTGCGAGTTCCAACTAGAATGAAGTCCGTTTTTCTTTGTTCATCTTTAGTGAGTTTGATCTGAACCAGCACTGCAGTGTTTGAGCCTGTTTCGATCCGTATTTTCAATGAGTTCAGACTTATGCTGTCTAGATCCGAGTGGTCTAAAAGCTGGGTATCGTCAGCATAACAAATAATTCTACTTTAGCAGATGGCAGTGCATGTCGTTGGTAAAAGGCTGAAAAGGACTGGCCCAGCGATCGACCCCTGTGGTACGCCCCAGCTGACGGAAATGGTCGGAACCACCTTTAGATCTGCTTTCGCGGTCAGATAACTCGAAACCATGCATCATCTATGCCATACCATCCAAGCTTATTTAGAAGTACGCTGTGGTCCACACTGTCAAAGGCTTGCTCAAATCTACCGCTGTGACAGATGAGACTTCACTGCTCGAGTTCTGGGTATCAGTCAGCGACATCTAACAGCGCATCTTCCGTGCCGTGCTTCGGCCTGTAGGCGTATTGCTGAGGATAGAGGACGTTACATCGAGTCAGATATGCTGATAGTTGGTTGCACACAACCTTCTCAAGTAGCTTGACATGTGCGAAAGCAAGGATATGGGCCTGAAGTTAGCGGCAGTGTTGATGTCACCCTTATTTTTGTATATGGGCAGACCTCAGCAATTTTCAGCTCTCGGGAAAATGCTCGTCGATATTGAGGTATTGACGATTCGCAACAGGTAGGGTCCTACGACAGCAAAACAGCGTTTTAAGGCCTTCAGAGGAACACCATCAATGCCTTCCGCCCCGATGAATCATTTGCCGCATAACTCTACTGAGTTCAGGGAGAGTGACGGGATATGGCTTGAAGCATGATGATATGACAATGGGTGGTTTTATGAGTTTCTGGCCCGACTTAACGTCATCTTTTAGTTCACAAGCTATGCATGAGCCAACAGATGCAAAGAACAAAGTTAAGTTAAGTGGTGTGGAGGGTACTATTGCTAACAGAAAAATTTGAGTCATTCCCGAAAAAATTAACGTATTACGGGAACATTCGAAACAGTTCCGACACTCTGGTGCATTTGCTGGAAAATGTAGTGGTAGGATAATGCGTCGAAAGCCGGATATTGCGGCGCTGAATCGCACGCGCTTAAAACATGAGATAATACAAATGGAGCTGCAGTATGAGATTCTTATTTTTCTTGCGCTTTGCTCTGATATTTTTGATATTTCATGCCTAAAAAGTATTTTAGTGGACGTGGCACAGATTGAGCTTTCCGAAATGCATGGTCGCTTTCCTGTGAAAGCCACAGTTTATAAGTTATGACGCATTAAAGTCATCGGCCACCACATCTCCCATAGACTCTACATTAGTCCTTACCGAGCTTTACTTACCAAAGGATTTTTTCATGTTCTAGAATGGCACCCAAAGCGGGGAGGGTTTTGCCTTGAGGTCTCCATTCCAGGTATCTCTATTCCATGGTTACTTGCCAGTTACCCTGCAATGCTACCATATTTCAACAATATCCTAAGCCTCGTGATTCCTGGGGAATTTCCCACTCCTTACTCCTCAATGCCTTGCAGTGCTGTTAAAGATCCAGTGTGAGCCACCCTTGTTGATAACTCCTGCCCTCCCCTGAAAGTTTTAAATACTTTATGGAAAATTGCACCTCATTCTTAAGTTGATTACCTACTAACATTTGTTCTATCTGTTGCCTAAAACGTGTGCAAAAAATTCACGGGATGACTTTCCATACAGAACAAAGTTGCCTATGTTTTTTCTTCAAATTACTTGTAATTAGTCAAATTAGTTTAGCGAATTATCAAATTAGTTGTATAGCGAACTTCATAAATATCTTCCCTAGAGTCACCGTCTACAAAGTTTAATTACTCTCTTAGATCAGTGTGCGAAGAGCGCATATCACAGGATCGGGTCACATGTCACATCCTAGACAACGTGCATAGAACATCTGCACCGTGTGGTGTGTATGAATGTGCTATTGTAATCACGAAGGGCTGATAGGCTTGCATTCTGTACAATGTACAGTTTGCAATGGTTGTCTTAGCCATCACTTGGCAGTTGGGTAATACGCATTGCAGGGACGGAGAGTATTCATGTTTACGTTTCCGTCCCGCTGTTTGCGTAATGGGTCACGAAACAGCCTTCGCAAGGACACGACGGGAGATTGCGTGGCTTCTTTTGCCATCCAACGGCTTGCTAAATGTGTACAAAAGTGCTAACCTCGGTGCCGACCACTGCATACATGAAAAGACTGAGACTGCGGACGGTCGGTAGCAGGAAACGTGAGGAAAATGTGAAAAGGGAAGGACGGCTTTACTGCCGTTTTGAATTTTAAAGTTATACATTGATTCGGCTCATCGTATCGAGTAGAGGCCTGCATGGCACAAGCAACGAGATGGTAGTAATATAACAAGATGGAATGGGAGCAGGTGGGAAAAGTTATTTGGACTCATATGGTCCGGGGTGGAAGCGGAGTTCTGAAAATATAATATTAAAGAAAACAGAACGGAACAGGACCATTTTTTGGATCCATCTTTACGGGTGGAATTAGATAGAAGGTGATTGTTTAAGTAGGGTTGAGTGAGATGTATGCTGAAATGTTTTCTCATGATGGCCTCATTATCGAGGCAATATTTTATATCAGTTCTCTCATGCAGATGAGTGTGAAGCGCCCAGATACCTGTGGTACATTCTCACCGGTACATTTCCTGCTGGCGGCATGCTGTCCAGCTGCCAGCTGATAGAGGACAGCGGGCAGTCGTCGGCGACCTCTGGCTCGGTGCTGCGCGGCGGTCAGCTAATTCTGAGGTGCAGCACCGCGCCGCCGGAACCGCGATTATGCAGCGCACGCGAGCGCTGCGAAAAAAACGGGCATGCAGACGCACTCCAGCGCGGCCACCGTGCCCCACCGACGATTACTGTCATCCACCCCGGGGGGGGACAGGCAGGGCCGAGACAAGAGGGGTAGGACAACATGTTTCAGCTGGGTTGAAAAATATGCATCCAAATCCGGTTCCCACGTTCCAGGAGAAATTTAATCCTTTGTTCGTGCTGCCCCAGGAACCACCCATGCTTAACAAAGTGCAGTCGGCACATATTGTCACGTGACCAGTGAGGTGTCAATGATAGTTTCATCAAGGCATCCAGGCGTGGGACATTTCCAGGAAAAATATATTTTCACCAAGGGCGTCAATAATTTTTTAGAGGAAGGGGAGGCGGAACCAAAGTGGGGGGGGGGAATAGTGAAACATTTGAAACCTCAGCTTCCGCTTAAATTCGGCATGTTGAATGGATTTCCCCAGCGTCCGTGGGAGGGGCCCGCCCCTCCCCCGGATGTGGATTTCCAAAAAATCATTGGGGGTGCCCAAATTTGAAGACAAAAGTAAGCTACCGTCATATGAAAGGAGAGCGCATAGTTTTATTTTCATTTTAGCGATCACACAGTGCTTTTGAATTCTGAAAATAATTAACAATAAAATTTAAAGGGTATTTAACACTAAATGAATATTTCATTGCAGATTCCCGGGCATTCCTAAACGGGTATAAAATCACACCTCCATATGGTGCAGCTCATTAACCCGGCACCGCCTGGGGTGTAATGAGACCCTCTACAATCTCAGGAACTGCAGGTGATACGGACAAATAAAAACTGCGCTACAGGCGCCTTACCCTCTTCTACTATGGATCCTAGTTCGAAGCGCAACCGTGGACCCGTGGAGTTACAGTGGGTCAAAATGGCTCAAATATAGTCCCATTTAGAAAATACCTTACACCTTGGGAAACTTAGCTCTAGAATAAAAGTCATCAATGTGTTCGCATTGACCTCAGGATTGAAATGCTATGCGGCATGACATTGTAAGATCATATTGTGCCAGTGACCTTAGGTCACGGTTAACTATTAACATTTCAAGGCCATTTCACACATCATTTGAATCGTTGGTTCATGCTCATTACTATGATACCAAATTTATGGCTGCATCTTGTTTGGTTCAAAAGGTATAGACACAAACAACCTCGCAAACCGTTACCTTTGTGAACTCTGGCGACCTTCGTATTGATCTAACCTCAAAATGGATGGCAGCATGCAGAATTTTCAAGAGCTTTCGAATGTTTAGAAACTTTATCTAACTCTTGTTTAAGCCGAGTTACGCCCTGGTACTGTCAGCCCCATTATAGAAGAACGGAATCGCCTTATACGGGCCTAGCAATGAAGTCATAACTCGTTGACCTAACCTACCGGATGTAAAGTTTTGGTGATAAGTTGTCGAATTAATCTCCCTAGAGGCCTACAAAGCGACGCGGATCTCATCTGAATCGGCTCAGAATTATTTGCGAAAAACCGAGAGAGGTCCGATCGGACCTCCAGGCGGTGATGGATTAACACGCGCATTGACGAGAGTCTGAGCCCCTTCGCTTTGACGGGGGGTGGCGGGTATCCCCTCTAAGATCTCGAGAACCACGCTAGGTAGCGAAAAATGTTAAACGGTGTTTGGTAGCCCATCCACTTCTCCATCGAAAAGATTTTAACCATTGTTTTGTCAGGTCACATTTAAGGTCACTAGAGTTCAAAACATGCCATCATATAGGGATAACATGTAAATGAATGTTTTCGGTCATTGCATCTGAACAAGTAAAGATAGCGCAAAACGATTTGAACTGTATGAATCCTCGCAGAAAGCCTAATCGAATGATACATAGTATGACCTTGCTAGGTCAAATCAAGGATTTGATCTGACCTGAGGTCAGTTCAAGGTCAAATTAGGTAAAAGCTCCTAACTGACTGATTGACTGCGGTACATTGATTACTTATTTCAAAGAAAAGAATGATAACATTGACCTACAGGCTTATGAAGAGATACATTGAGAAGGAAATATGGTTTGCGTTCTGCACATTGTCATGTGGCTCTCCTGCGCCGGTGGGGCGGTATTCACCAAACCTTAAACCCAGGTCACAGACCGGGGCTTAAGGTTGCATAAGTAAAACAATGGTTAATCTATCAAATTGAAACTTATACCGCAAAATTGGCCCACCGAATACTACAAAATTTATTCCGGGATTTTCATATCGATGACATAGGATCAGGTACGGATCATGACCTCTCCATTGGAAATGCATGGGGAAGACGAAAATTGGCGACAAAAGTGCTACATTTCTGTATATACCGCTTGGATTACCTTCGAATTCTCCAAATAATAGTATATAGGCCCCTTTATATGTTGAGGTTACAAGTTTGCATCTGTGACCTCTGAGCATTCACTTGGGGCTACTTAAGCAGCTTTCGAGACTTAGGTCAATAATTTTGCAGGAAATGATGATAAAGCTTTTATTTTGATACCATTACGTTTAGATTACTCTTGTGAATCGATTGATATGCATATTGACTATGCTAGGTGGGATATTGACATGGACCTGACCTTAGGTCAGGTCATTTTTATGTTTTTACCAAGCATATTCATATAATACATCATACAATTTTCCGTAACCAGTGTGACCAAAAATTGTTCGAACTCTACTCTGTCAGACGCTAGAGCCCGGGAAACTCTTCTCGAACATACCACCTTTTTGACCTTTAATGACCTCAATACTGACCTGATCCAAAAAGTGGCTGATGAAGTTTCTTCATGAATTTGTATGAGCTATCACCAGTCTTCGCATTTTTCGCTATTCTGCATAAGAGCCGAGTTCGAGTGGGGTGTTTGAACACCCCAACCAGGGCGAAGGTGGCTCGGGGGCCCACCGGGGCGGGTCTGAACATCTGCATTGACCGTGAGTTGGGAGTGGGAGGAGGGTATCCGCCCTACTCCCCCTTGGGTGGGGCAGATGGCCTGGAAGCATCGGTGCACGGGCGCAACCATACTTTTTCCTCTTATTCGCCTTTTCTCTTATCCTTTCTCCAACTTGTGACGGAATTTTTGTTCCAGTTCACTTCAGATCAGGTTCAGCAATACCAGGCTAATCTGACGACTTGAAAGTAATACCTATCATCCAATGGGCCCGCTGGACAAGAGAATACGTGTTTCGGGATTTTATGTCGATGACCTAAGGTCAATTTTGAACCATGGCCTATTCGTTGTACCTAAATGCACAGGCAAAATTGTTCAAGCTCTATAGCTTTGGGAGAAAGGAGACAAATCGTTTATTCTGACGTCATTGGATTTGTCTTATCCCTGCAGTTCTACTGAGACGCGTTTTGACCCAATCTAACCTTGACCTGACCTTAGGTCGGGTAAAATCTTATATTCGACCTAGAAATGTCATACTACTTATTATTTGACGCGGCTTGCTGAGAGGACTCCAAATGTGTATGTAGTTATGCTACAGCTTTTCTACAGAAGATGACATGGAAAACTTCAATTTACATTATATTCCATTATATTCCTGAGGGGACATGCTTTGGCCTCTTTTGAGACTGGATTGGACCTGACAAAACAATGTATAGAACGCTTCCTTTAGGTCCCATTTCTCCAATGATTTGTGGACGGGCGGATATGACAATCAATATAGTATAATTGCACAATATGATGCTTAGCCTATTCATCCTCATATTTGGCGTTTTAGGGCGCGCCGACATCTAGGGTTATACGGCGCCCATACCTAGCCTACTGGTTCTGAGCGTTAGGGAGACGTAGGTTCTCTCGTGAGACTAAACAAGCTCTTTCAATTGTGAGACTACACAAGCTCTGTGTTGTCACGTAAGGCTACACAAGCTTATTATCCTTCTGGGCAAACGTTATTATGCACGGGTAAATTGTGGTCCCCTCTGGAAAAATATTTTTCTAGCTTATAGCTCCGCCGCCTTGAGATTGTGGGCCGAGCTGATAGGTTTGAGATGTTTTTGTTTTGCCCTCTTTTTATTTGGTAGGTTAAGAACTCCACGCTCGCTTTCACACCGTGGTTAAAGATGGGAACAAGCAGCACCTTCTCTTTTAGTGTCATGGCGGGCTAGAGCAGCTGCACACTGAACATCTGACCCATGAAACCACTGCTACTGAAAGGAATATAATAACTGGTTATTCCGCTGAATGGAGACTAAATTTGGTTTCATGAAGGGATCGGGCGAGCAAAGTTATGCGCATGAAAAACCATGCCTCACACTTTTAAGCATTTCATCCTACAGATGCTGTGCAGGGCAGAGCTTTGCAGGGCAAAGCTTTGCAGTGCCTCAGTGGTGCTATAGAAACGTCGAACTTCTCCGCCTTGCTCCATGCCTTTGGATTGAAGTCGATGTTCACAAGTCTATCGGCAGTGGATTCACTGTTCTGTCACAGACATAGGCTGGTTCGACAGCGAGACTGAGAATCCCACCACTATCTCGTCTAGGCTGATAACATCTGTCCATTTCTTCCAGAACGTCTGGAGTTGTCTGTTGAACGGGTTGACACGATGAATTTGGTGCAGCGGGTGCTCGGGGCGTGGGTGCATCAAAGCCACTCGTTGCACGGTTGCTACTGGGACAAAAAATGGAGATAATAGCAACACTTGGGGGGCAAAAAAAAGCAGCCGCAGAAAAAACTGTTCACATAAGTGAGGGAAATTCCAGGTATTTTGTTATTTGAGTCACCCCTAGGAATATATATATATATATATATATATATATATATATATTGGTGTATTTGGGGAGCAGGTTCTCTTTAATGCACTGGGTATTGAATATGATTGTGACTTTTAACACATGTCCTTTGCCTCTGTTCTCCATAAACATTCCGAAAATAATCGAAAACTGATGAGAAAACTTGAATCTACATCTAAAAAACTTTCCGCGGCACATCAATCAATGATATTAATACCCAGTGCATATATATATATATATATATATATATATATATATATATATATATATATATATATATATATCTTGCGCATGCGAGCTACATCTTCAACATAAGCTAACATAACATAAGCTGCAGTTATTTTATATTTACACATTTGCGCTTAAATAGACCAAATAATTGTTTCTCCTGTGAAATTCGTTGGATGGGTCAACCTTGGGCAAAAAAGTAAAATATCGAAAAGCTGCTTTGGAAGGTATGGACCTTCTTTCTAAGCGACATAAAAGTCGGCTGCGTTTGTCAATTCTTAAACACTACTGTATAACAAAGTGGTGTACTAGGTTCCATTCGGCCAATTTTGTTATTTAGACCACCCCTCCTTCACCCGGGTGGGCCAACCCTCCCCCTCTAGCTTGAAAGGGGTTGAAGAGACGCGGAAAACGGCAATCAAGAGCTCGTATCGGATGTAACAGATGTTGAAATGATAATATTTGTCAGGTCAGTACTGTGGTCACTTGGAGGTAAAAACAATGCAACATTGCTGAAACGTGTTTTACTTACGAAACATCTTAAACTCAGGAATTATAAAAGCTAGGCACTTTCTTAACCCCATACGAAAATGTTTGAATCTCTCTTCCATCACTATGGGCTCCAATTTCGGGTCCGGACAGAGGTCAGGGAGGTGCACATCACTAAGCAAAGCGAGTTCTAGTCGATGCTTTAAGGCCAAAATACCAAGCAGGTTCAAGTTAGATGCTTTTTGTCCGACCCAAGAGGGAGTGATTCAGAATAGAGCTTCCACGGCTATTTAAAATATGTAAGAAACACATCGATAGTGGCTACTATTTAGCATGTTCCGGATAAAATCTAAATGGATCTCAATCGCGGTAAAGGACGGTGCCCATACTATGATGTGACCACTATGTAGCCTGTAAAAGAGGAAGTCTAGAGCGAGCTCAATCGAGTTAGATAATTATCCATACTATTTTGTATTCACTATTTTGCTCATAATTTTAAAATCAAACAAGATATGGTATTTACCGAGGCGCCATTGTAATCCTCTTGTCGATACGAATCGAATGATAAAGTTTTTACCATGCTGGGTCAAGTTCAAAGGTAATGGGCGGGTGATGTCAAAATACGTTAAAAATGATATTCGGTTGTTTGAACCATTGCCTTACTCATCTTGCCAATAATCAGCCCAACGTATAGATGTCAGTTACATAAAAAAATTGCTATCCACCATGTTTTTCCTCAGTCTCTTTTGGCTAAAAATGTGCATTCCTGTTTTCGTCTCAGGTCGTGACTAGTAATTTTAAAAGGGTAGACCCAGTGTAGTCTGTGTTTAAAGTGTGATGTGATTGACCATATTACTTACCTCTGTCCTTATGTGTATTTAGTATTGCATTTACTACTTTTTAGCTTTTGAGCCTGTGACTGAGTTGCAAAAGTGAAGCTTTGCGTCAGGTAGTTCTTAAGGTAATCCAATACTCAACCTAAATCGAAGATTTTACCTGACCTCAGGTCAACTAATTGACCCAAAGTGGCCTGACATAGTCATGATGTATAGCATTCGACTTGCAGTGGCAGTACAAACAATGATAACATGGAATCTATATTTGTATTATATAAAAACTAATTAAACAACCTATTAAATTAAAAAAACCTTAGAAACCTATCAGCGTTTAAAAAACTAATTGTGTATGTTACCAAACTGCTTATGTGACCTCCGACGACCTTCCAGAACCGGGAGGCCCAGTGCCTTCATTTCCTACATCCATGGTGAGGTCCTATGGATTAACGTGGGTTTGATTCCCATGGCGGGCAACCGCTTTTGTGTCCCATCTGGCACGGTGGAGAGGTTTCTTACACACCCACACTAATGCTCCCTCTAATTAGGTAAGCGTTTCCGTTAGGATTAGCCTTAATTAAACACTATGCTTCCATCATTTTGCCCCTGCATGGGCTGTTGAATTTCGCTCGAATTCATAGTGGTCAACCTGTTGTTACCGAGATCACAGGCCTGGGTTTGCACGGTGGTTGATCAAACTGTAGCGTAGAAGCGTAGAAATTGTATAAATATGTTGATAGTTGAAACACCCTCCCAGTACAGTGTCCAGAATTTCGGATTTTGGGTGGGGACCCACATTTAATTAATTTCAGTTCAGTCACTCATCAAGACTAAGAGATTAATCATTTTCCTCATATTTTTTACCTGATAATTGTAGGTACATACATTCTTGCTTTCATGAGCGAGATCAAGCTAAGTGAAAAATATAGGGCTCAGTGTTTATTTTGAAGCAGGGTCTTCCAAAAATGAAGAATTCAGGTTGACATTTTTATTTCCCGAATAGCTCAAAAACACAATTCTTATTTATCCAATGCCTCTCTACTATATGTGATTGTCTACTTACTCAGTTGACATTTTGAGGCGAATCCTCTTCCTCGCAGCCGTGTTCAAGCCCCATTTTGAGACACTGATCTCGCTGACCTCGGCGACCCACATGATGTCCGGACAATGAATAAATCACAGCTAAAACGAACCCGTCCGGGGACATCAACTATATTTACCATATCCGCCATCGCAGAAGTCAATGCAGCTAAATTAACAGTTGGACAGCCGCAGACAGCCAAGGAAACCCCGAGATGGCTTTCAAATGAGGTACTAGCGTTTCAGCCCGTCTAGTCCACGCGCCTGCCGCCTCACTGGTTGCAGTGAGCAGTCCATTTGGCAGGCTATCAGTTTTATTCTTATTTACATCTGAATGAGTAGACCGAAACATTTAAGATATCTTCCTTTCACAGTGTTGGAACAACTCGGTGGCTGCTTTATGCATGGCTGAAATGAGTTGTAATGAACGAGATGATGGATGCCCACCGAACAACACCGAATGATCCAAACTCTAGGCAGGCATAAGCAGCAGGTGTTATGTTGCCCCATGAGTCAAAGCTGTCCGCCCCCTCCTTAAAGAATGTATGTACGCCCATGTTCCATGACTTCGAATGTCCAGTGCTTCGAAGGTCAGTAAAGCTGTAGCGGACATCTCCTGCAAATGCAGTACTGTTCAGACAAATGTGCTGGAGCCTCGACACCAGCAACCGATCAAAAGGTGAAGAAAATGCTTACAGCTAACCCAGTTAAAGAAAAAACTTGACATTATCAAACAATGAAGAAAACTACATCCAAATAAGGGACGAATCAGAAGTAGCCGATGTGCATCTGGCCAGGTGGTGGCGCCTCTGTCACACTGTGCACCTGCAGAATGTGCTGGTAAGATGGATGTTGCCAACCTGGTGCAGAGGTGCCGCAGCCAACAGACATGGACAGACGAGCCGCCCCCTATGGCCGATGGCCCGATACCGAGTTCACCATGGCCTGCACCCACCGGGCCCCTAAGAGCATTCTCACGGATACTCCACTGCGACCTCCCCCGATGCACTGGCGGCTTCAGGTGCTGCTGTCAAGGATGTCGCCAACGGTGGCAACTGTCAGGGTCAGTCGGGCGATAATTGTTTGGCCACATTCGTCTAACAAAAGATCCGACAAACCAAAAAGGTAGAACAGCCTCGCGCAAAATGCATGGTTTTAGCTTTTTCAGCGAAACCCCATTTCACGACATTGGTAATCCATTCGCGGAATGTGGACAGGAGCGTGATTCGCTCACAATTTAAAAGTCTGCATATGACAGAACATATCGGGACGATCAAAATAACAAACTCGTCCGACAGAATGCACCGAGAGATCTACTTTCCGTGGAAATTCGTAGCTGTGTATCTGAGCTGTTGAATTCACATAAAATAACCATGCCCTTTTGGAGGCAGCCAGCAATTATGATCTGATATCTTCTTTATAGCCAAAATTATATTCCCAATGTTTGGAACATATTTACAACTCTGCCAAAAACACTACATATAGTTATGAGCCCGTAAACATAGTTATTCACTGAGCTGTACTGAAAACATGTTTACCCGCCGTTCATTTTTGACCCATCAGCCATGTGCAAAATGACACGAAAACCCACGGCCCCATGTAGTTCTCCACGTGTCCCCTGATGAATCCTGCCGTGAACATATGATGTTTCATTTTCCATGAACACATTCCTATCGAACTTGAGGACATCGGTGGTGTGTCCGGCGACACGATTCTTGCCTTCGCGAATGGCTGATGGCCGACACATGCATCACCGGTCAAATCTATCGGTGTCCCGCCGCTGGCTCGGAGCGTCAGACAATGTGTCGTTCAACACAGCTTCCGCACGTCCCGTATTTTTCCGACTGTCTTCTCTTATTTTCTCGCAGTTAGTCAGCAACAGCGATGGAATAGGGAGCGGTATGTTTCTTTGTTCGAGTGAAGCTGAAACCTGGAGTAGCGCCAAAGCATTTGCGGTTTATTGTTTGAAGAGAAAGTTGCCGTTTCTCCGAAAGGTAAGGACTCGAACATCTGATTTTATCGTAAACGCTGCGAACGACCATTGACAGGGTGGCCGGGTCTTCAAGAGCCTGGCTACCTCGAGGAACTACTGGTTCAAGCTGGACGGCGCTTCCTCCACTGCACGGCGGAGGTGCTGAAGTTCCTCCACTCGCAGTTCGGAGACCCCGTCATTTCCAGGTAGTCTGATCACAGCTGGCCGCCTTACTCGCCGCACCTCAACCCCTTGAACTTCAGCTTCTGGAGCAAGCCATGGCCCACGTGGTGAGGACCCAGCCCAGGACCCTGCAGGGGCTGAAGAGGGAGATAGAGTACGTCGCCACCAGCTTCGTCCCAGACATGGCCGGCACCTTTGACAAAAAATATACATATACTTGCATTGACAAAATAATCAATTGGATGATTGTTATCAATACACGGTAGAACTAGAGCGGGACTGTCGCTACAAGACCCGCTGTTCGTGGCTCAGGGTGGGGGAGGGCTTTGAGTACCTAGGAAGAGTGTCATGGGAATGGCCTTGGACCCTAAAAAGATGATCAAACAGAAGACAGTAAAAGTACTAAAAGACTTGCAGCCTAAAAAGTCAAGGTCCAGAAACTATGACGTCTAATCCCTAAAAGCCCCAAAAATGTCAAGTCAAATTAAAGATAAAGAAAAAAGCGTGGGGTGAGGTAAATACAACGTTTCGGTCTTTGACCGTCATCAGGCGAGGAGTGCAAGGTGGAGGTGGCTAGAGGCCTGAGGTAAACGTTTTATAAAAGAAGAAAAACCGTTTACCTCAGGTCTCTAAACACTTCCACCTTGCACTCCTCACCTGATGACGATCAAGGACCGAAACGCTGCGTTTACCTCTTCCCACGCTTTTTTCTTTATCTTTACCTTAGCTTAGTCTTTTTGGCTTTTCAGGGTTATGCGTGTTAGTTTCTTGACTTTAAAAGGAAAAAAACCCGTTTAACTCAGGTCTCTAGCCACTTCCATCTTGCACTCCTCGCCTGACGACGGTCAAAGACCGAAACGTTGCATTTACCTCATCCCACGTTTTTTTCTTTATATTTACCTTGGCTTAGCCTTTTTTTGGCTTTTTAGGGCTTAGACGTCTTAGTTTCTGGACTTTGGATTTTTAGGCTGCAAGTCTTTTAGCGCTTTTACTGTCCTCTGTTTTATCATCTTTTTAGGGTCCTAGGTCATTCCCATAATACTCTGGAGGCTTATGGCAACCTATCTACAGGAGGCCTTCCGAGAACTTATTATTTTCACCTAAGGAGATGTGAAATATCAAACGTGCTAGTGATAGCACAAGAAAAATATTGCCAGAAGGAGCAAATTATTAAATAAAATTTGCTGCAGAAATAAATTATGATTTACTGTTGCAACGGATCACCATGTAGACATCTGAACATTTGGCTGCGCCATGTGCATTGAGGTTGGGGGCTCTGGCCATTATTTTTGTGCTTCTTGATTTGTTGCATGGTGCTGTATATTTGTCAGGGTTTCTGTAGAGGTTTTCTGCTTTGTTATAATGCTAGTTCTTCTGTAATAAAACACACACTGCAATGAATAAACAGTGGCATTCATTTTTCTGTTACGTTGGAGCGACTGAGCCGAGGTACAACGATCCAGTGGCCGCAGTGGTTCAGCTCTATTGAAGGTGTAGTGGAGCACGGCTCCGGTGTGTAAATCTACATCTGACATATGGGTCAGGAACTAAACACGACACATGATGAACAGGCAGCACAGCTTCATGCATCAGCAAGGGTTAACACGCGCCCTGCGGTGTTAACCCTTTCGTCTTAAGTTTGGCGGCGCGCAGCGCCGCCAAACTTAGTCCAGCTGTTCCTTCATCATTTTACATATTTCCTGAAAATTTTAGCTCAAGGCCATATCAGGTCAGGTCACCAGGCCGGGTGAAGTGACCTCACCTCAAAAAATGCTTAGGACGGCATAACTAAAAGGAGGGTTAATCGATCAAGTTGAAACTCATACCACATATTGGGCCCACCAGGAGCTACAACACATGTTCCAGGATTTTTGATATTGGTGACCTAAGGTCTCTAAATGTACCAGCTGTGTCTGGTGCGAAATGTACTCGTCACTGAACAACCGAGTGACCTGCGAGATCTGTTTATGTATGCTGAACTGGTGTTCGGCATACATAAATCCCGGAACAAATGAGCTACAACATTTGTTCCGGGATTTTTTTATATTGGTGACCTAAGGTCATGTGCAGAGCATGACCTCCCCATTGTCAATACATGGGGAAAATGACGAAATGAGCTTTTCTCAGTAAGTATCGATGGAATCGACTTCAAACATCGGTTAGGACCTGCTCTTAGCCCATTTCTGAAGTTGATGCCAAAAAATTTGAGTTGTGACCTTTAAAAGGTCACCTTAGGTCAAAGAAGCTCTTTTTGGTGTTTTACTCTATAAATTTTGAATAAACTAAAATAGAATTTTTATTTTGTCACCAAAGTGTTTTTATAGTCACTGAAAGTCAAATGATATATATCATGACTATACCAGGTCAAGTTGGGTCAGACGGTTGACCTGGGTCAGGTCAAATTCTTAAATTTGACCTGGCATAGCAATATTATATATCATTCGATTCGTATTAACGAGAGGATTGCAATAGTGCTTCAATTATGGCTGTATCTTGTTTGGTTTGGAAGTTATTAGTGAAAACAGAAACGCCCTTATGCATGGGTGGCTATGGACATTCCGAAGAATATGCCCAATATTCAGTGACCTGAAGCTCCCTAGGCTTTGACCTGACACGAAAATGAATGTCACTGTAATGAAAGAGCAACTCAAGAGCTTTCGAATGGTGTTGAAAAAATGTTTCTAACTATCATAGTTTCTGGGATATATGATACATGATTTAAGACCATCCGGCTCAAGAATGATCAATTTGCATGTAGGCAGTCAACATTTTCCGTAGAATTAGAATAAAAATGACAGGGCGGGCGTATGGCCGCTGAATACCTTGTGACACCCGAAACGCCCGCACCGTAAGATATTTTTTTCTGTTCTGAGCGAAGTTGAGTAACACCATGGCAACGCACGAACATCGGTGGACTACCCGGGCCAGACCTTCGCTCAAGCAGGATTAGCAGGCTCATGTATGTATGTAATCGAAATGTACCAGCTGTGTCTGGTGCGAAATGTACTTGTCACTGAACAACCGAGTGACCTGCGAGGTCTGTTTATGTACGCCGAACTGGTGTTCGGCATACATAAATCCCGGAACAAATGAGCTACAACATTTGTTCCGGGATTTTTTATATTGGTGACCTAAAGTCATGTGCAGAGCATGACCTCCCCATTGCCAATACATGGGGAAAATGACAAAATGAGCTTTTCTCAGTAAGTATCGATGGAATCGACTTCAAACATCGGTTAAGACCTGCTCTTAGCCCATTTCTGAAGTTGATGCCAAAAATTTTGACTTGTGTCCTTTAAAAGGTCACCTTAGGTCAAATAAGCATTTTTTGGTGTTTTACTCTATAAATTTTGAATGAACTAAAATAGAACTTTTATTTTGTCACCAAAGTGTTTTTATAGTCACTGAAAGTCAAATGATATATATCATGACTATACCAGGTCAAGTTGGGTCAGACGGTTGACCTGGGTCAGGTCAAATTCTAAAATTTGACCTGGCATAGCAATATTATATATCATTCGATTCGTATTGACGAGAGGATTGCAATGGTGCATCAATTATGTCTGTATCCTGCTTGGTTCGGAAGTTATTAGTGAAAACGGAAACGCCCTTTTGCATGGGTGGCTATGGACATTCCGAAGAATATGCCCAATATTCAGTGACCTGTAGCTCCCTAGGCTTTGACCTGACACGAAAATGAATGCCACTGTAATGGAAAGAGCAACTCAAGAGCTTTCGAATGGTGTTGAAAAAATGTTTCGAACTATCATAGTTTCTGGGATATATGAGGTTTTCTTAGTACACCTCGTATTAGCGATGTTGACCTATTATGACCTCTGGTGACCTTGATATTGACCTGACAAGAAAAATCACCGAAGTATTGTCGATATAATTTTTGAAGAGCTTTCGATTGCCGTTTTGCGCTTTTTGCTAGCTCTCTTAGTTTTTTGAGATCGTGGGGGTCTTTTTTTAGCCCCCCACCAGGGCGAAGGTGGCTCGTACCCGCCACCGGGGCAAGGGTTAATGTGCTTGACGTGCAACCATGAAAAACCTTGAATGATCGGGGATGATTGCGAATAAACTGATTCTGATTCTGATTCTGATGTGCAGAGCATGGCCTCCCCGTTGTAAATACATGGGTAAAATCACGAAATAAGCTTTTCTCAGTAAGTATGGATGGAATCAACTTCACACATCGGTTACGACTTTCTCTTAGCCCATTACCGAAGTTGATGCCAAAAATTTTGACTTGTTACCTTTGAAAGGTCACCTTAGGTCAAATAAGCATTTGTTGGTGTTTTACTCTACAAATTTCGAATAAACAAAGATATAACTTTTATTTTGTCACAAAGTGTTTGTATAGTCACTGCAAGTCAAATAATATGCATCATGACTATACCAGGTCATTTTGGGTCAGACCGTTGAGCTGGGTCAGGTCAAACTTTTAAATTTGACCTGGCATAGCAATATCGTATATCATTCGATTCGTATTTAAAAAACGATTGCAATGGTACATCAACTATGACTGCATCTTGCTTGGTTTGGAAGTTATTAGCGAAAAAAACGTCCTTATGCATGGGTGGCTATGGACATTCCCAAGAACATTTCCAATATTCAGTGACCTATAGCTCCCTGGGCTTTGACCTGACCCGAACATCATTGCCACTTGTAATGAAAGAGCAACTCAAGAGCCGTCGAATGGTGTTAAAAAAATATTTCTAGCTATCATAGTTTCTGAGATATATGAGGTTTTCTTAGTACACATCATATTAGCGAATTTTGACTTAGTACCAATAAGTATTTCCGATATCATTTTTGAAGAGCCTTTGATTGCCGTTTTGCGTTTTTTTCTAGCTCTCTTACTTTTTGAGATCGTGGGGGTCTTTTTAGCCCCCCCCCCACCAGGGCGAAGGTGGCTCGTACCCCCAACCGCGGCAAGGGTTAAGAGACACAGCAGTCACCGGTCAGTATGAGACATGCATCACGTGTCCAAAGTATAAACATACACCCGAGACTAAGCTCACAAGACACAAACGATCCGCAGGTTAGGTGTTCACTGACATGTGTTCGCTGACACCTGAGTGACCGGTTAGCGCGGTACATGCCCCGCGGGTCCACCGGTCAGACGAACACATGAGACACATCTCAAAAGACACGAACGACACACCGGGCAAGTGTTCAGCGGTGTGTGTTCACTGACACATGAAAAATCGGTAAACGTGACACATGCCATCATAGGCGTTTATGGTGGTGGTTAACGAATACATGGCTGGGGTGTTAACACACCACTCATGGTTAAAATATTCTCAGGCTATTTTCTGGAGTTGGGATATTCCCTCAAAATAATTTCAATCAGATCATTGCAGTAAGCTCTCTGGCGGTGCTTGAGCATTAGCAAATGAATCCGTAGCAAGTGACCAGATTCTCAGTTGATCTGCATCTAAGGAACCCGCTTCATTCTTAGTCTGATTGTTGATTTAAGACCATCCGGCTCAAAAATGAGCAGTTTGCATGTAAGCAGTCAAAATTTTCCGTAGAATTAGAATAAAATTGACAGGGTGGGCGTATGGTTGCTCGATGCATTGTGACACCCGAAACGCCCGCACCTTAATCTATTTTTTGTCTGTTCTGAGCGAAGTTGAGTAACACCATGGCAACGCACGAACATCGGTGGACTACCCGGGCCAGACCTTCGCTCAAGCAGGATTAGCAGGCTCATGTATGTAATACATAAGTCCTGTCACATCGGTGTATCACTGTCTTGTTATCATGGGCTTATGTGCTACCGGGATTTTTGAAGGAGCCGGGGTGGTCGAAAAGCCAGAGGTGGAAAAATCTGCCCACTTACCAACAATGTTGGTGACAAAAATAGATCAAGTCAGTGATAGAATAGCCAAGTTTGTGCTCACCCCAGCGTGGAAAAGCTGATACTCAATCTTTAGATACATTGCTTATTGTCTAGATGGACTCAAAGGATCTGACAAAATTATTTATTTATCCATCAATGTATTTTATCTATAGCAGCATTGCGATGACATCCACTGAAAGCCGTGGCTTTTCAGTCAACGCCTACAGAGTCACAGCATATGACAACCGCAAGTAAGGTGTTTAGCAGAAATAGTATTTCTTGGATAGCATGTTCATTTGAAGGTTTTTTGTGTAAAATTTCAGATTAGGCGCTGGGTAAAAGTAGGAAAAACTTTGTTCGACGTTTTAAGGTAGTTCATTGGGAGCAGCGGTGGGCCCCTGCTGTCTGCCAATAAAACATAATGTGCACTAAAACCAATAAATCCACATGCACTTTGGATGCATCTTTAGTGCATGTTTGTTTAATGCATGTTTGCATATTTGTTCTCAAGATGTTCGGTTTGAAATTTCGTTGGTGACACTCGGGCACGTCTTCCGACCTCCTCCAAAAGCCGTGGTGATAATATCGGAATAAACCATTGTCTGTCCGGGGTGATACAGCTAATGCCGTGTACTGTACAGTTTGAGGCTCCTGATCAAGCCATGAGTGTTGCAATACGCCCCAGATTCTGCAGTAAAATGTTTAACACTCGCCCCATGGGGGGCCATCGATGGCCCCCGTAAGGTTTTTTTCGGGATAGCAGAAAAACGACGAGGTGCAACACCGCGGTTGAGGGCTCTATCTCTCACCCCATCATTTTACCACCATCCCTAAAATTGTTTACCCCGGATCACCCAAGGTCAGGTCACCAGGCGACGTGAACCAAGGTCACCTCATTTCAACTCCTGAGCTCAAAGAGCTACATTTAGTAGATTGATTTGAAACTTCTTACACTTCATGACCTCTCCAGGGTCTATAAGATGTATATCCGGGATTTTTCGTTTTCGTGACCTGAGGTCAGGTCACGAGGTGACCTCACCCATTGCAAAAACTTGGGAAAAGTTGTCTTATGATCTAAAAGTCACAAAAATGATGGCAAATACTCAGCGTGCTCAAAAAAGTGTTCTTAGACACACTTTCACGGATCCCATGGGTCATATTTCCCTTTGACCTCTCCAAGGTCATCCAAGGTCACCAGGGGTCAATAACAGTATTTTGATAATAACGTTTGACCTAGTTAAGCTAGAGCGCTCAATCAAACACCATCGTGCATGTCTCGTCAATGGCTTCCATGTGATATACGGTAAGGTCACTTTCTGACCTTTCGTGACACCAGGTCATATTAGGTCACGAGGTGCCCTCTGGAGGTCAAACCACTGGCGGGAGATTATTACGTTCTACATAGCGGAAAGAGGTCTGGCATTTCCTATCAAATGTACTTACCAGATTTCAATAGCTCTAATTGCATAAGAGTTATGCCTAGCTTTCTTAAGCATTGCATATTCTAGTGAAAATAGCCTATCGTGGCCTAACTTGACCTCTGTAGGACAAACCATTGACCTGAGCGCTTACACATGCTCAGTAGTTTCGTATTGAATTCACGCGAGTTTTCCAATGCACTCTGCAGATTTGCGCTAACCCCCGTATTTTCGGAGTTAGAGGGGGGCAGCATCGATGGCCCTGTAGGGCGAAGGTGGCGCCGGACCCCCGGTGGGGCGTGGGTTAAAACTCTGTTGGTGAGAATACAAGCATGCCATTTTTATGGAAAATATTAACGTGTAACAGCGTCGGAAAATAAGCATGCTTTCAGAATGACGCGCATTTCTCTTTGTTTCTAAGGATTGATTCTTCGGCCAGTGGCGGATACGAGAGGGGGTCTAGGGGCTCAAGCCCCCGAAGTGCCAGAATGTCTATAACAACTGCATAGCTGGGAGCTATTCGAGTTAATGATGGGGAGGCTCGAGCCCCTAGCCCCCCCCTCCTTCCCCCGCCCGAAATGAAATTCTGGATCCACCACTGCCTTTAGTTGTGTTCTAAGAATGGATCATCTCCATTGAAAAAAAAAGTTCGGCTGCCTTTCAGGAATTAGCCCTTCGAGTTTTTGTTTTAACAATGCTTTGAATAATTTGGCATTGGCTTCAAGCTCTATAAACTGTATCGTAAATTTAGTGGCAGATACAAGGGGGTGGAGCTAAGGGGCTCAAGCTTCACCCTCCCCCTCCCTCCCGAAGTGTCAGAATACCTATAGTAAATACATAGCTGTAGGCTGTTCCGGGGCAATGGTGGATGAGGCTTGAGCACCCTAGCCTCTCCCCCCAAATTCCAAAATGGATTCCTGGGTCCGCCAGGGCGTAAAAGTAATGGATTCAAGAAAACCCGACCAAGTCCTCATTTGACGGACGGGAGACAAAAGCTAAACCCCGGTAAACTGAGGCCAGAGTTAGACTGACACAAATCAGCGGGTCATTTCATTTATCATAGAGACATTGGCAGCTACAGCCATTGAAACAAGGCAGGTGTAGCCTGGTAAGCAGCCATTAAGTACTTTTTAGATACAGTACACGGCATTAGCTTTAAGCCTGGAAGTGGACAACATAAATGAGGTAGTATGGGGTTATAGGGGAGAGTGGGGTAAGATGCCCCATCGGGTAAGACGCCTCATCCCCTCTTCCGGCAATCCGGGCCACCACTGGTAAATAATATTGTTGTTGGTCGAAAGCAGAGGCTTTGATTGTTTCTTGCGCAAAAATTTAGTTCCCTCGTGTGAGTTGCCTGAAGCTGATGGGTAAGTCTTTGTTTCGATGCTTTCTTAGAAAAAATTGCCCACATAGGTTGCAGATATCTCGAAGAATATTGGATGCGTGCTTTGTTTGACTTCCTATTAAGAATGATGCCATATTGAACTCATTAACTGAGCATTTCGCTATAGTGTATTGTATGATTGTTGCACTTCAGGTTTTATCTAGTTTGGGTACTGATGGGAAAGAGGCCCCCTCAATGAATGGGCAAAGATGCCCCATGGGCGACTTTCCCCAGAGCAATATAACACCATTTGTTAGAGTAAACAACTATGTGTTAAACTTGGGGTTAGTCCAAACCTTTCCCACGGGTAGCGCCACGGAATTGTTACTGAGGGCTACGGACCCTGGACTGGCGATGGCGGGGGACCTGAACCTTAAATTGACTCTCTTTGAAAAAGCCAATGACCATGAAGCTCATGAACAAATTTACGTAGGTCAACGTAGGTAGGTAATAGGGAGATAATAAAAACCTAGGTCAATTCCCAAAACTTGTTGGGAGACATCCCCACAGATTGGCGAGTTAGGGGTCCGTCATCCTGTTCCTGTCCTCAGCTTTCGACGCGCATGACCGTATGTGTTAAATAAGAGCACACTTAAATCTGTCGCTTTGATTCTAACCTTACCAATCGAAGGCCTCGCATCTGAACCCAGGCCACTAACGCAAGAAATCCCATAAGAGCAAAATTTGTGGGGTTGGTGGTTTTATTCGATAAGGCGAATCCCAGCTCAATCATTAAAACCTTGAAATAATCATTTGGGAGCTCCGGACCTGGCCTGATGACCCAAACGGAGATGACCTCAAGGCGGGCTCAGATCAAGCTGATGCGATGGAGGCGCAAAGCAATTAATTTAAAATGGACAAAACCGTAAAACATATTTTAAAACAAAATTGGCCAAAATCGGTAAATTTTGGCCGATTAGGAAGGGGCTATAACTGGACTGTTTACCCTGGATTCGGCTATGAATGAGCTAGACCTGAAATATTCCACATGGTTAATCTTGCAAAGCTCCATACCTGATCTCTTACGTCGTCCATACATTTGCCATCCCGGTAGCCCAGTTGGAAGAGCGTTGGGCTCCGGCCAGCTGCTCAGGAACATGCAGTGACATTGCATGTCCAGGCTTGGGATCGGTTCTCCTGAGACCCTCCGGCGCTCAATAGTTTAACCGACGTAGGTTGGCTGGAAACTGACTGGTGAGAGGGTGACCTGAGCGGGGCGGCCGCCCCTTTGATTTGTGGGACGTGTCACTTTGACTTTTAAATTAACTCTTCATTGTAGGAGTTGCTCGCTCCGATGGTGGGGCTGGGGTCTCCGCGACAAGTCCATTGATGACCTTAGTGAGACTCCGACTCCAAAAGCCGAACTTGCAACAACATTCATGTAAAAAGGCTCTGGAAGACAGAATAGTTAAAGGGGATACAAAAGCAAAAGTATCTAAAAAGACGTGGACGAGGCAGGCAAAGGCTGTATAAGGGAAGAAAGACGATACCAGATACCAGATATATATGAAGCATAATGATACGAGATATCTCATCTGCAGAGTGAGATTTGCTCTCTCGTGCGAAGAATGGATCGTGCATACTGCCTGCGAAGGCTGGGCCTGTGTGCCTTGACGAGAAGGCTAAGGTGGCTGTGCGCCATAAATGATAGACTGGGAGCCTGTGACAGTTAGTGGGAGCAAGCTTCGAGTCGTCACAAGTCATTTTTTCCTGTCTGAAGTGAATGTTCTTGCACTTAACAGCTTCTGGCCCATATTTCTTTAAAATGGGGAATTAAAAAAGGGAACGCAAAACAGACAAGGTAAGGGAATTAGGGGAGGTTCTCAGAAACGTCGTATGAGTTTACTTCGCCTCGTACTTCGTTGCTTGTGTTTGTGTGATTTTATATTACTTTTATGGTATGTTTTTATCCTTGGTTTTTATCGTTAGTTTTACGTAACTTTGTTTTATCATTTGACGTGGAAACGTGAAAAACCACCTACATGTTTTATCAATGTGTGGACGCTTCTAAATACATTCTGACTTCTGAATAACACTTGACGAATGATTACCAATGAAGCTAAGAACTACAAACAAGCTACTTCATCAATGATGTACCAAAATGGGGTAAGATGCCCAGGGTTGGGGCATCTTACCAAGCCCCGGGGGCGTCTTACCCACCCGATGGGGTAAGACGCCCCTTTGCAAGCCTCTAGGAAAATCATAATAGTTAGAAAATGTGATAATTATCAGCAATTTCATCGATTCTATAACGAAGATAAATGATCGTGCTACGACTTGGCACCTAAAGCAGCCTGTTGGTACTACAGTTATTTCATAATCCGGATTTCCCTAAACCCTGGGCATCTTACCCCACTCTCCCCTACCCCCTCAGCACGGTTGTCACCGCGAGGGGTGGGCGTTAGCAGGTGAACAAGTTCCTGGCTATGTTGAGGCGATGGCATGTCCCTCCATTCGAAGATACTTTTACCGGTTTGAATATGCTACCACTGCTTTCACAAATTTTTGTTTGCTAGGAAGTAAATATAAATGATATCATAAAATAATCCCTCTTGCTTAACTGTTTTCGCGCATTTATCCGTATTATCTACATTACAAATATAAAACACATTAAAATCAGTACACGAAGCCGTTACGTAAATACGTGCACTTCACACAACACCAGTATCCTGGTAGGTGGAAAGACGCGGGCTGGTGGAAGGAAGCCTCCAGCACCAGTCACGATCGCGCACATTGGAGCGAATTCTCCTCGTTCGGCAGAAGTAACCTTTCCTATCTGCTTGCTGCATTGTCAGCGAAAACTTCGGGTGGTTTTTGGACCGTCGTACAACCTCTTCCGTTCAGATTCAGAAATTGTGACCCCCGGCAGGGGTGTTGGGACACGTGTCCCATCTCTCCTGCAGTGTCGGCTCATCATTTGATGGTATGCCATTCGTTAGAAATGATGATAATTCACTCCCTACGGCCAGAAACAGCAACAGCATCAATCTATTTATCACAGAAATGATAAAAAGAGCGGTATGGGAGATGTAATAAAACGACCAGACACTTCAAGATTAACGCGAGAAAATAAGATTTTCGCTAACCCTTCCGTTCTTCCTTATGTGGCCGCCGGAAATATGTGTACACCGTTGGAAAGTGCAAAAAACTGAAATTTATTTCACCGGAAATACATTTGTGACGGCTTAATAAAGAGATATTTGGGTGTCCCAAGTCCCCTGAGTCCCAAGTCTCCCCAGTCTCCCCTAAGGCTTATATCATTTCCAGACTAAACTTATAATACAAGATTCAAGATCAACAACTGAAGGCAAGGTTAATAAGGAACACAAAAAAGCATGTATAACGAAGACAACATTTTAAAGAAAACAAAAACCCAAGGACACACATATGGAACAACGCAGTTTGAGAGCACCACACCATTTGCATGGGAGTGGCCTCTCAGGATATGGCAACCGAACATTCAACATAATCATCTTTTAAGACCTGAGAAACAAAACGAGGAATCACGAAACAAAGGCGAAGTAGAAAAGACCAGTCACAAATAACGAGAATAATTCATCATCACCGTCATCGTCACGCCTTGTTTGTTTGTTGTTTTCCATGTTTTTCACTGGATCCCTTCATCAAGTCCCACTACCTCACCCATGGGTTGAGCGCGGCGCCGTGGCGACCCTCCCCGTGGATAATCCTTGTCCTTCCCCATCAACCATCCTATCCTTATCCTTATCCTACAGTGTGTTTTTGCTTAAGTTGTCATTTACATGTCCCTCATCTCATTACGACCGGCGTCAGAATAGCCACATGGATAGTGGAGATGCTGTGTATGTCAAATATATAAATATATAAGTGGTAAGCCTCCTAAACTAGTCTTCTAACCCTTCAAGCTTTGGCAGAAGCTTTGTAGAAAGAGCAGCCAGCAGACCTTGTCATGACTTAGTTGACTAGCTGTGTAGTCACTAGTCACACGTCAGCGTTCCGTGACCTAAGCTTTACAGAGGACTATAAGAAGCCTGCGCATCCCATCCTCGGCGAAGGTCTTGCCGTATCAACCATCTCCGAATCGCTTTAGCGAGAGGTATGCGCTTGGGCTGTATCACTTGATATTCATGAAGTGTAATGCTTGGCGTCACTTTTAAAGCTAACCGGAGAGCAGGCGTCCCCTGGATGAGGCCACTTGCTCCCTGGTTATTTCCACGCTCAGTGGCAGGAGATGCAGTTTATAAGAGGAGGTCGAATTCAGCCATAGCGCCCTGTATCCCAAGCATTAGAGCATGAGTCGCTGCTTTGCTCGGTGCCTGTAATCATATTATTATACCTTCCAAGTTATGTAACTGAGGATGCCGGGGTCTTTTGATTAGCTGCATTTCGTAAATAAGCAATCCGCAATCCCTAGTATATGAGGCTAAATTCTGAGAAGACGCCAGCGCAGCTCGTCACCAAAGACGTTGCCCAGCCTGGGGCGATCTGTGAAACCACGGCTCTGTATCCTGTCTAAACCCCGCCGTGGCTGCTTCTTACCTGACCTGTGGGGTCGAAAATCCTACCATTTTGGAATTATAAATGGTGACATCCTAAGGTGGGCAGGGTGACAAAATTTAGCCGACATGTTTCCCCCGGACCAAGAACGGAACAAATCGCCGAAATTGGCACCTGCAATGTTCTTTGCAATGTTTTTCACCAACCCAAGAGTATCCATTAGGACCGTCAGGCACTACTAGACTCCCAGCATGGTTTTCTTCCCAACCGCTCGTGTGTGACCAACTTAGCGTGTTTCATGGACCACTGCTGGATCTCATTGACAAAAGGATTTCAAACGGATGCCATTTACACGGATTACTCATCCGCTTTTACTAGCGTCAGCCACAGGCTTCTTTTACATACACTTAGGCGCTCTTGTAATATCACCGGTTCTGCATATGGTTGGATTGAGTCCTACCTGAGCCAGCGCTCCCAGCGAGTCATTCTCGATGGGAAGTACTCTGACTGGGTCCCGGTATTATCCGGAGTTCCGGAAGGCAGTATTCTTGGCCCGATCCTCTTCACCTGTTACGTAGCTGACCTTCCGAGATAAATTAAAACTTGTTCTTTATCATACGCAGGTGATGTCAAAATTTTCATAGAATTCAAGGCCCAGCAGATGTTGATTCTCTCCAGGCCGACCTAAACCGCCTAAACAAGTGGTCAAAAACCTGGCATCTTAAGCTCAATCCAGCCAAATGCAAGGCCATCACATTCACGTTACGTACATCACCCATCACATGTCCATATTTTTAGACGGTCATCAGCTAGAACGCTGTTTTAACATTAGGGACTTAGGAGTGGTCTTAGACTCTAAGCTGACATTCGCAGAGCACGTTGACTTGGTTATGGGCAAGGCAAACCGGATGCTTGGGCTCCTGATGCGTAGCATTCAGGCTTCTTCCTGTGCACGCCTTCCGAGGTTGAATCACTGTGCTGTTATGTGTGCGTACAAGGCTCATGTCAGGTCATTACTAGAATATGGCAGTGTAATCTGGTCTGGTGCCGCAGTAACGCATCTTTCCCGCCTCGAAAGGCTACGGCATCGTTTCTTAATGTGGTTGGGCGCACACACACACATAGCCGAATTGTAATGGATTATCAGTCACTTATGACTCATTTTCGATGTTCATCTTTTAAGGCGAGATTTGCTCAAGCTGATATAAGGTTCTTGCGCTCTGCGTTCAATGGCCGGCTGCATTGTAACGAGCTTGTGCCTATGTTTGCTGTCCTAGCTCCCGTCCGACACTCACGGCACACTGGCTTGTTCAGTGTGCCTCGTGGTAGAGTTAATACGGTGCAGAATGGCTTTAGAATACGTCTACCGAAGCTTGTCAATGATTTCCTGCACCAAATACCAGCAGAGGACTTTTTCAGCCGACTAGATTCTTTCGTTCGAATGTGCTGCAATATACGAATAGTGTAGGCACATACATGAGATAGCGTTTTTTAGCATCGTTGTTTTAATGTTTGCGGGGTTGTTGCGCCTTTTTAGACTTTTAGGTTTTCACTTATATTTTTAATATTTATCCTATTCGTAATCTAAATTTTCTATATCATAGGGTGTTTTATTTATATGCATTTTTCATTCTTAGAAGCACATTTTCATACCTTTATTTCTTTCTATTACATGCACATATCCATTATTTTAGTAGCTACGGCTCTGCCGTGGAGATACTTTAGAGTGCCTTTTTAGCCTTGGAAGTTTCATTTAAATCTATATCGTATGTATGCTACGTGTATATATGTAAGCGATTAACAGCGTATGCTTGAGTGAGTGTGTGGGTATACCTTAAGTCAGTTGTGGGTTTTTTCTGACTTAGACGATGAGCTCAGCCGTAAGTGGGTCGTGACCTGTGGCTGTTCGCTGCTAATAAATAAATAAATAAATAAATAAATAAATAAATAAATAAATAAATAAATATTACTAAAGCAAAACGTGCCACATTTTTCAGCCTGGGCCGGTGACCCATTTATGGTTTGAAATTCCCAATGGTGACAAACTGAACATTTTTTGTGGCCCCTGCCTGACCTCTGGACTCGGGCCTGGTACGTCTGCGGACTGCAGGTGTTATCTATGAGTCCTGCTGGCTCCATAATACACCAGTCGACTTCAGTAAGACAGTAAGGACTCAGCGTAGGGTGGCCCACCCGGCTGTGCCACTTCTGGTGGTCTTCAACAGCCTGGAGCTGGCAAAAATTTCAACAGTGAGCTATAATATTGAATCATAATTGAACATTGTGTATGTGAAGGCTAAACTACTCTAGAATTGGTATATTGGCCATTTACTCGTTAAATGGCCTAATGTTTTGTTAGCAGCCTTATAGGGGGCTACCAATATGTAAAATGAAATTCAAGAACAAGCATTTGACGAAGTTAAGCATCACAGTTTGATTTTGCACTCAATTTTTTTAGCCTGTTTTTATATTGATCAAATTTTGATTTGAACAGAACAGTAGCTTGAGGTGATATTTCCTGTCCCTGGTATTGAGCTTTGATTGCGTAACAGATTGATCAATACGTAGATGAAGGCTAAATTACGTTGAAATAAGTATTATATTATTTCAACCATTGATTATCCCGGCGTTTGGCTTAACAACCCATTAGGGGCTAAAAATATAAACTTCAAGCAAAAGAGTAATAGAAAGACAAACATAGCACACAGGTAAGTATTACTTTTTGTAATGCATTTATGTTTGAGCCCAGAATGAAGCTGTACAAGTGAAACGCTAAGCTAATGCTAAAAGCAATTTGGCCTTTACTTATGTATTGGTCAATCCCTGATATCTTTCCAAACATCGCTGAATCAACGGTGGGAGAGCTTATCGCCTTGCAAGTCCAGGTACAATTCAATGGTGCATATTCAGGCTGCATAATTCAAGTGTCAGTGCAGATGAAAACATTATGGCCTTCGAAAGCTGAAGTTGACCACTCTGCTTCATTGACAATGGGCCCGGTAAACCGCAGCTTCTCAAATCTACCAGCATGACTTAACTGAAGGACGAGTTACTACTTATAGCATAAGAATCTTTTTTCGGTATGGTGCTGGAAGGGATTTGTGTTAAGGTTGCTAGGCGGAGAAGTGGAAAAGACTGAGAAAATATAGAAAACAGCTGCTTGCTGAACGATTTCTTCCCAGCACTCACACGCTAGCCATGCAATGCCTTCTGAAGGATTATAATATTTGACCTGCTTGACATGCAGCCAGCAGAAGATGTGCGCATTTTTCAAGGGAACTATGTTCATTCTTCTTCAGAGAACCTATATCTGTACTTATCGGACATCTCCGCATCAAAGTCACTGTGGCCTGGCAATAATACTTCACTTTGAGTACAAATCACTGTTTCAGGAGACGGACGATTAATGGACCAATTAAAAAAGTACTGCCCCATTCGCGCTACCAGTTTGGCTCTCTCATGACTCTGAGTTTGTGCGCCTTCTTATACCTGCCATTGATAATCATTGCTGGGATTTAATGAGGAAACTTCTGTTAAGTCACATGTCATCACTGATGCTCACCATGTTTGGCGGTGTTGTGGGAGGGGGAGGTATCAATTTCAACAAATAAATAAATCAAGTCCAAGCGGGCCTGTCACTTCAAAAGCCCTCCTGCGTTTCGGATGCCCCCTACTTTCTATGTGAGGGTCTCCAAGGCCCCGCCAGAGGCAATCTTCTCCGGCTGCTGCACCTGATGCACCTATTCTGTTCGAGGCATCCTGTGACAGCTCATTGGCTCATGGCCCTCGCCAGACTACTCCTATATCGTCACCAGTGTTTCTTCTACAATTTCCGAATCCTGCTGTACTGTTTTGACCCCTTCTCCAAGGTAGAGGAGGCTCTTCCTACAAATTGTTTGGTACTCTTTTTTAGGTATTTATAACCCCGGTGCATCCATAGTGATTCGAACACTGACTTGTGGCTTTTAAGCGCCTTCCGGGCCTTCCAGAATAACTGAACGGGCCTCTGCACTGGCCTCGAGGCCTCCTGTGCTATATCCCGCAGGATTTTGCTTGCAGTTTTGATGTCTTCCAGATACAGGATTTCCAATGTGAGTCTGTGTGGGCGGGCAGGAGGGGGGAAGGCAGAACTCGGGCACGGGGTGCCATTTAAGCCAGAGGGGCGAGACTTTTGAGTGGTGGGATATACCAGGGGGTGAAAAGGCTTATTGTGGGGGTACCAATCCTCGCATACCGGGAGGAGTGTCATTTTCTGTGTGGCGCTGCAGGGGTTTTCGAGGGTGCAGAGACTCAGTCGGCGCGCAGCCCCCCCTTCCCTCCTTTTGGTCCCGCGATCCACCTGTCACCTCGTCAATGGTTTTTTCCTCTATTTTCCTCCAAAATAGCAGTCAGTTAATTATTCGGGCGTCAGGGCTCACCAAACGTAGTGTTAAGTATATGGCTGCTTCTTTACGCAGTCAGCTCAGCTAGGACTCAGAGCTGGGTCTCAGAACATCACCAGTCCAGTGTTGTTCCTGAGTACTGTCAGGCTACACCTTTGTCCGGCGCGACAGCGCCATTAGTCCCCGGGCACGACACACTCCTAATTTCTATTCTTTGGCCTAACGTGCAAATTGCCGGCTACATAATGCGATTTGATTCCTCACAGTGAAGCGGTTAGTTCTATATAAAATATATGAACCCTTCATAAAGAGGCTTGCAAACTGGAAGCTCATAAAGCATTATGCTTTAGCACTATTGATTGTATGTATTCATGCACCTCATCAGCTAGTCTGTAACTAGTGACATAAAGTCAAGGCATGCAGGTAACAGGCTCAATATATTGCCACCGAGACTTGGTTCCTGAAAGGGAATGCAGGTGACCTGGTATGCACATAATAATTGTGGCCTTGCAAATATGGCTATCACTTGGAGTATCTAAATCGAGTGGTACGGGTCGGTACAGAGCTTTTCCATGTTGAATAACTGATTTTGTTAGGCGCAAGTGCCACGGGTATAACCATGCTGTTTTTAGACTGAGCTGTGGATCCAAAGGGGTGCATCACATATTTGTTTCTGGGGTTTAACCCTATTTCCGGCAGGGGACTAATATTACTCCCTTCAGGTTTTTCGAGAATGTCTCCGAAACGGCTTGCGATAGAACTTTGAAACTTCCTGACTTTTCCTAAAACTATCACAGGCAGGTTTTCTGAAATTTTCAGGATTATATATTTACCAGAAGCGGAGCTATGGCTGGGTTTTTTGGGAGGTTCTATCCACAAACCAAGCATTATCGTATGCGGTGGGTTCTTTGTAAAGGGAAGCCGTCTCTCCTGATCCTGATACCAGTTATATGGTTTTATTATATTATTTGAAATTTGAGATGATAATACATTCACAATTATCATTATTTGTATTCATCAGGGGCAGTTACAGCAGTTCAAAATGGGGGGAATGTAATAAAGAAGGACCAAAAGCTAGTAAGTGAGAAGACTACTTGCAGCGTGCCAAGGCGAATACAATTGGGTACATGAAAATGCAAAATAGTTATAAACCAATTTTAGATTTCCAAAGGCGTGTCCAGTCACTATAATGTAGAGTAAATCACAAATATAAAAGCATATGTTTGTTCACTTAGAGCTTCGTGCGAGACTAGCATGTAGCCAAGCAGTATATGACGGCTTCTAATCCGCGTAACAAAAACTTTTTAGATTGTATATATTTCCCCTCATGGTACTGGTCTTGGACCTGCCATTGAATTTCGAATTTTTGCGTAACTCGAGTATATGACAATTTTGAGTCAATTATTTGTAAATCCGAACTAGTTTTGTGAAAATGGTACAACGGAGACAAGGGTTGTGGACAATTTAAAAAAACGCACAAAAATTGTATATTTTGCACGGCCTTCCCCTTAAAAATCAAAATTTTGAATTTTTTTCAAAATAAAGTTTGGCGTCAGGGAAATTTGTAGCACTTTGAATTTTCAAAATCGGCCGGATAGATTACAAGACCTTGGGGGGGAGGGCGATAATGTCCTGCCTGCCGGAAATAGGGGTAGCCGGGAGCCTGACGGAAAGTTAAAGGAGTATTAACAGGTAGGGCTATACATACGACGTTGCGAACTCTCATCCTGATGGGAGGGATTTGGGGGTTCAGATAACCTTATTCAGAGGTTCTACCGGGACTTGAATCCCAGACCTGTAGCTCAGGAAGCGTTAATGGTATCCACTGAACCACTCATCCCCCAGTGTATAAAAGGGTATTTATAGAAAGGAGTCAGGAATATTCATCAGATACTTTGCCCACTTGAAGTACACGAAAAAGTATATTTAAAATTTTAACAAAAATTGAAGGAAAGTTAGACGTTAGCTTAGCATATATATATATATATATATATATATATATATATATAATAAAAAAGTAGTGTTTCTTGGAAATTGTATCAGTGAATACCCCGTGTATCCAAATACTTAATATTGTAATGTTGAACAATCACCAATTTGCTCTGACTCCATTGAACCTTATTCAAAATGTATGTACGTAAGCATATAAATTCCTCGATCATCAGCAACTAAAATGGAGAGGGTGACATTATCCTTGCCACACCGGGGCCATCGATGCCCCCTAAGGTTTTTTCGGGATAACAGAAAAACGACGAGGTGCAGCACCGTGGTTGAGGGCTCTATCTCTCACCCCATCATTTTCCCACCATCCCTGAATTTTTTTACCCCAGGTCACCCAAGGTCAGGTCACTAGGCAAGGTCAATCAATGTCATCTCACTTCAACTTTTGAGCTCTATAAGAGCTACATTTCTTAGTCAATCGATTTTAAACTTCCTACACTTCATGGAACCTCCAGGGTCTACAAGGTGTATCTCCGGGATTTTTCAATTTCGTGACCTGAGGTCAGGTCACGAGGTGACCTCTCCCATTGGAAAAAACATGGGTAAAAACTGTCTTATGATCTAAAAGTCACAAAAATGATTGCAAATGCTCAGACTGCTCAGAAAAGCGTTCTTAGACACCCTTACAGGGATTTCCAGGGGTTATATTTGCCCTTTCACCTCTCCGAGGTCATCCAAGGTCACTAGGGGTCAAAAACAGTATTTTTACAATAACTTTTGACCTAACTAAGCTAGAGAGCTGTATCAGACACCGTTGTGTATGTATCGTCACTGGCTTTCTTTTGATATACAATGTCAGTTTCTGACCTTTCGTGACCTCAGGTCATGTTAGGTCACGAGGTGACATCTGGAGGTCAAACCACTGACGGGAGGTCATTACGTCCCACATAGCGGAAAAAGGTCTGGAATTTTCCTATCAAATGTACTTTACCAGATCTCAATAGCTCTATTGGCGTAAGAGTTATGCCCAGTTTTCTTAAGCATTGCATATCTGAGTTAAAATAGCCTATAGTGACCTAACTTAACCTCTGGAGGTGAAGCCATTGACCTGAGCGCTGAAACATGCAAAGTAATTTCTTACTGAATTCACGCAAGCTTTCTATTGCACTTTGCAGATTTGCGCTAACCCCAATATTTTCGGAGTTAGAGGGGGCATTGATGGCCCCCACCCGGTGGGGCGAAGGTGGCGCCGGACCCCCGGTGGGGCGAGGGTTAAGACGTTATTCTTTTGATGACTTTCCCTGCCTAGAAGACCAAAGAAACACAACATGGAACTAAACAAACCATTTACATATGTAAGAGGCATATCGGCTTTAAAATATGTAACTCAGCAATCCGTTGGGAATACATAGGCATTATACACTAGAGGAACATAATTTGATAGTTTAATTTAATAAAAGTGCACGCAACCGGCAGTCTAGCTACTTTTTTCACTTATGGGTGATGTGTTAAGTGTTTGTGTTGTATTCATTATGTTGGTCTACACTTCACGTCACGAGTGGGGACCATTTCAAGGGTGCTGTTAGCATCAAAACGCCGGTCACTTGAAGCGGGATCTCCATCGCAGATGAGCCTGATCCCTGAGCTGCCAACCCAAGCAGACAGAACTTACGTGGCGGGTGTTGACTGTCGGACTACCCCCTCCCACTGGCGCCCCCTTCAGTCTCGACTGGGGGCGCCAGGACACTGGTGGCGGCGCACGCCCGCGGACTCAGCGATCTGCCACCGCCACTCAGGTCCCGACCCTCGTGTCGACAGGGTCGCCTCAGGATTCCGCAGCGTGGAAGAACAAGTTTTAACGTCTGCTCTCCAGCCTGGAAGGCTTGCTCCGGGAAGAACAGAGGGCAGCTTTGGTCGCCGTCTGGGATGATGATGGTGAATGCATTGTGCAGATCAGCGGGCACATCAACGGCAACACCCTCATGTAGGGCGTGACTAACGCCATGCACCTTCTCCAACGACAGCGGAGCGTGATCATCGATCGGCAAGAGTGCAGCACTCGTGATCAAGACTATGAAGAGACTGTGGATTTTTACCCACTGTGCAGCAAAATTTTGTCATCCTGAAACCTTTGCACGAAGTGCACGGACGCTACCGTAAGCTGCTAGAGCGTTTTCTCTCAGTTGTTTTTTTTTAATAAAAAATGAAAAGGGGACTATCAGATCCCAAGGGACGGATAAATTTCATCCGTCGAATAAACGCTCCTGTTTTTTTCACGCGGCACTTTTCTTTATTTGCGCAAAATCTAGTTAAAGGTCTATAATGACATTGAGCAAATGGCTCTTAATGGATTTCCGAAAGGTGAACAGCACTTAACACGCGCTGTAGAGGGGGTCTTAAAGTGCCCCCATCGTATTTTCCCGGGTCGCTGTGCGTCCATTCGCCGCCGTTGAGCCGTTCGTCGCCGGAAAACGCTTCTTAGGTGAATTTGAGAGAATTTATGAGCGCGTTGGCTGGTGAAGGAACTTTGAAAATTAGTAAATAATTGTTTACTTATAGGCTTTCAAAGTCAGGACAGTATGTTAGACCGTCGCAATTAGGCGGTCGCACCAGTTCGCCTGCACTGTAGACCGAATGGTGACGTCATAACTTCATATGATATTTCAAGGTCAACCCACAAGAAAATCAAGGTCAAAGCTCAAGGGCCAAGGTCATTCACACCAGCGTTCGGGTCAGATGGCATCATGCAGTATTACGAGTGCGTATGTTATGTTACGACTTCATAGTTAAGGCTACTCAAGGTCACCGGTCAAGATCAAAGGGCTTTTTCAAGGTCAAACCCTCATTTCCCGCCCAACCGTTGCTATAGTGCCACTTATATTGTACGTTATTGGGAATACGTTATATTGTTACGTCATAGGTCATTGGCCTTGATTGACCTTAACTGCATAATTTCAGAGAATGTTGTGTGGGATGTTTCATCTGTTAGCTTAGTTCACTTTTTGTGTATTCCCGGCGTTTTCCGCAATATCACGGCATTTCCCAATAGGTCTCCAGCACGGCTCAGATTTAACCTTAGCGACCTCGTTTGAAATTGAAGATATTTACCTAGGCTAATTAAACTTTGTCCTAAGGTAGGTCACCATTGCCTCCATACACCTCCCAACGTGATATTTTCTAGCCCTCTTTGTTTCCAAGATCGCAGGGGGCTCTTTAGGACCCCCTTCACTGTCCGTTAACGCCACACCCCTCTCCACTGCGCGTGTTAAGGCATTCAAAACCAAAAGGGGACTGGTCCCCGTTGGAGACAAATTCAAAGGACTGGGGACTATTAGAAGGGTCTGGGGACCAATAATTGTAAAGAATGCTCTGATCATGATAGGTTAGTGGTAGGGCACATTACGATGTCGGCCGCCGAAAGATGCTGAATATTTCAGCCTAAAGATGCACTATTTGAAGTCGCAGAAGGCCCTGGGTATTGATCATGCTTCAGAATGCACACGACAGTGCTGAGATATCCAACTCTACGGGTTCTGTCCCCCGACATTCTCTGCATCGCACTTCTCTCAGTGCAGGCAGAGGGGCCCCGTCGTGTCGGCAGCAATCATTCACCCAACATTGAGCTCATAAGCCGTGTTCCACAACTGAAAAGTGATGCCATTCGCGTTGGAAATTCTGCTGCACGTGTTTGGGATCGCTGCCGTCCAGAGTGGCTCACTCCAACCGGGTGCGTAGCTCTCTCCCGTGTCACGACGCTTCATTCCCTATCAAAACCGCCGCCTCACCAACCGCACAGTAGTGACAGTGGGGGGCGACAGATGTCACTGGTGAGCAACACTGCTGGAAGCGCCGCGGACATAGACTGTGCTGCAGCGCACGAACACGATTAAAAAACCGGCAGAGAATCAGTGTCAAAAATCACCCGAGAGCTGGGCGACCTCGCTGGCGTGTAAAAATGTGAATACGTTTAGGTGTCCTTCGCCGTTCTAACCGATGCAAATTTCACTGAGTACGATGGGGGCTTGGAAAAGAGCAAACATGCTCATACAACTTATCATATTTACAGAAACACTCGACCAGGATGTACGAGGGCGTGGGATGTACATGATACGAGGGCGTAGCCTGGCCATGGGGATCAGGGGCGGATCCAGAAATTGCTCGAGGGGGCGAACCCGGACTGGGGGAGGGGGTGGCCTCCTCGAAGGGGGCCCGGAATAGTTTTTGGGGGCCTGATCGTGCAAAGTATACATTTTCATGAAAAAGCGTACCTACATGCACATAAAAACATCGATGAGCACAAAAAACGTCCAACAACGTTTTGAGGGGCAACAATTCTGATAACTCCAAAACGCTCACACAACTATGAACTGGCCATATAATCCCTGAGGTCCGTTCAACAAATGATTGGATCTCCACAAATCCAGGGGCTGGCCACATTTCGGCTAGGATCAATGATCCGGACCATCTCAGATCGCATACCATTTTCTGGGGCCGGCTTGAATCAAGGGTTTAAGATATTATACTTACAACTCCCAAGCAGGGACGGATATTGTAGCAACAGAGGGCCCAGACCAAAGGAGTCCCGCAAGCAAGGCAGGGGGCCCGACTGCAGTCAAAATATGTCTGAGATTATCGTGAGGGGCCCGGACGCGGATACAAAGGTCGCAAGTGAACCACAGGGGCCTCGAAAGAATTTCAGGAGGCCAGAATGATCACAGGAGGCCCGGGTGAACCGCAGGGGGCCCGGCTGGGGTCACAGAGGGCCCCGATGAAATACAGGGAAATTATCTGCAACTGCTGAGAACAGGGGCCCGTCATCGGTATTAGTGGGCCCGGAATAATTCTAAGGGACCTGGTCGCAGACTCAGCGGTTTCAAGTGGACTGCACGGGGCCCGGAAGAATGTCAGGGTGCCCAGATGGCCACAGGAGTCCCGGGTGAGCCACAGGGGGTCGGACTGCAGCCACAGGGGGCCCCGGTGGAATACAGGGTATCTAAAACTTCTGAGGATGGGGGGCCCGGTTTGGACAGTAGTGGGCCCCGAGACGGTTGATAAGGGTCCGGTCACGGGGCTCGTGGGACCTCCAAGGCAGGGGCCCGAGAACAAATCTGGGGAGCCTCCAAGATTAATTTCAGGTGCCCCTGGTACATTATAAGCGGCTCCTAGACCTACCTTCGGGTGGCATTTGGAAGGCAAACTTGCGGGGCCGGGGTACAGCCGCAGCCGCCGGGCTTCCCCTGCGGGGGGGCAACGGCTGCGGCAGGAGGCGTTTTTTCAATGTTTAAGGTCGGCCCAAGGGGAGCGATTGTCCCGTCGCCCCCTCCCCCTTGGATCCGCCCCTGATGGGTATGGGGATAGGGACAGACTCCGATCTGTATGACCAGAGGGTGGGGGGGGGGCTGGTAGGAAAAACCCAAATTGTAGAGGTGTCTTGAAGAGCGATATCAAAATATCTAAAAAAACAAAGTAGAGACATTTACCTAGGTCTGCACTGGTAAGAGACAGGAAAAGTGAAACACCTTGGGAGGACGTCCGACTGATTTAAAACTCAGGGAACATATGTCCCCGCCTCCCGCTCCTGCTCTGCTTGTGACGCCCATGAACATGCAAATATTGTCGTTTGGCTTAGGTCCTGTGGCAGTTTCAACTAGCTTATTCTGTGCCAATATGTTTGTCTGCTGAGCTTGGATTGAGATAGAAGTTGTACAGCTTTGCTTAGAGTACATCGACTGTTTTCTGTTGTCATTACTGTGCTGGGCTCTGATGGAAAAAATGTATACATAGGCGACGGAACCTGTCCGTTTGAGGGGTGGGGGCACTTATTCTTCCATTCCACACATCCGTTCTTACTCTCTGTCTGAGCCGCTCTAAGCTTTTCTAGCGCGATGATCTCTAACAGTTGGCTGCTACGTTTCGATTATTTCTCTTGAATTTCGTTCTGTTAAAGATCGCAATAATACTGTGAGAGATCTTATTATTTTAATTAATTTGAACACCGATCATATAGAATTTGGCTAGGGTTCTCATTTTGACTTTATATCATTTAGAATCGTTACGCAGTTGCACCAATAGCGCTGCTCATTCAAGTCCGAGAAACGATCCATTGGTATTCGAGATTGTTCAGCTACCGTATCAACCAACCTGTACCGCTCTCTAACGGTTGGAGGACACCCGCTTCCCAGTAGCCTCCCTCGACATTGACTTGGATCAGCCTCCGCCTGTGTATTAACTATAGACACTGTGACATTTCGGGGGGAGGGCCTTGAGCCCTTCCCCCCGCCCCCTTGTATCCGCTACTAAATCTTGAATGGATTACAACACAAGCAAGAAGAGTACCTGATTCCTAGCTTCTAAAGATTCATGAGACAGTTTGGTGAGCATTGAAATAGTATGTCAGCGCCTAATTAGCCAACGTCATTTTACATGAGGTATTTGAGAGTGAGTTTTCAGTGCTGCAATGTTTGGTCCAAATAAAAAGTTTTTTTAGGCTGGGGTAAACTATTTTAACACCAAAGCTTACTCTTAGCGAATGACCTTTGCACAGCTTCCGCAAGATAATGCTTGGAAGAAACCTTCAAGAACATATTTGTTTTCTGAATAAGATTTTTGTTCTTCTGAGAGACCGTCAAAACTGATACATCTCAACTGGGTGTTCTTGAGGCATGAGAGATGTAGCTTGATGTTCGTGTCAGAGCTTTTACATGTATTTCTTTACTAGATAGAGGAATCTTAAGAAGTGTATCCAGTTTTGATATCGGGAACGCTGATAGTTCTGAGCTTCGGTCAAAAAGATTCTAAAAATTGGCTGTCAGATTGTCAATGGGGTTTCAAGACGAGATATGGTTCTTGAAGATTTATAAAAGTTCTGAGGTGGTTTTGTGTGGAGGCGTCTTGTTCCTTGGCGTCTTCCATTCTTCATCGCCAATTCACTGTCTGCTGCAGGCTTCAGTTCGACTATTTAGCCGTCCGTCTCCAGGCAGTGGCGCGAGTTTGGTGTAATCGGCTCCACCACTTCCCTGTAATATTTTAGAATACCTGCTCACCAGCTAAATACGCCAAAAATCGCGCGGGATGGCGCCTCTCGGAGTGCACAAAAAGCGTCCTCCAAGTGGTGAATATCGTCTCCATGGGGCTGTGCCTCCTTCCCCATCGAAAGCCTGAATCCTACACTGGATCAGTCGCACTAAAAATGTGATGCATTGTCAGACTTTAGATGGGTACGTTTTCCCACTAAATGAGAAAATACTAGGCAACAGGGTGTTTGGCTGCACGCGCAGGCGTGTGGAACTTCCGGTAAAAATGTGTGTAATGACCATTTAAGCTCTGCTTGCTTCCATTGTGCGTTTTCTTTCCTGACCGTTCTGAGGTGACCTCGGTGCCTTGTGCTGTTTTGGTCGCTGGCAGGCTGTGGCGTAGCAGGGGGTGTTCAACCAGGGACTGATGCAGAGGGGGTCAAACGGGTTGTCGCCCCAACCTCCATAGGCCCGCTGAGGCTTATGATTTATTGTTTTAGGGAGATAAAATGTAATTAGAGAGCAAATTGTATTGGAGGAAAACAGATCGCTGCTTTCTCGGAGGACCCCTAGCCAGTGCAGGAAGTCCTCGAAGAAGCGAGGTCGTTCCAAATAGACTTGCGGTGCCTCCGGATCAGCAATGGGGACATGCAAAAGGCAATGGGGTGCCATGACCGAATGCCAAGCCCTCAGTAAAATACAGGAATTGCAGTTTTAGACAGACGCCACGAATATTTAGCCGACTTTTAACACGCGCATTGACGGGGGCGGGTACCCGCCCCACCCTCGGTTTTTCGGAGACAGCAGAAAAACGGCGGCGCGTAGCGCCGCCGTACTTGGCATACCTTTTCCTTCATCATTTTTACAACTTCTGTGAAAATTTTAAGGATAGGTCATCTCAGGTCAGGTCACCAGTACAGGTCAAGTGGCCCGACCTCAAAAAATGTTTAAGATAGCATAAGTCAAAGCAGGGTGAACTTATCCGATTGAAACTCCTATCACATAATGACCCCATCAAGTCCTCTAAAATATGTTCCGGTATTTTTATATCGATGACCTAAGGTCAGGTACAAGGCATGACCTCTCCGTTGGAAATACATGTGAAAAATGGTTTTTACGGAATAACTCAGTAACGGATGGTGATAGAACATTTATTTTAGCTGCATTAGACTCGCCTGGGCTTTGCGGTTCTAATGATATGCATTTTCTATAATTTGACCCTGACCTGACCTCAGGTCAGGTCAAATCCTTGATTTTACCTAGCAAGGTCAAATTATATATCATTCCATTCGGCTTGCTGAGAGGATTGATATAGTTCAAGTCGTTTTGCTCTATATTTACTTGTTCAGATGTAATGGCCGAAAAACTGAATTTACATGTTATCCCTATGACGGCATGTTTTGACCTCTCGTGATCTTAAATGTGACCTGAAAAAAATGGTTCAACTGTTTTCGATGGAGAAGTGGATGGGCAGTCCAACGCCGTTTACTGTTTTTGCTACCTACCGTGGTTCTCGAGATCTTAGGGGGCGGGTACCCACCCCCGTCAATGCGAAGGTGGCACAGACTCCCCGTCAATGCGCGTGTTAAACAGGAAATGGCCAGGACTTTTAATTCAGCGCTGGGACCGTTGGGATGGTGCTTAAGGTAGTGCCAAAGACAGCTAACATTGAATGCCCCTGAAATGGTAAAGTAGACCCCTAAGGCTGATCAGGAGACCCTCCATTAGCGTCGGGAGGTAAATGAGTTGGCAATAGTGGCCCTCGAGATTGCAGAATTAACGTTTATGACGAAAAAGAGAATCCAAGTTAGTACTGCATCATCTGTAGACTAACGGAGCCCTTGTTATACCAGCCAAGCTGGTGTTCATCCACGAGTGTTGTCTGACATCACGTGAACTTCTTACAGGAGCGGCTCTTCCACCTGCTGCAAATTCCCTCAGTGAGAATCATGCATATCGGAACTAAACCCCAAGCTTAGAACTGCACCCACTAAGCTCTCAGAAGAGCTCTCACGCTAAGCCAATAGGGTTACCCAATCAACTGGCGTTCTTGTCAGTTGCAGACCCCCACCCCCTTCCACTGAACTGGTTGGACCATTCTGGAAACAGGCGGCTCTCAGACATCCCTAGGCCCTGGAGACAAAGCGTATAAAGTAGCAATACCCCTTCTATTACTATGACTAGTATATTGGCTCAGAGGTGGAACCCTGTGGCAATAGCAATACGGTAAGAGAATCCGTGAGGAGGCGCCCGGAGCGCACCCAGGTGGCGCTGTAGCCTGCCCCCTTTAGTGAGTGGGGGCAGGCTACAGCGCTATGGACGCGTCAGGGGAAACACGAAATTATATTGGGATGCAAACGGGCTGCTGAGAATGTGACGCGTTGCTTTCCATTACCTGTATTAATCTAAACATAGAAAATACGCCCCTGTAGCAATTTATGTATATCAACATATTTTACCACACCCTGGCTGCTCCCTGAAATGATCGCGGCTCCCCCTGTAAACATGGAAAGCGTTGCCCTGAATGTCGCTTGCCACCCCAGGATGCGAGTATCGGCGCCCCGCGATAGGAGCGGCGCCCACCCGATGGAGTTAAGTGTCTGAGCTCACGGAAGGGACAGCAAAATATGCAGACAATAAATGAGATGGACCCCTGGCAAGTTGAACCCATTATTTTCAGAAATATGGTACCCGTAACATGGTAGGTCATTTAGATACAAGTCGGTTGGATCGTGTAAAAGGGCTGTAGTCTGGTTAAAAGTATATGTGCGTAAATATTCGTGGATATTTATTTGAAGGCTTACCTAAATTGAAACAAGAACTGTTGATTCGGTTTGTAGGCTTGAACTTGCCTGTTCTCGGATTTGACCTTCATGTGCCTCGGCAATTAAGAGCTTTCGCAAACAACTTAAGAGGAGAGACCAGTGAAGCGCTGGTCTATAAGAAGCTAGAAGGAAAGTGAGACCTTGTGCCGCAACGAGCTGGTGTCTGAAATATATGGGTGTTCGAACGTGCGAACTGGGCGAGTTTCCAACCAGCTGGTCAGTCATTTGGCAGCAAGAGATAATTAAAATATCCTCCCTGTCATAACATTGCCACCACTCCAACAGTTGATATCCGACCATTTATTGATTTTCCACACGTTCCCTGAATTACAGCAACATATATGGGGTCAGCACCATATTAGCTTCCGCAATGTAAAGACGGCAGACAGAATATTTGCCGACTCAAAGAGCATTCACTCTGTCTTGGCGAACACTAAACGGCATTCATATTCACACCATCATCATTTTATACACATCAGCTATTGACATGGAAGAAAGACGAAAGCTTCAAGCAAGGGAAGCAACAGATAGACGGTGCAGCATGTCATAAATGCGACGTTCCGCCGGAACTACCCATAGCACTCGCGATTCAAATGTCCATGGACTCATCCGGTGCAACAATGCTCACTCCTCGCCACAGCAGTGACCACGCTGTGGTAGGCTTCTGGGCCAGGCCTACAACCTACGCTTCGCAGGGTATTTCTATGTACATGCATGGAAGTACGACAATACTACCGCACTTACTGCCCACCCTCTCCACGAACGTTCGTTCACGTCACAGCTACAGCAGAGCACAATACTGACAATCAGCACTAAAGCGGTACTGCCACTATCGTACCTCCAACACTGCTTACAATTAACTCCAGTCGGTCCAGCTTTCCCGCTCTCAGCCTGCGTGACAATGAACGCACCTCACACTCACATTTACACTTCTCTTATTGCACCCACGGAGTGTTAACATGAAGATCTCTGACACAAACTGCAACTATGGTAGTCCCGCCGGCGCAGCAGGTGCCATATGACATTGTCCTCAATACAACAGGTATAATGGATCGTCGCCCTTCTCACAACAGCACCTCGCGCGTGGCACCACAATCGGCGACTTTTGCAGATGACGCTGTTGGCATACTCTTAGAGTATAGAAGACGCTAGATTCACGCCTCCGGCACCTCGGGCAGGTCGCCGAAGTTGAGGATGGCGCGACCATGAATTTTGGCGCGGCCCAGCTTCATGAAGACTGACTCGGCTTCGTCCGAAGGGAACAGACTGTATGGTGGTGGTTCCACCTGGCGAAATGTTCACAATGGTTGTGCTTAAACACCAAACATTCATTTGCAAACTCGTATACTTTCATTGAATATTCGTAATAATAACGTATGTCTACTACATCGTTGTCCAGAAGTTCTCGTCGCTAAATTGGAAACTGCAGAAAAGGGTGTCCCCATGTATATTTTAGGTGTGAGGAACTGAGTCCCACCGAGTGATGTCGGGATAGACGTGAAAGTTGAGACCCGAACGTGACAGCTGTATTAAAGAGCGCAAATAATAAGTTCAAATGATCATGCCCCCCTGCCACACATAAAAATCAATTGCAACGCCCGTTCTACTAGGCCAGACTGTGGAGAATACGATGACCTACTTTTTTGGTTGCGATCAGGTCGACGAGCGTGTGCAGCTGTTCCAGGGAGCCCATCTCGACCGGTACGATGGTCTGCTCGTTGGCACTCGCCACTGTCTCAAATCGACTGACGTAGCGTTGTGCTGTCTCCGCCCCAATGACAATCACACCACCCTGTCGACACGTGCGTAAACTCATGTCTGTACAACACGGTCACACCGCCCTCCAGCCACGTGGTTCGACTCATTCATGTGAAACAATGACGATCACACTGCCCTGCCAAACGCGTATAATCTCATTTTTGCGCTACAATGATGATCATAACGCCGAAAGAAACGCGTATAAACTCATTTCTGTTCTACAATGATGATCACAACACCATGAAAAACGTCTATAAACACTCATTTCTGCTCTACAATGACTATCACACCGCCCTGCGACACTTGTATAAACTCATTTCTGCGCACCATTGGCAGCATCATCGTCCCGCCAGTAAGAGCGTTAGCAGTGAAGTCTACAGAGACCAACCACAGAATGAAGAGAGAACACCAGAATAGAATGAAGAAAGAAACACCGGAATAGGTATTGATTGCGTCGAGGTGTCGCCCTGAATTAAAAAAAACACGACGCAATGAAAACCAAGGTTTAAACAAATTCACGTGGCTCTACATTTGTCTATAGGATCTCACTTCAAAGAAGCATTCGACGGATAGATTCTGCGAGTGTGAGATCTTGCCTTGGAGAGCAAAGGTCAGGTAATTTATTTTACTTCTCTAACGCACGTCGACCAGTGACCGTTTTGTTTCCTTAATAAAACGATTCCCTAAAACAGAAAGGACTAATGGAAGCTAGCAATTGTAAATAGCCTATAAGACGACAAATGTATTTCAAGTAATTTTTGTAACCAATGTTTGTTTCTGCATACTTTCTTCAGCCCTATTGGCAAGTTGTTACTTATTCTGACCTCTGCTGGAGCGCCGATCGAGGGCGCGACAGAGTAAGTTCGGGATGTACACTTGTAAACGCACTTAGTAATTGATACCGTGAGCGCACGGTCTTACTTTAGAGAGGTAATTTGGAACCATTGAGGGAAAACGGGGTCTCACCTTGGTTATGCATTCAAGAGAACGTTTGAGGGGGCAAAGGGTCTCATCTTGGAGAGCAACTTGATAATGCGATTGAGGGAGCACAAGTCTCATATCGAATAGACCCTGTGAGCAGAGGCAAGAATCTCGCCAACTCGCCCACGCTCGTGGGTAGCCAAATGAGGTTCAAGGACCAGAACTAGGTAACCAATCACGGAAATGACGAATCAAGAATTGCACTTAACAGCACAAAACAAGTATTTCCACGATCTTACCGCCACGTAAAAAGAACGATCCATAATAGCAATGGTACCGACTGATTTTAGGTACCATTATAACTTTAGTGACAGACGATACAAATTAGTGACAAACAATTTATCCTACTCACTCGCCTTATTTCACAGCTAAGTTAGAGATGGGTAGGTAACCACATCGGCAACGAAATTGACCCATATAAAGCCATGAAAAAAGGTACTCTAAATTGCAATGCCATGAGAACGGTAATATTCATTCTATTATATGAATTTGACTATTTATTTTGAACAAAAAGAAAACTTTAGAGTCTGTATCAGGATTCATAGTGAAATTACTCTACATAAGATAGAAACTCCACTGCTTACGTTGTACTTGAGGACTCGTTTACGGAATTAGAGATGGTCTGGTAGCCAGGCCGGCAACGGAAATACGATTAGGGACCACCAGGTAGCCACTTGGGTAGCCACGAAGTTTTGCGTTTCTGGCGCGCAGTAGCGAAAAAACAGTCAGAGAAATACGTGTAGAAGCTGCTGTGTGGGTATCTTACTATGAGGCTGTTGATTTTGACCTAAATCAAAATAGGAGGTTTTGTTGCCAGTGGTAAACCCACTACCAATTCTTTTATATTATGCCGCAGCCAGCGAAACGTAGGAAAAAGTGAAGTCTGCCAGATCTCAAAAGCCCAGGAGAGTAGTGTGATTTGAGGGGCAATTACAGCACACATTTTAATCATGTGCATGCGAGATATCCAAACTGTAGACCTGTGGAAAGAAGTTGCAAGTTCTGGCTTTGCACCTAAAAAATTTTATGCTATTTGGTGCCCATGAAGTCAGGTAAACTGCTGGTAGGTTTCTTTGGTGCCTACCTAAGTCAATTTTATCAAATCAAGCTTAGCAAATTTGTGATGATTCCAGAAAAGTTTCCATTGAGCAGGTGAATGTGGTGATGCTTATTGATCTGCTTCAATCTTCTAGGATTTGCTGGATGGTGGTTGTGGTATTAGGAGGTACTTGTCCTCTGGCTGAGTACCTATATTTGGTTGCAGGCATTGGGATATTCAAATTATATTTCTTTTTTAAAAATGTTAATTACATGTATCCTTCAAGTAGCTTAAGTTTCAGCATAGTGACTGCTACAGTCAAATGGTGGTTGTCTGCTATCTTAGCAAAGATGATCTAAGCAATAATTGATCTTAGCAAGCAGTTACAGTAAGGGTACTAGACTCTGACGGCATATATTACATGCCGTATTTTCATGCAGTATGCTGTATTTTTCATGTCTTTGTGTATTAGGTGTTTGATAACATTTTTACTGATTAATATGCGCAGCTAATGGACACATGCTTGTATTACAACACATACAACTTGTAATCACTGCACATATACTTAAAATTTCGTTGTTTGGTACTGAGATTATGCTATATGTTATTCATTAGTCTCCAAATCACTGTAAATTTAATTCCTTTCATACTTCCACTTTTGAGAGTAAATTTTACTCACAAGACATATTTTCTGGGATCAATTTAAAGCCTCAGTTCACGCAAAAGTTTATTTCACTTCAGGTAGCCATGTTGGTCGCATCAAGGATATGTGGGTAGCCAACCTGACATGTTCTTGACCTATGCCTGTGAGGAGCACATAGTCACACGTTTGGTATGTCCTGTGAAGCGGTTGAGGCAGCGCGGGATCTCACCTTGGAGAGGCACTTGAGGGAGCGGTTGAGGGAGCGTGGGTTGGCAGCGAAGTCGATGACAATGTCGACGTTACCCTCACAGGAGTTAATGGTTCTCTCAATGAGCTGTGTTTCGTAGCAGTCCTCACTCCACTGCACAATGTTGATCCTGCAACACGACAGAAGCGGTCACATGGAGGTCATGGGCTTTTCGAACTAGGGCGGCACTGGGTAGCCCTAGTGGTACTCGGCTTTGGATCCGTTCGTGTACCAAAAACACTTTCACATGTACCACAGGCACTTCAACATGTCCAAACACTTCCACACTATCGGGGTGGCTTTCACAGTGTTGGCGTAATGAGCGTGATAACAGCTGCTCACAGAACCTGTTTCCCCTTTTACCTGTGGTTGTCTTGTGATTTTTATTTTACTGTATTTAAGTCTGATATCAATTACAGCTGGTTTCCCTTGCGTCGGCTCACAAAGTACAGCAAGAGAGGAAGTCATTAATTTGCTTGTTGTAGCAAAGGCAAACGTAACTACTTTCTCCTTCTCCAACTTCCTTAGAATTGAATCCTTGTTTCATGCGTCCCGTGAACAAACGTCTTGGTTCCGTTCAAGTGTAACGTTCCCATAGATGTTGTAAGTGGCTGACCTCTGTCCCCATCGGTTAAGCCACCTGAGATGTTCGGCATTCGAACCCCTAATGCATTATCGGTAATTGAGCAGGACCAAAGCTTTCTCAATTCTCACTGACTGCATCTTTCTCTATATTTTAGCTATTTCGGATACGGTAAGTCAACATTCCACAACATAAGGTTTCAATCACACAGGAGCATTCAAACCGACCCAAAGCGTCCCAGACTCTACCGGTCCGATCAAGGTGGAAAACGTCCAGGCACTATTTAACCGGCTTTTGAATGAATCAGATTAAAACCAATTACAAAAAAGAGCAAAAATGAAAAAAAGTTTGAATGTTTGGGCCGAAAACAGTGTCATGGTTTTAATCCACTTCAATTTGCATCGCATGGAGTGGGCCTGGGCATTTATCACTTTTGACGGAGTGTGACGGCACTCTAGAAACGATAGGAACCAACAATCAGCCAGGGCTGACACAGCCCTGAATGAATTATGTTTTTTGAGGATGGGGGGTGGTAAATATGATGTAAAAGTGTAAACTTATGGGAGAAACAATTCTTCCGCTCCCATGTCTCGGAGTCAATGAATCAACTTTTCCCCTGCCACAAAAAGGTACCATGTGTGGGTGAGGCCTCTTAACGCATGCAAGTTTGATGCATGTGCCATATGTTATTGGTTCATATCCCATTACACAAAACTAGCTATCTGCAAGGGAAAAGGAGACTGGGAAAATTATATATAGAAGAATTGAATATAGAAGAATTGTTGTATATATATATATATGTATATATATATATATGGGGATATATATATATGTATATATATATATATATATATATATATATATATATATATATATATATATATATATGGTGCGTAATGCCATGCATACAAAATTGCATTGTTCTAGGTGAAATAAAAAAGTTCTACGAAACAGTTCTGAGTCAGAACTTCTGACATGCGCTGAACTTGATGAAGTAAAAGAACACGAAGGGCCATATCATCGTTAGCCAAGGACACACAGGTTTGGCGAAAAAAACGGTATTTCCTGTCAGCCGCCTCAGCACTTAAATAGGTCTTATTCCAAGGTGTAACTAGTCGATGAGTCTGCTGTTCAAATAGGTTTATGACGACGACTGTCGTGACATCGATGCGCGGTATTATCTCGGGTACAAGCCTATTTTTCCTCTTCGACATGAAACAAAACGGATGCAGTTGCTGACAAAGGTGAAGTTTGTGTCAGCACGGAAGCCAAGTCAGTTGGTTCTATCAGTGACACACGAACGGTCCTGAGTATGTACCGTTAGTCTCACAAGGGTGAGGACAAGGATAGCATACATAAAAGGCCAAAGTTATACACTGAAGTTCGCTATATCCGCCGAGGGATTCTCCAAGAAGACAATGTCGTTACACGCACTTGTGTGTGCCGGTGCTTATTTGGGCAAACATTCGAACTTTGCCGTTATCCTCACGAGCATTAAAACACAGCGGACATGGAAGGGAAGGTTTTAGGTGTGACTTTCAACCCTGTTGAGAACGTTCTCGTTTCTCTGGGCCATAGCAGTTTCAGAATGGTCTGAATGGGAGGAAGAGTTAGTAATGCCACTCCACGCCGCCAGTATCGGTCCATTCTGGGCCTGGTAATGGGTGCGAAGGAGGGGTTCCTAGCTAAAGAACGCTACTCTGGTGCCACTCGGGGGGCGTACCGGCCGTGGCCGCCAGGCGTCTCTGATGGCTGGTACAGCTCCTCCACTCTGCCATACCATGTACGATATTACAACCGGGCTCACACGAAGGGGCTGAACGAGAGATAAATTCCTCCCGTAAGGCTCAAGTACAAGTTTAGCGTCATCGCTAGTTGCGCTTCAGACGAAGCAGTGATGCGACCAGGAACACAGATTTATGGAAACTCATGAATATTGCACACATTGTGTTCTTTTCCAGAGTGGTTCAGAACATCACAAATTGCGCTCTTTTCCAGAGTGGCTCAGGACATAAATTTGTGGGTATTATGAATAGAAATAAATTATGGTTGATAAGCTGACAACTTTAAAGTGAATCGTGCGTCAACCAACAGGGAACGCAAACGAGCAGGTTCACTTTCCACATCGTATTAGGAAGGGGTGCCACCCGCGGAAACAGTTCCCTCCCTTCTGAACCGGAGGGAAGCCCCTCCTTCTGAACTGAAGGACAGCCCCCTCCCTTCGGGACCGGAGGAAGCCCCTCCTTCTGAACTGAAGGACAGCCCCCTCCCTTCGGGACCGGAGGGTAGCTCCCCGGGCCGTCGCTACACTCCCTCTTTGCCGCTTACTTCTGGTGTTCCTGTTCGGTGATGCTCTGAAGGCCCTCGTCGCGGAGCACGGCCACCGTCAGCCTCACCGACTGGCCCTCAGTCCACTCCGGGAAGAAGTGGCGCCCCAGTCTGATGGCCCACAGCGCCAATCCGCCGGTACCCACCACCAGCACGTGCACTTTTCCTGCAGGACGGCGCACTACGTCAGACGCGGCACACCGCCAGCAAGAGGCTGCCTCTGTGTGTCATCTAGGATGAGTCTGGTTTGGAAGGAGACTGGTATTGACATATTGTGCACATAAAAGAGGACAAAACCGTCAGAAGGTCTGAAGTTCACTACAGGTTTACATATCGTATTTTTTCAATGAAATATATTATTACTAGTTTTACTTATTGTAAATGAGGTTAAACATATCATTCAACATCACACATCATTCAATATCATTCATCCGTGATTTGATTCATCACTCACCGTAGTTGCATTCGACTACTACACGTATCAGTCAAGACACGCCAACTCTATTGCGGACTCTTTGGCACTGAATTGAAAATTGGACCCCAGTGATTTCCGACTGGACTTACACATGGCTTCCGTCAGACAGTTTTAGCCCAGTGGTTAACACGCCCACTCGGCGAACGCATGGGCCGTTGCCAAAAGGCGCGGAGCGGCCATGCCATGTCTCTAAGGGAGCTGGCACCCAAGACTGTCTCCGACTAGGCGTCAGCAAGGTCAACCTTGCGGCGGCCTTCGACCTAGTGAATTTCTAGATACCTCGTCCTCTGGCACATGTGCCATTGGAAACGACCAATTCTGTGAAGGTCAGGGTCAAAAGCCATGAGAGTCACAAGAAGTTCCTGTCCAGAAAAAGGGCCCCGCTGGCACAGGACGAGGTGAGGAACCTTGGGGACCATTTGGTGCTGCGGAGTGCGTGACCTTCAGAGGTGTTTTAGACCTAATCCATCAGATACAGCTGGAGGTTTACGAGGATGCCCAACGTCCAGGGTCCAAAAATAGTTTCAGTGTTAGAGGCAGCTACCATATCCGGCTCAAGAAGTAGATACCCCTAACGAGACAACAAATTCGACAACTTTCGATAAGAGCTTGTGTGTGAGGACTACGATGAGCTGGAACTTCGGTGTTATTAGTAGAAAAGAATACACTTTGAAGTAGATCTACTGTCTCAAACGGAACAATTTCAAAGGAGATAAAACACATTGAAAGCTTGTTTTTTGAAGATGAAAAAAACTCAATATGCCTTGCGGTCCACCAAAAACTATATGTCTACGAAAGCTTTGACTAACTGAAAGTGTCGTGAGCTCTTCAAAAAGAACCTCGGTGTGCTGCTATTGTCATACAGAATATCGTGGAAAGCGCCGAAACGAAGGTGGGATAAAATTATCTTTATTCCACTTTTGGTAGAATCTTACAATTATCATCACGAATAATATATTACTATTACGTCGCAGCATAGTAATAAATGCAAAAAAACTTATAGCTGTGCATTCTCTTGTCTCAATTCATTAACAAACAAAAATTCTGTGCCTGCGCTCCAGCTCACTCCTGAAGTCCAACGTCTACTCTCTCGGGTCAAGCGCCTTCTCCCACCCGAACAAGCGGTAAAATTGTAACAATTAGTGCCATGAGCACACGTTCCCTTCAGCTTCCGCGAGCTGTCGAGCTTTCTCTGCCGTTTTCACTCACCTGCATCTCCACGTTCCTTGAGGAGTCTCTCCACGTACTGGCGGGCAGTAAACACTGTGTTCAGAGCCCAAAGTCCTCCGCTGGGCAGCATCGACGCCACCGGCAGCGGCACCTCCTGTGGCACCCTCACCAGGTACTTGACGTCTTCAATCGACACATACTCGGCGTATCTGTGGACCGATCTACGCGTTACCCTTCATGGAAACGTGGGCCTAGAAGAACACTTAGGCCGATTCAAATAAACGAGAGGGGATGAATACCTTTATTGGATATTATTTCGTGTATAATAGCCGTATAACAATGATGTTACATGGATACATGTACCTACGTATTGTTCAAAATGTTTTACGTGCATAGAATTTTCACAGAGTGAAACATGAATTTTGGCCTGTTTAGTGCGCGTGCCAAGATGTGAGAAATCGTAATCAGTAAGTGATTTTGTGCACTTTGATCGTTTCATCAGACGCATTCAGTGCCAGCAACAAGGTTGATGAGTTTCCTGACGGGCATCGAGCACCCACCCGTCTGGACATCCGATGTAGGGGTAAACAATGACGTCATCTCCAACCTTCAGGTCCAAGCTGTTTGGGTCCACGTTCTCACCGAAGCTCTCAATTTTTCCAGCCACCTCAAAACCTGAGGGTAAAGAAGTGATCAGAAACATGAGAAGGAAGCATTTTTGGGGATCACGCTTAGGATACATTTCAATGCACAATTCACAAAGTCACAAGCGTTCTCTAGCATCTATCCTAGTTGAAAGCACATTGGCTCAGAAAGACCTAAGACATACGCATAAAAGCAGCAACATTTCCAGGCAAGGTTATGTCTCCATTCATGATACAGAGACCAAGTTACGTACATGCCATTACACGATTTAAACTTTTTACCGTGCCTCATTCTGGGCCAGAACCAAGTTCTTTCTGAACGCCATTTTTGGAATGAACCACAGATTCAACACATATAGGTTAGCACAGATCCCGAAACGCGTCAGGCTGGGGATGGGCTGGGTGGATTCTGCGCAGCTAGACGCCTCTTCAATGTCATGGTATGACCTTTCTAAACAAGCTCAGGTCTGCAATGGACAGGGATCACGAGTGTCTGTCGCGCTCTCCTTCCCCTCCCTCCCCGGCTGACGCCACGGGGGAGGACATCCGAGCACGCGCTCACTCGGTGGACACATCTGATACCCTGTCATGAATATGCATGATCACGAGACGGCAGCGTGATCCCCGCCCACATTTCTACACTCAGATGTCTCGTCCAGGGTTACGTGGTCCTGGTTGGAGTGCTTTGCCACAGACGTGCACTAATGCACACTCCGTACCCTGCCTATATAAAAAACCAAGCGCCATGAGAATGTTACCAGACGCTACACACGGAGTGTCCTTCTCTACCTCATTTCGGAAGTGCGTGTTGCTGTGTTGACCAGTACGAGGGTCCTATCTGGGTTTGGCTGACTTAAACAAACTGATACGTTGAGCTAGCCAGTCGCTATCGTTTAGCTGATACGCGCTGATTAGTGAGCGTTGATGGCTTGGATTTTTCTTCTATTTGTGACTGAAAGCGTAAGGCGTCACTACCGGAAAAGTCTGCTGCTAACAAAAAAATTCTCCTCTAGAACCAACCACTGATCGGATTTGAGTGTCCTCCCACGCTGCGGTGTCGATTATGGGTGTCACGCATGTACCGCGTCAGCACAAATTCCACAGTCGGCGCATCCTCTTGTAAATGACGACACGTCAGCATGTTAGAAGTAGAGTGAGCTGCCATCCCGCTCCCCGACCTTGTTAAAGACTTTTGACCTTTGAAAAAAATGACAGCGGAGTGACACCTGTGCAGTTCAGTTATCTGTCTCCAAATCGGACTAAATACTTAGGTTGGTGTATTTACCCTATTCCTGTCAGGGGAAGGGTGAATTCTGCCGACCCCTCATGTTTTCCGGTATATTGAGAAAACGGTTCGCGATAGGCCTTTGAACCTTTCCGACTTTTACTCAAACAAAATTGGAGAGATTATCGGAAAGTTTTGAGATAATGTATTTACCAGGGGCGCAGGCATACCTTGGTATTTTGAGCGGATCTGCTCACAAACCGAGTATTTTCGGGCAGAGGGCGAAACTTGCCAACCGGCTACCGGGTTGTGACACATTTACAAAAATTGAGGTCATAATTGTGACAAAAAGTGATCCTGACTGTGGCCAAGATCAAAACCCATATTTTCGAAATAGAGAAAGCGTGAGGAATATTTTAACTTAGCAGCTCTGTTCTTCAATTGCACAGCGTACCATTAGTAATACAATATTGGTACTGTGTTCAGTTCACTAAAACGAGGGACCCCCGCTGCAGAAAACCCGCAAACCGCGCACAGTTGCCAGATTTTAACATGCAGACCAATGGGGCTGATTGTTAGTAGTTGCAGAAAGTTGTCGCCTAGATACCGGAAATGTGACAGTCAATTTTTCGAGAAATACACGATTGTTGGCATATTTAAGGCATTAACGATAACGCAGATATTTTATTAAGTACTATCTGTCCATTTTATCAGGTGAAATCATATTTACAGTTTGAGTGTCTTCGATTTATTGGCCCCTATTTCTCGAATTTAGTATTAAGTACGCCTAAAGCTACTAATAAAAGTACTAAGTGAGTGAGAAAATAAACATAACGCAGCAATTCACTAAACTGCGCAACAGTGACAAGACAAGTTAGAAATGTTTATGGATGTAGAGCCGCCAAAAATTTAAACAGGCGGGAAGCCACTTATTTGAGGCATATTCATTAGGTATATTTAAGATAAGTGCAGGCCAAAACTAGCTAGAACAAATATTGCGCCCATGGCTAATCTAAGATGATTGTAGGCTATTGTAAGACTGATGCACTTTCCCATATCAAGCTTGGTTTTCATTCCAACTCCTTAGTCTGCTTGTGCCTTAGTTTATTTGTGCCCTAGATTGGTAGATAGATTTGGGCTGGAGGAAGTTGGGAGAGTTGGCGCCAGCAACAGGCTCAACAACAGTGATTCAGGTGAGTTTCATGATCAAATTATCATATCAATATTGTACAGATAGCAAATGTGTGCTAATGCAGTCCTCCACAAAGTGTTAACACCCACACTGGAGAGGGGCCTGGAACTAACGTGCCTGGAGGGGCCGAGTAGACCCCTCTTATCTCAGAAAATCACAGCAAATCCAGAAACAAATAGACTTTAAAAACGCTGGTTGGGGGTGTGTTGCTTACTACCAGTGGTGGTAAGCAATCACAGGCCTAATGCATGGAGTTAAAGCGGATTTTGACTACACTGGATCTTTCTTTGGTATGTGAATTCCAATACCTCTGTACCTATTAGGGCAAAGACATAATTTTACATCTATGCAGGCTAGTTGCCTCAGAGTTTTTACTCAAAAGAATGACCAGGCAGGAGATCGTGAGTGGGATGCAAATTTTAAGCATTTGATGTGTTTATAAAAATGCTACCCAAGGTCCACTTTACCAACACATTTTAGGTAGATTCAAATACTATGTTGACATACATTTTTCCCTTTTGTTGATATGTGAGATAGAAGTGTAGTGGGGGCGCGGTTAGGGTTCCCAATTGTGTGTACATGTATGCCCCATTAATAGGTATGTTCCCAATAATGACTATTTTCATGATAATTGCTACATGTAATCATGTGGAAAAGTACCATAATTGGAAACACTCCTTTCAAAAATGGAAACTTCTTCAAAAAGGAAATGCATGTCATTGGAAACTGCAGTCAGAGTTGCCAATAATAGTTATGACCCCAATACTGGAAAAAATGACCCATAATTAAATTTTCCTTCCAAAAACAAAAATATGATCTATAAATGAAAACTTACTACTTCATGGTGTAATTGTAATGGTTTGGTGCTAGAACCTTGTCTGCTGCAAAAGTAAGGGACAGGTAGAGGATATTCAGAATATTGGAAATAGTATTCAAGTATACAATTATTATTTCCAGCTCTGTGTGACAGAGGAGGCATACGTTGCATTGAGTTTGTGACAGCCAGCATACTTTCTGCACCTCTGTTTTCGGGTACAGTGCATTCTTTGTACAACAAAGGCGTCTGTAACAATAGTGAGAGGAGACATAATGATTGAACGTTATGAATAAGATGCCAGCTGATATTTCATTTACATTTTCATATCATTTTTGGTAGACTGTCAGAACTTTCTGTAGCAATATTGAGGACAATCAAAATATTTGAATGTTATGAACAAGATGTCAGACCATAGTTCATCCATATTTTCAAATAACAGAGTTGGTTCTGGAAACTCAAATTGGGGAGAGGCGTTCTTATGTAATCGGGTTGTACTATTTCAGAGTGAATAGACTGCTTGCAGGAGAGCTGGGAGGAACAAAACTAACCATCCCATACTCCAACCCCTATATTGTATAAAAACGAGATGCCAAAATGCTATAGGTTTGCTCAGATATTGTAATTTAGGGGCTTCACGCATGTGCAGACGCATTTAAGTATGCTAAGTGCGCTGAATAGGCCAAGCATCTTGGGCACATAAAATATGTTTTCAAGAGCGGATCAGCGAGACAGGATTATTCCAAATCCTCCTTCAAGATTTGGCATGGGCGGATAAAGGTTGGGCAATATGAAAAGTATAAACAGCGAAGGAAAATTTGTACATGTTTTTTAGACATTGAAAATATACATCTTGCCTCACCATTTTGCTTGCCTGTATCGGCCTTGGATGATTTTGAGACACTCTATTTTTATCGGTGTCAAAAGTGTCACGTAGTAACTGAAGTCTGCTGGTCTACGCAACACAAACTGGTAATATATCATATAATTCTAGCCCTGAAACCTGGCGGTTGCATTTTCACATAGAGCCTGGCAGATTTCATAATGTGACATCAATACCCTTTCAATGCGTATTAAGTTTTTGAAAATCAAACAATAGGGTCAATAGTTATAGAGGACCTAAAAAAGACAGTTAACACGGTGTATTTTGTTTTTGGTGTGGAGCTATCAAATTGATTGCAATTTCCATGAATTAGAAGTGTATCTTCCTCCTTTACTGGTGGTATGCGTCCCTTATAACACCCAAGGGAAAGTGTCCACATTTTTCCTTTATGTCCCTGTCCAATGTACACATGTCCAGAAACACCACCGGAAGTATTCTACCGTCTTTGAGTCGGCCTCTGTCTCACCTGGGAAGAGCGATGTGTCGCGGATGGCCTTGATGTTACAGCTGGACGAGTCGGAGCCACAGGAGCGGATGGAGGCGTTGCTGTTGACTGACATGGAGCGCTTGGAGCGGTAGCACACTCCTGCGCATTTCACCTGCGGCACAGTGAGGATACTAGTCAGATCAAACACTTCGCCTGCGGCACAGTGAGGATGCTAGTCAGATCAAACACTTCGCCTGCGGCACAGTGAGGATACTAGTCAGATCAAACACTTCGCCTGCGGGACAGTGAGGATACTAGTCAGATCAAACACTTCGCCTGCGGCACAGTGAGGATACTAGTCAGATCAAACACTGCCTGCGGCACAGTGAGAATACTAGTAAACACTTCACTTGCGGCCCAGTGAGGATACTAGTCAGATCAAACACTTCGCCTGCGGCACAGTGAGGATACTAGTCAGATCAAACACTTCGCCTGCGGCACAGTGAGGATACTAGTCAGATCAAACACTTCACATAAGGCCCAGTGAGGATACTAGTCAGATCAAACACTTCACTTGCGGCCCAGTGAGGATACTAGTCAGATCAAACACTTTGCCTGCGGCACAGTGAGGATACTAGTCAGATCAAACACTTCGCTTGTGGTACGACAGGGACCAAGGCTGGAGATCTCTTCTCGATCCAGGGAGGGGGTCCTGGGGGGGGGTTCACAATGGATCAGCAGTATAAGCCCTATACAAACACTATCGGAGACCCAAAATCCAGGGGGGTCCCGACCCCACCCAACCCCCCGGGATCTCCACCCATGACAGGGACATAAGTTTGAACGCTCATTTCACCTCCGACACAGCGGGGACATGATGCGGACAGCACACTTCACCTGTGGCACAGCAGGGACATTAGGCGGACTCCAAGTTTCAGCGGTAAAACAGCAGGGACGTTAGTCAACCGCTCACTTCACCCGTGGTTCACCAGGGAGATAACTTGGAGAGCATATGTGATTCCAGTGCTAGTGTGGTTGACCGGAATGATACCATAGATACAAGTGCTTCCGACATCGCTGCCGTGATAATTCACTCTTAGAAATGGAATTACGCTCGCAAAATATTCTTACAACAGGGTTCCAGCAAGACACTACTGCAAAGGCCAATTGTGGAGATCATTTTGTTCATTGACTCCTAAAACTTTTTAAATAATGCAAATGACGACACATATTTCTGTTACACACACACATTTGAAAACGGGTCAACACCGATTTTATTGGGATCAAAAGACCAAGAATAAAAGCGGCCTTCTGGATATTGTCCGAAACATATAATTAAACCTTTATGCTCTCCCACCTCGATGGCAGGAGCCCGTCTGGACAGTCTCTTACCTCGATCCGGGCCCCGGAGGGCGGCACGTCCGGCATCGGCACGTCGAAGTTGAAGACGCAGTTCTTCATCATCGGCCCCGGCGATTCTATGCTGACCTGATGCATGGGCATGCCTCGTTTCTTCCCGCCGTTTCTGCACGGGAGTGGTGAGGTCAGGCCTTGATGGCGTTCGGGAGGAAAGGAGGTGGTAGGTAGCAGAAGGAGTACTTAAGATGAACTTCTGATGGAGAAGACGAGGACAAAAACATGAATTTTGAAGACGTTTCTTGTGACAGAAAAGTTATGTCATCTCAAGACATCCCATCATTTGAGCGAAATGCACCACTTCGGTGGGTGTGATGCGTATTAGAGATGATTCCCAACTAAAATAAAAACCATACCACCGCAAAAAGGGGCCAAACTCAACCTGATGCTAACAGAAAACTTCAACGCAGACCAAAACTGTTCAAATTTGGGCCTCGTTGCCTCCCGCAGCGGCTGGATATAAGAATGTCCGGTTTTCTCTCATTTTGACTGAGATCAGGAAATTTTGGCCAAAAGTGGGGGACAGGCCCCCGGCCCCCCTTTCCGACGCGTATGATAAAAACAACCCACCGGTGAAATAAGACATGTTTTATCTCAGCGATTACAAAAACACCGCATATTTGTGACGATGCCCAGATACCGAGCTGCTTCCGTAACGATCCACAGACGGAGAGGTCGGGAGGCTCCTCTCGCCGCCGCCAACGACGCGTCACCAGCTGACTGCCGTCGTCGGCGCCGACGCTAGGTGGGGGAGGGGCGTTTGTTCACGCAGCCAACACGTGCTAGGGAGTGGCAGCGGACAAAGACCGGAGCAGCATTGGTAGAAGGGCCGTAAGGCAAACCAGAATCGATACGGGACTCAACAAAATGCAATACATTGATAGGACTGTAGTGCAGGTAAAGAGGGGAACAAGTCTGAGTCAGTACTGTATGACGGCATGCAACGTCGGATATGCCGCGCTCGGTACGAACAGTGCAACTGTGAGGTATAGGGCTGGGAACCTGCGGGGAAATGATTCACCGTTCACGTGGTGGTATCGTGAATCCTAGTCATAACACGGCACGGTGTGGGGCTGAGCCGGCTCAGCGCTGAGGTCGCAGCAGACACAGCTGAGTCTGCGCTGATCGCAGCACTCAGCCCTCTGTCAATGATAAAACTGGAGCACAAGCAACGCTGCCAATACAGCATTGTTTTCGAACTGAACTATTAAAGTGATTTTATCAAGGTCCAGTACGATGAAACACACGACCCTTTCTGGCTAAATAGCCATGGCCTATTCTATAACCAATTCTAATAACGTCCATATGAGGGTTAATTTCTTGCATGCTAAAACTCTTCTCGGATTATTAGTCTAGGTTTAACCGCTGATAAAGGTCATTGAGCCGCGCCTCAGATATTTTGCCAGTACCTGGGATCCATCGCTGCTGCGCATCAGCGTTGCACCCGGAAGGAACAGAGGGCCAGGCCTGGAGGCTCGCCAACGCTAGCAGTGCAGTTGTGTTCGTGTCAACACCACAGATCTGTGTCACTCTGAAGTCTGGACCTGGCTCGGCCGCGCGCTGCCATAGACTGCGGCGTAGGTAACGTCGCATTTTCACCGCAACGGCGACCTCTGTGACTTCAGAACCGTCGCTCCAAATACGACCAGAAATGTCGAGATTATGTGGGAAGGAGGCTTTATGGCGCAGTTGGGGACAGCTTATTGCATGTTGGGGTCCAGGCTGCACGATGTTTTTTGTTGTTTGTCGCGGACATCATGCAAGTAAGTCTGTCTGGAACCCTAATTTGATATTCTAGTGTATAACTTACCATGGGGTTTCGCCAGTGGCGGCGCTTCTATCCCGGCATTTCAGGCAATGTCCAACGACTTTTGAATGTTTGGATGTAGTTTAAACATGGAATAAACATCATTCGAGTCGAAATCAGGGATTTAAAGCAAATACACTGTTTTAGGACGGTTGGATTAAATGATTTTAGATTTGCACCACTGGTAATCCACCTCTGCTACACCGACCGTCAACTGAGCGAGATTAGACACTTCGCAATGTGCCTATGTCCGAGGCAGGTTTTACGTATGCTTTGTGATTGACATCTCGAATGCACCTTACAAAGGAACACGGCCATTATCCTTTAAACGCGGGGTTAAGGCACTTTTGGATTGACTTTACCTGGAGATGGCGGGATAGCTAACAGGCTTTCCTACCACTCAGCATGGACTCGTCCCATGCAACAGCTGACAGTCCTGTTTATCAGCCGATCGGATTTTAACACTTCCGAGGATATTTCATGGCAGTGAGGATAACGCTCTCTCCATGCCTAAATCAGTGACTTTCTTCGCAGAATTGGCCCATCATAGTTTTGAACTCGTTTAACCTTTGCCCGGGTGGGGGTCTTTTTAGACCCCCTCGGGTTTTTCCAAAGTGACCAAAAAACGGCGGCGCGCAGCGCCGCCAAACTTAGTCTAGCTGTTCCTCCATCATTTTTACATCTTTCCTGACAATTTTAGCTCAAGGTCATATCAGGTCAGGTCACCAGGCCAGGTGAAGTGACCTCACCTCAAAAAATATTTAGGGCCGCATAACTAAAAGAAGGGTCAATCGATCAAGTTGAAACTCATACCACATATTGGGCCCACCAGGAGCTACAACATTTGTTCCGGGATTTTTGATATTGGTGACCTAAGGTCATGTGCAGAGCATGACCTCCCCATTGTAAATACATGGGGAAACTCACGAAATGAGCTTTTCTCAGTAAGTTTGGATGGAATCAACTTCAAGCATCGGTTACCGCTTGCTTTTAGCCCATTTCTGAAGTTGATGCCAAACATTTTGATTTGTGACCTTTAAAAGGTCACCTTAGGTCAAATAATCATTTTTTGGTGTTTTACTCTATAAATTTGGAATAAACTAAGGTCTAACTTTTATTTTGTCACCAAAGTGTTTGTATAGTCACTGCAAGTCAAATGATATACATCATGACTATACCAGGTCAATTTAAGTCAGACCGTTGACCTGGGTCAGGTCAAATTCTTAAATTTGACCTGACATAGCAATATTATATATCATTCGATTCGTATTGACGAGAGGATTGCAATGGTGCATCAACTATGGTTTTATCTTGTTTAGTTTGGAAGTTATGAGCGAAAAAGGAAACGCCCTTTTGCATTGGTGGCTATGGACATTCCCAAGAATATGCCCGATATTCAGTGACCTGTAGCTCCCTAGGCTTTGACCTGACACGAAAATGAACGCCTCTTTAATGAAAAACCAACTCAAGAGCTTTTGAATGGTTTTGGAAAAATGTTTCTAGCGGTCATAGTTTCTGAGATATATGAGGTTTGCTTAGTACACCTCATATTAGCGATTTTAACCTATTTTGACCTCTGGTGACCTTGATATTGACCTGACAAGAAAAATGACCGAAGTATTTTCGATATCATTTATGAAGAGCTTTCGATTGCCGTTTTGCGCTTTTTTCTAGCTCTCTTAGTTTTTGAGATCGTGGGGGTCTTTTTTAGCCCCCCCCACCAGGGCGAAGGTGGCTCGTACCCGCCACCGGGGCAAGGGTTAAGTGATCTTCAGTAAATGTTTCGCCAGTCTTGTTTATCCAACAACAGAAATCGTGGCCAGCAAGGAGAAAATTTCCGATGTAAAATAGGAAGAGCTAGTAAGTGACTTCTTACATTGACCATATGGTCACTTGCGGCTTAATATCTGGGGCTTGAAGAGGTACTGGAATCGAATCATATTTTACCAAGCAGGGTTGAGGAAAAATGTAGCGCGAACTTCATTCACGATGAATAGAAGATTCACTCTAATGTGTGCAGCGATTCCTCCATGGGGGAATCAACCACAGCAGGAATTATGGAGGGGTGCACCGTTTTCCATGTAGGCAATAATATCGCGGAATAAGCGGCGTTCAATTAAAAAGTTCAAAGTGCATAGTCTGCTTAGATTTTTGACTCGTGTTCCGAACAATATTAACTTAGCAGGTAACCTACTCTCATGCTGATCTTTTAAAAAAACATACCTATCTACAAACAATGAGCAAATGGTGCCTAGGCTGTCATGAGGGGTAAGCGTCGCCGCTGGTTTCTACGGGACAGTTAGGGCGCACAATACATAAATACAATACGCAATACGCGTTTTTTCTTTTGGTTTCACACATGACCATAACACCTCAGATAGTATTGTACAGTCACGCTTTTACTATGAAACACTCCCGTGGGCCAGCGAGAAATAACCGCAAGCTCCGATTTTAGATTCCTTGCTATTGGAGAAGCCCTTGTCTTTCTTAATTATCCAGTACGGTGCAGTGCAAACAAAGTAGGCTTCAGTCCGCCCCCAGCTTGTATCCTATAAAGCGCAGTGGCCTAGATTCCACTCTCGTTGGTGGACTTCAAGTGTAGCGTCTCTGATGATCGGGCACCTCATGGCCCGTTCAGTAACAAAGCGCACCTGTGGTGCCAAATGGGAGTGAGAGCGCCACTGGGCAGCGAGGATTTTGGCTGACTAGTGAATCTCCACGCCCGACATTTGGTATTCGGGGAAACAGAGCTCAAACTGTGACAACAGCTGAGCTTGCAGCTCCCTGACAGAGCTCAGCTACAATCTCCGTGCAAGGGAGCAGAGATTAGTGGGGGTCCTTGAAAATTGCTCTCGATACCGGCCCTTGACCCATAGCATTTCCCTTGCCGACATTGTTGAACTTAGGAGCATTGATGGGAGTGTTAGACTTGGGAGACTTTATGAGAGACTTTCTGAGATTGAAAAAAGCGCCTGCAAGCAGCTAAATCAAGGTGATTGATACTAGCGACAAGTGTTCACCAGTACTCTTGAGTGAGCAGTACTATTTTACCGTTTGCTGGAAAAAAATATGAAAAAATGTGATGAAGCAAGCCAAGAAAGTGTCTTGAACATAACATTTGACTGTTAGTGCTGCAAAAAACCCACAAAGAAGGCAATCATTCAAAGTCTCCCTAGGAATGCACCATAAAGTGACAATCGGCTGAGTCAAGCTCCGCTATTGCGGTGACTCACTTATGAGCGTATCATGTTGGAATGATTTGATACATTAATTAAATGCTCCTGAACGGAGGTTTCCGTGGACTTTAATTGAAATATACAGGCTGCAAATAATCCATAACACCCTGAGCAAATGTTACCATAGCCATACAAATGAGCCAAATGAGCCATACCATCATCCATGGCTTTACTCAACAAATAGCGCTTTGTTTGGGCGTTCTGTTTGGTAAAGTTACAGCCCTCTGTTTGGTGTCCGGCTTGCATATGTATGTACATACATCACATTACTCCGGCGGGGACAAAACCTGCTGTTCAGGCGGATCAGCACTCAGCACCCAACTGAAACTGCACCATGCTGCTGCAATATGGGTTCTGCAAGCTCTATGGCGCTGTGCTCTCGCTCGGGAAGTACACGTCACGAGATAAGGGAACCTAAATATGTGTCAGTTACAGCTCCCATTGAGAGTGCTCTGAAATATGGTGTATTGTGTGACCGCTACAAATTCGCAAGGCGCGGAAGACAAGTAGAAAAGCTGATGGGATTTGTGATTTGAATTATGGGGAAAGACATTCAATCCCAACACTGCAACACATGGCTTCTACAGAGATGTTAGTACAGCGGGGGAGATAGGTACCACCTGATGCGATATCAGCAAAATCTCGGGAAAATAAGCGATTCAGAAGTACTTACCGATGCATTACACCAACAGCCCTGAACCAAAACTATCCGAGAATATAATCCAACTCAATGCGACGCGCCACGACCCTCCCAGGCAATCTGCGCAGCTACTCACTTCTGGCTGCCAAGTTCCACTGCGCCTGGTTCGCGCCGCACGCACGTTGAGCAACGACGACGACGACCCTCAGGTCACCTCTGCGCTGGCCACGCTTCTGTCGGCTGATCGCGCCCGCCGCCGTCGCCGGCGACGAGCACGCCGCCCCCATGTGATCGCTATTGATCGCACAGCGTCGACGCCGACGCACCGACGCCCTTGGAACTAGCGGTGGGAAATGACGGTCGGCCGGCCCGCCGGGTCCATACAAGTTCGCTGACGTTATCCTAAACTTGATGGATGTTCCAATTGCAAGCAAGAGCTTAGTACCGGTATTGTTATGACCTTTTACCTTGCAGTGACTGGAGCTGTTGCTTGTACATGGGAGCTGGTACGTGCTGGGGATAGTCATGGGTGTGCTGCTTGTTAGTGGCAATGCCGTTATTTTCTGCTTACCCGACAATCTTACTTATATAAAACTACGACTTTAAACACGAGGGTAAAACTAGTTAAATAATATGACCCTGATATTTTATATCAACATGTCATACATTCACCAACATATTAATAAAAAATACCCCACTGTTTCAGAACAATTTGAATTTTAGACACTCGGATTTTGGTGTTAAGGATAATGTTGAGTGTGATTTGCACTGCCTTGATAGTTCTTGAATAGCTGGTCGGGAATAGGGTTCATGAACCTTCAAATGTTTTAGAATGGTAGCGGCCGGATGATTTTTGAATGGCTTCTCACAAAAACTTCGAAATGAAATGATTTGTATTTCATTGAGTTGCTTTTACCAAAACGATAACATTCCGATAAAAAACTTTCATATGCACTGTTCTAACAGAGCGACATTATGTATACGACTATACCTTCCTTCATAAGGAATGAGCATATTTGCTGCTCTTTTCGGCTTGCATAATGAACATGTTCAGAAGTTCATTATTTCACCAAGGCCATTTGCATGAGGGGTCAATGGAAGGGCTGGCATCAATGCACGATCTCTTTTTGTGGGACTGGCACGATCATGACTCAGTTGACACGCAACGTCGAGAGGGGTCCTGAAGTGCCCCACCCCCTCCCCACCCAGTGGCAGGTCCAGCATTTCATTTGTGCAGGGGGCTAGGGGCTCGAGCCTCCCTGCCATTGCCTCGGAATAGTATCTGGCTATGCATTTGCTATAGGCACTCTAAAATTTCGGGGTGGGGGAGGCTTGAGCCCCCTAGCTCCCCCTGGTATTCTCCATGGCCCCCACTCATTTTTCCAAGGTGGCCGGAGAACCGTTCGCAACCGAAAAACGTCATTTGGCATCAGTTGACAGAATTTCTGAGCGCGGCGATCGATGCAAGAACTTGAAAAATATTTTGAGATTGCCACAATCGTGCGGTCGCACCAATGTAGCTCCACTTTGGACCGAGTGATGAAGCCATAATGCCATTTACTTGGGATTATATGCTACGGTAACCTCACATGAAGGTCTAGGCCAATGTCAAGGGTCACAGGTGGACCAGTGATGGATAAAGTAGGGAGGGGGGCTAGGGGTTAAAGCCACCCCCCCCCAAATGTCAGAGTGCCTATAGGAAATGCATATCCGGAGGCTGATCCGAGGCGATGGCGGGGAAGCTCGAGCCCCTACCCCACAAAATGAAGTCCTGGATCCGCCACTGATGTTAGTGTCATATCAGCAGTTTTAAGGTCATTGACCTCAGTCAGATAGCATTCCTCAGTATTAAGTATCTTATGCTAAGACGCCATATTTAAGGCTGCTTAATGTTAAGGCTAAGGCCACAGGCAAAGGTCAAAGGTTATGGTTGAAGGTAAATCCCTCATTTTCTGCGCATTTGTTGTAATGGTGCCAGTTACATCGTTCATTATTTGGAATATATCATATTGTGAGGTCATAGGCCAATACCCGTGAATGACCTCGACCCCCAAAATTTAAGAGGACAATATGTGGGACCTTCCTTACATGAGCTTAGTCCGTTTTCTAGCATTCTCAGCTTTTCCGCGTAATTATGGCATTTCCCAATCCGTCTCCAGATATGGTCCAGATTTAAATTATATAACCACATTTGACCTTAAAGTCACTGACCTGGGTCGATGGAAGTATGTCGTACTGTAGATCATCATAGCGCCCATTAACTCCCAAACGGGATTTTTTTCAGTCATCTTAGTTTCCAAGATCTCAGGGAGGGGATACTTGACAATTCACCGCGCGTTGACGCAAAACCGCTCTCCACTGCGCACTTTCAGTACAAATTTCAGAAAGTACTGCTCAAAACAATGAAAAGGAAAAGGCGTCTTTTTGGATCGACTTTGCTTGCTAAGTTTTATAAAATAAAATAAAAAACAACCACACGAGAGAATGGGAGGCACAGGAGGGAAATACATCTGCCCAGGAAGCTCTGATTTCCCTGCGAAAAGCAAGGCTCAGGGAAAGCGGAACGGTAAAACAGCAATACGCTCAGATATCAGCCTTACTCTCATCTTAGTGGCATATTGGCTTCATCACGATGCAGAAGTACAAAGGTGAAGGGCGCTCAAGCAATGCAGTTTCTGAGAAGCAGTGCGTCAACAATAAAGAATGTGATTGTTGTAAAGCCTTGAGAATATAAGTCGAACCGAAAAAGTGCAAGCCACCGATTTTCATTACATTCCAGCATCTATACCTCAGACACATTTTATATGGTATTAAAATGTATAAGCACCAATTTTCTATTTGTAAGTACCTCATACTCTTGTTATGAAAAGCATAGAGAAATCAGGTAATTTATAGAAGAGCAGCTAACTGGGCAAACATTTAAGTAGATGCTTGGCCTTCCTACACCAGCCCCTTACTTGGTGCAGTCAGGATTAGAATCTGCATTACCGTACGGTTCTTCTTCGCTTTCTGACATCGGAAAGTTATCGGCTGAGAGAATGATCACCACACTGTTTAAGAAGAGGAAAACGTCCACTAAAAAATGTGAAAACCACAGACACTTCACTTTTCAGAACAACGTTTGAAATAAGTTGTATATTTATCTTGATGTCAAAGCCCTTAACGTATATGAATTATAAAGCTATGGTGGATATGAAACTGTGGAATCGGTTGTTCTTGTGTGGCCACGCTTGATCAGGAATTCAACAACGTGCTTTAGATTGTCAAGGCACTTGCAATATGGCAGCAGTGATCCCCTTTGTCGAGCAACGAGACCACCCGGGAAACCGGGTACAAATGATGTGGAGCAAAAAGGCCTGACCCACCTCATGCAGCCTGCTTTCGATCTAAAAATGTTTAAAATATTTATAAAGTAGGTGCCGTGAACTGTGGTGCACGGCGCAAACTAGAGCGAAATAGCATCAAAGGTTTTCAAAAGTCCGGTTTGTAACCATCGATGGAGATGTCTTCTTGATACAGAGGAGGGGGGGTAACTGGGTGGGTTAACGCTGGCACGACAATACAAGCCCTATACAAAGCCTATGGGAGACCCAAAATCCTAGGGCCCTGAACCCCCAAGCCCTCTGGATTCCATCCATATTTGTAACGGAAATGAAAGCGGTGTTGTCATGGCCAGGCGCCAGTGGATTAAAAATTTTGCAGCAGCACTTCGTAGTCCCAAACTCTGATTCAATTGGCTATTGCAACAACAGCAGAACATAGATCTCAAACTTTGTATACGATCATTGTATCGTCTATTATTACCATTGCAAAGTGTTGTCCGTGCACAGAGGTATACAGCAGGTTTATTTTGGTTTGCAGAGCGACAGGACATGTTTATCGCCGTGGCGTTGCATGCCGTCCAACCTGTTCTGTAGGGTGCACTGAGTATATGAGATATCTATCCAGTCCGGACGTCGCCTGCGTCATTTGGACTACGGCAGCTCCCACCGTTTCTCATGTGTCTAACTTTACCATAAATCCCCTGAAGGCGTACATTTGACTAAATCAGTGACCCCCAAACGGTGGATTATGACCCCGTTCAGGGTCACAGATCCATTGTTGTGGATAGGAAGCGCGTGAATGAAAAAAATAATGTCAAGCAAAAATGGCCGGATACATCCCTTAAGTTTTATACTCACACATGCACGCCATTTTACCTTTAACGTTCTTTCCGACTCGTGAATCTAGTTAAAATAATGCGGACATGATCGCAAATCTTTTTACGTAATGCTAAAGACGGATCTTCTAAAACAAACCGGTAGATTTTTAGCAAGACCTCGAGCGATTTTCAATCCTTTCTGGCCGTGTCCTGAGAAAAACGTATGCCATTCCCGACAAATATTTTGTGTAGGTAAAGCTGTTTTTTAGACGATGCTGGAAATCAAAAGCAAAGCTGAGAAGCCATTGGAGTTTAGTCACCTATTTTCGGTGCGCATCACTGGCAACAGAGCTCATGATTGAGCCTACAACCAGTGTATTTTTTCTCCGGTTTTGACTGGGGACCACAGAGAGCAAAGTGCCCACTGAAGACAACAAGGGTGGGTTTTCTACTGTCGAGGTGTGCACACTAAGGGCTTTAGAGGGCACACCTCGACAGAAGAAAACCCACCCTTGTTGTCTTCAGTGGGCACGTTGTTTTATTACTCCGCATACTTAACGTTCTTGGAGGGCCATGACGGTCTTTAGTGAGGGGCACAAAGGCCTTTTCCGAACGGGAAACATGCCTCCAGGTTTTGGTGCTGGAAGGGCACGGGTTCCCCAGTGGAGGTATATCGGAGGGGCTGGGGACCAATAGAATGGGCTGGGAATCGAAAACAATCCTCAGTTTGTATGCAAAAACGCCTGCGTACGCCTGAACCCAAGAGGTTGTGTGTCTGGCTCCACCAAGCTCAGAATTCACAAATTATTGAAGAATAAAATAATAAAACACAAGCACTTTCCATCTTTGTTTCCACTGTGAGCAACAATAATCTAGATACGGTGTGAAATGGGAGTAGCCACTACATTGATGAATAATTAACCCCATTTTCTCAGGAATCTGATTCTATGTTTAAGGTCGGAGTCATGCATTCCTCTCGCTTTTGAAGACGAAACACCATGCCGTGAGGGCTCGGAATGATTGCATTAAATTAAAGGAGCGCGCACAAAAGCATAAACGCTTTTGCGAGGCATGTTATCTGCCCCCATGCTGGCGAGATGCTCCGAGGAGCACGTACGTATGTACTACTGTAACTGTAGTGTGTAGTGTAACTGGCGGTTTGCACGCATGCTTGCAAAATAAATGGGAGCCATAAGCACAAGTTTAGTAATGAGTTTGTTCCATGTGCGTATATTCTGCATAATTTCTTGGCTTGGGAATGGACAATGTACAAATACCAAGGCAGGATGACCTGATTCATCTATCTTATATTGCTATGGAGCTACATGCCATCCATTATTAAGTCTAGCAACAACACTTGAATTTATTTTCGTTTATGATAACATGTATATGGCAGGTGCTTCATGAAAGCTGAACAAACAGATACGTGTCGTGCGTTAATCAGCAGGTAAACCCAGGTAAACACACTACATATTCCGGCGGTCGGTTTGTAGCGCCGCTATGGGAGCTCAGCTATCATAACAGCCAGGTTCAAGACCTGATACTGTAGTATCTCACGCCAGGCAACCTTAAACACGGACGCTAAATCAATAAACAGTCTAAACAACGACTTCTAGCACCAAGAGCATGTTCCAAACTCAAATATCTAAAGCTATATACATCCCAGTATCGGCATTTATTTATAGTGCCTAACAATTGGAAAAATGCAAGGCCTTGCAATGTGTCCTGCCAAGCTGCCCGTCATTTTCAAGATAAACAGCTGTTGCTGGCATACAGAAGCATTGCATGAAGAGGAATGTGTGCGTATCTGAACCACAGAGCAACCTCTCTCCTATCAGCATCTCTCCAAACAACTGAGTTTGGCTTATCTATACAGAGAATTGTCAAGCCCAAGCTAGACAGCTGTGCACAGCTCTAATGTCCTGGCTCTGTCGAGCCTCAACCAGATGTGCCGTAGCTGGTTTCCGAAGTTGGATGGAGTTGAGTAAAACTGTTAGATTATAAGCACAGTATCATACATGCAATATTCAGTATTGCAGCATCGGCAATATTGCAATTATGTAGAAGAAGCCGCCCCAGAGGTCCACCTGTAACGTGCTGCACCACCAGTGCAGTGGAAGGCGACGACATGTGGCGGAAGTGATGTATCATACGTATCACTGTACCTCATCCTCGCTGGTTTCCAAAATAGCCGAGGACCGTGTTTTAAAATAGCTTTAATACTTGCTTGCGGCATCACTTACCATGTGCGAAAGAAGAAATTGTAAGGCGTATATACAGAAATATAACCATTTTTTGGCTAATTCCTTTTTTTGCACTTTTCTATGGAGAAGTCATAGGTACGCCGTACCTGATCCTAGGTCATCGATACAACAAATCCCAGTACCACAACTTACGGTATCGGCTGGTCTATTAGGTGATATGTATTTATATCATATTAATATGTTAAATTTGTTTTTACTGGTGTCACTTAAAAAAATTGAAGGTGAGGTTACTTAACCTGGCCTGTTGTCCTGACCTGAGATGACCCAAACTTAAAATTTTTGGACAATTTGCGAAATCAATCCAGAATAAACTATGCCATATACAGCGGCGCTTCGCGCCGCCTTGTCCTGGTGCCTTTGGAAAAACCCTGATGGGGGAGTGCGGGGATGTTCAAACACCGCCACTAGGATGAGGGTCAACGGCCCGTGATTGCAGAGGTAACCGGCGTGGCAAACCCGCACCCTGTTCTGAAGGATTTAGGGTATTCGATGACACTTGATCCAAGAATATGTTGGGATTTGAACCTGGTATTATCGCTCAGGAAGAAAACATCTAGATCTGTGCATCGCACTGAGCCTTAATTAAGGATTGTTCACAATACCTCCGCCGCCTTTCAAATCCTCTAATTCTATAAGAGACAGAAATATGTATATGTATGAACATCACAATGAAATTGAAATTTTGGGTTGATCTCCAAAATATTCAAATTGCAGTGCGGCAAACTGAAAGACTGTTCTGTTTCCGGCCATATCCATATAGCGACGTTGTCAAAACTACGACGCCATCCATGGGGAGTGGTAGTGGAGTGGTCAGCGTAGCTGGCTTCCATTCAGCCGACCCGGGTTCAAGGCCCGGTGGCTTCCCTGAACAAGGAGCAAGCTGGTCCCGAGAGACCCTTCCAACAGGGAAAGAGTTGGCGACGCCATATGACCCTGGCAGTTGGTGCGTCGATAAGCCCCAAAAATTATTATACGACGCCATCCAAATTGTGACGTTTGACCATAACAATACGGCACTTACCCAGACTGTTCAGGTAACGCGTCAATCATCTTGTCGTCGTTTGACTTGCTCGGCAGACCACTGCGATGCCCCTTCCGTGCACGGCCGGCGTAATTCACCTACTGTCTGCAGCCCGCCGGACCCCCTGGCCCCGCCTGACTCCTGGCGGCTCGCCAGATCAGCTCGAGGCCATGCGCTGGTCACGTGACAGTGGTGACGCTCCTGTGTGACGCGACCGTGATGAACCCCCAGGGACATCGGTACCGACGTCGGCAACAGGACGGCCGTGGACATTCTCGGTCCCCATGACGATGATACCGGTCGATCGACAATGCTCTATATTTAGCGGCGTGGCTTTAGGCTGCTGAAGAGGCACTCCTGATTCACTCCGGCATTCGAGAGCTCCAATGAACCTTACGGCTCTTGACGATCATCAGATAAACAGCAACCGCCAGCTATCCCGTGGCCGATGACCTGGCAGTGGACATTGAAGCTAGGACGGGATATGCAGAATGTGTGCACACTGCACTGAATACAATATTATTAAGTTCACACTGACCCTTGCTAGCACGGGGCGGTAGCGTCACGGACCAGTGACCATTGGACCGGGGGTATTCGGCCATGGCCCCCAAAGCGCTGGAGGTGACCAAACTATCTTTGCCTCCCCAAACGCCGGAATTTTTGAAAAAAGGTGTTTACACTAGGTCTGTAGAGCAAAACAAATCTTCGCCCCACCCCCCGAGAGCGACATGTACATGGAGAGGAGCTTATACTAGGTCTGTCGAGCACTGAAAAAAGGTGTTTAAACTAGGTCTGCAGAGCAAAAATATCCGCCCCACCCCCCCCAGGAGGAGAGGTAGACATGGGTTTGCCCCCCCCAAAAAAAAAAAAAAAAAACTGGTCTGCGTCCGCCCCTGCCAGTGACGTGACGCCGTTTTATGCGCGTCCATTCAACAAGTGTATTTCAGCGTTTCATACCAAAAAGAACGGTATTCCTGTTACTCCCTGACAGAAACAGATCGTATGTTGGAGTTTGCTTGATCTGGGTACTGAACGCGTTTCCAAACGGAGCGTGTAACTGGTTAGGCTGTGCCGCAGACTCCGCTTTGAGACACGTTGCTCCGCCGGTCAGGACCCAATGTAGCTGGGCAAGTGCCGGCATGGGCCTGCCCTCCAAAGCCTGGGCTTACTGCATGGCGAAGCGGACAAAGCCGCAGGCTAAAGATTGAGCTGCAGACACAGTCGGACTTAGTCTTCACGACACACTAAATAGGTGGCACGGGTTCTATTTGCACGCAGAGGGTGATCACTTGCGAAAAAGTTTCCGACCTGTTTGTAATGTTCGGAAAAATATGTATTTGCCAGTGGCTTATAAAACTCCAAACTGTAAGTGACATTCCTTGAGGATGCTTCTTTTTCTGCCGGTAATCTTCAAGTGACCTTGCAATAGACCGGGTTCAGGGTGCGGCGCGGGTGATCGAAATACTGATTCTTCACGGAATCGTGCTATCCTGTACTTGGATTTCAAATATGAATTCTAGTGAATTTTGATAAAATATAAGCTTACGGTGACACTTTTGCGGAAACATTGCTATATTATGTTTTTTAGAACTATGAAGGCGGTGCTTATATCATACTTGCTTGACTAACCAAAGCAATCTTTTTCAGAAAGTTGTTGAAGGAGAAACAAGTTGAAAAACTATTGCACTTATGCATGCTATATTAGTTAAAATAAATGACAGTATAAATACAGGAGTTTCAATACCCAATGCGGCTTGGGCAAATCAAAAAACAGCTTAAACCGCTGTCCGGATGAATTCATACCGTGCTGTTCTGTGTTCTGACCAATAATCAAGAGGCCCCACGACACACTGCTGCTGTGTGATCTGGCCAACCAGCGTGATTGCAGGAACTGTGTCAGCCAGAAGAGCAGGTACGAGTCACCGCCACGTGACAGGTTTAACGCGTGATATCCTTTCAATACATGTTACTGCTTTGTATTTTTAGGAGAGGTGTTGACGGATGTAGATACCGCAGAGCAGTGGCGGATCCAGGAATTCATTTTGGGGGGCTAGGGGCTCGAGCCTCACCCGCCAGTACCTCAGGCAGCCCCTTGCCTATGTATTAGAGGTGGGAGTTTCGGGAAATTTTGCAGGCCCGGGCCCGGGCCCGGCCGGCTGCTGATTTTAGAAGCCCGTCACAAGCCTGGTTTGTGGAAGAAATGGATTATCAAGCCCGGGAAGGCCCGGTATCATGGAAAACCATTAACGACTATATACAACATTTATTTACTTTAAAGCTGTTTCAAATATATGTTTTAAGCCAATTTATCCTGTAAAAAGTTTTGGTTTCACCCAAAACTATATTAAAAAAGGTGCATGTAGCATCAGTAGCCTCAGCTATTTTAATAATTCAGCAGAAAATGATACTGAAAAAACACAGTATGAAACATGGCTTGCTTATGATGCAAGCTTACTTCAGGTAATGACCAGCATCACCTTATAAAAACAAAGGGCATTCTAGATAGAGGTATGCACATGGCAGCTATAAGAATCGGGATGAAATAAGTCCACTCATGCCAGACATTTCTTCCATCTTTGCACTTTTATAAACCATTTTATATGCTGGCACGAGCCTCACAATTGAGTTCCAATAATGAGTTGTTAAGATGTTCCCTGGCCTCTCCCCTCGAATCCGGAAATGTAAAAAACACTGAAGATTGTATATTCGGGCACAGCCCTTCATCAGAATCGTGGAGTAAATATCAAAAATTCTCAGTCCTAGTATAGCCAGACCTCGAATTGAGCTTCACACAAAAATGCCTTTTAGAATGAATCGTTAAAATAAGATTGGATGTCGTGACAACAACCATATTGGTACCTCTAACCTAAAAGTAATGCCGACAATACGACAAACCTAGAGCAGTATTTGTGACAGTCTTTTCTTTTATATCAGCCAAACACTAGCTTTTGATTAACAGTGAAAAACTTGCTGAAGTACCTTTATCCGTTATTTGAATATTTCTGTTCTTCTTATATATATTTTTTTCCGTCGACTGCAGCTAAAATGCTAACCAAAAACTACCTATTAAGCACTAGTAGACGTGATACTAGATCGGTGTAAAGACTGCATACTATCCCCTTTAAGATGATGCTATATTTACAATAAAAGCCTCCCTCGAATTATTTAGTTAAGATTGTACCTAGTGGTCGAGGTCCACTTTTTTTGTAATTGATAAACCCATTTTCCACAGCCTGCTCCTCTGGCCCAACGTTAAGCGTCGAAAGAGTATACGTGTGGCTGTAAAAAAACACATTATAAATTTTACATTATACTTATTCAACAACCCTTGCCCTTAGTATGTACCTCTTAAACAAATGCAACTTTTATAGCTAGTTAATGTGAACAATCATTGGTAAATACTTATCCTCAGCGTGTACCTCTAGCCCAACGTTAAGTGTCGAATGGTTATACGTCTAACTGCAGAAAAGTATTATCAATAATTAGTTGCATATTTCAAAAACCCCAACCCCAGTACGTACCCCTAAAATCAAAACATCTCTATGAGCTAGTTAATCTGATCAATCATTAATAAACACTTTTTCCCTGCCTGTATCTCTGGCCCAACGTTAAGCGTTGAAAGAGTATACATCTGGTTGCAGAAAAGCACCATCAAAGATAAATTACCTAAAAAAACCTGAGCCTTATCTGTGACCTAAGTCCATCACTTCTGACTAGCCAAACTAATTCAACCATCATAGCCCTTTTCCCAGCCTGTAAATCGGGCCCAAAGTTAAACGTCAAAAGCATATACGTCTAGCATCAATAACACTATCAATAATGTAAGGAAGTCCTACCCCAGAACACATATACTTACGCTGATCCCTCCCTTACCTCTTAAGCCACTGCTGTTAAGTGATAGCCTATCCTAGACCCGCATAATAGGCCAGGACGTACCTTGTACGTTAAGGCTGGGATGATGATCCTGAATGATTATAGTGTTATTGATGCTAGACGTATATGCTTTTGACGTTTAACTTTGGGCCCGATTTACAGGCTGGGAAAAGGGCTATGATGGTTGAATTAGTTTGGCTAGTCAGAAGTGATGGACTTAGGTCACAGATAAGGCTCAGGTTTTTTTAGGTAATTTATCTTTGATGGTGCTTTTCTGCAACCAGATGTATACTCTTTCAACGCTTAACGTTGGGCCAGAGATACAGGCAGGGAAAAAGTGTTTATTAATGATTGATCAGATTAACTAGCTCATAGAGATGTTTTGATTTTAGGGGTACGTACTGGGGTTGGGGTTTTTGAAATATGCAACTAATTATTGATAATACTTTTCTGCAGTTAGACGTATAACCATTCGACACTTAACGTTGGGCTAGAGGTACACGCTGAGGATAAGTATTTACCAATGATTGTTCACATTAACTAGCTATAAAAGTTGCATTTGTTTAAGAGGTACATACTAAGGGCAAGGGTTGTTGAATAAGTATAATGTAAAATTTATAATGTGTTTTTTTACAGCCACACGTATACTCTTTCGACGCTTAACGTTGGGCCAGAGGAGCAGGCTGTGGAAAATGGGTTTATCAATTACAAAAAAAGTGGACCTCGACCACTAGGTACAATCTTAACTAAATAATTCGAGGGAGGCTTTTATTGTAAATATAGCATCATCTTAAAGGGGATAGTATGCAGTCTTTACACCGATCTAGTATCACGTCTACTAGTGCTTAATAGGTAGTTTTTGGTTAGCATTTTAGCTGCAGTCGACGGAAAAAATATATATAAGAAGAACAGAAATATTCAAATAACGGATAAAGGTACTTCAGCAAGTTTTTCACTGTTAATCAAAAGCTAGTGTTTGGCTGATATAAAAGAAAAGACTGTCACAAATACTGCTCTAGGTTTGTCGTATTGTCGGCATTACTTTTAGGTTAGAGGTACCAATATGGTTGTTGTCACGACATCCAATCTTATTTTAACGATTCATTCTAAAAGGCATTTTTGTGTGAAGCTCAATTCGAGGTCTGGCTATACTAGGACTGAGAATTTTTGATATTTACTCCACGATTCTGATGAAGGGCTGTGCCCGAATATACAATCTTCAGTGTTTTTTACATTTCCGGATTCGAGGGGAGAGGCCAGGGAACATCTTAACAACTCATCATCATGCTCCTCGCCGCAGCACTTAAAAACTTATCAGAGTTCCAATAATGTTTATGAATAGAGGAGAGAGCAGTGACAAGTTTTCAGCTAAAACTTTTCAGAATATCATGGCGGAATGGCTGTGAATGAACCAAAAATCCTTCACATTGTCCCTCAATTGATACATGTGAACATTTTTTTAGTTTAGTCACTAAACAGCTTGGAAGATAGTCAAAAGATTGTTCTGCTTTGGTCAGCCCGGTCTGCAAAGTAGGTAAGCCAACAGGCCAATATGAACAAGGCCCATCAGCCATATACAATTATCAAACCACCAGCCATAAAGAACTATCTTGATAAGGAACCACTAGTTTTCCACAGGTTCGCACCAAACATTGAATAAAAAATATTGCACCAATCTCCACCAAAATTAAATCTGACACAAAAAAACAACTCAATCCCATCCACATCACCATTTGGGCTTGAACACTATTCTGTTTGTGTTGTTGTATTTTACGGGCTTGCGCTTTGTAGGTATCTGAAGCGCCGTGCTTGTCTACATTAGAGCAACATTTATGAAAACATTTTTCACCAAAGTTTACCAGAGTAGTAAGTTTATTTCAGCGAAAATATTTCAAGACTTTTTAAAATTTATTTTAAAATTTCACACATTTAAAAAATAAGCACAAAGTGGGTGGTGCATTTCTTTTGTTCCTGAGAATAGGCCACTTTTTGTGCACTTGTTTCATATATGACGCTTTTCTGGCTTGGCTTTACAAGCTGCTCAAGGTCATGGAATCTGCCATAATTTGGATATTCTGTTTTTGTGTTCTGTATTCCTACGTTTCTGTACATTTTTAGTGTGGTGGGAGGGACGTGTAAAGTAAAGGTATCTTGGGAAGGAAGTGCTGTTATGTTCAAAGCTTATAATAGAAGTTGTATTTCATAGAGGCCAGGGAAGTATCTCCACAAGGAAAATGCAACACATAATGTCAAGTATATTCATGTTTTGGTGTAATTTCAAAGGTTCCTTCTAAGGCTGACTGCTCTCCCCAGTATCTCCCCACAACTGACTAATTTATGTTTTGAAGTACTTCGATCAAAAAACATGTTTTCTTTGTGCCTATTTCCTTGCTTATACTAGCCCTTTCTGAGTGGATTCTGCATCTTTTGGGCAATGAAAGAGCAAGATGAAGCTGTGGAAGGGTCAAACTTATCAACATTTGTTCTTGCAACTAGAGTTACCAGGCCAATTTGACAATTATGGGCTCCCACTGGATAGTTTGTACCTGACATATTTACTTCACCATTTTTCGTAGAGGACATGGGAATGGCTCCATAAATAACATTTTCTTTTTAGCTGGAGCAGAAAGCTTCTGGAAAGAATTTTCTAGCTAGAGCTATGTGTTAATATCAATATGTTAGCAGCAAATTGGTTAAATGACTTCCTTTGAAATGGTATACTGACAATATGGAAGTAACAAATATGCTATCACAATTTATATTTTGTTCACCCATATATGACTTGGAAGATTTTGAAGTAATCAGGATATTCATAAGATGACAGTACGGTATGGATGTGTGCAACTGTAGGCATTATTCAATATTTGATTTTAAATATTGATTCAGGTTTAAGTAACTTGCTTTTGACCCTGGCATGAGTAACAGATAGAAAGCTAGAGCTTCATGCTTTTACATTCCTGATGTATGTCTAAAAGTCTCAAAATTAATTGTAAATGCATTTTCAAGAGCTGCTGGTACATGAATAAGATTATGTTTCAGTGGAAAAAAACTAGGTCTGTACTGAAAAAGGCTTATTTAACTTACATAAAATTGACTGAAGTCCCAGTTCAGTTGAAGCCCGGAATGAGCCTGGGTGAAGCCCGTTATCAGCCCGGCATTGGCTTAAATAATGCCTTCAGGCCCGGTCAAAGCCCGCGGGCCTGGGCCGGGCTTTTGCCCCGGGCCCCCGGGCCTAGAAAGTCCCACCTCTACTATGTATCAACTATAGGGGCTCGGATATTGGGGGCGGGGGCTTGAGCTCCTAGCCCCTTCCCTTGTATCTGTCATTGCTGCAGAGTAAAGATGTAGCCATTCCCGAACTTGTTATGCTTTACAGCGATTAAATTAAACGATGGAAACTGCAGGTTATCTACTTGTAATGGGTAACAGAGAATTGATTCGGAAATACAATGTATATGTTTTCTTTCAGAGTTGTTATCCACGATCAAGCAACGTTGAGGGAAACGATATTAAAAGTCATGAATAGTGTAAGCAGGCTTTCATCGCCGAGCTTGGTTCTGCTAGCCAAAGCTCTTCATATGGCGAGGTCATTTGGTTTATAGTTAGGCTGCTGTACTGATTATTTTAGGATTATTCCTGACTGCTTCCCTCAATCACCGAACAAGGTATGGTCGGATCCAACGTATTCGTGGCCAACATGGCAAATGTTGTCGAAACCATGTGCCCATCATAGTTAACAGACCGTCCATTAAAGCCAGCTTTTGCTATATCGTAGTCTTTAATGAACCCTGCATGGGTAGGACAAACTGGCGGCTAGATTCAGCTGCGAGGGTCAGCAGATATGCCTGCTCAGCTGGGCCGACATCAGGATATTTTGGAAAAGACGATGACTTCAGCCGAATCAACTAGGTCAAGGCCGTTAATTGCGCAGTAGCTGGCTGCAGCTCTCTCAGGGCTACAGCTCTCGCGGGGCTGCAGCTCTCGCAGAGTTGCAGACTTCAAGTTCGAGAGCACTGAGGTCCGGGGCGCGGACGCCGTCCGCCCTGCGCTGCAAGGCTCGCACCAGGAGCGCCGGCTACAGTCAAACAAACGCCGATTCTGGGCCTGCCTGATGGGTTTGTTTACAGGAAAATACAGGGCGCATAGTGCAGTGCCATCCAGCATCAAGTAAAAACGGGTCATGCCGATTCCTTGCTCTCTATCTTGTGATCATAATATTGGATGTGCTTATTTCAGATCCTGGTTTTGAACAGGAATGGGGCTTATATATATATATATATATATATATATATATATATATATATATATATATATATATATATATATATACATATATATATATATATATATATATATATATATATATATATATATATATTAGCATTGGTGGATCCAGGGGACAAGGGGCACTCCCTCGTCGGCCCTCGGCGCCCCCTGAAATGCCACTTCTCATCCACCCCCTCTACATTATCAGCGCCCTCGCGAAAGGATTTGGCGTCCAAAAGCGGCGCCCCTTGGTCCGGGGACGCCCCCTGACCATATGCCCCCCGCGCTCAGAGATCCCAGACGCGGCTATATCTATGTGTGGTTAACCAGGAACCCGAATTATACATCTAAATAGTGCTGAAACATCCCTTGAATTGTATTGTCACTCATTTTCGGAATTTTAAAATGATTCGTATAGTTGCCCAGGACTGTACTGAGAGCTAAGACAAAAATCATATTGTAGTTTTTTCTGCCATGGCGTTGTTATTGATATTTCTAATATTTTGGCAGCCCCTACCTATTCGGAAAGTCCCGCCCCTCTTTGATTAATAATGTATCAAACGGAAAACATGATGAGAGAGTGTAACAAAACTGACTTATGTCTAGTTCGTGCGGATGTGGTGGGGTATAGTGGTCAGCACGCTGGCCTCTGCGCAGTTGACTTGGGTACAATCAGGGGCGGATCCAAGAGAGGATGGAGGCGACCATCCCTCTCTTGGGCTGAGCTTAAGCCCTGCAAAGGGGGCCCCAGAGTTGGTCTCGGGGCCCCAATAAGTTGGCCTCGGGGAAGCGTGCAAGTGTCTATCTCGGGGGACCCCCAGGAGTTTCTCTCCGAGTGCTTCAAAAGTATTGGTCTCGGGGCCCCTAAGAGTTGTTTTGGGGGCCCACAGAGCTGGTCTCGAGGCTACCTCCCCTGCCCCTAGAGTTCTTGCAGGCCCCTGAATACATTAAACTTTCTGAGCACGTTTGAAATAAGTGCCTCGCAAATTATTCAGGTTGCAAACATTTCACTTTCAGCAAATGAAAAATTGCGGACTCCCGAGGCTTACATCCACCTTCGTCCTTCCTTGATAAAATCCTAAATCCGCCCCTGGGTAAAAGTGCCGGCGAGTGCCCTGAGCGGCTGAGAAAGTTTTAAGCATTTATCAAGTTCTGGCACGTGGATTTTGAATCATGAAATTTCCTTCTCGAAAATGATGTCAATAAATTCTCTGTCAGCAAATTACCGCTCGCAACTTGAGAAGAAATGACTTAAAAATAGATGATGTTAGATCGTTTCCGCTTCAATTTTAGTATTTCTTTGTTGTAGGCAAGAGTGAATGCATACACATAACAATCCCTCAGCATATCCACCCCCATCTCGCACAACCAGCCTGTATAGGCAAGAGAAAGAAGTGGGGAAGAGTGCCCGACGACGGGAAGCGCATGCACCGAAGGTAACCAATCTGACAGAATGTGTACGCTCTTAACATCTTAAAATATATACGTAGCAGTCATCAACAGTACAGAACCCCCCACCGCCCAACCTCATTCCCCACTAAAAATTTCACCAAACTTTCCCTGCATAATTTTGTATATGCCGAAGTTTCAGCGGGTTTGTTTCGCTTTATCTCCTGTGTATGAAGGCTTCAACGCTTGTAAGCTGCTATGCGAATTAGACATCTCTTGGCCAAGAAAGACATGAGGGGCAGTGACCAAATTTGTCAAATAAAAAAACCCTCATGTCAATGATTTTTATATAAGCTTATATATGGAGTCACCTGGCTGACAGCTGTAGTATATTTCCAGTGCGGTGAGGCAAGCCTTCTTATTCCTGGAATTCTGGCAGTGGTAGCACGTGTCAGTCACGGCGTGACGACCAAATTCCTTTCAATTTTGGACAAAAACTATGTCCATTGTAGTGTTTATGGCCAAATTTCCTAACAGTTTTGGGAGAACGGCGTAACATGCGGATATTGCCGCTCCCTTTTAATTCCACTGAATTTGATACAATTTGCTGTCATGTGGTATCGAGGTCATTTTGCCGTAATTGTCGTGTCACTTTGGGAAATGAGGTTTCCGGTGGTGAGGTGTAACATAAATTTGTGTTGCTGCTTATTGCCGCAATTCCTATATATTCAAGATTCTATTTACGCTCCTGTCACTAAGAAAACTCGAGCTTGGGAACTTTATCAGTTTTATCTTAATTTGTGTCCATGGATCAAATATTTCGCCTGTAAAATGTTGTAGCAGTCTCCAGATGAAGTTTTCGGTATTTTTATACCACACAATTTCAACGACAAAATACACTGTTTTGTTCCAATGAAAGCTTAGGATGGTGTATTGGAAAGCTTCTTCCTGTCCGTTCCACCTATCCAGGTTTTATACTTCTTTACGACACTGCCTGCTGGCATTCTAGTGGCAGCTTGCTAAAAATGCAAATGAAGCTAGATTCAGGTCCAGAAATGAGTCATTGCAAAGATATTAAGCAATATATTGACATCAAATTAAACATTTATTTAAACACTCACTGCCACTAGTATACGTTAAGGGCCTTGCTAGCATGTATTTGCGAAGCATTATTCTGATCGAGATTAACTATTACTACTAGAGAGGAACTGCCTATTCAAATATTCAAATGTTGTGACCCTTAACGTATACGTTAAGGGCCTTGGTTGTGACCACTTGAAGCTGAAACCTGGCTTTTTCGAGTCAGAAAAATGAGCCGGGATCGCTCGTGAAACTTAATCTTTTGGATAATTCTTGCATGAAAATGACAGTTTGATTCATTTACATTCAAGTAACTCGCACATTACATTTTCTGGAAAAAGTTAATAGTCGTATAATTAGTCTCTAATTAGTAAAAGTTGATAGTCGTAAGTTATAGTCGTATAATTATTGTTTTCTATGACAAATTAGTTAGCTTATTTAATATTATAGTAATATATATCTAATTGATTAGCTTCGTGTATTATATTCATTACACCGTTTTTTCCGACCGTCGCAATCGTCGCACACTTTGTTTGTACAACCATCGCAAACTAGTTTGTCTGCATTGTAGAACGAGTGGTGACTTAATAATAATAATAATTTTGGGGGCTTATCGACGCACGAACTGCTAGGGTCATGAGGCGTCGCCAACTCTTTCCCTGCTGGAAGGGTTTCTCGGGAGCCAGCTTGCTCCATGTTCAGAGAACGAGTGATGATTTAATAAAGTCATATAATCGTGACGAACAGGATACAAAATCCCTAGAACTCAGAGATAGCACCCCTCAAGCGGCTTAGAGGTGATAGCAAAGCTCTCCACCAGAACCATATCCGGAAGCAAATCCAAAATAACCGGATAACCAACTACAGCGACCATTTGTTATACATAAGCCTAACATCGGCTACTGGCCCAGTTCAAACCAACACAGTCGTCGGGGTGAGGTTATCCTCACCAGACTTAGGAATGGACACTCCAAATGAAATGCCTATGAGCGTGCGGGTACCTGGGGTACCTGCGACGCCATGGAAAACCCCAATCACGTACTGATGAAATGTCCTAAAACTCTACTCGGCAATAATCACCTCGAGCTGCTTGACAAGCTCTTCACTTTTTGAAGGATGTTAGGCTAGAGCAGCCTATTTTAAAAACAGCAATGATGGCAGGCATACACTATGCCTCAAAACTGATAGCAGCCCCGCCTCTTATAACAAACATTTATGCCATAGACATACCCCTGCAAAATTTTACTAATTGGTGCTTAAAACTTCGTTAAAATATGCTATGATAGGTTAGAACTAGAACATGATAGGTTTAGAAGGGCCACAGACACTGGCCTGTTGTGGCTTAGAAGTGGATAGGCTTAGAAGTTTCATTGACCCATTACTGTTTTCCCCATGCATTTCCAATGGAGAGGTCATGATTTGTACCTGATCTTAGGTCATCGATATTAAAATCCCGCAATTTATGTTTAGTACTCGGTGGGTGCATTATGTGGTATAAGTTTGAATTACTTATGCCACCTTGAACATTTTTGGAAGTAAGGTCACTTGACCTGCACTGGTGACCTGACCTGAGATGACCCAACCTTAAAATTTAGTAGAAAGTTTCAAAATTGATCAAGGATAAGGTGGAACAAATACAGCGGCGCTTCGCGCCGCCGTTGTTTCGTGACGCCGGAAAAACCTGAGGGGGTGTTCAACACCCCCACCGGAGCGAGGGTTACTCTCACTAACAATCTATCTGTTTTCTTATACTTATCTTTTCCTCTTTGCGGCGGCTGCCAAGCCGGAGAGGGGCGCTGTAACCTCACCTCCTGGTTGCAGGGTAACGAACCCTCGTCACCCTGGCCAGGTGCTCAGCGGCAGTTTCTAGATGACCGAACATTCTTGCTTAAATGGAGGAACTCGAGTAACAAAAGCAAAGCTGACACTCGGTAACTTGCAACAAAATTATGAATTCTGAATAATAAATTTCAAGGTCCCCAGCTTTGGCGGTGGCAGGCAGTCTTCTTCACGCACTTCATGAGTTCAATATTCTAAATTAACACCTTTGGCTCGACCGCTGTCGTTGCTAAAACCATTCACTCGCATGTTCAAAAACATCTTACGACCCATTACTTGAGATAACCTCCCCATTGCTTCGAGAGATTGACGTTACTCACCCTCACCTCCAAATTCTAAATTCTCTCAAATTCGTACCGCCGGAAAAACCCGAGGGGTGTTCAAACAGCCCCACGGGGCGAGAGTTAAAGGGCTCTCACAAGCTCAGCGCTCACACCAGCTCAGGATACCCCCCAGGGTCCATACCAGCTCAGGGCTTCCCCAAAACCCGGATCCGCTCTTGGGCCCCAGATCAGTTCAGGGGCCTCAAGTTAGGCCAAGGGGCAAGATCAAGTCAGGGGCACTAAACCAGCTCAGGGATCTCTAACCAGGCCGGGGCCCATTCAGTTTAGGAGCCCCAGAGCTGTCCAGGGGACACCAGATCCGCCAATAGGACACCAGATCGGCCCAAAGGGCACCAGATCAGCTTCGGGGACAAGGAATCAGATCAGTGATCCCAAACCAGCTCGGGACACAGATCAGCTCGGAGACCCTTACCAGCCTCTGTGGGCCCAGCTTAGTTCAGGGCTTTAGAGCGGCTCAGGAAATCACGTAATCAACCCAGGAGGCCCAGGTCAGCTTAAAGGGCACCATATTAGCTCAGGGGCCACCACACTAGCTCAGAGGACATCAGAGGGGTTCAGGAGGTAAAATGATGATTCATGAGGCACCAGATCAATCAGAGGCCAGAGTGGGGGGTCTAGATCAGCTCAGGGTGCACCAGGTCATCTAAGGAGACATCAATAACCAGCTCAGGAGGCACCTGATCAGCTCAAGAGGCACCATATGCCAGATCAGCTCAAAGGGCACTAAAGCAGTTAATAGGGCACCAGGCTAGCTTGGAGGCATCAGACTAGTTCAGAGAACATAAAATACGTTCAAGAGGCACACTAATTTGCTCAGTGGGCACTAGATTGACTCAGGGGGCACCAGACTGGAGGGCACGTGATCATCTCAAGGGGCCAAAACTAGATCAGTGGGCACCAGATGAGCTCAAGGGGCACTAAAACAGCTAATAGGGCATCAGACAATCTCGGAGGCATCAGACTAGCTCAGAGAGCATAATGTAGGTGGGTGAGCTGAGGTGAGATAGTAGAACAAAGGTGTTTCAAAATTTTTGAACTGGTTCCATCAAATCCAGCACCTGCATTACCTAATGAATTGATAACTTTTTCAGTTGTGTTAATTGAGATGGCACGGAATCGAAAAGAACTAGTGCACGGATTGCTCAGGTAATGGCTAGGATCTGAAATGGGCTGGGGCAGCTTTGCATCAAGGGAGGTGGCTATGGTAGAGAAAAGCTGGTTAAATTTATGCGCTATTTGAGAGGGGTCAGCAATGGTGGAGCCATCATGTTGAAAGTTGTCAGGAAGTTCTTTACGCACCTTGTTCTTTCTTACGATAGTAAGAAGTGTATCCCATAGCTTGGCTGGGTTCGATTTATTTTCTTGCAACTTACGTTGGAAGTAAAGTTTCTGAGCTGTTCGAAGAATGGAGGTGAGAGAGTTATGGTAGGCTTTATAGGCCAATTCATCAGATCTGCTTTTGGATTTTATAAATTTCTTGTGGAGGTCGCTCCTTTTATTAATGCATTTCAATAAGTGGTATGAAACCCAAGGTTGAATGGATACCGTTCGCCTGCTGGTCGTTTTTACTCTAAGTTTGTCTATTTCTAAGGTAATCGTTTCTTGAAGAAAATCTGCTGCAATACTTGGGTCATGTATTGAATAGAAGCTAGCTAGTTTGGAAGAAACATTTTGCTTTAGAATATCAATTTTCCGGAAGTCAAATGGCGAACAACGAAAAGGAGTTTTGATAGGTTTATTTAATTTCATGTTCAGCTGCAGCCAAATAGGGAGATGGTCACTAATGTCGGCAATGATAACTGATGAGGAGCAGAGCAAAGACGGGTCATTACAGAAGAAGTTGTCTATAAGTGTTTCAGAGCTGGAAGTTATTCTGGTCGGAACTGATATACACGGGAAGTATCCCAGCGAAGCTAGGGTGTTGAGAAAACAGTTTGGGGGCTCAAGAGAATTGGCCTTTAAAACATCAAAATTGTAGTCACCCCCATGACGCAAACTTTATTCTCATTAGCTATTTTGTCTAGGCTGGTTTCCAAATAATCAATGAAGAGTGTTGATGGGTAAGAGGGAGATCTATATAGGGCACCTGTGATAACATGAAAAGAGAGAGGTTTAGTGACTTCCAAAAAGACAGATTGGTGACTGATAGAAGTGGACTCCAGATCAACTCTCCTGCTGTAAGATAGAGATTTGCATATATAAATTCCAGCCCCTTTACCTTTAAATTCAGGTGGTGATGAAATTTCAAGGGAGTATCCCTGGATACTGTAAGAGGATTCAAGGCCTGGAGATAACCAAAGTTCTGATAATAGAATAATTTGTGGTTTGGGATCAATACGAGAGAGAAAGGAGTTCAGTGAGTCAAAATTTTTGGGAAGAGATCTCACATTTACATGAACTACCGATATTTTTGAAGATTTTGGGTTTTTCTCGCATATTTCAGGTATGGATTTGTAGCTGCAGGAGTCCAAGATACTATGCACATATCTAGAGATTAGATTATTTTCATTATCTATGTTAGAGAAATCAGGCTGGTATCTGGGGTAATTAGCTCTTGGCAATGGAATTTTTTCTCTTTTGGGCAGGTGGAAAAAGAAGTATGAAGCGTATCTGCAAATTGAAAAAAACTAAGCAAACAAACAAAAAAACCTTGGGAGGGACAGTAAATGGTAGCAGCCTAGCACCAAACACAATTCTGCAGCTTTTGTACCAGTAGCTTTTTCTAGCAGCTAGGTGGACCAGCAACAGAAGAATAGTATTAAGATTCTGTAACCAAATTAACACTACTATAGAGGCAAAATGCAAACTTCCTTGTCAGTATACATAGGCAAGCAAGAAGCAAAAATTTAATAGGCATAATATATGGATAAGTTTAAGTAAAAAATTAAGCAAGTACCTTGTGCAAGGGTCCCACAGACAAGAACCCAGGTAGATTTGGCAGTCAGTCATCACCAGCAGGGTCTGGTGCGGTGAGGCATGGTGAGTATGGTACCGCCAGTAAGTTGAGCCAGTAGCGTCAGTTCTACCGCCAGGAAAGATCCTGAGGGAATTGGAACAATAGTTAATTATCATGATAACTAATGTAATAGTTCAAAAATGAGAAAGGGATGCATCAACTGGCCAATTTATCAGTTATACCTAGGAAAAAATTCAGGTGGCAACAACAGAAGAAAATATAGAAGTCAAGGGACCGGGTAGAAAAACAGGACTCAGTGAAATAGTAAGAATGATGACAGTTAAAGTAAAGTGCAGTTCCACATGACAAGTGTGAATGAGCTTACACCTGGTCAGTTGATCCTGTGCAAGTTAGAGGCGAGGAGGGTCGTATCTCATCACGCTGAGAAGCCATCAATCGCTGCGGCGGGGCAGCAGGCGGAGCAGATGGGGCCAGCAGAGGCGACATCGCCAGGGCCGGGTCGATCAACTGCGGGGGGACGGCAGGTCTGAGCATTGACGCCCGCCCAATGGGAGACACAGCAGAGCCTGCGACAGCATCACCCGATCCCACAGCCAGGAGTGCCACTCCCTCAGCCTCAACAGGGGGAGGGAGCACATACCCAGGGGGTACAGAGGGGAGTACAACCTCCACATCAGGAGCAGCAGAACCATCCACCATGTCAGCCCCAGGGGTAGAGGGGCCAGCAGATGCAGGTGGTGAGTCGCCACCCACAGTACCAACCCCAGCCAAGGACCCAGGTAAGGAACCCACCGAAGTCACCTGATTCAGTTGAGGCCCAGTCATCCCCAGAACAGCAGGGACAGGAGCATCACAGGAGGGGGCCACACTCGCAGGAGGTCCAAGAACCTGGCCAGCACTCCGACCCTGAGCCATGAGACCCCCTCAGCAGCCACCACAGGGCCTGTGGCAGACGGACAAGGAGAGGCCCCAGAGCCCCCAGCGGATCCCAAATTCACTCTAGGGGCTCCAGCAGCAGGATGCACATCACTGGTGGTTGCCACAGAACGTTCAGACTCACCCCTGACAGCACCAGCCCCTCCCCCATCCGGAGTCCAGCCCCCTGCTCCGCACACAGCTTAAGGATGTCCTCTCGAGATGTTCCCACCAAGATTTCCGTGGGCCTAGTGCTGTTGTGGAACGTTACAAAGATTCGGCCGCTACTTGTGTAGTATGATTGGAATGGAGAATCTGCCCTGGGAGTGTGGAGATCCTGGATGGACCTGACTACTGCCAGGCGCTCTGCTGTTAAGCTCTCGTGGATGATAAGACCATATCTGGTTGGTTTGGTCCTACGACTATAGACATACATCCTTTGCTCCAGGTAAGCAAATCGAACCAGTACTACCTTTTTGTTTCTAAGTCGATTGCATGCAGTAATTTCACCTGGTGTTACTGATACACCTAGATGGTCCTTCTTTAGTCTGAAGGCCAGGACACGAGTGTTCTCATTTTCCTGAGGGGGAGGGACGGCCTTCCCAGAGAGCAGCAGGGTGAATTTACGGCTATACTGTGCCTGTCGCTCTACAGCGCACATCAGCTTTTTTGACTGGAGTCTAGTTTTGTTTGGTGAGCAGAAAGTTGAGCACAGTTCCTGTCAAGAGCAACCAAGTTGCTCTCCACAACCTCCCCACGGTCTAGGCTCTCGGAAACCTTGAAATGAAGTTCGGTGACCTCAGAACGGAGTTCCTTCTACTCCTCACTAGCTTTTTGAAGTTCACTTTTATAAGCAACCATCTCATCCCGAAGAGTTAAACAATATTTTCTAAGAATTTGACAGTGGGCTTAGCAGGCTTCATCCCTAAGCTCTTAGTTTAATACTTGCTCAATACAATTGACTTAATACAACCAGAGAAAGCGAATGAAAAAAAGAAGACAATTGAAAGCAGCACTCAGCAATGAGTCTGGAAGAACAGGCTACAGGAACTTGAAGTTACAGCTGGTCCACCTAACTTAATTTGTACCTACTTAAGCACGGATAGCAGCATAGTAATCTGGATTGTGAACGTAATAGTCAACAAGCTAATTGAGTACCTAGCTGGTGAGGTCCCTTGTATTTGGTTTCAGTTTGCAACTCCCTACTGTGCTCCTTACTTGAGTGACAAAGAACCAAGCCCCAGACAAATGTGGAGAAAACCCCAGCAACTGAAGGGGCATTAGTGTGAGACAGGCGTTGCTCAACCGTATGGGGAGCCAGCCAATATGTCAAAAGGGCAAGAAAATTTTAAGATTAGGGGTAACTGTGGAAAGACAAGAGGTTAGTCTCACGCAGGGAAAAACACTCACGGAGTGGGCGTATGCGGGAGTAACTGACTGCTGAGCTAACCCTATCCCCAATAATTTATTTCCAATATACAGAGAAGACAATCGCACCACAAGGTAAGACAAAACTCAAGCAAACATGTGATCCTTGCCTACCTTGGGATCGAATTTAATTTGAATCCGGATCTCAATAACCAACAGCCACGACCCTAACCACCAAGAACAACACAAACAGATGGCCAATAACAAAGCAAAGCCCGAAAATGGCGGCGCAGCCCGCCCGCAGGCTGCATACAATTATGGCGAACTGTTTAATTTAGAGAAAAAGACTAACCAGCGTTCAGAAATACAAAAATAATTCAAAGAATTTTGTCAATATTAAATAAATGAAAAGCAGGAATACTGCACCTAAGCCAACACCCTTAACCACTACAAGTAAACACCCAGGTATTGCGCACCTGAGCAGCGTCAACAGAGCAAGCAGGAACGTCCGGCACCAGTGAAGGACGGAGAACGAATGATTGAATGATGAATGAATGAATGATGGAAAGATTATGCATATGGGTGATGTAAGGAAACAATTTCAGAGTTGGATTTCGACAAAAACGTTTGTAACTTTTTTGTAAAAGTATGGGGAGGCAGGATAGGATGTGTTTTGCGGTTGTTAGACTAATTCTTGCCCAATAACGCTCTGAACTGGACAACTTTTTGCCTAAGTGCCCGGTCGGCAGGCAGTTGCACGCTGGTTCACTCGTTAGCATTGTATTTTCACTGAGTAGGCGAGACGTAGGGCTTACGACCAATCAGATTACTGCAACCATATGGAAGGTTTTCCTTCAGGGTTTGAAATAAGCCAATAGGCCCCTTTACTTTGAACTTTAAAGCAGGCGGAAATTTTATACCGAGAGCTTTGGGTGAAATTAAAATGCAGATAGTGGTTTCTCAACACGCTCTACAAAACTGCTATCGCAGTTCAAAGCCCATTATAAAAAAGGGACACTCCCTTTGATGAAAATGATAAATTATAACTAACTAGGAGTGGTGACGTCACCTGGGAGATAAATACCGGAGTATTATAGCATACAAAACGATATCCGTAGGCTTAACCCGCGCCCCACCGGGGGTCCGGCGCCACCTTCGCCCCACGGGGGGCCATCGATGGCCCCCCCTCTAACTCCGAAAATATGGGCGTTAGCGCAAATCTGCAAAGTGCAATAGAAAGCTTGCGTGAATTCAGTAAGAAATTACTTCGCATGTTTTAGTGCTCAGGTCAATGGTTTGACCTCCAGAGGTCAAATTAGGTCAAGATCGGCTATTTTCACTCAAATATGCAATGATTGAGCAAACTGGGCATAACTCTTATGTCATTAGAGCTATTGAGGCCTGGTAAAGTACATTTGATAGAAAATTGCCAGTACTTTTTCCGCTATGTGGAACGTAAAGACCTCCCGCCAGTGGTTTGACCTCCAGAGGTCACCTCGTGACCTAATATGACCTGAGGTCACGAAAGGTCAGAAAGTGACCTTGCCGTATATCAAATGAAAGCCAGTGACAAGACAAACACGATGGTGTTTGTTTCACCGCTCTAGCTTAATTAGGTCAAAAGTTATTGCCAAAATACTGTTTTTGACCTCTGGTGACCTTGGATGACCTTGGAAAAGTCAAAGGGCAAATATGACCCCTGGGATCCGTGAAAGGGTGTCCAAAAACGTTGTTCTGAGCAGTCTGAGTATTTGCAATCATTTTTGTGGCTTTTATATCATGAAACAACTTTTCCCTATGCTTTTCCAATGGGAGAGGTCGCCTCGTGACCTGACCTCAGGGCACGAAATCAAAAAATCCCGGATATACACCTTATAGACCCTGGAGGGGTTATGAAGTGTAGGAAGTTTCAAATCGATCGACTTTGAAATGTAGCTCTTACAGAGCTCTAAAGTGAAGTGAGGTGACCTTGGTTGACCTCGTCTGGTGACCTGACCTTGGGTGACCCGGGGTAAAAAATTTCAGGGATGATGGGAAAATGATGCAGTGAGAGGTAGAGCCCTCAACTGCGGTGCTGCGCCTCGTCGTTTTTCTGCTATCCCGGAAAAACCTTAGGGGGGCCATCGATGGCCCCCCGGTGGGGCGAGGGTTAAAGATAGAAGGTCGGACAACCACGGTTAGACGACCATGCATAGTGGCTTGTGGCTGCCTGGAGGCCGAGTGGCTGCGACATCGAAGAATTTGGTAACTGGTAGGGGAATCAGGACATTTTTTAACATGTTAACTGGGGGGCATTTGCCCCCCCCAGTCGGCCGAAATGCCCCCCAGTGTCCGGAAATTGGCCCCCAGTGAAATAGACAGGAGATGACTTAAACTTCAACACATGCAAACTCACCTAACGAAAATAAGACGAAACACCAGCCGATAATAATAATTTAGTTTTATTGCTGGGGCCAAATCGGTTATCATAAAAATTGTGTTAACATCCGTGTATTCATCCGTGGCTGTCTCATCCATCGTGCAAAGACGAAACAAAGCGCGTAGTTACGGGAAATCTCGGCAAAAGCAGCCTCAGCAATAACTAATCACAACGCTGGAGATGAACACTGGCCTGCAATCAATCAAACATCATGTTCTATCCGACCGGAAGCCCATATCCCAGCCAGAATCGTGAGATTGTATGATGCTTTCATTTCACACGCGGTCAGTTGTGAGCGCTTAGAGCTCGTTCGTGGTTTAGACGAGACACGGTGTAGTCAAAGCGCGTAAGACTAGTTGCTGGTGTGGCGGTGTGAAGTGCTTAGCCTTCTTATTTATTATTGTGGTGGTAGCATACATAAACGTCACCACCGGCAAACAAGAGAGGGGGCCAGCCAAACTTAGTCCTCGCTGCCTTCCGCAGCGGCTGGTTATACAAATTTCCGGTTTTCTCCCATTTTGACTGAGATCAGGAAATTGCTGGTCAAAAAGTGGGCGAGGGTGGGGGCAGGCCCCTGGACCCTCTTTTCCGACGCTTGTTGTAGCATACGCGAAATTTATAGTGAGATCGCTGCATCAATTTGTTCTGCAAAGTCGATAAGTTGTTAGCTGGCCTTTCTCATAGATTCATTGATATTGAACATTGGGAGAGATTATATATTCGGCCACAGCCCTTTATATTAGAATCATCAAACCGTCTCCCGAGGAACCCTTCCAACAAGGAAAGAGCTGGTGACGTTATATGAACCTGACGGTTGGTGCGTCGATAACACTAAAAAATTATTAGCTGTTTTTTGTACTACATCCCTAGATGATTTTGACAGCAACATACACACATCATAGTAGGTAAGTAAATAAAAACTTATCTCGATTTAGCCTGTAAACCACTTGTGTTTGATACTTTAGGAATTTATTTACCTTGCCACACTCATAAATAAACAAAAATAACTTTTTCATTTGGAATACATTGCGGCAGAGTCAGAGCTGCCAGGTTGGCCATTTTGTGGCCAAATATCTCGAATTGGGCCTTTTTCGTGTTTGGCCTCGCGATTTTTTCAGTTGGCCCTTTCTTGGAATCTGGCCTTGTTGTCACTTTTTACTAGCAGCTGGCACCTAAGCTATTTCTGGTTTGTCCCTTGTATAAATATGGATTCCTTTGACCTCTTCGGCTGTTGAACACGGCATTCTGACACCGAAAAAGCAGCAGAGCAGCAGAAAAACTGGTATGGTGGTGAGGGGCAGGAACAGAACTTTGTTAAAAACACGATCCACAAAAGTGATGGCCACCGAAAACTGGACGCGAAGGATGCGATACTATACGCACTCTTTGGGTAAAAAGTTCATGGAAAAGTGCGCCCTCTGGAGTCTTATCACTCCCCACTTACCAAAGTCCTAGATCCGCCACTGTTTAAGAGCAAAAAAATGCATAGTTGGAAAAGAGAAAAAACATTTAATGTTAGCGGGGAGTGGTGCGGCCAAGATGATCAATTATGCTAACAAATGTTCTGGTTATGTGGATAAAATCATTTGATGGTCACGCAGGATTGAAAGAGCACCCATGGCTTCCTATTAAATGCGAAGTGTGCTAAAAAAATTATGCGTCAAGTCAATATCAAACTGTCCACAATTAGTTTTAAACGGTGATACAAGTCGTTTTTCTGTGGGCGTATGACTACCGCTTGGGTTTTTTTAGCCTCGAATCTGGCTTTTGTGGTATTTGTTTTACTATTTGAGTGAAAATAAAATTTTGCCCCTCTTTGGTGTTTTTTCTCACTCGGTTTGAACTTTTCCGCCGAAAAAATCTTGGCAGCCCTGGGCAGCATCTATAATCTGGAATAACATGGGGTAACACAGCAATTGAGAAACTTTTACACTAACGCGTCTAAGTTTTATTAAACCCCCTCAAAATAGGGTCTTGATCCCCTGAAGACACTATAATGGCCAGCACAAGAAATGCCCCCCCCACTGAATTTTCCTTAAAAAAACGCCCTGAGGTAGAATAGCGTATTCTAAATAATGCAGTGATGCTCATGCCATTATAATATACATACCTATCACAATTACTTATCTGCCCGCCTCAAATTGTCTTTTTATTAGCATTTTAAACTTCTGGTGTTGCATGTGCATAAAATATCAGATAAGCGTGTATGTCACATACACCGTGCGTGTTGTATTACTAATAAGCGTGTCAATTTTAACAAGTTTTGAAAAGCTGCATCATCTACCCTGATACCGAGAAATACAATGGACTCAAAATGGGTGCTTGCAATTTTGTCCGCGAAGCATAATCATATACCGAACTCATTTCATGAACTCACACCCATGTTTTTCCAGTGAGATCGGCACTGCACACTGCACAAACGCCTAACCCATATATCTACCCACGTGCACAGAATGTCCCCAACACCGGTCCCCGTCCCTCAGTCTGACACCAGGCACAACGACCACCATTTTCAACACCACACATGTCGGCATTACAATCCGCCCGCGATCCCTCCCCACCGAGGCTTGGCCTTGGCGTCATCCGCGCCCAGCGTGACCTCTGTAACCTCTGTGCCTGCAGGCAATCGCGGCTGGATGGCGGCTGCTGATTGGTGGAGGCGCGTTCACTCGTATCGCGAGAAATTCAGCGGACATTTCGCCATGACAGTGATAGAGCTTTCAACCATGAACCAAGAGATGTATAGACATTATGTTTTTTTCGAACAGTTATTTGCCACACCATCCGAGGCTGTTCTTCGGTACAGGCGAGACGGCGGCAGTCAGCACAGGCTAGCCGTCGACCGAGCTCGCTGAAGTCGGGAGTGTCGTTATGGGTTTCTGCAGAGTGGAGAGGATTGGAGCCCCAAGGTAACCGAGGGAAGGAGGAAAGTGACGTTCATAGATATGAAACTTAACCGTCAGACGAGTTCTAGAGAGTGAGGACTAATAGGGAGCGCTGCCGAAGTACGACGAGATGATATACCAGAAAAGGGAAACGCGTGCTGCTTTGCTCAGTGTTAGATGGTGGAAAGGCACCAAATCTGACTCGGGACCCGAAACATCATGGATGCTTATTATACGTTATGTCTGATGCTTTCCGTTGTTTGATGAAATATTAAGTTGTACGTCAGATGCAGAAAGCCACTATAACGCTGTGGAATAAGTATTTGTTGATAATTTCCTCTATTTACGCACTTTATAAGGACTTTGCTTCACCTTTTGGTGCACAGAAAGAATTTATTACAAGGTACAAGCTTAAAATTGTGTTTCTACAAGTTTTACCATTGCAGAACAACAGTTGCACCGTAGTTCAATTACCGAAGTAAAACAACCCTGGTTACGTCACTAGCATAAAGCAATGCAATTACTACGGAATGACAACCTTGCCTTGTGCCGCAATAGTGCGCGCCTCGTTCATACCTGGTTCATACCTTGCTTGCGCACCAGCGTTCACTAACTGAATACTAGGCATTGTAGTGGCATTGTAAATAGCTGGTAGGTAAAGCTAGGGCGTTGTTGCACCCTTGCTCGGCCATTGTCGTTTGGCTATGGTTTCAAATACCGGCTCTGTTTATCCAGTGGCCTGGCACGCATGCCGTGTAGGTTAGAATAAATGTGACTTATTTTAATAAATCGTGGAACTTTGGAAGCTGTCTGGAATATTTGTCAGTGATCTGCGAGTGGAAAGTATTGTTCTCTGTTCCAATAGTTGAAAAGTGAGACATTTTGGAATGGTCAATCCAGGTCCAGGTAAGTAGATATGTTGTTACTTCAGGCATGTATGCCATATTGGTATTAAGGCTCATATTTTCTTGTCAAACGAGCACAGACTATTTGATCATATGACTTAGGTACATGCAGTGGGTAGAACCTAATTGTGTTGGCCTTATGGGCCCGTTTGAAAAATAGGGTGAGTTGAGTTCCAATATGATCTTGTTGGTGTCTTCAGATGGATCGGCGCCTGATAAGTGGTGCTGTGTTTTACCGATATAGGTAAGCCAACGTGCGGGTTATTTTCTTGCTTGAGAGGTGGCTCAATGCTTACCCTTTTTCTACCGATGGTCTTCAGGTTGCATTTGGGGCCAGAAAACGCTTTAGCTTTCGCATAGAGACTGAAAAGTTCCTTTTGAAGCAGAGGTAAGTACAAGGGGAGGGGCTAAGAGGGCTCAAGCCCCCTTCCACACCATGAAATGTCAGAGTGCCTAAAGTAAATGCGTAGTCGGATGCTGTCCAGACACTATGGCGGGGAGGCGCCAAAGCGCCAAAGCTTCCCCCGAAATAAAGTCCTGGATCTGCCGCTGTTGTAAAGACGTAATCCGAGTCTCGTTTTACCCTTGTAAGAAGCCTTGCAACACCCTTGTTCCCTCCCCGTTACGCACTGGTAAAGCGGTTGTGTAAGCAAGGTTCTAATCTCGTCACGCTCTTGTAGGAAGGCTGCGGTTGCGTACAAGGCGGACAGAAGGCTTTGTTCTACCCTTGTTATGGAGTAATCATGACCTAGTAGAGGGCTTGTGGGTACGTTGTCAACCATTGTCTTTTCCATGTAGGTTAACCATAGTTAAGTTACAAGGTTTGTACAACGTCTTCTAGCAACCCTTGTCGTACTATGGTTCTACCATTGTTCTACATGGTTTTTCCTTGTATTTCCCTTTGTTTTCGTGGCACGGATTTTGAACGTACAAGCTTTGCGTTGCGAAAATTACCCTAGTAATTTTCCATGTAAACAAGGGTCTGACAAGGTTTGCCCTTGTAAAAATTTCTTTCTGTGTGAGGGTGCCCAAATCACCATTGGGGGAGGGGGTGCCCAGCACATTATTGGGGGTGCTGAGGCACCCCCAAAGAGATGGAAATCCACAGCCCTGGCGATAGGTATGTACGAAGTGCCGCTTATATAGGGTATTCTTATTCTGGGGGGAGATTTCTATCAGGGTTGGCAGATTCTAGTATCATTCCGTCTAAGAATATTATGTTTAAAATATTTTTGGAATTCAATGATTATTAGACCTTCCTCAACGAGGTCAAAGTTTATATTTTTGTCGAAAAGTAAGCGAGAGTGGGGAGTGTTGATGCACTTTTCAGTGAAGCGTGTGTAACTCCGCCCATTTTCTCATAGAAAGTATAAATTGATAACAACGTGGAGGTTATTGAATTAAATTTAAATATACGGTCTGATTCGCATCTTTGGTTCAAGACCATTACATTGAGGTATTTTTTGTTTTGTTTTAGGTGTCTCGTGGTTCCCGAGTTATAAAGGATATTCTAAGTGGATCTAAATTTGACCATTTTTGCCCACTGTGACGTCACAGGTCAACAGATATGGTTCAAACGCGGCGTAAGAGTATACAATGATAAGGCGCTTCCAGTGTTTTTTTCGATATTTTCCGTAGCAATCCCGGTTCCCGAGATCCTAGGGGGTCCGATTAAACCCCTCAGGCGGTGGTATTACGGGCAGAGCCCAGGCGGTGTCGGGCTAAAATTGGGGAAGGTGTCTTACTTACGCACACCTAAATGGAATTTTGCATTCGTACCAGAACGGTGCAATGGCTAATAAAAAATGTAATGGTCTGGTCCAATGTATTGTCAAGCATCTGCCCAGATTATAATGCTCTCATTGGTAGAGAACCGTTTTTCCATCGGTCTGCATTCGTTCGTAATGAGGAACAGTGTGCTTAATTACGTACACATTGTCAGTGGATGGCTGGCTTAGGCTATAGCCTTCCTGTTTCCCAAGCCACCGGTCTCGCGTCCAAAATCCCTCCCAACAGGGTGAGAGTTGGCGACGACGTACGACCTTGGCAGTTGGTGTGTCGTTAAACCTCAATAATTATATCACTCACACCTTATTGAAAAAAATATGCCTTATTACGCACATGCAAAAGTTATGTTGTTTTGAACATCAGCTCAGCTCATTTTCACGTGTATCAAACATTGAAGGCGTTTTGGTATGATAAAGGTTGCAGTAGCTATTTCACCAACGGTCACGCTGTACGCCAATTTTAAGGGCTGTACCAACCTTGCTGTGGTTTCGTCTTCTTCCTTCCTTGAAATAACGATTGCCTGATTTGTCTGTAGGAACCCACCACAGGTGGTCTCGCAAAGCACGGAGAGCGACATGGTAGAGCTAGGATGCGTGCCCGAGACCCCGAGTCTTGGTATTCACCCTCTCGACCGCACTTCTTTAACCCTTTGTTTCATTTCAAGGCTGTTTCCAGCCTTATCGTTGCAGTCTTACGGCCAGAGGATTCGGGAAATAAAGATAGAAAATAACGGCAGTGAGAAGGACTTAAAACGGGGGTGAAGGTGGAGGACGACCTCCACTTTGGCGGACATTTTCCATGTTTAGAGATGTGGGTACCAATGTCAATCTGGCTAATCTGGTCACTATGATATGTTCACCCTCCCTTGAAGTAGTTATTCTGCGCGAACGGATGAGACGCGAACGGGTGAGACGCGAACGGGTGAAAGTGCTGGAAGTGTAAGAGGTACGTTAGTTCGTTTTATTATCCATAACTTTTTTTAATTATGGTTTCATCCAGCAAATGAATTTTATCTGACATGTGCGTGTTAAGGAACATTTATATTGTGCGTAATTGGGCACCAATCTCTAAACACGCTTATTCTCACGTTTGAAGCATTTATACGTAGATCGCAATTCTTCATTCGATTGTTGCCAAAAGACTAAAATAATGTTCTCTTCTCTCCATTTTGTCGCTACTATTGAAAATACTCTATACATATATCAATTTTTAGAAAACAGTGAAACCTGCGATATTGCTATTAACAAGACGCAATTCTTACAACAATCAAAAAACGTAAAAATGTGCTATTGAAATCGCACCCGCAACTTCAACGCCCATACACGCTCACGACGAAGCAGCACAAATTATCGAGTAAGGTGAAAATATTCAGCTGACTTCGACTTGACTTTAGTGCTATTTAGGAAAATTTTTCTGATTATCGTGTATAATTAGCAACGGTGTGTAATTAAGGTACTTTTCAATATTCAGACCTCAGCGAGCAAATTGATCGGTATATTGATTTAAGAGAAATATCTTCATGCATAGTTTTGATTAAATCTCTGGTGTGTAGGTCAGTCGAAAGGTATCTATACTAGGGAAGGCGGGGAGAGGAGGAATGACGCGCAGGGTGCTTAATTTTATTGATTTTATTGAACGTATGATCATTGTATAGGATGAAATGTGGGAATGAAAATTTCGAGTAACTCGAGCATGTGCCCAGATAAGAAAGGCGGGAAAGTAGCTCCGTTGCTCCTCTGAATTGGCAAAAGAAAAAAACCAGGGTGTTCTCAGCAAGATAGAAGAAAAACCTTTGATTCAGGTATAGAGTAAACATTTAATTGAAAACACGTCCATACATGTAAAACGCTGCATGTTTGAGACTCATATGCATGCGTACGCATGTTCAGGTGGTGACAAATGCACCATCACACTTGACGTTTGCGTGATATACATGCACAAATTGGTACATATGCTTGTATGTACATCCTTGACGCAGAAGACATCCTTGACTGTCCGAGTAGGAATGCCTTTCTACAAAGATGAGATACCTCGCGTCGTTGGAGGCAATCCAGAGTCTGTTTTGATTCTGAAATAGATGCTAAGGTTATTTGTCTATTTTGTGCGGCTTTGTTTTCTGCTAGATCGTTTTCCTTTTCGTCCCTTTGATATCTTCTTATTTTTTTCTCTTTGATCTCTTCTTTTTCTTTGATTTCTTATTCTTTGACTTCTTTGTTTTCTTTGACTTTTTCTTACTCTTCTTTTCCTTGCCCTTTTTCTTTTTACTCTTCTTCTCCTTTTTGGCTTTTTTGTTTTTGTGCTTCTTACTTTTCTTGTCATCATCATCATCATCATTGTCATGCTTATCACCCCCTCCACCCGAAGTGTCGTCACCATCACCACCTCCTCCACCACTACCTGCACCGAAGGCGCCCATTAGGCTGACTGCCTGTCCCATCCTAGTTCCCTCCAAAACCCCCGTGTCTTTAACAGCGTTTAGGGCTCCCATAACATCCCCCGATGTCAGACCTTGGGCGACATTCACCATTCTCTGCACTTTATCGAGGCCCAGTCCCGCCATAATATCTTCCTCCAGGTCGTTCATGTGAAAGATGGCCTCCGGGTCTTCAGGAGGCGGCTGCAGCTCCAGGCCTTCACCTAGCGTCCAGGGCCAGCTGAAGAGCAGGTAGCCCGGGGCTGTCAGGTGGTCGGCGCCCCATCGGCGTGCAAGGTCAACAGATGTCTGCAGCCACCTCGCGCCGATGATGATGGCCAACTGAAGCAGCCAGACCAGCATGTAGACGGCGTAGCAGGCTCCCAGCAGAGCCCACACGTCGTCGGAGAGGTGTTCGACGCAGCCTTGCTGGTTCAGCTGTTTCTCGCGGACAGCGCCGCGCTGTGGGGGACTGTAGAACTGCTGCAGCTGCTGCGCCACCAGCTGCTGGCGCCGGCTAATGTTGGGTACCGTGACAAACAGCTGTGTGGGCAGGGACACCGTATCCGGCACGATGTCGCGGAAGAAGTCGGTGCCGATGTATTTCTCCAGCTCAACTCCATACGCGGACGGCGCTTCCCCGTGATGCACCGCGGTTGTGTTTTCAGTCTCTGCCGTATTGTTTTTGTTCAGCTTGTGCTTCCTCGAAGATTTCGAAGGGTGTTTGATGTTTCTCTTGATGACCCCTTTTGTGCTGCCATCTCTCAAAATGTGGCCGGAGCTATAATCTCCCAATGCCTCTTTATGCATATCAGTCTCACTCCTCTTCATTCGGACTTTGAACTGCTGTTTCTCCATGATCTCCAGCACGGCTTCCGCCGAGTGCATGTGACCATCGGCATCTCGGTACGCCCGCGGCTTCTTCTCTGCTCCCAACCGCGTCATCACTTCACCAATCCTCGTCTCGATGCTGCTCTGCTTCTTCTTTCCCATCAACCGCGGCACTTGCATCAACAAGGTATCACAAGGTCCCAGACGCGAGGTATTACAACAGCTCCACGGAGCCCAGGGCACCATCCAGAGCCCGTCCTTCATGTGCTTGTCGCCGATGAACACTGTCAGGTCAGCGACCTCCTCCGGGTCGACCCAAGGCACCCGAAACCAGTCCCGGTAGATGGAGAGGCCACAGCACTGACCCTCCAGCTGGATACGGTCCACTGCTGTTTTTATAATGGCGTCATCGCCATAGCGCTCCAGAGCGATCCTGAGAACATATTAGGACTTATTTGCGATTGAGCTACAAAAAAACATTGTAAACAGCTTATAATCTAGCGAACTTTTCGTCAGCAGAAACATTAAGTTTTCACAAAGCTCATTTACTAAGTCACCTGGGAAGAGCAGCTCTGGCTCACCGGAATCCTTCTAGGAATGCTTTGTCGATGCGTCCTCTATGATTGATGATTTCTGTCATCTGCACCAATGTGAAGATGCTGACTCCAACGGCACCTAAGAGCCACACGTAGAAGCAAGCGTGCCAGCGGCGCCTGCGGTGGTACACCGCATTGTCGTCAGTGGGGGCTTCACAGATGCCACAGCAATTGTATGTATGTACAGCAATAAGTTAATGCACCGAATACAACTTTTAGCTACCAAAATACCAAATTTTAAAATGCAAAATCCAACACCAAATTTACATATTATACAAACTTTAATAACACACAATCATATTTATCCCAGGGAAAAGATACAACCGAGATGGGTACATTAGCAGGTGCAGAGATGAATGAAGTTGTCATATCATGCATCTTTAGAGTTAAAGAGTCTCATAAAGTGCATGTTCATATCGCATTGACAAATACGCTTCGTACGAACATACTTGGGGGGGGCGATTTTTTATTTTTATACAGGTGGTAGGGGCAATGCCACTGCGAGTCATCTAGGGTCAACCCATATCCCACTTTTGGTTGCTTAGTAAGTTTCCTAAAACGATTGTTTGCCCTGACATCTATAGCGTGTCTATATCATCGACGAAAATGTTTCTTGATTTAATTGTGCGTGCAGCTATATTCATGAAAACAATAGCGTTACATGCCCTCGCTTTCTGACTGAGCATATCGAAAAGTGGACAATATTTCCATCACTGGTTCTAGTTGAATAAAAAGTAGGGTACGCGTCCCAAATTCTGTTTTCCATGTGATTCTATCCGTTCCGTGTGATTCTATTTTTCACATTTGTCATGACATGACACGCCATAAAAGTGCAAGTGTGCAAAGAAGTGTAAAAGTGACATGGCGCACAATTTTGTTGTCCACATTTTTTCCTCCGTTATTTCTATTATTTCGTCACATGACCCCAGCAGTGGGTGCGTCATTAGACACCCCCCACCCAGCCCCAATTTGGATTAATCGGGTCGTATCGCAGTGAGTCGCTCACTTGCCGACCAGACGGAGTCAGGGGCGTAGCCAGAATTTCACTCGGGGGGGCGGTGCCCCGAAAAGGGCCCCTGCGACAGCGCCAAAAGGGCCCTGATGGGTAAAAAGTGCCCTGCTTGTTACAGAATCGTGTCCTCAGGAGGTCCGTTCGGGCCCTCAGGGGGGAGGCTGTCCCTGCCGCTGCCCCCCTTGGCTACGCCCCTGGACGGAGTCGGGAGGAATCACAAGTGCCGTCTGACTGGGCGCTAAACGGGCAGCCTTCAGACCAGGTGCCGTGCATCCAGATAAAGGAGGCCAAGAGAATGTTGCAATTTTGCATCATGCAAAGAACTGCATAAACTGGTATATATGCAAGGTTGACCTAGGCAGGTGGATGACGTCAGACCACTGTTCCCCTCCCTGTATCTGGACCAGAGTCCACACTTGGTATTCGTGCTGGGAGTAAAGCTGAGGTTTGGATATCTCACCTAGTATCCTGATCACCGACATCGAGACAGATCTTCGCACTGGGCAGGTGAAACGCCACCAGAGTGATCACGCCTGCCTGCATCATGTCGAAGAGCTTCTGCGGCTGGTAGTCGTGCAGCAGAAGAGCGCGGTCCTCCAGCTGCTGCTTCAGGTAGAGTAGCAGCAGGTACAGCACCTGCGCCATAGCTGCCGTAGCCAGGTGTAGCAGCAGCAGAGCCGAGCCCAGCCGACCCCGCCGCTCCTCGGAGAGAGATACAGGACAGACAGGCATGTGGGCGTCCACTCACAGGGGCAGGAATATGTGATCCGGGACAGATAGGGGGTAGACAATGTCCCCTCACTAGAACAAGCAGAAGTTTTGCTCTGAGGGAAAACTAAGGGGAACGGTCGCGCCGAAGCCCGATCTTAACGATGGAAAGAAGATATTCTTCGGGACAGAGACAGGGGAAACGTGCACGCAGAGGCCTGCTCACAAGAACAGGAAGAAGAGAAGTTCCGGAACAAAATCAAAGCAGATGGTCATGTTGATATCAGCTGGTAGGAACAGGATAGGGATAGGTAAACACAAGCAGCTGTGGAAAATATCACTGGTGCAGGAAGTTGTACTAGATGACTAGGTGGATATCGCCTTTGAGGTGGAATTTTGAAGGATACGATATAAATCATTTTCTTGCTGACGAAAATGACGAGAACTTCTTGCTCTTCTTTATGATTTCACACTGGTTTTGGCAGTTACAGAACGACTTGTAGTTCCAACCGTAAAACTAGAAAATGAAGTGCAACTGTTCCACATGAAACTGAAAACTATATCGGCAGTATTGAGCTCAAAAATGCCGAATCAAATTATCTGTTCCTTTGAAGGGTCGTTTAAAAAAATATCGCAGGGGGTCTCTCTATGACTTACACCGGTGCTGGCTGCTCAGATAATCTAAACTTATCCCCTTTGAACCTGAAATTCATTAAAAGGGGTTTCTTGACTAAAGATTGAAAACGCCCGTTGGCAAGCTCACGGTAATATTTTCATGATATGTTTTAATTAACGTATATTTGTGCCAGTGATTTTGGAAAAATATGAAGACTAACAATGTGACAAATTATCTAGGCATTCTTGCGTCAAGAAGGATTGATGCATATTATTGCACGTATTATTCCTCAAATATGCTTTGTTGTGTGGTTTTGTCCTTTTTACGTCCTAGTCTGCAATATTTTTACTTAGTCTCAAAATTTAGGACTTTGCAGCCGTTATGCTTCCTTCCATATAAAAAGGACAGGCAGGTTGTTAATATGGTCAACCGTGAGCTACAGGCTACTTGCTGAACAGCCTCAACGCATAAAATACCTTCCACCCCCAATAAACGCATTAGCTTTGTAAATTCGAGCAGATGTGACAGCGACAAGGCTGGCCTCTAGTGAAACATTGGTATTCATCCTGTATGGAAACTTTACCAGGATTTCATACTAAGGCCAAACTGAGGCATTTCGGTCGGGGTATAGCGGAACTCATTTCATGTCGAGATACCCTTCTGCACTTAACACCGGCTCCGGCTACTTTGAATCCTCTCTATTGATATATTGATGAAAGCTTAGTTAAGTTTTGGAACTGATCACATAGTCGTTTCAAACTGGGAAAAATGGGATGCAATATGGAAAAAGTTATTTTTAGATACAGTATGCCTTATAATGAACATATAAAATTATGATCTAATTTACTAGTGTTTGGCATTCCAGCAGCGTTGTGTGCAATGCTGCCATTAGGCACTTTAATACTTGCAAGGAACGTGGTAGATTGCCGTAGGAACGCTCACGTATTGCCGTAGGTAAAGGGGTAAAATAAAGGTTATTTGAATAGCTGTTCCATGACTCATGCGGACCTGCACAATTGAAGATGATTGAATGCTATGGATCGAAGTAGTGTGTCGAGTTGTATCGAGTTCTAATCGAGATGAAAAAACAGGCTACATACGGGCATGTAACAGACGTATATGATTATATCAGCTCATTATGAACGTGAGATCAAACTTCAAGCCGAATCGAATTATGTTATATGATCTTGCTAAGTCAAATCTATGATTTGACCGAACCTAGGGTCGGGTCAAGGTCAAGCTATGCCATGATGCATGTAATCGGAAGTGCAGGGATAAGACAAACCCAATGCCGATAAAATATACGCTGTACTGCCATCCACTACTAAGTTATTCGGTCTGAACCATATGTACCATGTATTTCCGATGGAGAGGTCACGGCTCGTACCTGACCTTAGGTCATCGAGATCGAAAATCCCGAACAATATTTTGTAGTTGCCAGTGGGCCTATTATGTGATATTGATTTCATATCTGAAAATTAACCCTGTTCTTTTACTATCTTAACCCATCAACGCCGGTGGCGTCCGATCGAACCACCTCGATTTTTCACAAATGGTTCTAAGTCTATTCAAATAAATTGCGCTTTGCTTTCTAGACCTCTAAGATAATCAATTTTACAACTTATGGTAACAATTAGCATCAGGTCAGGTTAGGTCAAAGAGTTACGACGTAATTTCTAAACCCATGTAGGGCAATAACACTTCTAAAATGGGGCTGACAAACCAGGGTATAACTCGGCTTCCAGAAGAACTGTATCATGTTTCTAAGCATAATTCGAAAGCTCTTGCAACGAACAATCTGTGTGCTGCTGTGTGCTACGGAAATGATATAATCGTAATTTTTGTAGCATCGTGATGAGCATGGCCCAAGGATAAGGTATATTTTCAACATGACCTTGAAAGGTCATGTTTTATCTTTGACATTGTAACCTTGATATAAGTTCAAGGTCATAATTTGACCTTGCAAGGTCATGTCATAGGTATATCATGTAAATCCTTGCGTCAAGATAAACACATAGATGTCTTCTTCTGTTCTAGATTTTAGGCAGTGGTGTGAACTTTTGAAAATGATTGTGGGTGCCCAAATGTGAAGCAATACAAATAGCCACCATGTTTAAAGGCAGAGCATAATATATCGTGTGTTTTAATCTTCCCACAGCCCTGTTGAACTGCACTATACCAAATTATAACCCTTGAAATGAAAAACGAAAATGTTTAAAGGATGTTCGACCGCTTCGACATTTCAATAGGTGTGCCCGGGCACCCCAACAAAAATATAAATCCACACCGTTGCATACAAGCGCAGTTGATGTATTTCTTCCGCGTTTTTATGTTCGAGCAAATATCAATACGATAATGAATTTGTTTTCTAAATAATTTTCAAACCATACAAAATCAAACCTCACAGGTTGAGTATGGACAAACTATGAGAAAATAATTTTGTGTTCAAGTGTGAGAAACCCAAGTCTTGGTTCTCTGCTGAGACAAGTGACAGCCTGTGGTGAGACAGTGCGATTATTGGATACAATACTGCTTCAAATAAACATCAAATTGTCAGCACTTGGCTTTAAACAGTGTTACTGCTTTCCTGTTTTGGTGTGTATGATGATTTGGTGAGGGGTCATCCCAGCCTCAAATCTGTTATTTTTTGCCAGTTTGGCTCCTTTAGTAAAACAAAACGTTTGGCCCTTTTTGGTTGTTCCTGACACGTATTGGCTCTTGTTTTATCATCAATGACATATATTTTGGACAGACGCAGTTTTTTAAAGAAGAGCAGGTACAGTCGCCCCAGATGGCGAAAGATTAAACCCCCTCTTCCCCACCGCCCGAGGCCTCCGACCGGCATCGGCAGCAGGCACCCGAGGTCCAGGCACGGGAGATGCCAGCCATATCACCATCCACGCTCCAGCGCCATCCAGCCAACATGCCAGGTTTCTGCTAGAAAAACCTGACAGCCGTGCCTTAGACTCTCCTTGCTGACACGGTCTGAACTGCTTATCCATCTGCCTCAAATAATAATTTTAGTATCTTAAACCCTTAGTGTTGCAAACAAATTAAATGCTAGCTAGACGGGTATGCCACATTTACCGTGTGTGTTGTATTGCTAATAAGAGTGTGTCCATTTAAAAGTTTTGGACGTTGCGCCATGTACCCGGATGCTAAAACATTCCAAGGTCTCGAAATTGGTGCCTGCAATTAAAAGCATCACATACCGAACTCATTTAATTAACTCATACTCATGTTTTTCCAGTACTAGCGACACTGCACACTGCACAAACACCACACACATATATCTACCCACGTGCCCAGAACGTTTCCGTCCAAATTCAAGCGAACGAAGCTACCCACTGTTTCTGTAACCACAGACAAGAGGACATGTCATATAACTTACTTCATTGCCAGTTTTTCCATAACGCTAGAGTTGACATGTTTAGAGATACATTTGAAGCCACGAACATCACGTTAAACAGCCTAGACAATTCAACTAAACTGAGCGGTACGTGATATAAGCATTCGTGCTTTTGCACAAATCGCAGCACAATGTTGTGATACTTTCTGCATGGTTTGCTTTGAAAATACATGTCTGCCTGTCTGTCCTACACCTGTCTCTCTTCCTCAGTCCAAGAGAGGTACAACCACCACCATTCTCAACACCACGCATGCAGGTTTCATGGTCTGCCACGCGACCCCTCCCCACCGAGGCTTGAACTCGGCGTCAGCGGCGCCGGCGTGACCTTTCTGACCTCTGTGCCCCGCAGGCAAGCGGCACCCAACGGATGGCGGCCGCTGATTGGTGGAGGCGCGTTCACTTGTATTGCGAGGAATTCCGCGGACAAGTTCTGATAAAAATAAAATAGTCTTAAACTATAAACCGGGAAATGTATTACAATTATCTTTTCAAACATTCCTAGCTATACTTTGCCTTCTATTGGCTTGGTTATCTGCTCCACCATCCGAGGCTGCTCTTCAGTACAGGTGAGACGTCGGCAGTCAGCACGGCTGGCCAACGGCCGAGTGCGCTGGAGTCGAGAGTGTCGCGATGGGTTTGTGCTTAGTGGAGGGGAGTGGGCCCGGCCCGAAGGTAACCGATAGAAGGAGGAGAGAGACGCATGTACCTACATAAAACAAAACGCAACCATCGGGCAAGTTATAGAGAGGGAGGGCTAACAGAGAGCGCTGCCGAAGTAAAACCAAATAATAGACCAGAAGAGGGAAGCTCTTGCTGCTTTGTTCCGTGCTGGATGGTAAAAAGGCACAAACTAATTCAGGAATAAAAAGATGGTCGATGTTTTAGTGCATTTCACCTTTCTGACGTCATATCCCGCAATAAGAACTCTGGCGAAACCCATAAGTCATAGGCGACGGTATGTTTTTATCTAAGGAGGCCACTCCGCACTCCTATTGGACCCATCATGCTAACGTGGATTTTCGAACACCATTGCAGGCACCCAAATCCGACAGCAGTCAATTACCACAGCGTTAAGAGAACTGATATATTATAAAGAACTGTACACCACAGCACTCTTACACACAGGAAACCAAGGTGCACTGCCTAATATGAAAAAAATACTGGGTGATTGGGCACCCCACATCCAGAGCGTTAGGTAACGAAACGCTCATTGGCCTTGACACTAGCGGGGCTAGCCACCTGGTGGCAGGATACCGAAGCAGCTGAGCAACCGAGACGCTAGTTCAGCAACTGGCCGCTAGAGGGGAAGCCGGCTGTTTTAGCTCTGCCAGGATTAACCCTCGCCCCACCGGGGGGCCATCGATGGCCCCCCTAAGGTTTTTCCGGGATAGCAGAAAAACGACGAGGCGCAGCACCGCGGTTGAGGGCTCTACCTCTCACTGCATCATTTTCCCATCATCCCTGAAATTTTTACCCCGGGTCACCCAAGGTCAGGTCACCAGACGAGGTCAACCAAGGTCACCTCACTTCACCTTTAGAGCTCTGTAAGAGCTACATTTCAAATTCGATCGATTTGAAACTTCCTACACTTCATGACCCCTCCAGGGTCTACAAGGTGTATATCCGGGATTTTTCGATTTCATGCCCTGAGGTCAGGTCACGAGGCGACGTCTCCCTTTGGAAAAGCATGGGGAAAACCTGTTTCATGATATAAAAGCCACAAAAATGATTGCAAATACTCAGACTGCTCAGAACAGCGTTTTTGGACACCCTTTCACGGAGCCCAGGGGTCATATTTACCCTTTGACTTTTCCAAGGTCATCCAAGGTCACCAGAGGTCAAAAACAGTATTTTGACAATAACTTTTGACCTAATTAAGCTAGAGCGGTGAAACAAACACCATCGTGTTTGTCTTGTCACTGGCTTTCATTTGATATACGGCAAGGTCACTTTTTGACCTTTCGTGACCTCAGGTCATATTAGGTCACGAGGTGACCTCTGGCGGTCAAACCACTGGCGGGAGGTCTTTACGTTCCACATAGCGGAAAAAGTACTGGCAATTTGCTATCAAATGTACTTTACCAGGCCTCAATAGCTCTAATGACATAAGAGTTATGCCCAGTTTGCTTAATCATTGCATATTTGAGTGAAAATAGCCGATCTTGACCTAATTTGACCTCCGGAGGTCAAACCATCGACCTGAGCACTAAAACATGCGAAGTAATTTCTTACTGAATTCACGCAAGCTTTCTATTGCACTTTGCAGATTTGCGCTAACGCCCATATTTTCGGAGTTAGAGGGGGGCCATCGATGGCCCCCTGGTGGGGCGAAGGTGGCGCCGGACCCCCGGTGGGGCGCGGGTTAATGCCTTAGGATTATGGAATTATTCTGGCCATTTTTACCTACGTGTGAAACCCAGCCGCACATGACCGAATTCGTCATGAGAGTCGTCTGGGAGGAGATAGAAGGCGTGGAGGCATTGAATCCATTACATCTAGCTAGGAATGTATGTTATTTCAGCTAAGAGTCTTCGAATTGGGGTCCGTATTAGCCTCTGATCTTGTGGTAAAGGCAAAACTTCACATTTTCTGTCTTTGGATCGTATTTGTTTTGTCCTTTTCTTTCGCTTTTGTCTGTACTCGTCATGTTCTCTTGAAACCTGTTCTGATAAGGTCAGTTGTGTCAAGCTAGAGCGCTAAAATAAACGTCATTGTAAAAGTCTTATGATCTCATGTCATATTAGGTCACGAGGTAGCCTCAGGAGGTCAAACCACTATCAGAATGTCATTATGTTTCACATAGCGGAGAAAATTATGACATTTTCCCATTAAATGGAGATATGCGAAAACAATTTTATTGGCTACAGGGGTCGAAAAACTGACCATTTTGGCATTCTAAATGGTGACAGCCCAAGGTGGACAAGGTGACAAAAATTAGCTGATATGTTTGCTCCAGACGAATAACGGAACAAATAGCCAAAATTTGCAAATCCAATTTAAACTCACAATGTTTTTCAACAACTAAGATGGTCCAGGAGTATCCCTTGGTATCCCAATAAATCAAAACGTGTCACATTTTGCAGCCTGGGCTGGTGACACATTTATGGTTTGGCATTTTTAATGGTGACAATCTGAACACTTTTTTGGCCCCTGATTGGCTAGATCAAAAGGTCACAAAAAGTTGTTTCAGAAGTCATATTCCAATTTTTACGAATTCGGCCTGCAAATGCCTTAAAACTCCTTTCAAAGTCAACATTTCTAGACGACTTTACCGTTACACCTGTTATCAGTTAATGTGACGTATCCACGGCTAAGGCTATCAATTTCTCTAAGAATTAGGTTATATCTATCCTAATTAGTGATGTAGAAGTTTAGACTACTATAGAAAAAAAATACCTAAGAAAAAACATTCCAAACCCTTTTTGAAACAGAAATATAGGGCTTAAAAGAAATCAAAATTAACCAATGAGAAGCCTAGGATTCTCATACCGGGGTCACGTGACCTATCTCACGCAAAAGTTTCGTCATTCTGGGGCTGAAGCAGAAAAGGACTCAAGACCCGAGGTACGAAATGGCTGAAGATTTGAGTAGGTAATTATATTTTTTCCGTTTCTAGGGCAAACTAATTCATTTTGTAGTTTTTAAAGGCTTTGTAAAATTATTTCAAAATACAAATACAGGAGAGACATTTGTATTACAAAAAACATTACTTTTCAACTTTAAATAGTTTTCGAAAAATAAGTGATGGGTGAAAGTTTCAGCATTTTATCGGAACTGTTAACTTATTTCGATAATAAGTGAGTGGCCTCCCAAAATTGTGTCGAAGATTTAAAAATTATTGACAATTTCCTTAACAGGATTTTTCAAATAGCAAGAAACCACAATCATAATTTTTTCGCGTATCTCCCTTTAAATTCACTTTACTAGATTGCAATGACTCTAACGGCATGAGAGCTGTGCCTAGTCTGCTTAAGCATTGCATATTTTAGTGGAAATGGCCTATCGTGACCTAACTTGACCTCTGGAGGTCAAACATTTGGCCTGAGCGCTTAAACATGCGAAGTAATTTCTTACTGGATTCACACGAGCTTTTCAGTGCACTTTGCAGATTTGCGTTAACCCCCATATATTCGGAGTTACAGGAGGGCATCAATGGCCCCCGGTCGGGCGAAGTTGGCGCCGGACCACTGGTGGGGCGTGGGTTAAAGCTAGCCTTTACGTATATGGAAATTTGCAGCGTGGCTAAAATAACAGCTTTGTGGCACATTTCGGGAAATTAAATACTGCTGTGTATTAGTTCGAACACTTTCACACATATAGTGGTTTTTGAAGCGCCGTCGTAATGAACGTGAAGTGATGAAGACTATGAAAGGAGACGGTGTGCATGATATTAAACCTGACTACCTCAATTCACTCTGGTAATCAGACTTAAAGTTATTGAATGTCAGTCGTTTTGAGCACGAATAAATGATACTCTGCGGGAAATGATTACCAATTCTTTCCCGGTGTCGAATTCATGAACTCTTTAATCAGGAAATTTCCAAGAAAATGAAAAGAAAAATTAATCAAAATACAAGGGATATGGGAGTGCGTCCCGGATATAACGTATATTCCGCGGACAGATCCTGTTGAATTCACCACAGTTCTTTATCACCCTTGCTATGTTGTAAGTGAGCAAATTACCACGAAAATAGGTACCCGAGATATTTTTCGCCTTGGCTCACCCTGTTGTTATTTTCAACTTGTCATACTTCTTTTTATTTTTGGGATTATGTTCATCAATTTCTGTCATTACCCTTGTTTGTCTAGTTTTCCCACGAAATGTTAAAAACGAAAAGTTATTTATTTCAGAATAGTTAGGAAGGTAGTTATTGGGGTTACGCCTATACATTTAAAACTAGCTGAAGTGCCAAGTTCCCTGTTTGATTTGCTCTTATCGATGATACAACTAGATTAATTTTTGCCTCCTTTCTTTCAGTATTGGTTCCAGATCGACATGTTTCAATTTGTTTTTTTTGGTACGCAATGGGCGTAGATACATTTGTTCCGAGACATATAATTTTCGAAAACAGTGTTTGGGCCTAGGATCTCAAGCAATATCTCTGGATTGTATTCTAAAATCTAAGAAATGTTAAGGAAAAAGGACGCTCAATAAAAGGATATAGAACTGTGCCCCAGTTGCTATATAACACCTATTCCGTGGACGGTCCTGCTGATGAAGCCGCTGACTTACCCCTCCCTAGCCATTGGTTGGAGATCCCAGGAGATTGGGGAGGTCAGTACTCCCTTCGACTTTGGGTCTCTGATAGGCTTTGTACGGGGCTTATATTGCTGTGCCAGCATTAGGCCATCCAGGACCACCACACATTGGTGCCCCCTGAGCTAGTACCTATTTTGTGCCCTTTAAAGGGAGATACGCAAAAAAATATTATTGTGGTTTCTTGCTATTTGAAAAATCCGGATTACGAAACTGTCAATTATATTTGTATCTTGGGCAAAATTTTGGGAGGCCACTCACTTATTATCGAAATAGGTTAATAATCCCGATAAAATGCTAAAACCTTCACCCATCACTTACTTTTCGAAAACTATCTAAAGTTAAAAAGTAATGTTTTTTTGTAATAAAAATGTATATTCTCATGTATTGGTATTTGAATTAACTTTAAAAAGTCTTTGAAAATACAAAATGAATTAATACGCCCTAAAAAACGGAAAAAACATAATTACACACGTCTTCAGCCGTTTCGTACCTCGGGTCTTGAGTAGTTTTCTGCTTCTACCCCAAGATGACGAAACGTTTGCGTCAGAAAGGCCCCGTGACCCCCTATGAGGTGACTGTACCCCCCCCTATGAGGTGACTGTACGTTCTGATCGGTCAATTGTGATTTCTTAAAAGTCCTATATTTTTGTTTTAATATTTTTTTGGCTGTAACTTTTTTAAAATAACTTTTTATTTAATAGTTTTAAACTTTCATGTCCCTGCTTTGGAAAAATGCCACCGGTTTCTTAGAGAAATTGATAGCCGTAGCCGGGGGTAGGTCATTTACATCGATAAGAGGTGTACCGGTAAAGTCATCTAGAAATGTTGACTTTGAGAGCAACTTTAAGACATTTGCAAGCCGAATTCGCAAAAATGATAATGGGACTTCTGAAACAACTTTTTGTGACCTTTTGATCCAGCCAATAATTTTTTTGCGTATCTCCCTTGAAGCTGATCTGGGCCTCTTGAGTTGATTAGGAATTTCATCAGCAGCTCTAGGGCTCTGAGCTTAGCTGGTCACACTGAGGCTGATGAGGGCCCCTGGGCTGGTATGGGGCTCCTGGCCTGATTAAGTGCCTCCTGACTTGATCTGGTACCCCCGAGTTGATATGGTCCCCGAGCTGGTCGGGGTGCTGCCTAAGCACCCCTGATTATATAAATTGTTAATTATACTGATGGATTCTGGGGAGGGATGTGCTAAAAGGCATGTGCCCCTGAGCTCAGAGAGCAGTCCCCTAAACCAGGATTTCTACTAATTAATCTAAATGAAGAACTAGTTTTTCACAATTTTCAGCCCTGTCACACCATCCCCATAAAACCACCAGCCTCTTTACCTTTTTTACTCTAACTGGGACTGATCCTCGAAAATATGGAGCTTGATAAACGCGTTAAAAAGATATCTCTCAAATTATTCCGGCAGCAAAAATGGTCTAATGCCACTTTGCCACTCCTCCTCCTACACCCCTTGAGGGAGCCGCGGAACTTAATCCGCGTTCAACCAGGGCTCACTCGTCACGACAAAACCAGTGGGCATAACAAGTGAATTTTCGACTCCAATATATCTTAGCTTGCACATAGTGAGATATCACAGGCTCCGCTGATTTCTCTGATGTTAAGTACTTCCATGAGTTGGCTGACTTGTCCTTAAATCTATCCAAAACAGTCATGTTTTGACTACTTTGATGAGATTGCGGTGAAATTTTCTTTTTCCGGTTTTAATCGAGCTTCCCTTCTCCACCAATGTTGGATTTGCATTTTTCTCGTACCAAAGGTACCCAAAAGTTAATATAATTTAAGATATAGTAAGTTTTTTAGGTTACGTTAAAAAGCCACCTTTTACTCCTGGTGGGCCCCTCAAAGGTGATGTGCCCCCCCATTCGGAAGTTCTGGCTGCGCCCCTGCTTGTCACCGAATAGTGCTGACGGACCCAGGCCCCAAGTTCGGAACGGTGGGGGGAGGGGGGCAGCTAAGTCAATACTCTGGAGATAAAGCCTGACGCGGCTGCCCTGGAAGAATCTCTGTTAGTCTATGGAAACGTGCTAATTTCAGGAGTGGGACCTAAGCTATACTTCCACCACTGCCTGAGGCAGTGATCACGGTCACGAGTCACGGTCAGAGTTCACCCACCTCCCAAAATGGTATTGTATTAAAAAACTCACATATTTCCTGGCACTCTCGCATAAAGTGGGGAAAGCAAATTTCTTCCTGCCCATACCTTGAATGAAAATGTAAGGAATCAACACGGGGAAATAACATCTTGGTATAACGCTTATGTCATGGAGCGTCGGCGTTACTAAAAAGAACTATTATATTTCACAAGCTAATAGGAGGGGATTAGGATAGATGGTGAGACCTCTAAGATTAAGATACAATACATTGCTTTACTCTTCAATTCAATACTTATTTTCAGATCACGTCTTTTCTGGTGTACGCATTGATCCTAGGGTCTACCCGTGAAGTGGTGTATTTACTCTGGTTCATTGCGGATTTCTCTCATGGCTACGGAGCGCTGCCAGCCCGACCTCAACAAAAGAGGAGGGTACACCCAGTCATCCATCAATTACGCCCGCCGTGAAATACCGCTGTGCGGGGCGCGAGAGGGATAGGGCTCGTAATAGCCATGACACTTCCTCACGCTCAACACAATGCGCCCGTATTGCCCGTGGAGGCGAATTTCGACGAAGGGATGAAAAGGTATGCTTATGCGGTAACACAAGTGTTTGAATAAGGTGGCCACAGCAACAACATGTCAGGGTATCACTCAACCCTCTAACAAAAAGCTTTAGCCGGCTGATACTAAGTCGTCACCCGATACGTGCGCCGGCGACAGTCTTGATACGTGCCGGACACGACAGTGGAGCCAACCGTAAAATGGCTCCGCGGTGGGTGGGGTGGAGGGGACCATCACTCAGCGCTGCCGGGATGCTTACCGAAGGGTTGGCTACAATGTACAATGCCAATTCACCGAGATAAATCAAACAGCTCCTGACAGGTTCGTGAAAGGCGATTGCCAAAGACGGCACCTTTGTGTCAAAAACAGGCGTGCGTCTAAGCCTTACCTACGTCCGTCCTGGGAGGAAGCCGGAGTCACAGCACATTCACTCATACAGTGATCACGTACAATATAATGATGGGCCCATTTATAACTGAAACTGATAGTCTCTCCGCCATCCGTAATGCCGCCCCTGCCCATAGCGTGCGTTGCCATTGTGTAAAGAACCGGTCATATATAATATACACTATACACTTCTCGCAATATAATTCTGAACTGCTGTGATTACCTGGAAAGTGAATATTTGTAAATATTTCTTAACATTTTGGTTACTGTCTTTACAACGACTGTTTCATTCACTTACGACCCAAGTGCCGCTTCCACCGATTTCGGGTGCCGAAGACGAACGAAAATTGGCGACACCTTGGATACGAACAGTGAATGCTAAACCAAAGCTCGAAGGAAAAACCATTTGAAGCTGGCCTTTTTTATTTTGTGCCACCCCTGGTTTTGAGTAAGCTTTCCCCGGCATACCATTGGGCGTCTCACTTGAACATGGATCACCTTCATCGATTTTTGCTTGCCCTCTTGTTTGTGATTGGGTGCCTATATTTCATTATTGACCGCCCTTTTTTCAGTACTGGAGCACCCCACTGTAACATGCAACACAAACCCCCCTTTCAAGGGGCCCGACCCCAACTCAGGGGGTATAAGATCAGCCGAGGGGCCCGTAACAGTTAAGAGGTTTCGAACCAGATAAGGGGTCATTGATGGCTAATGGAGCCCTAGTGCCAAAACCTGGGTTTCAAGATAAGCATGTGAGCCCTTACCATCTAGAAGGGACCCAGATAAGCTCAAGGGCTTAGAACCAGCTCAGGGGCCCCAGATCAGCTGAGCAAGTAAAAAAAAACTCAGGAGGCCAGACCAACTGGGCCCCCAACGGGCTTAGAGGCCCCAAAGCAGCGTAGGGTCTAGATCAGCGCAATAGAGCCTGGACAAACTAAAAAATCCAATGCCATCTCAGGGGTTCTTACCAGCTCAATATACACCAATCCAGCTAGGAACCCTACGATAAAGCCAAAGACATCTTGAGTAGATCCTCTTAGGGGCTCTAGACCAGCTGGTGCCCGTCTCAATAATTCCACCATAGTGGTTCTTCTCAGCTCAGGGGGCCCCAAACAGCGTGGTGGAGTCTAAGGCCATGCCAGTAAGCTCCTTTGCAATACCCTCTCATGGCCCCAGAACAGCTCAGGGACTACTTGCAAAACTTACTCTCAGGAGGCTCAAAACTATCTCAAAGGTCCAAAATCAGCTGAGAGGCCCCATACTAGTTAAAAGGACCCGAAAATCTCAGATGAATCCAGTACCAGGGTTTCAGGATTAGTGCTGGCGCCTGAATATCTAAAGTGGCCCGGAAATATTGTGGCTACAATTGGGCCCCTGCCTTGCTTGCGGGACTCCTTTGGTCTCTGCCCTCCGTGGCTACAACATCCGTCCCTGCTTGGGAGTAGTAGGTAAGTATTGTATCTTAAACTCTTAATTCAAGCAGGCTCCAGAATACTGTATGCGATCTGTGATGGTCCCATTTAGTGATCCTAGCTGAAATTCGGCCAAACCCTGGATTTTTGGAGATTCAATCAAATGTTGAACGGACCTCAGGGAGTTTAAGGCCAATTCATAGTTTTGTGAGCGTTTAGAATGCTCAGAAATTTCGCCCCCAAAACGTTGTTTAACTTTTCTTTTCTTTTTTGCTCCCCGACATGTTTTTGTGCATATGCGTTTTTACGAAAATTTACATCTTGCACGGTTGGGCCCCCAAAAGCTATTCTGGGCCTCCTTCGAGGCCGCCCCCATCAGGGTTCGCCCCTCCTTGAGCAATTTCTGAATCCCCTGGGGCACTAACGGTGAAAAGAACTAAACTATTCCACATTCTTACTTCCATTGATGAGTCTGATGCTATGAATTTTTTCAGCATTTCATTGTGTGTTGGTGTGTAAAGGATATGAATTATGGAATTCTTACATTTCAGACTGTTTTTTAACATGACAATGAGGGGGATCATTGATATTAGCTGCGGGCTCATAATTTTTACAAACGTATTGTTTCCTGGATTATTTTATACAAGATGAACATGAGGCTAAGTTTTAGTCATTGCACAGCAATGTCTGCTGAATGGGGGAAGGGCTAAAATTCTGCCTCGTACCTGGCAGAGCATTATGTTTGACTCTTATTGCTTCTACGTTGACATATAAGCGTGGTATATGTTGGGTACAAAAAAGCTTGTGGAGAGTGTGTTACTCTGTTAATATATATGTCTCATTACGGATTCGAAGCGGCATCTTGATCTGGGCACCCTATGTTAATTACATATATGCATTTCTGTAGTCCAAACATAAAGCACCATGCACATTGGCTTTTCCATTGTACCTGCCGATTTGACATTTTTCCTGGCATCAAAGGTATCAAGGGCGAATTCAGAGTAAACAGAAGAGGAGAGTGGTTACCCTCTGATCAAGTCCTCGACTACACTACACTGCGATTCGGCATTAGCTGGTGCAAACCTGGTCTATGTGCATCCCCCTCGATAATGAATCCTGTATCCGCCCATGACTAACTTAACCCTACTTCCAACGGGCTTCCGGCTACCCCTATTTCCAACAGAGGGCAGATTCTGCCCCCGAAGATTTCAAAAGTTACCCGACCGATTTTAAAAATTCACACTGCAAAAGATTCATCTTGCGCTAATCTCCATTTAAAAAAAAAGAAAATCCAAAAATTTTGAAAATTGAGGGTAAGTGTTTCAAAATATACAAAATATCTGCCTTTTTTTAGATTATCCGTAACTCTTGTCTCTTAGGCTCTATTTTCACGAAACTGGTATGGATTGAAAGGGAATTGCTTGAACATGGTGATATCTTCTATTTAGGTGAAATTAAAAACTCAAGGGCGGTTTAAGGGCCAGAATTTTGGGGGAATTATATGATTTTTGCTCGTCTTTTTTGCAGAAATACATACGCCAGGTAGGGTGTGATATCTCTTATGTCAAACAAAATGATCAAATGCCAAACATATGTCAGATGTGGATTCAGGGAGGCAAAGAAGTAGGGTAAGACAAACAACCCCGCCTTTCAGGTATGGCTACTTTTCAAATTACCCCGCCTTTATCCACCTCTGCTCGACCCGAGGAACAGTCCTGGATCCACCTATGGATGGATTGTGTCCATTTGGTGTAAGGATTAAATGCATATCTTCGATGCTCTGCCCCATTCAATGCAGACACAACACTAAAATGAACTTGAGTGTGAGTGAACTCCCCCTCACCCCTAATTACGGTACGTGAGCACGTCGATGGCTACCTATCATTATATAACACACATATCGGCTCAATGCATGGTTATGTTTCGCCCTCCCGTCCATTCTGTAGGCAGTATATTCACTTTGGAAGGTTCGAATGGAAAACATTGTAGACCCCCCATTATGAACTCCTGGAACCGCCTATGGCAAAACATTTATCGAAATACACATCAACAGCCGCTAATTCTAGGACAAAAGCAGCGCAGGCGACAATGCTCGGCTTCTAGACAAACCCCCAAATTAGCGAGTCAGGCGGGTACCCGCCTTAACCCTCGCCCCACGGGGGCCATCGATGGCTCCCCTAAGGTTTTTCCGGGATAGCAGAAAAACGACGAGGCGCAGCACCGCGGTTGAGGGCTCTACCTCTCACTGCATCATTTTTCCATCATCCCTGAAATTTTTTACCCCGGGTCACCCAAGGTCAGGTCACCAGACGAGGTCAAGCAAGGTCACCTCACTTCAACTTTAGAGCTCTGTAAGAGCTACATTTCAAAGTCGATCGATTTGAAACTTCCTTACACTTCATGACCCCTCCAGGGTCTACAAGGTGTATATCCGGGATTTTTCGATTTCGTGCCCTGAGGTCAGGTCACGAGGTGACCTCTCCCATTGGAAAAGCATGGGAAAAGCTGTTTCATGATATAAAAGTCACAAAAATGATTGCAAATACTCTGACTGCTCAGAACAGCGTTTTTGGACACCCTTTCACGGATCCCAGGGTTCATATTTGCCCTTTGACTTTTCCAAGGTCATCCAAGGTCACCAGAGGTCAAAACAGTATTTTGACAATAACTTTTGACCTAGTTAAGCTAGAGCGGTGAAACAAACACCATCGTGTTTGTCTTGTCACTGGCTTTCATTTGATATACGGCAAGGTCACTTTTTGACCTTTCGTGACCTCAGGTCATATTAGGTCACGAGGTGACCTCTGGAGGTCAAACCACTGGCGGGAGGTCTTTACGTTCCAGATAGCGGAAAAAGTACTGGCAATTTTCTATCAAATGTACTTTACCAGGCCTCAATAGCTCTAATGACATAAGAGTTATGCCCAGTTTGCTCAATCATTGCATATTTGAGTGAAATAGCCGATCTTGACCTAATTTGACCTCTGGAGGTCAAACCATTGACCTGAGCACTAAAACATGTGAAGTAATTTCTTACTGAATTCACGCGAGCTTTCTATTGCACTTTGCATATTTGCGCTAACGCCCATATTTTCGGAGTTAGAGAGGGGCCATCGATGGCCCCCGGTGGGGCGAAGGTGGCGCCGGACCCCCGGTGGGGCGCGGGTTAAGATCTCGACAACTGCGCTAGGTAGCGAAAAACGGTAAAAGGCGTTGGATGGCCCATCCACTACTCCATCGAAAATATTTAAACCATTTTTTGTCAGGTCACATTTAGGGTCACTAGAGGACAAAACAAGCCGTCATAGGGATAACATTTAAATGAAGTTTTTTGGCCATTACATCTAAACAAGTAGAGATAGAGCAAAACGATTTGAACTCTATGAATCCTCGCAGCAAGCCAAATCGAATGATATATAACATGACCTTGCCAGGTCAAATCAAGGATTTGACCTGGCCTGAGGTCAGGTCAAGCTCAAATTGGGCAAAATTCATATCATTAGAACCGCAATGACGAGGAAAATCTAATGCAGTTTAAATAAACGCTCTATCTTTATTAATTACTGTGTTATTCAGTTAAAACCATTTTTCCCATGCATTTCCAATGGAGAGGTCATGGCTCGTACCTGACCTTAGGTCATCGATATCAAAAATTTCGGAACATATTTTAGATAACTCAGTGGGGTCATTGCGTGGTACGAGTTTCAATCGGATAAGTTCATCCTGTTCCTGCTTATGCTATCTTAAACTTTTTGAGGTCAGGTCGCTCCACCTGTACTGGTGACCTGACCTGAGATGTCCTAACCTTACAATTTTGAAGAAAACAAGTTGTGAAAATGATGAGGAAAAAGGTATGTCAGTACGGCGGCGCTACGCGCCGCCGTTTTTATACTCCCTTCGCAAAAGCCGGGGGCGGGTACCCGCCCCCGTCAATGCGCGTGTTAAGATCCTACCTGGGGCCCCTGAGCTAAGGTGGGCCCTAAGCCAATCTTGAGCTCCCTGTGTTGAACTGGGTAGCCCCTGGGCTGGTCTGGGCCGCTGCACAGTTATAGGGCCCCTGAGCTGAGCTGGGGACCAGAGCTTAAATGGCCCCTGGAGATGTTCTGAGACCCAATATACACCGACCTTTGGGGCGCCCCTAAATTGAGCTAGGGCCCCAACCTAGTTAAATAGTTGGTGCATATGCAGAGAAAGTGCCAGAGGGGAAAGCAACCACAGGTGGAGAAAGCAAGCACCCTGAGGATCAGCTAGGGGTTGATGCAGAGGCATGGAATGAAAGACCAAGAATGAACACCAACGGTGCGAGGGCTGGTCCGAGGCAGAGAGGCGAACCGAGACGCCAGTTCTTAAAACTGATGGCAATGGAAATGAGAAATATCTGAGAGGTGTGAGTTCCACTCCTCCTCAGCTGTCCCCGCCCAATTCCCGCCCACTCGCCCGGCGCAGCGCTACAGCGTACAGTGACTTCCAAACTAGTGGGTCGGCAGCGGAACGATACTTTCGCAAGTGACTGTACATACATACATTGTTCTTGCATCACTTATTTAAAATGTAATCGAACAATTATAAAAAAAATCCTGCTGCCAATTCTTACAACGGATAAGCCACTGAATAATTTTCAAAAAAACAGTACATTTTATAACTCTAACCAGTACCAAGTCGCGTAACCCAACCCTAGGTCACCGGTAAAACGGTAATGTTTGATTGTTTTTGTCAACTTAAATTTAGACGTCATCATATTTGATTTGGGTCTTAACGACTCAAGGGATCTACAATTAATATAATGTTAATTATTAGTCTCTAATACATGGCAAGTGGAAAAGTAAGGTTTTTCATTGGGTCCAAAAAGTGCCCGAGGCCACAACTCAAAAACCATTAAACGGGCGCAGCTAATAATATCACAGCCATAGTCTGCGCCTCGCAAAACCGATGTGACAATTTTTCATCACAGTCTGACATGTTAGGTGCTATCGCTTGGTCGATTTATCGTGGGATGTCCCAATACCTTGACGCGCAAGCGATCTCGCGGCCGTGGCCTGCCCCGGCGGTCGGGTCTGTTGGGCCGGCGCGCCCGTCCGACACGCCAACAACCCGCGCGCGGCGGCTGGCGGTGGGGGGAGGGAGGGGAAGGGGGTCTGCGTGCCGCCCATCGGGTAGTGCGCCTGACATTCCGGGACTGTAGCGTTATTCAGCCGCCCATGCGGACCTGCTGTCCCCCTCCCCCAGTGATGGGTCGGAGAGCCCCACATACCTCCGGGTGGACCCCCTCCCCACCGGTACCTCCGCTCTGTCCTTCCGCTCAGCCGTTTCATCCGCTCGATGTGGACGGCGGGTGTCTATCTTACTTGTGTTTCGCTATTTTACATTTCTTGAGTTGCTAATGGTTGGTTCGGTACCCACCGGCGTAACTAAAGGGGCTCCGTGCTTGGGGAACCTGGTTAATTTTACTTTAAAATTGCCTGTGGTCTATTTTAGGTCGGTGTCTTACAGGCATGTATCGTTGTACGCACTATGTTACATGCAGGAGTGTCAGTCAATATATGAACGGATACAAATGATCAAACCAAGAACTGAATATTAGATGATAGCCTATATGCTGGATCAAATAAAGCGTAACAAGGTGTTATGGTGTGACCCAACAGGGTTTACGGGGCTTTCGGTCATCGCTGGCTGACCGGATAAGCGGGCAGAACCTTTGCTTTTTAAATATGCCGACCTGAAGGTAAAACCACTTACCTTAAAATAATACCAGAATATTTTCAGTTTTCAGTCACCGACTGCACAGAAAACTGCGCGTACTTAAGAGTTCAGCTTTAGGATATATTTACAGAGTAAGCTAATGAAACTTGTGTTTCTACTTTCCGTAGTTGTGAAGTGGTTCAGGGGCGTAGCCAAGGGGGGGCGGCAGGGACAGCCGCCCCTCCCTGAGGGCCCGAATGGTCCTCCTGAGGACACGAGCCGCGCGAAGTGCGGCTCGCCCGCACTATGCTCTGTGGCCAAATTTGGCATTTTATACCAGACAGGGCCCTCTTAAGCCCTCTTCAGCACTCTATTCTGTAACAAGCAGGGCCCTCTTTGTGCTCTTTTGAGCCGATTCCGTACTTTTTCTGCCGACAAATCAAGTGATAGACCGAATCGTATTTGGCCCCACCATTGGTTACAACTTTTGCCCCCACCACCAACCTGGAAAAAATCCCTACGCCTATGCCTAACAGAAATCTGACGAGTTCTGGCTGTTGGAAGCTTGCTGTGGGAAATGAAAGCATTTGGAACTTTTATTGGGATGACCTCCGTGTAAATTATCCGAATGGGAATTAATTAAGTTTGATTACCTTTTTCCATTGCATCGAAACTATATGTATGTGCCTAAGACCGCAGTTCACGATGTGCCTATGTAGACAATAACAGAATTCATCCGATGTTCCCTTCATATGAAACTGTGCGTACTTCAGACCTCTTCTCAGGATATATTTTCATAACGAATGACTGAAGAGTTTATTTTCTGGTTCATATGATTCCGGGAGTGGTTAAGATTTTTGCTGTGCTGGTATGAATCTGAAATGGGCCATCGATCTGCCAGCAGCTTTACGACGAGTTAGATATAAGCCGAGGTCCAGTTGCTCACGAAATTGTGCGTAAGCACGGTGTTAGGCCTGCTTCTCAGTAAAGAAAGTTTTGGAAGACCAATTTTTCCGCAAATTGAACCCGAATTGTGTGTACCGCGGCGCTTGCTGCCCAGCGAAAATCTTAGAAATCTAGGCCGGTGGAGGCTTAGTAAGCCCCTTCCAAGAGGGACATACCCTTAGCAGAAGTCTTAGCTACGCGTAGTTTCGTATGCAGCGGAAAATGTGCTATCGATTGGTATGCCTTCACATTCAGTGCATTTTCCCGGAGATCGGCCCATTTTATAATGCGAAAATATTTCTACTCGCACGGGTAGAAAGGTCTGCGCATCTTAAAATGGGCCGATCTCCGGCAAAATGCACTGAATGTGAAGGCATACCAATCGATAGCGCATTTTCCGCTGCATACGAAACTGTTCGTACTTAAGACTTGTGCTAAGGGAATGTCCCTCTTGGAAGGGGCTTTCTGAATTCGTCACCGATTTCTGCGCTTCTTGTAATGGTTAAAAGATACTGACACGAGGGTATGAATCTGAAATGGGCCGATGACCGGCACGTAGCCCAGAGTAGAATTGGGCATGGCGTGATAGCCAAGATCCGATTACATACGAAACCGTTGGAAGCTAAGGTTTTGTTTCTGATCCTTATTAGAAAAGAGCGTTTTTCCTACAAATTTAGCCAAATATCGGGCGTCGCGACGCTTCCCACCTGGCGGAGATCCGGGGAACCTATGCCACTGGAGCCCGCCCGACTCAATCACTAATGATCACGGCGGTGAGACCAGTTTCCGTAAAGTAAAACGCTGTCTTAGCAGAGGTGTCGAAGGTATGAAATCAAAAATGGTACCACTGTATAGCCCAGACAATTGTCTTTCATTACCAGTCGGTTCACTTCATTGTTCGTTCACCCTGCTTTTACTATGCTGCATAGTCTATGCAGCATTCAGTAACCCCGGGTATCAGAATTGATCGTTACCTAACGGATAGAAATTTGCAGAGGTCAAAAAAAGGTTGATTTTGTCTCCCACAGAAGCGGGAAGCGGTCTGTTTTGTCTCCTAGGAATTTAAGCTTCCTACTAAGGGCAGCCAAGTTTTTTCCTGGTGCGAGGCCTATCATTTTAAGCACAGCCAATTCTGGTCAGCACCTCCTAAGAGAAAAGATGAGATTCACTAAGAGGACATCAGGGCAGATCAGCTGTTTCCAACTGATCAGCACCATGCGGTAAGCGTAGCAAGATTATCTATAAATTATTTAATTTATTATCAAAATTCAATTAAGACCTATGCACATTGGTAACGAGGTAGGTGGCTTCACACATGTTGCCAGATAGAATTACAGCAGGCTAATCTGCATCATAAATACCACTGTTCAAAAGCTCCTATTACAAACCTGACCTAACCTTTTCTCAATTCAGCGAGCTGGCCTGCGGAGCAACTAACCTGCCAGTGGTACTTTCACCTTTGTCGGCCACCACAGATTCGCCGTGTGCCTACCTGACCTAGCCTGCACTGGAGGAAGTTTTGAACAGTGGCACTTATGAACCTGTAGTGATTCTAATCAAAGGAAGCTTTGATCTATTTGAGCTTTTGAACAGTGGCACTTATCATACAGATCGACCTGTAGTTATCTGGCACCACATGTGAAGCCACCTACCCTACCACATTACCTGCACATGTTGTATTTTGGCAGCAATGTCACAGAGAAAAACAGGAAATGCAGCCAAACCCCAGTCTGCAAAGTATGGCAGCAGGCCAGACGAGTCGCACCAGCCATCCAAAATTATCGCACCACCAGCCTAAAAAAATTGCACCAATCTGCCATATACCAGGGAGAAAAACGCACACATTCCTACCCACACGATGCAATACTACCTCTCTTATTAGTTAGTTAAGGACTTTTTATAAGGCCCCTCATGTGTCTTCCTAACTATTCAGTCATTATTTTTTTTAGCTTTCAGTGTCAACTTCCTCGCACCAGTCTTGCAAATTCGCACCAGGCTGATAAAATTCGCACCATTCGCTCCTGTCTCCAAGGGCACTCACACCGACGAGATCTCGTCGAAAATGCCATACTTTGCACACTGGGCCAAACCCAGAACAAATTTGTTTCATCATAAACCCTTTGTCTAACTTTAATTAAAATGTGCATGTTAGAATTGTGCCCCTCTTATATCCCCTAAAAAAACACCTTTTACTTGAACAGAGATGGTAGAAGCTTGAGATCAGTTTGGAGCTTTGAAGAAGCTTGATAAGATGCTAGAGATATTGTGAGGGCAAGTTGGAGGAGAGACCTTTTTCGTGGAGGAGGAACATTTCAATGATTTCAGGCATGATAATTACTTTTCATACCTTTTATTTCAGAGTTGAAATCATTACTGCTTGTACATTCTTTTTGCATTGATCTCTCCCTAGGAAACCCTAACAGAAAGTAAAACCCCTACCTTTTTCTGGGACACAAATAAATATACACTGATCTGTATGTCATAGGCAGATCCAGGGGGAGAAGGGGGGCACGTGCCCCCCGATCGACCCTCGGCGCCCCCTGAAAGATCGATGGCGCCCCATGAAATGTCGCTTCCCACCCCCCCAGGATGCGAAAGTCGGCGCCCACCGATAGGACTTGGCGCCCACCTGATAGGTTTTGCCGGTCATAAGTGGCGCCCCTGGTCCGGATGGCGCCCCCGGGAAGGTGCCCCCTCCGATCGGCAATCCTGGATCCGCCTATGCTGTATGTAGGCTTGCCCAAGGGCTAAGTGTTACACACTTCCAGACGCAGGTTCTGGAAATCACCCTACAATATGGTACACATAGCAACTGGTTGCTCAGCTGAACATACTGCTAGGAACTTTCCATCGACCCCAGAGCCTGCGTTCTTCAAAATCACAGGACGCCCAGGATGCACTTGCCTAATATGCCTCCTCAAATTCAGGTATTCACAGGCAAATGAGCATCCTCGATATCCACAAGAGACTTTAGTCCTACTCAAAGTCGGTCGGGTCATGGCAAGACACTCTTCACCCTCTGAATCCTAAAACTATCAGGGTAGTAAAGGATTGTTACACTAAAACACTGAAAACTATTACATAACTGAGCACTGAAATAGATAATAAAGCCCAGCCTCGCACAACAACCACCAATGAACAATGAAAGAGACACGATTCTAAAAGAGCGCCACTGCCTCTCGTACCGTTTTATTAGGAGACACCGGGAGACACCGAAGGAACAACTTGACTCTTACTTGATTTCCTATAAATGACGTCATAGTGTATTTTTGTGAACTTTTAGGGATATATTGTTAATGTTTCATCATGTTTTATTATTTTATGAGATTATAAAACAATTTAAACTATGATGTTTAAAAGAATAATGAATTCATGAGAAAAACAATGCGGAATATTTCTATGACGCAATTTAATTCATTCCTTTCAAAACCACTAGACCATATTTTCGGCTCAATTTTTCGATCGGGCGTTGGCTCCTCAATAAGGCCTAGAACAGCCTTTCTTAATGGAAGAAAATGACCTCTAAGTGTCCCAAGGACCGTCAACGAGCCGCCTACAGTTGTCTCTTGCAGCGGAAGTTGCCGCCTGCTGAGTCCAGCATTAGTCTCGGGCTGAGGTCATATGACCCACTGATCAAAACGTCCACAAATAACAAAACCCGATGATCAAAAGGCCTAAACGATATTTTTGTCTCCCCGGCAGCTATGCGGTTTAGGAGGGTTTGTCTCCCACGCACGTTGGCGCGTTGACGCATTTCTTGACCTCTGGAAATTTGCACCCCAGCCCTGTATGTAACTTCAAAGTTTCATTTGACTGGGCACTGAGCATATATCTACAAAAATCCTAAAGCATACAATATTTTGTAAGAAAAGTAAAATATGTGACAGTGGAGGAATTCTATACCCACTAGTCAGTTAGAGTATCCAGCTTATCATTTTGAGGTCGGCGCCAGCAGCAGAGTTTCCTAACCGTACTACGAGACAAACTGTGACGTCGGTCCTTCCGGCTGTTTCATAAAGATCATTTCTCCACGTGTGCTCCACTGAAAATTTCGCCACTTGGGCTGCTATTTTCTCTGAGCCGGCATGATCTCAACTAAGGCAGGACGTACATAACATATGTTATCAAAACACGGGCCATCTGTCCGCTCGATACTTCACACAGAGCCACCTTCTATTTTTTATCTGATGCGCTGTATTTTTCACTATCGAGTGCTTCATAAATTTTATCATTGAAAAAGGCATATGCACACTAAATAAAAAAATAAAAGCCCTAAAAACGCCCTAAAAAGCGTGAAAAGCCCTAAAAGTAAAATAGCTTTAGGTTTGCGTGTGAAACAGTTGGAAAAATATCTATAGTTATTCCCGGCTCGTCTCCTATCCTTAAATCATAAATGATTTGGGTGATGCAAGCAGATATGTATGTAAGACGCCACCGGCAAAAAGTGAGGGGGCCAACCAAACTTCGACCTGGTGCCATTGGCGGACGCAGGTGGGGGGGCATTCCGGTCATGCCCCCAAGCGCTGGAGGGGGCCAAACTGTCTCTTGGCCCCCAAACACCGGAGAAATTTTCGAAAAAAGGTTTTTACACTAGGTCTGTAGAGCAAAAAACTTTAAGGCCAAATGACGTTACCCGGTCTGACATATATTATGCTATGATGTCATCGGTAGGGTACCCCAATACAAAGTTCAAGGTCAAAGGTCATTGGGAAAGGTCAATCCTCATTTCCCGCCAAACAGTGGCTACAGTGTTAATCAAAGTGTAAATAATAAGTAGTATACCATATGGTGACCTTAAAGGTCAATGACCTTGAATGACCTTGACCCAAAAGTTGTGGGGAAGCCTCTTTGAGAACTCTTCTCTATGAACCTTGTCCGCCTTTAGCTTATTCCCGCCATTTTCCCGCATAATGACAGCATTTACCAATCGATCCCCAGCATGGCCAATATTTGACCTTTACGACCTCGTTTGACCTTGAAGATATTGACCTAGGTCAATGAAAATTGATCATCATGTAGATCACCATAGCCCCCACCCACCTACCAAGTGGCGTTTTTCTAACCCTCTTAGTTTCCGAGATCCAGTGCGCGTTAGTGCCAGGCCCCCTCCAGTGCGGGTGTTAACACGCGCATTGCCGGGGGTCTGAGCCACGTTCGCCTTGACGGGGGCGGTACCCGCCCCCTAAGATCTCGAAAACCGCGCTAGGTAGTGAAAAATGGTAAACGGCGTTGGATAACCCATCCACTTCTCCATCGAAAACATTTGGACCATTTTTTGTCAGGTCATATTTATAGGTCACTAGAGGTCAAAACATGCCGTAATAGGGATAACATGTAAATTAAGTTTTTCGGCCTTACATTACATTTCAACAAGATAGAGCAAAACGATTTTAACTATATGAATCGTCGCAGCAAGCCGAATCGAATGATATATACAGGGGCCAAAAAAGTGTTCAGGCTGTCACCATTGAAAATGCCAAACCATAAATGTGTCACCAGCCCAGGCTGCAAAATGTGGCACGTTTTGAGTTA